>CM051237.1:465053968-465684758 GCA_027917425.1 Gastrophryne carolinensis | reverse complement strand
TGGGGCTGCAGATAGGTGGGGCCCAGGCCTGTCAGGGGGGGGGGGGCTGCAGATAGTGGGGCCCAGGCCTGTCAGGGGGGGGGGGGCTGCAGATAGTGGGGCCCAGGCCTGTCAGGGGGGGGGGGGGGGGCTGCAGATAGTGGGGCCCAGGCCTGTCAGGGGGGGGGGGGCTGCAGATAGTGGGGCCCAGGGCCCAGGCTGTCAGGGGGGGGTGCAGATAGCGGGGGCCCAGGCCTGTCAGGGGGGGGGGCTGCAGATAGCAGGGCCCAGGCCTGTCGGGGGGGGGGGGGGGCTGCAGATAGCAGGGCCCAGGCCTGTCAGGGGGGGGGGCTGCAGATAGCAGGGCCCAGGCCTGTCAGGGGGGGGGTGCAGATAGTGGGGCCCAGGCCTGTCAGGGGGGCTGCAGATAGTGGGGCCCAGGCCTGTCAGGGGGGGGCTGCAGATAGTGGGGCCCAGGCCTGTCAGGGGGGGCTGCAGATAGTGGGGCCCAGGCTGTCAGGGGGGGGGGGCTGCAGATAGTGGGGCCCAGGCCTGTCAGGGGGGGGGGGCTGCAGATAGTGGGGCCCAGGCCTGTCAGGGGGGGGGGGCTGCAGATAGTGGGGCCCAGGCCTGTCAGGGGGGGGGGCTGCAGATAGTGGGGCCCAGGCCTGTCAGGGGGGGCTGCAGATAGTGGGGCCCAGGCCTTTCAGGGGGGGCTGCAGATAGTGGGGCCCAGGCCTGTCAGGGGGGGCTGCAGATAGTGGGGCCCAGGCCTGTCAGGGGGGGGCTGCAGATAGTGGGGCCCAGGCCTGTCAGGGGGGGGCTGCAGATAGTGGGGCCCAGGCCTGATGCTAGAGCACCGCCATTACTCACTTGAGGCCCAGGCCGGTGAGGTGCTGTCCTATGAGGCGGATGACGTCCTCGTCGGCCGGGCTGAGGCGCTGCTTCTTCTTCTTGAGTCCGGGCTGCTCTCCGGTGGCGCCGTTGCTGCTGTTGCCGGTGAGGAGGCCGTTGGAGTGGGCGGGCGTCTCGCTGCCGTTCTGTGAGGAGGAGGAAGGGGGGGATCCCGGCTCCGCTGCACCCGCCGCTGCCGCCGCCGCCCCGTTGGCCTGCATGTTGCCGGTGACAAGCCCTGCCTCTGCCTTGGCCTCCTCCGAGGCTCGGAGCTTCTTCCGCGGGGGAGGGGACGCTCGGCCGGTGTCCGAGTCGGAGGAAGCGGAGGCCAGACTTTCCTCGCCGAGAGCGGCCGTGGTGGAGGAGGTTCGAGGACGGACGCGGCGCGGTCCCCCTCCCGGGGGGAGGGGGGGGAGGACGAGGGCCCGGGGGGAGGGGGGGGACACCGGGGCTCTGCGGCCTGACAAGCTGTCACTGGCTACGGCTGCTGCTTCTACTGCTTCCCCCCTCAGCTGCGGCACTAATGGAGTCTGAGCTCTGACGTCACCGGAAATGCCTATACTAGCCGCGCGCTCACTTCCGGCCTGAGGGAGAGAAGGAGGTAACGGCAGGAGGGGCGGGGCGGAGCCGACAGATCTGGGGGGAGGAGCTAAGTCAGCGAGAGACGCGTTCAGCAGCGCTAGCTAGCGGGGCTTCGTGCTGAGGAAAGGTGGGCGTGGTCCATGACAGACAGCTGGTAACAAGAAAGGCGGAGTTACAGAGTGGAGGCGGCGAAGCGGCGTTGTTTATATGTTTATGTAGGAAGGTAGGCGGAGTCTCAGAGAGACAGCAAGTGAAAAGAGGCGTGGTTACAGAATGGACGAGCGGTGTTCTTTTATATTAGGTAGGCAAGAGAGGCGGGCTCAACTGAGGAAGGTAGGCGGAGTCTCTGAGAGACAGCTAGTGGCAAGAAAGGGGCGGAGTTAGAGTGGAGGCGGCGAATCGGCGTTGTTTATTAAGAGAGGGGCGGAGTCTCGTGCAGACAGCTGGGGAAAAGAGGCGGGATTACAGACTGGACGAGCGGTGTTCTTTTATACTAGAGAGGCGGGGAGTCTCTTGACAGACAGCTAGTGCCGAGAAAGAGGCGGGGTTACAGACTGGAGGGGGCGAAGCTGAGTGGTTTACGTGGGAAGGTAGGCGGAGTCTCGTAGAGAGCAGGGGAAAAGAGGCGGGGTTACAGACTAGAGGCGGCGAAGCGGCGTTGTTTACGTAGGAAGATAGTCACTTTAGATTATTAGTATTTGCGCATTGCTATTTGCACACTTTACTGTTTTATTAAATCTAGTTCTCTTTTTTTGACACAAGTAGTGTATCCACTTCCTTAGTTGACTATTAAATGGTAATTGCACATGCACTAGCACTTTATTCTGCAAGCATCTGCCGATATATATTATCGTGAATTAGTAATTTGGTGCAAAGATGATTATTAATATCAAATTTGGTTAGCCCTGGAGTTCCTCCAATTAATATATTTTACGTTTTTTGTCACTTATTATTCTTTTCCCCACTGGGCTGCAACTCTGTTAAGGACTTTAGGATGTGGGCGCCGCCATTTTGATTTAGAAGCAACAGATACTGAGAAGAGTGGGATAAAGTACAGGGGGTGGAGTTATAGTTGTGCTTTGCTCAGACAGAGCAGAGCTGGGGTCAGGAAAATGTCAGCAGTCCCAGAATGCAGAGCAGCACAGTCATAAGTCACCTTCTGTTTGCAGGCTGCCTGATGTTCCATGAGCCGCCATCTTGGATATTTAAAGCGGACCTTCACCCTGAATAAGAGTCTATCTTATATGTTTCCCACACCCTGTACATACAGATTGCTCACATTAAAAATCATCCTACCTGCATCTACTGCATGTTATGAGCCTTTAAAGTGGACCAATACCCAGGATTTTCACTATCCTGGGTGTTGGTCCACTTCCGCGGTGCACCCCGATCGGTGTGAAACCCCCCAGAAAGCCCCAAAAAACTCACCTCACCGCCGACGGACAAGCTGAGGCCGCTGGAGGCCGCCTCTCGCGCGTCCCTCTTACAGGGAGCGCACCCTGCTAGAGGGACGCGCGAGAGGCGGCGGCCCACGCATGCGCCGTTGGAACGGGGAGAAGGTAAGGTTTGTGGGCGTCCGGGGGGGGTCATACAGCAGGGCATCCCGATTTCGGATGCCCCACGGGGAGGGAGCTGATCGGCCCGGGGATCTTATTGATGCCCGGGCCGATCAGCGGTGGGTGTTGGTCCACTTTAAACGTCCAAGATGGCAGCTCATGGAACAACAGGCAGCCTGCAAACAGGAAACTGTGCTGTTTTGCATTCTGGGATTGCTGACCTTCTCCTGACCCCAGCTCTGCTCTGCCTGAGCAAAGCACAGCTATAACCCGCCCCATGTACTTTATCCCACTCTCCTCAGTAAGTGTGATGCTTCTGAGTCAAGATGGTGGCGCCCATATACTAAAGTCCTGAACAGAGTTGCAGCCCAGTGGGGGAAAGAATAATAAGTGACTAAAAACTTAAAATATATTTAGATTCTGGGGAATCGTTTGGGCTTTTCAATAAATTATGGTGAAGGTCCGGTTTAAAAGCTCATAACATGCAGTAGGTGCAGGTAGGATGATTTTTAATGTGAGCAATCTGTATGTACAGGGTGTGGGAAACATATAAGATAGACTCTTATTCAGGGTGAGGGTCCGGATTAATGGGGGCAATCTGTATGTACAGGGTGTGGGAAACATATAAGATAGACTCTTATTCAGGGTGAGGGTCCGGATTAATGTGGGCAATCTGTATGTACAGGGTGTGAGAAACATATAAGATAGGCTCTTATTCAGGGTGAAGGTCTGGATTAATGTGGGCAATCTGTATGTACAGGGTGAGGCAAACATATAAGATAGGCTTTTATTCAGGGTGAAGGTCCGGATTAATGTGAGCAATCTGTATGTACAGGGTGTGGGAAACATATAAGATAGACTCTTATTCAGGGTGAAGGTCCGGATTAATGTGGGCAATCTGTATGTACAGGGTGTGGGAAACATATAAGATAGACTCTTATTCAGGGTGAAGGTTCCGGATTAATGTGAGCAATCTGTATGTACAGGGAGGGGGAAACATATATGATAGACTCTTATTCAGGGTGAAGGTCTGCTTTAAAGTGGGCCAACACCCAGGGGTGATCGGCCCGGGAATCTATAAGATTCCCGGGCCGATCACCTCACACACCGCGGGACATCCGAGATCGGGAAAAAACCCCGAAAAAACCTCTCCAGCCGCTGCTTCCGCCGCTGCCGCCTCTCTCGCTCTCCTCTAGACGTGCGCGCGCCCGCGCCGGCCATCTCTGAATGGCCGGCGCGGGCGCGCACACGTCAAGAGTGACGCGCGGGAGGCGGCGGCGGGCGCGATCCCTTGTCCGTCGACGGGCGTCACTTGTCCGTCGGCGGGCATTGGACAGCGCACTCACGTGGGAGCGTGGAGAGGTGAGTTTTCGGGGTGTTTGGGGGGGTTTCAGGCAGCGGGGCACCCCAAATCGGGGTGCCCCGGGGAAGTGGACCAATACCCAGGATAGTCAAACTCCTGGGTGTTGGTCCACTTTAAGTCTTTTATACTTAGGTAGGCAAGAGAGGCAGGGTCAATTGAGGAAGGTAGGCAGAGTCTCTGAGACAGCAAGGGAAAAGAGGCGGGGTTACAGAGTGGAGGCGGCAAATGTGATTAAATGAAAAACCCAAACTCTTAATAAACGGTTCCCCAGCATCTAAAATTAATATATTTTACGTTTTTAGTCACTAACTTATTATTCTTTCCCCCACTGGGCTGCAACTCTGTTCAGGAATTTAGGATACGGGCGCCGCCATCTTGACTCAGAAGCATCACACTTACTGAGGAGAGGAGAGTGGGATAAGGTACAGGGGGGCGGGTTATAGCTGTGCTTTGCTCAGACAGAGCAGAGCTGGGGTCAGGTAAAGGTCAGCAATCCCAGAATGCAGAGCAGCACAGTCAGGAGGCACTTCCTGTTTGCATACCTCCCAACTTTTGTATATGTGAAAGTGGGACAAGCCCCGCCACCGACCACGCCCCCGACCCCACCCCCACCACGCCCCCGACCCCACCCCCACCACGCCCTAACCACACCTCCTGTCACGCCCTCCAGCAATGTCGGCTGCCTTCACCCCTGCATGGAAGCCTGCGTAAGTCTTTTTAATCCCCAACCCAGCCCCCCGCGCCCGCCCCCTGCGCGCACACCCGCTCGCCGGCCGATGTTAATTTAGAAGGAGCCGGCGTCATTGCGGCCCTGGACACACCGCAACGGCGCAGGCTGTCCCGGGACATTTCTTAATGGTCTGGGACCGCGGGATTTCCTGCAAAAATCGGGACAATCCCGGGAAAATCGGGACAGTTGGGAGGCATGTGTTTGCAGGCTGCCTGATAAGATGGTGGCTTCCATAAGCCGCCATCTTGGATGTTTAAAGGCTCATAACATGCAGTAGATGCAGGTAGGATGATTTTTAATGTGGCCAATCTGTATGTACAGGGTGTGGGAAATATATAAGATAGACTCTTATTCAGAGTGAAGGTCCGCTTTAAGGAAGAGAGGTGGAGTCTCATGCAGACAGCTGGTGAAAAGAGGCGGGGTTACAGAGTGGGGGCGGTGAAGCGGCGTTGTTTATGTAGGAAGGTAGGCGGAGTCTCAGAGAGACAGCAAGGGAAAAGAGGCGGGGTTACGGAGTGGGGGCGGTGAAGCGGCGTTGTTTATGTAGGAAGGTAGGCGGAGTCTCAGAGAGACAGCAAGGGAAAAGAGGCGGGGTTACAGACAGGACGAGCGCTGTTCTATTATAGTAGGTAGGCAAGAGAGGCGGGGTCTATTGAGGAAGGTAGGCGGAGTCTCAGAGAGACAGCAAGGTAAAAGAGGCGTGGTTACAGACAGGACGAGCGCTGTTCTATTATAGTAGGTAGGCAAGAGAGGCGGGGTCTATTGAGGAAGGTAGGCGGAGTCTCAGAGAGACAGCAAGGTAAAAGAGGCGTGGTTACAGACAGGACGAGCGCTGTTCTATTATAGTAGGTAGGCAAGAGAAGCGGGGTCAATTGAGGAAGGTAGGCGGAGTCTCAGAGGGACAGCAAGGGAAAAGAGGCGTGGTTACAGACCGGACGAGCGATGTTCTTTTATACTAGGTAGGCAAGAGAGGCGGGGTCAATTGAGGAAGGTGGCTGACAGACAGCTAGTGGCAAGAAAGGGGCGGAGTTACAGAGCGGAGGCGGCGAATCGGCGTTGTTTATTAAGAGAGGGGCGGAGTCTCATGCAGACAGCTGGTGAAAAGAGGCGGGGTTACAGACTGGAGGCGGCGAAGCGGCATTGTTTACGTAGGAAGGTGGACGGAGTCTCAGAGAGACAGCAAGGGAAAGGAGGCGGGGTTACAGAATGGACGAGCGGTGTTCTTTTATAGTAGGTAGGCAAGAGAAGCGGAGTCAATTGAGGAAGGTAGGCGGAGTCTCTGACAGACAGCTAGTGGCAAGAAAGGGGCGGAGTTACCGAGTGGAGGCTGTGTTGTTTATTAAGAGAGGGGCGGAGTCTTATGCAGACAGCTGGTGAAAAGAGGCGGGGTTACAGAATGGAGGCGTTGTTTTTGAGGATGAGGGGCGGAGTCTCAGACAGCTAGCGAAAAGAGGCGGGGTTACAGATGGAAGGGGCAGCGGCCCTGTTTATGTAGCTAATTATGCAGTTTAGGTCTGTAGCAGAGTCTCTGACAGACAACAAGCAAGCGGCGAAGTATGGGTGAGGTTACAAAATAGAGTAGGCGGAGCGATGTTGTTTGATGTCACAAAAGAGGCGGAGTCTCCGACAGACTGGTTACGGGTTGGATGAGGCGGAGCTGCGTTTGCTAAAGAGGCGGGGACTATTTAGGAAGGTGGGCGGGGTTTCGCATATGAATGAGGAGGTGTTACAGCTTGGAAAAGGCTGGCGCTGTTGTTTATGTAGCGAGAGAGGCGGAGTCCATGTAGAAGCTGGGCGGGGCTGAAGCGGAGCTTCATGATAAGAAGGGCGGAGTTTTAAATTCGAGGCGGGACGTGGCAGTGTTTACGAACAAGACGAGGGGGACGCCCATTGGAGGGAGGAGGAGTGGGAGGAGCTACAGCATAGCGGCGGAGTTTCGAGCTAAAGGCGGGGCGTGGCGTTGTTTACGAACAAGACGAGGGCGTGGCGATGTGACGTTTGCAAAGACACCTCCTCCAGCTTCGCCCGTATTAGAATACAAACATTATCCGGGACGCCCATTGGAGGAGACAGAAGGAGAAGGCGTGGCGCAGGTACTCTTTGTATTCTATAGAATCAGAGCTGGAGGCGGGGCCACAAGGAAAAAGGGCGGAGTCTCTTCGCAAGACTCCTCCGGCTACAGGAGGCGGAGTCACTGACAATGTCAACAATACCGCGTGACCGATGCTAGGAGCTGTCAATGGAAGGGGCGGGGATTGGTAGAAGGGGCGTGGTCTCATTTTCGTGAGGCAAGTTAGAGAAACAAAAATGATCGCATCGAAACAAATCAAACTTTATTGAGTGTGCGTTATAGAAAATCAATTTGCTTGTAATATTAATATAATTATATAACATATAATAATATGGTGTTAAAATATATTTATATAATATGTTCATTATACCGGACCTTCGGTATGATTTAATGAAAAGCCCAAACCCTTAAAAAACTATTCCCCAGCATCTAAAATTAATATATTTTAAGTTCTTAGTCACTTACTTTTTATTCTTTCGCTCACTGGGCTGCAACTCGGTTCAGGACTCTAGGATACGGGCGTCGCCATCTTGCCTCACAAGCATCATCACACTTACTGAGGAGAGGAGAGCGGGATATAGTACAGGGGGGCGAGTTATAGCTGTGCTTTGCTCAGACAGAGCAGAGCAGAGAGGAAAATGGCAGCAATCCCAGAATGCAGAGCGGCGCAGTCAGAAGACACTTCCTGTTTGCAGGCTGTCTGATGCTCCATGAGCCGCCATCTTGGATGTTTAAAGGCTCATAACATGCAGTAGATGCAGGTAGGATGATTTTTAATGTGGCCAATCTGTATGTACAGGGTGTGGGAAACATATAAGATAGGCTCTTATTCAGGGTGAAGGTCCGGATTAATGTGAGCAATCTGTATGTACAGGGTGGGGGAAACATATAAGATAGGCTCTTATTCAGAGTGAAGGTCCAGATTAATGTGGGCAATCTGTATGTACAGGGTGTGGGGAACATATAAGATAGGCTCTTATTCAGGGTGAAGGTCCGGATTAATGTGGGCATTCTGTATGTACAGGGTGTGGGGAACATATAAGATAGGCTCTTATTCAGGGTGAAGGTCCGCTTTAATAATAATTGTTTACATTGACAAATGGGGAGTAAAGATAGAGCGGTTGCCCATAGCAACCTTTATGATTTCAAGGTTTTGTACAGAGAATTAAACTTGATTGGTTGCTATGGGCAACACCCCAACAGTTCCATCCCCCCAAAAAACCAACAGGCTGATTCATTACTAGCGGCAGGTAGCGACAGATGAGCGTCTGTAGCAGGCATTTCAGAGCGCCCGCTATTAGTCGCTGTGCTCGGCCGTGGTTCGCTGGCTCAGAGTGCCTCAGTCGCTGTGCAGCATTGATGAATACGTTGTGGGGAGTCGCTATATGAGCAGTACAGCGCTGTATGGGAGCGAATGGCAGCGACTGGTAAGTGCGACCGACTCACACCATATTCATAAAAAAAAAAAAAGCCTCACACAGCGCTGGCGCTCAAAAATGCTTCGCTGAAGCCCAGAGCACCGGAGGCTGTGTGATTAAAGATTGTTTTTTAACATGTATCCACCAGTAACAACGCGAAAACATATGGAATTACATTGTTATAACATTGTAACATTAACACATTAATACCAGACCTGTAATATCAATTCTGCATAAATATATAACATTTTAAAAAAAAATGAAAAAATGGCTTTTTCAAGGCCAGGAAAGATCCCAACATTATTTGAGAATAAAAAAAAAAATAAAACACAAACCCTGTTTAAAAAGAAATAAAAGAACGTCCATAGAAATGTATGGGAGAGCGACAGGTAGCGAGAGGTAATACCTGGCGCTGTGTAAGGCTGAACGCCTGCGCTGTACGCCGAGGCTGTGAAAATGATGAATCAGACGCTACATGGCGCTATCCCAGTCACTCAACAGATTCTGCTTGATAAACGTGTAATTGCGTGCCGTGTCCGGCGTTCACCTGACACTACCAGTCGCTAGCTGTCATTTTCCAGGCTTACCTGACGCTATCCCTTCATGAATAAGGCACTACGTTTCCTTTTAAAGTGGACCAACACCCAGGATTTTGACTATCCTGGGTTTTGGTCCACTTTGGCGGGGCACCCCGATCGCTGCAGCCAATCCCCCCGACGGACAAGCGGGAGGCAGCGACGGACAAGAGAGCGCGCCCGCCGCCGCCTCCCGCGCGTCACTCCAACAGGGCGCGCGCCCGCGCCGGCCATTCACAAACGGCCGGCGCTGGTGCGCGTCCTGCTAGAAGGACGCGCGGGAGGTGGCGGCGGGTGCCGCTGGATCGAGGATCAGGTAGGGATTTAGGGGTTTCTGGGGGGTTTCACACATCTTATAGATTCCCGGGCCGATCACAGGAGGGTGTTGGTCCATTTTAAAGCAGACCTCCAGCCTGCGGGACGCTGCTTCCCCCTTCCCCTTGGGCCTCATAGCAGGGGATACAGGAAACCCCAAAGGACAGGATTCCATAGAGACGCTTTGTGGAAGCCCTATGTGCAACAGCACTGAAGGAAGCTGAATGACAGACGGCGCCACCCCACAGGGGTGCTCCTGTAATGAGCCCATGTGAGGCAACCTCCTCAGGTGGCAATTGCAGAGGGGGGTGGCCATTGCTGAACCTGTTTTTTACTATATCATTAGTGGTTCAGTGGAGATTGGGGACACCACTGCACACTGTCATGATTTTAAGGCAATCATTGGTGGCTCAGCAGCCTCGACCCTGCGACCTAAACCCTGGGTTAGTTATAAAATGGTCTGAGCGGCTGCCACCCCCCTTTGTTTCTTTTAAACCCTGGGTTACTCTGTTGAGGACTGGAGTCGGGAAGGGGGGGGCTTTCTATAGTTCTCCTCTGGCAGCAGAGAGGCTAAGTTCACCCCTGCCAGCAGGGCCGGCTCCAGGTTTATGTGGGCCCTTGGGCAGCATGGTCTCAGTGGGCCCCTTTGTGGTGAAGAGTCGCGTCACATCACCGAGGGGCGTCCCAAATCTGGATGCCCCCTAAGGATCATGCTATTTGGAGCTACTTTGAAGCGCACCAAACCCTTTTAAACCTGACCTCGGAGTCTAAACGAATCTAGATTCTCCTGATTTTGGATGCCCCTGTGTGTGACCCTCCCCCCCCTCCCTTTGTTCATTACTTTCCTGGAACTGGTGAATGCACTGTGGGATCGCCAGTTTGAGTTAATGGCCAAACCAGGGGGGTTCTTTCACAAGCAGGGGCATCCCAAATTGAGATGCCCCTGTAAAGCGGACCAATACTCAGGGGTGGAATTGCTTGCATAGTGGGTATGCCGGCGATCCCAGGGGGTGTCACACAGTCGGGTATCACAGATTGGGATGCTCCAGGGATAGGAAATCAGCTGGGGTGGGCAACTTAAAAGCAGAACAAAACCCAGCACTTCCTCCCCTGGAATCTAAATCGAGATGCCCCATTGTGTGGAACCCCGACATTCGAGGAGATGTGGGCACCAGATGTGGCGGTGCCCCCCCAGTCCACCACCGGTGAAGTGCACCCCAAAGGTCAGCCCTGTCAGTGGGCCCCACCTTGCCGGGTGCTGATGCCGGCCTTGCCTGCTAGTGACACCTACTTGGCTACCTCACTGTGATTTTGGCTTGACTTTTGAGTACTGTACATTTTTGCTTGGCTGCCTGCCCACGACCCCGGCCTGTCCACCATATTGTTCCTTCGCTGCCAGCCCTCTCGACCTTGGCCCATTTTCTGGATTCGTCTTCATCTCATACTGTCAGGAAAGGTGAGTACTGAGCTGTGAAGCCCCAAACCTGATAACAGGGTGCAAGCAGCAACACACTTAACCTGGAAACCTGAAATCTAATACCCACCCCCATCGTCACTGGTGCCCCCTGCAAGGGAGGTCAGGCTGGGTTGCAGGGAAGATCCATGTTGTGAGATGTCAGAACACTTCACTGGGTTACACAGTACCTTAGGGATCTGGATCAGGTGAGTATTGTAATCTGTGGTCGAGCAGTGGTCAGTAGCTCACAAGCACAGGATCAGCACAGATTGACAGGCCAAGGGTCAGACTGGGTATTCAGTCCAATAGAGTTCATTTCAAAGGGTCCATGGAATCAATTATATGCAGTGGAGGCCCCTGGGCACAAAATCTGGTGGAGGCCCCAGATACAGTATTTTTTTTTCCTTTAAACTAATAGTCCAGCCAAGTAACTGATTGGTGGTTGTCTGGCCCCGCCTACTTACTGGAACATCAGATGGAGTCCCTTGTGCCCCCCTTGTGCGGGTGCGTGCTGCTCGGGAACTCCTGCTTTGCCATTCTGGGTGGGGGGTAGTGTAGTCGCCCGGCTGGTTCCCTGCATTGAGCTGCCAGCGGCTGTGCTTGGTGGCTTATGTGCAGTGACAGCTCTGCACCCATCACTGTAGAGTTGCTGGCGGTGGCTTTGCTGCTCTAGACTCTCCGTCCGGCCCTGTGGTGGCTTTGGCTGCCCAGACGCGAGGGGGCCCCCACTGCCGTCGATAGCTTTGTTGCTGGCCCCATAGCCCGTCAGACCAAAGACTGAAAAACCTCCTGGACCAGACCATAACACCAAAGGTTGGTGGAGGCCCCGGGGCACGCGCCCCTTGTGTCCCCTTATAATCTGGCCCTGCATGGAATAGTCAAAGAATTCAGGTCAGAACAAAACTGATCACATGATACCGGGAATGTAGGATACTAGGATGGCTGATGATCACATGAAACCGGGAACATACAGGATACAAAGACTCGCTGAAAATAAGGCAACTCTGTGATGATATCAGGTGGCTCCTTTTAGAGTGGAGCAAAACCCATTCCCAAAACCCATGTGGAAAACCCCAGAGGTCACCCCGGAAACTCACCTTGTTTCCCGGTCCAATGGGGCATGCGTGAACAGTGCCCGCATTCCTGCTATCCCTCTAGCAGGGTGCAGGCACATCTAAAGGTAAGTAAGGCGATGGGTCCAGATGGAATCCACCCCAGAGTTCTAAGGGAACTTAGGTTTGTGATTGCAGCCCCTCTGACTGATTTACTTAACCATTCCCTTTCAACTGGTGAGGTTCCAGATGATTGGAGAATGGCCAATGTCGTACCAATCCATAAAAAGGGGAGTAGAGAAGAAGCCAGTAATTACAGGCCAGTTAGTTTAACATCTATAGTTGTCAAATTAATGGAAACACTCTTAAAAAAAAAGATCATTTCCCATCTAAAAATTAATGACCTATTGGAACCAAAACAGCACGGCTTTACTGAGGGCAGATCATGTCAGACCAATCTTATTGATTTCTTTGACAATGTCACTAAAGTGTTAGATGAAGGTGGTGCTGTGGATATCGCCTATCTGGATTTTAGCAAAGCCTTTGACACTGTACCACATAAGGAGCTCATAGATAAGTTATTGGAGGTAGGACTCAATCCCTGGATAGTTCAGTGGATTTCCAGTTGGCTGAGGGATCGGTATCAGAGCGTTGTTGTAAATGGCGTGCAATCTGAACAAAGGCGAGTTACAAGTGGTGTGCCGCAAGGCTCTGTCCTGGGCCCCATTCTTTTTAATATATTTGTAAGTGACATAGGAGAAGGCTTGGTAGGAAAAGTTTGTCTGTTTGCTGATGATACAAAGGTTAGTAATAGGGTGGATATTCCGGGAGGTGTCTGCAACATGGAAAATGATTTAGCTTTACTGGATAGATGGTCAAAACTGTGGAAACTAGAGTTTAATGTCTCTAAATGTAAAATCCTGCACTTGGGTAGAAGGAAATCCCTGCTCTGAGCACCGTATGGGCAGCACTGTGTTATCCAGGACCTCGGAGGAGAGAGATTTAGGGATACTAATTACTGATAGCTGCAAGATGAGTGGACAGTGTAGCCAGGCAGTGGGAAAAGCAAGCAGGATGCTCGGCTGCATAGCTCGAGGCATCACCAGTAGGAAGAGGGAGGCTGTAATGCCGCTGTATAGAGCCCTGGTGAGGCCACAGCTAGAATACTGTGTGCAGTTCTGGAGACCTTACCTGCAAAAAGACATTATTCAAATAGAACGGGTCCAAAGGCAGGCAACGAAAATGGTGGAAGGACTTAAACTTAAAACTGGAGAGAAATCAGGAGAGACTTAAAGAACTTAATTTGTACGGTCTGGAGGAAAGAAGGGAGAGGGGGGACATGATGGAGACCTTTAAATATGTGAAAGGATTGAATAAGGTTCAGGAGGGAAGTGTTTTTAAGAAGAAGCTTAATGATAGAACAAGGGGGCACAACCTGAAGCTAGTCGGGGGGAAGATCAGGAGCAATGTTAGAAAATATTATTTTACAGAAAGAGTAGTAGATGCTTGGAACAACCTTCCAGCAGAGGTAGTTGAAAAATCAAGTCACTGAATTTAAACATGCCTGGGATAAGCACACATCTATCCTAAGATAAAGATACACATAAGGGCAGAGACTAGATGGAGCGTATGGTCTCCTTCTGCCGTCAACCTTCTATGTTTCTATGTTAAAGGGTAGCGGGGGATGCGGCCGCCAGCACGCTCGAGCGCGCTGATTGGACCAGAGCATGTGCATGTACCGTAGGACCAAGGAAGGGTGAGAGACATCAGGCGATCTGTGGGGTTTCACACAGCGGATAAACCCTGTCAGTGGAATAGGCCCCTGGTAGTGTTAGAAACCTTAATAATATTAGTTAGACCCTGGTAGATGCATTGCTTGGTGATCATTACATCATGAATCCACATGATAGCAGTGTCACCTAAGAAATAGACCCAACTAATAAATATTGGTCCGGCGTTCCTCTTAATTTAAATAAATAGAGACTTAGAGGCCGATATATTAATAGCGCCAGGTAGCGACAGATGAGCGACAGTAGCGTGATTTTCACAGCGCCGGCTAGTATTCGCTGTGCTTGGCTGTTGTTCGGTTGTTGACAGCGACTCAGTCGGTGTGCGGTAATGTTGAATACGGGGTTAGGAGTCACTGTTTCACAGGTTCCGCGCTGTATGGGAGCGCATGACAGCGAACGGCCATAGCGAACGGCTCCCAGCATATTCATTAACAAATCACGCTCAAAAAATTCTCGCGCTGTGAAATGCATGTTTAAACCCCTGAGCGCTGGCGGCGATGGGTTAAAAGTAGTTTTTTAACCCCCAAACAACCTTATTTTTGGAAAAAAAATAATAAACAAGTTTTTCTAAACATTTTGTAATATGAATACATTAATATCAGACCTGTAATATCAATTCTGCACAAATTTTTTTTTTTTTTTTTACCTTAAAAAAAGATATAACATTGCAGAAGTGGTCACCGAATTTTTGACATTTAAAAAAAAAAAAAAAAAAAAAAACATTAATATCAATTTATTATGAATATTTAAAGATTGCTCCATTGAAATGCATTGGAGAGCGCCAGGTAGCGAGAGGTCATACCTGGCGCTGTGATGGGATTAGCAGCGGCGCTGTTCGCTGAAGTCTGCAACATGATGAATCCCGCGCTAGCTGACGCTCTCGCTGGCGCTAGCCTCATTTAGCGTGATAAATGTGTGATTGTGTTCGCAGCCTGGCGTTCTGGAGTCGGTAGCCGCCGATAGCTGGCGCTACCTGGCGCTAGTGAGACACTACCTGGCGCTATCCCTTGATAAATAAGGGCCTTAGCCAGCTGGCATTGGCAACATTACCTGCCCTGCCATTGGTTGAGGCTCGCAACTTAGGCCCTTATTCATCAAGCGATAGCGCCAGGTAGTGTCTGACGAGCGCCAGGTAGCGGCAGCTAACGGCGACTACCGACTCAAGTACGCCCGGCGGCGGTCACAATGACGCATTTATCAAGCAAAATGAGGCTAGCGCCGGCGAGAGCGACGGCTAGCGCGGCATTCATCATGAAGCCGCCTGGACCGAACAGCGCCGCTGCAAATTCCCTCACAGCGCCAGGTATGAGCTGTCGCTCCCTGGCGATGTCCAATGCATTTCAATGGAGCAATCTATAATTATTCATAAATAATTGGTATTAATTTTTTTTTTTTAATGTCAAAAAATCGGAGAACACTTCTGCAATGTTAGGATTTATTTTTAAGTCCAAAAAAAAATTTAAAAAAATATGTGCAGAATTGATCTAACAGGTCTGAGATTAATGTATTCATATTACAAAATGATTCTAAAAACATGTATAATGTTACATTCAAAAAATATGGTTGTTTAGGGGTTAAAAACTAGTTAATACACATCGCCGCCAGCGCTCTGGGGTTTAAACAAGGAATGGACAGCGACAGCACATTCGGAGCGTGATTTGTTGATGAATATGAAGCTAGCCGTTCGCTCTGACCATTCGTTGTCAGGCGCTCACATACAACGCTAGACCTGTGAAACAGCGACCCCCCAGCCCGTATTCAACATTACCGCACACCGACTGAGTCGCTGTCATCAAGCTAATGCCGGCCAAGCACAGCGAATACTGGCTGGCGCTGAAAAAATCACGCTACAGTCGCTCATCTGTCGCTACCTGGCGCTATTGATGAATCGGCCTCCCCGTTTGTTAAGGCAACAATACAGAGGTTATAAAAGGGAAAAACCAACCCTTCTAGAGTGTTCTACCAAGTTCTAAGCCACGACCATGCTTGATGAGGGGAAGTATTTAATGTAGTGGAGGAGCTGGGAGCTGTTTGCTGTAACCAATGGATTATGCCTGTAACTGGACTTTGCTTTTCATCATGGATGGAAGCTTTTCAATAAAGACCCTGTTGTTTGGACCAAGGAGTGTCATCAATGGAGACCAGCGACGACTAAAGCAGTAAATGCATCTCCACCCCACACATGCTACACATGGCACACCAACATGGGATGCCCTACCCTAGGTCCAAGAACCCCCCCCCCTCGCTCCCCAGACCGCGCGCCCGCTACATATGCCTGGGTGTGTTTTTTGGGCTTGTTCTGATTCTGTATCTGCCTTGGTGCTGGGACACAAACCCCCCCCCCCCCCTTAGTTTTTCCGTTTTTTTGTTGGTCCGAGAAGCCTATTGGCCCGTGTGGTGCGCGACCATGCTCCGGAAGCCCTCCTTGTGGTTCCATTCAGTCTGGATGAAGGTATGAATCAGCAGGGAGTCTGTGATCTGAGCCAGGGCTTGCTTATTACACAGAGAAGTGCTCATTCCCCTCCTGGACTGGCTTTTGGTACCTATGTTAGCAGATGGCTGGGGCCAGTGGATAAGGTGACATTATTATTATTATTATTGTTAATTTATATAGCGCCATCATCTTCTGTAGCGCTTTACAAAGTAGTAGTTACAGACAGGGCAGAAACATACGGTACATATAATATATCAAATGCAGTTTTACAGTTTTAGAGTTGATAATGGATATTCTGAGTACAAGATACAATAGGAGAGATTGCCAGCTTACAGTCTAAAGGACATCTGCTACAAACATGGAATGTTAAGGGGACCAGGCATCAGGAAATCAAAATATGAAAATAATCATATTGCATACCTCCCAACTTTTGAAAGCCGTAAAGAGGAACATGAGAAGACATTTTTTAACATTTAAAGTGGACCAACACCCAGGGGTGATCGGCCGGGAATCTATAAGATCACCTCCCTCACCGCGGGGCATCCGAGATCGGGATGTCCCGCGGGGTGAAACCCCCCCCAAAAGCCCCCAAAAACCTTACCTTATCGGAGACGGATCAGCCGCCGCCTCCCGCGCGCCCCTCTAGCAGTGCGCGCGCCCGCCCGCGCCGGCCGTTTGTGAATGCCCTGTAAGAGGGACGCGCGGGAGGCAGTGGCGGCAGCTTGTCCGTCGCCGAAAAGGTACGTTTTTTGTGGGGGTTTCACACCTGATCTCGGATGCCCCGCTGAAGTGGACCAACACCAAGGATAGTGAAAATCCTGGGTGTTGGTCCACTTTAAGCCACGCCCAGCCACACCCTTGACCACCTAAGAAATAAATAAATAAATATTAATAATAATAATACAGGCAAGGCCTCCGAAAACACATTACAGCCAGGGGCTGTAGTGAGAGGGGTATCCCTCCATTCCAGCCAATGAGGGGCATCCCTTCATTCCAGCCAATAAGGGGCATCCCTCAATTCCATTCAGTGAGGGGAATCCCTCCGTTCCAGCCAGTGAGGGGTATCCTTCCAATACAACCAGTGAGGGGCATCCCTCCAATACAACCAGTGAGGCGCATCCCTCCAATACAACCAGTGAGGGGCATCCCTCCAATACAACCAGTGAGGGGCATCCTTCCAATACAACCAGTGAGGGGCATCCCTCCAATACAACCAGTGAGGGGCATCCCTCCAATACAACCAGTGAGGGGCATCCCTCCAATACAACCAGTGAGGGGCATCCCTCCAATACAACCAGTGAGGGGCATCCCTCCAATACAACCAGTGAGGGGCATCCCTCATTACAGTCCTTGAGGAGCATCCATCCATTCCAGCCAGTGAGGGACATCCCTCATTACAGCCAGTTAGGGACATCACTCTTTACAGTACAGTCAGCTTTGTTACTGGTGTATATGTGTTCAAAAACTTTAATCACACAGCGTCTTCGCTCTATGCTACAGCGCCCAGCTTTAGAAAGCCAACGCTGTGTGTGTGTCCATTTTTGATAAGTATGGTGTGGAGCACCGAGAGTCGGTCGCACTGAGCTGGTGCTACCTCTCACTCCCTGCAGCGCTGTACTGGTGTTACAGCGCCCAACATACATCACATTCATCAATGCCGGCCAGGTTACTACAGCGACTGAGGCACTCTGTTACAGCGCCCGATACCCGTTTACAGCGTCTACTAGTGGTCGCTCTAAGCGGCGCTATACAGACGCTTATCTTACCGGCGACTTGAGGGGTTTCACTCAGCAGGAATGCCAATTCGGGATGCCTCAGGGGAAAGCCAACGGCCGGTCCTGGAATCTTTTAGATTCCAGGCCGGTGGGAAAAGATTCCAGGCTGGTGTGTCTTACCTTTTCAGCAAGACAAGAGGGATATTAAACAGTTCGATACAGGGACACTAGGGGGAGCTAGAACACAAAGTTCTGCTTTCCATGCGCTATAGAACTGCAGCTGGTCAGTATGGGCCCCATAAACATCGGTTGATTGGGGTAATAAAACAGCCAGGGATTTTTGGCCCCAGAGGTAGAGGTAGACCAACGCCCCAAGAGTCTTATTGACTCAAGGGAGTGGTTGTTCCTCCTTAAAAGGAGCTTCCTTTACCATTTGTTGCTGACCCTTGCCTGGACCTTGTTGTTTTCCATCATCCCATGACTTTGGATTGCAGACACTGACGCACAATAGGCTATTAATTGAGGGGAGGGGGGCAGAATGGAGGCACAGACTGCTGGTGGGGCAGTTAGTACATAATCTGGAGGTTAACTGCTGATAGAGACTGTAATGATTTGTGTCATTTTGCAGTAGTGGGAATGGTAAGTAATGCTGGGTGTTGCAGTTCTACAGCAGAGGTGCACAGTTTATCCACTCCTGGCAGGGGCGAGGCTTGTGTTTATTTGTAGTGTTAAACCGGACCTTCAGCATCATTTAATAAAATGCCCAAACCCTTAAAAAACTATTCCCCAGCATCTAAAATTAACACATTTTACGTTTTTAGTCACCTACATATTATTATTTCCCCCGCCGGGCTGCAACTCTGTTCAGGACTCTAGGATACAGGCGCCCCCATCTTGGCTCAGAAGCATCACATACTGAGGAGAGGAGAGGGGGATAAAGTGCAGGGGGCAGGGTTATAGCTGTGGTTTGCAAAGACAAAGCAGAGCTGGGGTCAGGAAAATGTCAGCAATCCCAGAATGCACAGGCAGAAGACACTTCCTGTTTGCAGGCAGCCTGAGACTCCATGAGCTGCCATCTTGGATGTTTAAAAGCTCATAACATGCAGTAGATGCAGGTAGGATGATTTTTAATGTAAGCGATCTGTATGTACAGGGTGGGGGAAACATATAACACAGACTCTTATTCAGGGTAAAGGTCCACTTTTATTAACGGGGACAGAATGGAGGCACAGATTGCTGGTGGGGCAGTTAGCACGAAATCTGGAGGTTAACTGTTGATAGAGACTGTGTAGTGATTTGTGTCATTTTGCAGTAGTGGTAATGGTAAGTAATGCTGGGTGTTGCAGTTCTACAGGAGAGGTGCACAGTTTATCCACTCATGGTAGGGGCGAGGCTTGTGTTTATTTGTAGTGTTAATTGCTGTGATATGGGGGAGATTGGGGGACAGGGTTATCATAGGAGTTTCTGGAAGAGCAGAATTACTATGGAACAATGATTTATTATAATACAGTATATTTATATATCCTCCCTGTACCATGTTCTAATGCTTTAATCAAAATCGTGTATAACTTTCCTATGCAACAGGAAAAACTCAAAACATATATGATTATAGATATCTATCCCATATCTATCTAAATCTATCTATCAATATCTATCTATCTATCTATCTATCTATCTATCTATCTATCTATCTATCTCATATCTATCTATATCTATCTATCTACCGGTCTATCTATCTATCTATCTATCTATCTATCTATCTATCTCATGTCTATCTATCTCTATCTATTTATCCCATATCTATATCTATCTATCTATCTATCTATCCCATATCTATCTATATCTATCTACCGGTCTATCTATCTATATCTATCTATCTATCTATCTATATCTATCTATCTATCTATCTATCTATCTATCTATCTATCTATATCTATCTATCGTTCCCATATCTATCTATAGCTATCTATCTATCTATCTATCTATCTATCTATCTATCTATCTGCCGGTCTATCTATCTCTATCTATATCTATCTATCTATCTATTTCTATCCCATATCTATCTATCTATCTATCTATCTATCTATCTATCTATCTATCTATCTATCTATACATCTATACATCTATCTATCTATCTATACACACACGCACGCACGCACGCACACGCACTCCTAAATTGGGATGCCCCAAGGGAAAGCCAGCAACCGGCACTGGAATCTTTTAGATTAGGCCTGCTTAATAACGCTGTGACCTCCATTTGGAATCCGGGGACTCGCCTCACTATTGGTGGGAAAGGCTTTTATCACTTATAAAGAGACGGCAAAACTGTGGCATCCCCTGACAGGGACGTGCTAAAACCACATTCAGGCTCTCCGGCATCAGGGACCAAGCTGATTATTATTATTGTTTATTTATATAGCGCCATCAATCATCTTCTGTAGCGTTGTACAAAGTAATTGGGTTTTTCCAGTGCACCGCGGAGCGCCCTGCAAACTTATGGAGCCCTTGACAAATCATAAACTACAAGCAGAAATGCTGCCTTCACCTTGGGGTAACAAAGGAGTTACCCAGACACCCCATACCCTGATAAGCTAAAATGGAAAAAAAACCCTGGCGTGCTGGCCCTGGTGTCTAAAAGACTCCAAGGCTGACTGCTGGCCTTCCCCTGGGGCATTGGGAATGCTCCCCTGTCCAGCCTTTCAGATCGGTTGTGGGTCGCCCCAATCTAAAGGGGAACTGGGGATGCGTCCGCTCTCACTCCCAATTGCCATGTCTATAAACAGAGCCGTGTTGGCAATTATTAATATACACAGCATATGGCTCTGATTGGACGAGAGTTCGTGCATGGGCTACTTATACAAGCCGTAGGGGGTGCATGGGAGAAGCCGTAGCAGAGCGGCGGAACGCGTGGGGTCTCCTGCCTTCAATCCACTGCCTGATGATTAGTCACGTTTGACCACAAGGACAGTATGATCTTTATTTTTTCTTTCCAGTGTTTGCTTACTACCTTAACTTCCTTAAACAGCCCTCTGCACTAACAGCACTTTTGTGTATTGGGTTTACATTGGGGGTCTCATCCCCTACTTTACTTGGTGAATAGAGCCTCCTTATCTAGGATTTGCACTTTAGATTTGATTGATTGCACAGCTTTATGGTGAATTTTGATGAATTATTTGTAGTAATTAACACAAAGAGGCCGATTCATTAATAGCGGCAAGTAGCGACAGTTGAGCGACTGTAGCAGTATTTTCACAGCGCCCGCTAGTAGTCGCTGTGCTTGGCCATTGTTCGGTTGTTGATAGCGACTGAGTCGGTGTGCAGTAATGTTGAATACGGGGTGACGAGTCGCTATTTGACAGGTTCCGCGATGTATGGGTGCGCATGATAGCGACTGGTCAGAGCTACCGGCTCCCACCACATTCATCAAAAAATCACGCTCAAAAAATTCTCGCGCAGTGAAATGCATGTTTAAACCCCAGAGCGCTGGCGGCGATGTGTTAAAAGTAGTTTTTTAACCCCCAAACCACCATATTTTTGGAAAGCAAAAAAAAAAAAAATATATAAAGAATTTTGTAATATGAATACAATAATATCAGACCTGTAATATCAATTCTGCACACATTTTTTTTTTTTTTTTACCTTAAAAAAAATATCTAACATGGCAGAAGTGGTCACAGAATTTTGCACATTTAAAAAAAAAAAAACTTTAATAACAATTAATTATGAATATTTAAAGATTGTTCCATTGAAATACATTGGAGAGCGCCAGGTAGCGAGAGGTCATACCTGTCGCTGTTCAAGGTCGGACGCTGGCGCTGTGGGCTGAGGCTGGAATAATGATGAATGAGTGGCTATATGGCGCTATCTCAGTCGCTAAGCAGGATTGGCTTGATAAATGTGTGATTGTGGTGGGGAGCCGGCGTTCTCGTGGCGGAGCCCGTCATTACCGGCCGCTCGCCATTCGCTACCTGGCGCTATTCCTTGTTAAATAAGGGCCTTAGTTGTTTTGGGACATCTCATTGGCACACCCTCACTCATATGTATACTGATTGATGGTGCTGAATTATTAGTTGCACAATGTGCAGGTTTTTTTCTGTACCTTTTTATATTTGTGTTTTTTACACAAAGTAGAGTAAGTGAACACTCACTTGCGTAATTAGAATTATATAAAAAATAATTTTTATTTATTTATTTTTTTCCTGGGCCATTTGTGGAGCTATTTTATACTGATTTCTATTTGTACTTTTTGTGGTCTTCTATAATATGGATTGCTGAGTATTTTAGCATCACAGGAATAGTGGATGAATTGATTTTAACAGTCTTTGTGTTGCTTGTGTGTCTTTATTTTTGCTATAGTGTAACACTTAATAAAATATTATTTTATGGTATTTGTGGAGTTGTGCCCCTTTCTTATGACCCTTGTCGATTTGGTTTGGCCCAAGTTCGTACAGCATGGGCTGTAGGACTGGGGAAAGGTGAGTGTTTATGGGTGATCTGGGGGGTTTCACATAGCGGTGATCAGAGAAAGGAACAAAACTCAGGACTATACCTGGACTATTGGAAGCACATTCTTAAAGTGGATCAAAACCCAGGATTTTGACTATCCTGGGTTTTGGTCCACTCCCCTGGGACAGCCCGATCGGAGGGGTGTCGCGCTGTGTGAACCCCCCCCCCCGAGATCGCACATTAACTCACCTCATCCCAGTCCCACTGCGCATGCGTGGCCGCTCTTCCAATCAGCGCACTTGGAGCCCCTGAGCTATGCGCGTCTGAGTGACGTCTTAGCGCAGCGGCTCCGAGCGCGCTGGCGGCCGAATCTCGCGCTTCCCTCTAACAGGGAACGCACCCGCGCCCTGCTAGAGGGATAGCGGAGATGCGGGATGTGGCCCGCGCATGCGCCGTTGGACCGGGATTAAGGTAAGTGTTGCGGGTAACCTGGGGGTTTCACACAGCGGGGCATCCCAATTTTGGGGAGGGAATGGATCTATAAGATTCCCGGGCCGATCCTGCTGGGTTTTGGTCCACTTTAAAGGGTTCCCGACTAATGATCACTTACATCCACTTTATCAGACCTATTTTTCTTAAAGAGGAGCAACACCCCCCTATAAGACTTTTTTTGGGGGGCGGTTGGTCTACCTTTCCCTAACTGGGATGCCCCGCTGTGTGACCCCCCCCAATACGAGCCCGCTTTGCACCCCAAGCATACCTCTAGCTAGACGCTGCTGATTCCCGGCCGCACGCTGCTGGGTTTTGTTCCGCTTTAAAGTGATTTTTCAGGCACACTTAAAAATATCCCCATTGTGTAAGGCTATTCCCCCGGATTGCCTGTGAACTTACCTTTACCTTGTCCCCATGACGCATGTGCGGGGGACTTATCCGATTTGCTGTGAGCCCGTTCAATTCAGATTTGCTTTCCTGACATTAGAGTGGCAAAGACATATGAATGGACAAGCGCTGCCGCCACTTTAAATGTACTAATGTGAATAAAGGGGGGCTCTGCTGCCACTCTGCATATATATAAGTAAAGGGGGGCTCTGCTGACACTCTGCATATATGTAAGTAAAGGGGGGCTCTGCTGCCACTCTGCATATATGTAAGTAAAGGGGGGCTCTGCTGCCACTCTGCATATATATAAGTAAAGGGGGGCTCTAGAGGAGGAGGAGGAGGAAACTCACCCCGCTCCCACGTGACCGTTGCATCCAATTCCCGACGACGGACAAGCGAGAGGCAGCGACAGACAAGTAGAGCGCGTCCGCTGCCGCCTCCCGCGCGTCCCTCTTACAGGGAGCGCACCCTGCTAGAGGGATGCGCGGGAGGCGGCGGACGCACATGCGCCGCTGGAACGGGGAGAAGGTAGGTGTAGCGATAACCCTTATCGCCGGAGGGCTTCACCGCCCGAGACGTCCTTTTCCCAATCGTAAGAGGTGCTGCTGGAATTCCAGAGTCGTCCGTGAGGAAACAGGAACAGCCCTTACAAGGGCTAGTGAATTGTAATATAGCGTTTCCCCCAATAAGAGACAGAACTTCAGTATTGAGGGTGAAGGTGAAGACAACTTTATTAGTGCCACACTGTGCCTTATATGCCAGGCTCCATGCAAGGGGACCTCCCCCGTGGACCTGATGGAAGACTGCATGACAAACACACGGACCAATGGGAGCAGGGCACACAATCCCTCAACTCTGCCAGTGACGCAATCAGCAACACAATAGACGTCTGTAATACACTCAATCAGAACAATGCCATTGTCTGTGACGTAATCAATCAATACAATGGCAGTCAGAACAATGAATAACGTAATCAATCAACACAATGGCAGTCTGTACATGCTTAAGAAAAGGAAAGTAATGAACCTGTGTAAAGTCCAAAGGGCAGAGAGTCTGTCACAGTAGGATTGTGGGCTTCCTGGGGGGTTTCCATCCCGATTTCGGATGTCCCGTGGGGAGGGATCTGATCGGCCCGGGAATCTTATAGATCCCCCCTGGGTGTTGGTCCACTTTAACACTTACTTTAACAACTTGCCCATTAACTCTGGGGTCCACGCGCTGCCTCTTCTTTGGGGGGGGCATCTGTATCAGAGGATGAGCCGGGGAGATGGCGGGCAGGCCTTCGGGGTTGCATGGCTCCTCACAGGTTGAAAACCGGAAGTGCATAAAACGAAAGCGAAAGCAAAACCTTTGCCCCCCTCGCAAGCTACCAACGCTATGAAACGCCCAATATCTTATGTTTAGGCTATAGAACGCAACATCAACATACATAACAGGCTACAACCTCGAAATATTACAGTAAAAAATATTACAAAATTCTATAACACTGCTTGGCATATTATATAGATTGTACAACTGTTTATATTTAACATTCACATTATTTATTTCAGTAACTGTAAGAATAGGCTAAAAAATAGGCTAATACTGTATCCTAAACATTAATAGTTTTTTCCTATTTGGCACAGCGTACGCAAGGCAGTGTTCTGCGCAATAGCGACACACGCCTATACCACATTTAACACCAGTACAGCGCTGCATGGTGCGAACGGCAGGGACTGCTCAGTGCGAACGACTCTCAGCGACTCACACCATATTCAACAAAAAATACACACTCACAGAACTGTCACTTACAAAGCACTACATGTTGCTATCCCATGATGAATAAAGCCCTTAGATATGTTGCAGACATTTAGGCCCTTATTTAACAAGGGATAGCGACAGGTAGCGACTGGTGAGCGGCCGGTAATGACGGGCCCCGCCACGAGAACGCCGGCTCCCCACCACAATCACACATTTATCAAGCCGATCCTGCTTAGCGACTGAGATAGCGCCATATAGCGACTCATTCATCATTATTCCAGCCTCAGCCCACAGCGCCAGCGTCCGACCTTGAACAGCGACAGGTATGACCTCTCGCTACCTGGCGCTCTCCAATGCATTTCAATGGAGCAATCTTTAAATATTCATAATTAACTGTTATTAATTTTTTTTTTTTTTTTTTTAAATGTGAAAAATTCTGTGACCACTTCTGCCATTTTAGATAATTTTTTAAGGTAAAAAAAAAAATGTACAGAATTGATATTACAGGTCTGATATTAATGTATTCATATTACAAAATTATTTTAAAAACTTGTTTTTTTTGGTTTCCAATATTATGGTTGTTTGGGGGTTAAAAAACTACTTTTAACACATCGCCGCCAGCGCTCTGGGGTTTAAACATGCATTTTACAGTGCGATAATTTTTTGAGCGTGATTTGTTAATGAATATGTGGAAGCCGGTCGCTATGGCCATTCGCTGTCATGCGCTCCCATACAGCGCGGAACCTGTCAAATAGCGACTCCTCACCCAATATTCAACATTACGGCAAACCGACTGAGTCGCTATCAACAACCGAACAACGGCCAAGCACAGCGACTACTAGCGGGCGCTCTGAAAATGCTGCTACAGTCGCTCAACTGTCGCTACCTGCCGCTGTTAATGAATCGGCCTCCCCGATATGTTGTTGGGGGCACACACATTAGATAGAGGAGTGCCAGGGATGCTGTCGGAGGCCCATTCATATGTAAGTTGTATCCTGGCCCTGGAGTGTTTTAAACACCAGAGGCAGGTTAATAGAGTTTTGGTCTGCTTTAAAGCGGACCGTCATACTTCCTAGCAGTTCTAGGAAGCTCCTGGTGCACAGGCACACTTGCCTTAAATACTCATCTTTTTTAACAGAGCTCCATATAATGGGGGACGTGTGCATCTCCTTCAATTGTAGACATGCTCCGTTGTAGTGTGCATTTATTCCCCATCCCCCATAGTTCAACACTTGATTTTGGCTTATTACGGATCTTTAACTGTAGGGGCACAAATCAGGATTGTTAAAACGACCACATTTCAACTTGCTTTACATTGTTAAAATCACTTATAGCTCTATACATTATAACTTAAAAAAATGAAATAAATTAAAAAAGAACTTAACAAGTCTACACGATTGTGTATATATTTTATGTACACACACACACACACACACACACACACACACACACACACACACTTTTATCTATATATTTCTTCTGTAGGGAAACCATAGTGTCATATATATATATATATGTCGCATGTAGGGGGCCGGCGCAATGCTCTGGGTGGCGCATCGCTCTAGGTGCTGATTAAGGATTCCTCCGGCTGTACGCCGAGCGAGCGGCGGTTGCTGTGCGACTCCCCGGAGTGCAGTGACATTAACACTTTGTGATTGAAGCAGCCACCAGCTAAAGGTCACCAGTATGTTTTAACCCCTCAAAGACTGCCGCCCCTCCCTTCACCAAACCGCCTGCGCGTCTCTGAGGAGACACCAATAACACGCTGGAGAGAGCTGCCTCCCCCTGTGGCAAAGAGGATACCGAACCTGAGATACTGGACATGCCCCAATCTATTAGGGTATAATGGAGGATACAGAAGAAGAGCTTACACTCTATTAGTATATAAAGGAGGATACAGAAGGAGAAGAGCTTACAATCTATTAGGGTATAATGGAGGATACAGAAGGAGAAGAGCTTACAATCTATTAGGGTATAATGGAGGATACAGAAGGAGAAGAGCTTACACTCTATTAGGGTATAATGGAGGATACAGAAGGAGAAAAGCTTACACTCTATTAGGGTATAAGAGAGGATACAGAAGGAGAAGTGCTTACACTCTATTAGGGTATAAGGGAGGGTACAGAAGGAGAAGAGCTTACACTCTATTAGGGTATAAGGGAGGATACAGGAGGAGAAGAGCTTACACTCTATTAGGGTATAATGGAGGATACAGAAGGAGAAAAGCTTACACTCTATTAGGGTATAAGAGAGGATACAGAAGGAGAAGTGCTTACACTCTATTAGGGTATAAGGGAGGATACAGGAGGAGAAGAGCTTACACTCTATTAGGGTATAATGGAGGATACAGAAGGAGAAGAGCTTACAATCTATTAGGGTATAAGGGAGGATACAGAAGGAGAAAAGCTTACAATCTATTAGGGTATAAGGGAGGATACAGAAGGAGAAGAGCTTACACTCTATTAGGGTATAATGGAGGATACAGAAGGAGAAGAGCTTACAATCTATTAGGGTATAAGGGAGGATACAGAAGGAGAAGAGCTTATAATCTATTAGGGTATAATGGAGGATACAGAAGGAGAAGAGCTTACACTCTATTAGGGTATAATGGAGGATACAGAAGGAGAAGAGCTTACACTCTATTAGGGTATAATGGAGGATACAGAAGGAGAAGAGCTTACAATCTATTAGGGTATAATGGAGGATACAGAAGGAGAAAAGCTTACACTCTATTAGGGTATAAGAGAGGATACAGAAGGAGAAGTGCTTACACTCTATTAGGGTATAAGGGAGGATACAGGAGGAGAAGAGCTTACACTCTATTAGGGTATAATGGAGGATACAGAAGGAGAAGAGCTTACAATCTATTAGGGTATAAGGGAGGATACAGAAGGAGAAAAGCTTACAATCTATTAGGGTATAAGGGAGGATACAGAAGGAGAAGAGCTTACACTCTATTAGGGTATAATGGAGGATACAGAAGGAGAAGAGCTTACAATCTATTAGGGTATAAGGGAGGATACAGAAGGAGAAAAGCTTACAATCTATTAGGGTATAAGGGAGGATACAGAAGGAGAAGAGCTTACAATCTATTAGGGTATAAGGGAGGATACAGAAGGAGAAGAGCTTACAATCTATTAGGGTATAAAGGAGGATACAGAAGGAGAAGAGCTTACAATCTATTAGGGTATAAGGGAGGATACAAGAGGAGAAGAGCTTACACTCTATTAGTGTATAAAGGAGGATACAGAAGGAGAAAAGCTTACAATCTATTAGGGTATAAGGGAGGATACAGGAGGAGAAGAGCTTACAATCTATTAGGGTATAAGGGAGGATACAGAAGGAGAAGAGCTTACAATCTATTAGGGTATAAGGGAGGATACAGGAGGAGAAGAGCTTGCAATCTATTAGGGTATAATGGAGGATACAGAAGGGGAAGAGCTTACAATCTATTAGGGTATAATGGAGGATACAGATGGAGAAGAGCTTACAATCTATTAGGGTATGAGGGAGGATACAGAAGGAGAAGAGCTTACTATCTATTAGGGTATAAGGAAGGATACAGAAGGAGAAGAGCTTACAATCTATTAGGGTATAAGGAAGGATACAGAAGGAGAAGAGCTTACAATCTATTAGGGTATAAGGAAGGATACAGAAGGAGAAGCGCTTACAATCTATTAGGGTATAAGGAAGGATACAGAAGGAGAAGAGCTTACAATCTATTAGGGTATAAGGAAGGATACAGAAGGAGAAGAGCTTACAATCTATTAGGGTATAAGGAAGGATACAGATGGAGAAGAGCTTACAATCTATTAGGGTATAAGGGAGGATACAGAAGGAGAAGAGCTTACAATCTATTAGGGTATAAGGGAGGATACAGAAGGAGAAGAGCTTACACTCTATTAGGGTATAATGGAATGGTGAAGAGCTTAAGGCTAAACACACTGTAAAGTTTGCCCCCTTTGTCTCCAGCAGTGATTTCTTATAACTGTAATGATGAAATGCTGACCTGCGCTGGAAAAATGCAGCACCAAAGATTTCAAGGTGAGTAAAAACATAAACATGCTGGGGAGCGCCGGAAAACAGCGGTCCAAAGTGGCGCTCACTGGCGTTGGGATAATCAGCAGCTGGGGCCAACAGGAGCTGACATAGGCCGGGCAATACCTAAGTGCATCGTTTAAAGTTAATTAGGTGGAGGTTGATTCATTACTAGCGCCAGGTATCGCCAGATGAGCATCTGTATAGCGGCGCTTAGAGCGACCGCTAGTAGATGCTGTAAGCGGATATCGGGCGCTGTAATATAGCATCTTGGTCGCTGTAGTAACCTGACTGGCATCGATGAATGTGATGTATGTTGGGCACTCTAACACCAGTACAGCGCTGCAGTGAGCGAGAGGTAGCGCTAGCTCAGTGCGACCGACTCTCGGCGCTCCACACCATACTTATCAAAAAAGGAAACACACACAGCATCAGCGCTCTAAAGCTGGGGGCTGTAGCATAGAGCGCCAGACGCTGTGTGATTAAAGTCTGCTTCTGAACACATATCCACCAGTAACAAAGCGAAAACACACGGAATGACATTGTTTTAACACATGTGACATTAACACTTTAGTGCCAGACCTGTAATGACAATTCTGCATAAAAATATAAAAAGTTAAAAAAAGTTAAAAAAAGTGTTTGTTTGCAGCCAGGAGACGTCACACAATGATTGGCGCAAAAAAATGTAAAAAAATTGTCAAACACGCTGTTTAAACACAAGCAAATGAACGTCCATTGAAATGTATGGGAGAGCGACACTGAGCGAAAGGTAATACCTGGCTCTGGAAGCTAAAATGTCGGTGCTATACACTGAGCCACCTGTAATAATACATGTGACGCTACATGGCGCTGTTAGATCCACTCACCAGATTCAATGAACACACATATGGGGCTCAGCACAGAGAGGCCCTTATTTAACAAGGGATAGCGCCAGGTAGCGAATGGGGAGCGAACGGTAATGACGGTCACCGCCACGAGAACGCCGGCTCCCCTTCGCAATCACACATTTATCAAGCCGATCCTGCTTAGCGACTGACAGAGCGCCAGATAGCGAATCATTCATCATTATTCCAGCCTCACCCCACAGCGCCAGCGAGCGACCTTGAACAGCGACAGGTATGACCTCTCGCTACCTGGCGCTCTCCAATGCATTTCAATGGAACAATCTTTAAATATTCATAATTAATTGCTATTAATGTTTTTTTTTTTTTTTTTTTTTTTAATGTCAAAAATTCTGTGACCACTTCTGCCATTTTAGATATTTTTTTTAAGGTTAAAAAAAAAAAAAAAAATTTGTGCAGAATTGATATTACAGGTCTGATATTAATGTATTCGTATTACAAAATGTTTTGAAAAACATGTTTATTTTTTCGTCTAAAAATATGGTTGTTTGGGGGTTAAAAAACTACTTTTAACCCATCGCCGCCAGCGCTCTGGGGTTTAAACAAGCATTTCACAGCGCGAGAATTTTTTGAGCGTGATTTGTTAATGAATATGCTGGGAGCCGTTCGCTATGGCCATTCGCTGTCATGCGCTCCCATACAGCGCGGAACCTGTCAAACAGCGACTCCTAACCCCGTATTCAACATTACCGCACACCGACTGAGTCGCTGTCAACAGGCGAACAACGGCCAAGCACAGCGAATACTAGCGTGCGCTGTGAAAATAACGCTACCGTCGCTACCTGGCGCTATTAATGAATCGGCCTCCTAGTTATCTAACTAAAGTAATTAATTGGGTGCTGGTTGTAGACAGAGTCAAGACACTAACGTGTCATACCAAATACACAACTCAAGAAGAAGGGGCCGCCAGATCAACCCCCAAAATGGCTCTATCACAATATACAGCCGCACACCGAAGGATTATATAAAAATAAACTAAATCTTTATTTATTTACACCAAGATCAATTGATACATAAAAGACACGGGGAGGCCGATTCATCAATAGCGCCAGGTAGCGACAGATGAGCGACTGTAGCGTGATTTTTTCAGCGCCAGACAGTATTCGCTGTGCTTGGCCGGCATTAGCTTGATGACAGCGACTCAGTCGGTGTGCGGTAATGTTGAATACGGGCTGGGGGGTCGCTGTTTCACAGGTCCAGCGTTGTATGTGAGCGCCTGACAACGAATGGCCAGAGCGAACGGCTAGCTTCATATTCATCAACAAATCACGCTCCGAATGTGCTGTCGCTATCCATTCCTTGTTTAAACCCCAGAGCGCTGGCGGCGATGTGTATTAACTAGTTTTTAACCCCTAAACAACCATATTTTTTGAATGTAACATTATACATGTTTTTAGAATCATTTTGTAATATGAATACATTAATCTCAGACCTGTTAGATCAATTCTGCACACATTTTTTTTAAATTTTTTTTTAACTTAAAAATAAATCCTAACATTGCAGAAGTGTTCTCCGATTTTTTGACATTAAAAAAAAAAAAAAAAAAATTAATACCAATTAATTATGAATAATTATAGATTGCTCCATTGAAATGCATTGGACATCGCCAGGGAGCGACAGCTCATACCTGGCGCTGTGAGGGAATTTGCAGCGGCGCTGTTCGGTCCAGGCGGCTTCATGATGAATGCCGCGCTAGCCGACGCTCTCGCCGGCGCTAGCCTCATTTTGCTTGATAAATGCGTCATTGTGACCGCCGCCGGGCGTACTTGAGTCGGTAGTCGCCGTTAGCTGCCGCTACCTGGCGCTCGTCAGACACTACCTGGCGCTATCGCTTGATGAATAAGGGCCTAATTGTATAATCAAAGATCTTAATAGTCAAAAACCCTCCTATTTGAAATCCAATGAATAAGCAGCTGTTACCAAAATATTTAAGGTGCTAAAATACATTTACAATACATAAAAACACTACAACATTAATAAACGTGTATATACATGTGCTATGAAAAATTGTGCAAACCAAACCCAAAACTTGATTATAATAATGTGCCAATACATAAAAGGAAAACTATTGCTGTCTCACTAAAGTGCTGAGTGCTATGAGAAAAATTTATCAACACACTGTGCCAGCTGCAAATAATAAACTGACAACAATCAAGGAGTCAGAAGTAAGGAGGAAACATTTACATAAAGAAAACATATATCACCATGTATGAAAGAGTCCCGTCCTGGTATCCCTCAAAGTACACCGACGCGTTGCGTGGGAACTAATCGTCCCACTTCATCAGGATGTGATCATGCTATGCTGATCTTCCGAATTTAAACCCCTCAGCATAATGAGCGCTAAACGGACAGCGGGGCTGCAGCGCGCCAAACCACGCCCCGTCTGCCTGTCCAACAGGAGGTGCGTGGGGATGACGTGGCAGGCTGCCGCCTACCCGTAGCCATGGAGCGCACTCACCAGATTCACTTTCGTAAATGTGGTTTTGCGTACAGCGCCCGGCGTTCACCTGCCGCTACGAGGCACTATCTGGCGCTATCCCTTCATGGATAACCTCCATAGTTCTGCGCAGTGACTGCTAGCAACAATGTAGTACACAGCACAGCGCCAGATAAGACGGCCAGCGCTCCAGAACTGGTGCTATAGCCACAAAAAAGATGCTAAATGGAATCATTAATAAGGCCCTAAGTGTATTGTTATGACTACCTCCTCTGGTAGAGCCTTTGAGGCCGATTTATTAATAGCGCCAGGTAGCGACAGATGAGCGACAGTAGCGTGATTTTCACAGCGCCCGCTAGTATTTGCTGTGCTTGGGCGTTGTTCGGCTGTTGACAGCGACTCAGTCGGTGTGCGGTAATGTTGAATACGGGGTTAGGAGTCGCTGTTTGACAGGTTCCGCGCTGTATGGGAGCGCCTGACAGAGAATGGTCATAGCGAACGGCTCCCCGCATATTCATTAACAAATCATGCTCAAAAAATTCTCGCGCTGTGAAATGCTTGTTTAAACCCCAGAACGCTGGCGGCTATGGCTTAAAAGTAGTTTTTAACCCCCAAACATCCATATTTTTTCAGTTACAAATTAATCAAGTTTTTCTAAACATTTTGTAATATGAATACATTAATATCAGACCTGTAATATCAATTCTGCACAATTTTTTTTTTTTTACCTTAAAAAAAAAAAAACTAACATTGCCGAAGTGGTCACAGAATTTTTGACATTTTTAAAAAAATAAAAAAACATTAATATCAATTAAATATGAATATTTAAAGATTGCTCCATTGAAATGCATTGGAGAGCGCCAGGGAGCGAGAGGTCATACCTGGCGCTGTGATGGGATTAGCAGCGGCGCTGTTCGTTGCAGTCCGCTACATGATGAATCCCGCACTAGTTGACGCTCTCGCCGGCGCTAGCCTCATTTAGCGTGATAAATGCGTGATTGTGTCCACCGCCTGGCGTTCTGGAGTCGGTAGCTGCCGATAGCTGGCGCTACCTGCCGCTAGTGAGACACTACCTGGCGCTATCCCTTGATAAATAAGGCCGTCAGTGGACACCCTGGGTTTTACTTACAGTCCTGGCTTTAAATAGATCGTAGGACAGATCTTTGTATTGCCCCCGGATATATTTAGGTACCACATAGTGCCACGTAGCGTGGGTGAACGCTGGGCGTTGTATGTGAAAACCATATATATGAAAGTCAATCTGGTGAGCACCTCTAACAGCGTCATGTAGCGTCACATGTATCACTAGCTGCGGCTCAGTGTATAGCGCCGGCGCTCCAGGCTCAGCAGCGCCATGTAGCACCTGTCGCTCAGTGTCGCTCTCCCATAGATTTAAATGGCGTTTTATTTGGTTGTGTGTAAATAGCGTTTTCCTAAACTAATGTTTTACGTTTTTGGTTCAAATGATGGTGTGACCTCTCCTGCCCGGCAAGGCTCATCCGCTCACAGCCTTTCATCGTGGCATGTGTGAGTGTCACCGCTCTATACCGTGGCGATACGCAGTGGGGTAGTCTGGGTCATGCTGGAGAGCTGTTAAGTAGTACTGCGGAAATACAGTAATTTTTGACTGTAGTTCTGCTTTAAATACAAATGATTTCTTGCCCTCCCCACCAGCGCTACCTGCATTAGAAAAAAAAACAAACAAGACAAAGCGCCACAGGTAGCCTACAGCGCTGAACACTAACAACGCCATCTGCCTGTGGCGGCATGCTGCTGAGGCGCTAATAGCGCCTCTCTGCAGGCGCTCAAGTGGCCCTACGAGGCGCTGGTGATAAATTAGCCTCCATCTATGTCATTAAGGCACAAGTTTCTCCTGCCTATGTGTATAACCTTACATTTAGCGGTATTAAACTTCATTTGCCATTTTTCTGCCCAAACCTCCGATTTAACGGGCACGCTGATTCATTACTAACGCCAGGTAGCGACAGATGAGCGGATGTAGAGCGGATTTCAGAGCGACCGCTAGTAGTCGCTGTGCTCGGCCATGGATCATTGTTTCAGAGCGCCTCAGTCGCTGGCTGGCATTGATGAATATGATGTGTGAGTCGCAGTACTGCGCTGTATGGGAGCGAACGGTAGCGCCAACTCAGTGCGACCGACTCACACCGCATTCATCAAAAAAACAGCCTCAAACATCGCCGCGCTCAAAATCGTGTTGTTGTAGCCCATAGCGCCAGAGGCTGTGCGATTAAAGTATGTTTATGAACATGTATCCACTAGTAACAAAGCAAAAACATACGGAATTACATTGTTATAACATTGTAACATGAACAATTTAATACCAGACCTGTAAGGACAATTCTGCATAAAAAATATTATTATTATTTAATATTTAATATTATTTAAGATTTGAGATTAAAAAAAAATAAATAAAAAAAAATTGGGATCAGGAAAGGGATGTAAGGATCTTCCATAGAAATGTATGGGAGAGCGCCAGGTAGCGACAGGTAAGACGTGGCGCTCTGCAAGGCAAAATGCCGGCGCCGTACGCTGAGACTGGGGTAATGATGAATCGGACGCTACATGGCGTTGTTCCAGTCGCTCACCAGAATCGGCTTCATAAATGTGTAATTGCATGCCAAGGCCGGGGTTCACCTGCAGGTACCTGGCGCTACCTGCCGCTGTACAGGCACTACCTGGCGCTATCCCTTCATGAATAAGGCCCTCTATCAGTTTGTAGTTGCATGTTATCCTCTTTTCCTTTAATTACTTTACACAGCTTAGTGTCATCCGCAAAGATTCAAATTTCACTGTTTAACCCATTACCTATATCATTAATATCTATATTAAAAAGAATGTGGCCCAACACTGACCCCTGTGGTACTCTGCTGGTACTGTACTGTGTACAGTATGTACTGTTTATAGCCACCCTTTGTAGTTGGGATTTGAGCGCAAATAGCGATTCCTTATTGCACATGCACTTTATTGGTATATTTTCCAGCTAGTTTTCCTGTGCCTGTCATTCTAATCAACTTATCTTATAATATCAATTTAATGCGGGACATAGTCCCCCTATTTCATGCCTAAGCCCTTTTCTTTATCTCTATTATATACCCCACACCACCCCTTATTGGTTAAAGTTTGTATTTGTTAAAGGAGCACTATCATGAAATTGTGTAATATTAAAAACCCATATAAACACATTGGCTAATGAGAGGAGGGGTCACTTATACACCCAAACTGAATAAGGGGGTTATTCATCAAGGGATAGCGCCAGGTAGCGCCTCGTAGCTGCAGGCAGCATCTGGTGAACGCCGGGCGCTGTAGGCAAAACCACATTCATGAAAGCGATTCTGGTGAGCGCCTCTAACAGCGCCATGTAGCGTCACATGTATTATTACAGGCGGCTCAGCGTATAGTGTCGGCGCTCTAGCATCCAGAGCCAGGTATTACCTTTCGCTCAGTGTCGCTCTCCCATACATTTCAATTGCCGTTTATTTGCTTGTGTTTAAACAGGGTTTTTTTTCTCTCAAATAATTGTGTCACCTCTCCTTTTTTATTTTTTTATGCAGAATTGTCATTACACGTCTGGCATTAAAGTGTTACTGTCCCAATGTTATACCAATGTCATTCCATGTGTTTTCGTTTTGTTACTGGTGGATAAGTGTTCAAAAACAGACTTTAATCACACAGCGTCTGGCGCTCTATTCTAAAGCGCCCAGATCCAGAGCGCCTATGCTGTGTGTGTGTGTGTTTTTTTGTTGAATATGGTGTGAGTCGCTGAGAGTCGGTCACGCTGAGCTGACGCTACCTAACGCTCGCTGCAGCGCTGTACTGGTGTTAGAGCACCCAACATACATCTCATTCATCAATGCCAGCCAGGTTACTATAGCAACTGAGGCGCTCTGTTACAGCGCCCGATATCTACAGCGTCTACTAGTGGTCGTTCTAAGCGCCGCCATACAGGCGCTCATCTGCCGGTACCTGCCGTTAGTAATAAATCCGCCTCCACCAGTCCTGGCTTTAAATAGATCGTAGGACAGATCTTTGTATTGCCCCCGGATATATTTAGGTACCACATAGTGCCACGTAGTGCCATGTAGCATCAGGTTAATGCCGGGCGCAGTATGTGAAAACCATATATAAAAAAGTCAATCTGGTGAGCGCCTCTAACAGTGCCATGTAGCGTCAAATGTATCACTAGCGGTGGTTCAGTGTATAGCGCCGGCGCTCTATGTCGCTCAGTATCGCTCTCCCATATTTGGTTGTGTATAAATAAACTAATGTTTTCAATTTTTGGTTCAAATGATTGTGTGGCCTCTCCTGCCCAGCAACGCTCATCCGCTGGCCACGCTGATAGGCTGCTTAGAATCATGTGTGAGCATCACCGCTTAATACGGTAGCGATACGCTTAGCAGCTGACGAGCTGCTAAGTAGTACCGTGGAACTACAGTCATTTTTGACTGTAGTTCTGCTTTAAATACAAATGATTTCTTGCCCTCCCCACCAGCGCTACCTGCATTAGAAAAAAAAACAAACCAGACAAAGCGCCACAGGTAGCCTACAGCGCTGAACACTAACAACGCCATCTGCCTGTGGCGGCATGCTGCTGAGGCGCTAATAGCGACTCTCAGCAGGCGCTCAAGTGGCCCTACGAGGTGCAAGTGGCCTCTACGCGTGTAATTAACGCGCAAGTTTCTCCTGCCTATGTGCATAACCTTACATTTATCTGTATTAAACTTCATTTGCCATTTTTTTGCCCAAACTTCCGATTTATCTAAATCAGTTTGTAGCTGCATGTTATCCTCTTTTCCTTTAATTACCTTACACAGCTTAGTATCATCCACAAAGATTGAGATTTCACTGTTTAACCCATTACCTATATAATTAATATCTATATTAAAAAGAATGTGGCCCAACACTGACCCCTGTGGTACTCTGCTGGTACTGTACTGTGTACAGTATGTACTGTTTATAGCGATTTGAGCGCATATAGCGATTCCTTATTGCACATGCACTTTATTTGTATATTTTCCAGCTAGTTTTCTTATGCCTGTCATTCTAATCAACTTATCTTATAATATCAATTTAATGCGGGACATGGTCCCCCTATTTCGTGCCTAAGCCATTTTCTTTATCTCTAATATATACCCCACACCCAGAGGCTTTTCTGGACATATTGGTTACAATTTGTATTTGTTAAAGGAGCACTATCATGAAATTGTGTAATATTATAAACCCATATAAACACATTGGCTAATGAGAGGAGGGGTCACTTATACACCTGAACTGAATAAGGGGGTTATTTAAGAAGGGATAGCGCCAGGTAATGCCTCATAGCAGCAGGCAGCGTCTGGTGAACGCCGGGCGCTGTACGCAAAACCACATTAGGAAAGCAAATCTGGTGAGTGACTCTAACAGCGCCATGTAGCGTCCGATGTATTATTACAGGCGGCTCAGTGTATAGCGCCTCTAACAGCGCCATGTAGCGTCCGTTGTATTATTACAGGCGGCTCAGTGTATAGCGCCTCTAACAGCGCCATGTAGCGTCACATGTATTATTACAGGCAGGTCAGTGTATAGCGCCTCTAACAGCGCCATGTAGCGTCACATGTATTATTACAGGCGGCTCAGTGTATAGCGCCTCTAACAGCGCCATGTAGCGTCACATGTATTATTACAGGCGGCTCAGTGTATAGCGCCTCTAACAGCGCCATGTAGCGTCACATGTATTATTACAGGCGGCTCAGTGTATAGCGCCTCTAACAGCGCCATGTAGTGTCACATGTATTATTACAGGCGGCTCAGTGTATAGCGCCTCTAACAGCGCCATATAGCGTCACATGTATTATTACAGGCGGCTCAGTGTATAGCGCCTCTAACAGCGCCATGTAGTGTCACATGTATTATTACAGGCAGGTCAGTGTATAGCGCCTCTAACAGCGTCATGTAGTGTCACATGTATTATTACAGGCGGCTCAGTGTATAGCGCCCCTAACAGCGCCATGTAGCGTCACATGTATTATTACAGGTGGCTCAGTGTATAGCGCCTCTAACAGCGCCATGTAGTGTCACATGTATTATTACAGGTGGCTCAGTGTATAGCGCCTCTAACAGCGTCATGTAGTGTCACATGTATTATTACAGGCAGCTCAGTGTATAGCGCCTCTAACAGCGTCATGTAGTGTCACATGTATTATTACAGGTGGCTCAGTGTATAGCGCCTCTAACAGCGTCATGTAGTGTCACATGTATTATTACAGGTGGCTCAGTGTATAGCGCCTCTAACAGCGCCATGTAGTGTCACATGTATTATTACAGGTGGCTCAGTGTATAGCGCCTCTAACAGCGCCATGTAGTGTCACATGTATTATTACAGGCAGGTCAGTGTATAGCGCCTCTAACAGCGCCATGTAGTGTCACATGTATTATTACAGGCAGGTCAGTGTATAGCACCTCTAACAGTGCCATGTAGCGTCACATGTATTATTACAGGCGGCTCAGTGTATAGCGCCTCTAACAGCGCCATGTAGCGTCACATGTATTATTACAGGCGGCTCAGTGTATAGCGCCTCTAACAGCGTCATGTAGTGTCACATGTATTATTACAGGCAGGTCAGTGTATAGCGCCTCTAACAGCGCCATGTAGTGTCACATGTATTATTACAGGCAGGTCAGTGTATAGCACCTCTAACAGCGTCATGTAGCGTCACATGTATTATTACAGGCGGCTCAGTGTAGCGCCTCTAACAGCGCCATGTAGTGTCACATGTATTATTACAGGCAGGTCAGTGTATAGCGCCTCTAACAGCGCCATGTAGTGTCACATGTATTATTACAGGCAGGTCAGTGTATAGCACCTCTAACAGCGCCATGTAGTGTCACATGTATTATTACAGGCGGCTCAGTGTAGCGCCTCTAACAGCGCCATGTAGTGTCACATGTATTATTACAGGCAGGTCAGTGTATAGCGCCTCTAACAGCGCCATGTAGTGTCACATGTATTATTACAGGCAGGTCAGTGTATAGCGCCTCTAACAGCGCCATGTAGTGTCACATGTATTATTACCGGCAGGTCAGTGTATAGCGCCTCTAACAGCGCCATGTAGTGTCACATGTATTATTACCGGCAGGTCAGTGTATAGCGCCTCTAACAGCGCCATGTAGTGTCACATGTATTATTACAGGCGGCTCAGCGTATAGCGCCTCTAACAGCGCCATGTAGTGTCACATGTATTATTACAGGCAGGTCAGTGTATAGCGCCTCTAACAGCGCCATGTAGTGTCACATGTATTATTACAAGCAGGTCAGTGTATAGCACCTCTAACAGCGCCATGTAGTGTCACATGTATTATTACAGGCGGCTCAGTGTATAGCGCCTCTAACAGCGCCATGTAGCGTCACATGTATTATTACAGGCAGGTCAGTGTATAGCGCCTCTAACAGCGCCATGTAGTGTCACATGTATTATTACAGGCAGGTCAGTGTATAGCGCCTCTAACAGCGCCATGTAGTGTCACATGTATTATTACAGGCAGGTCAGTGTATAGCGCCTCTAACAGCGCCATGTAGTGTCACATGTATTATTACAGGCAGGTCAGTGTATAGCGCCTCTAACAGCGCCATGTAGCGTCACATGTATTATTACAGGCAGGTCAGTGTATAGCGCCTCTAACAGCGCCATGTAGTGTCACATGTATTATTACAGGCAGGTCAGTGTATAGCGCCTCTAACAGCGCCATGTAGCGTCACATGTATTATTACAGGCGGCTCAGTGTATAGCGCCTCTAACAGCGCCATGTAGTGTCACATGTATTATTACAGGCGGCTCAGTGTATAGCGCCTCTAACAGTGCCATGTAGTGTCACATGTATTATTACAGGCGGCTCAGTGTATAGCGCCTCTAACAGCGCCATGTAGTGTCACATGTATTATTACAGGCAGGTCAGTGTATAGCGCCTCTAACAGCGCCATGTAGCGTCACATGTATTATTACAGGCGGCTCAGTGTATAGCGCCTCTAACAGCGCCATGTAGTGTCACATGTATTATTACAGGCGGCTCAGTGTATAGCGCCTCTAACAGCGCCATGTAGCGTCACATGTATTATTACAGGCGGCTCAGTGTATAGCGATATCACTTTAGCTTCCAGGTGTTACCTTTCGCTCAGTGTCGCTCTCCGGTACATTTCAATGGCCGTTCATTTGCTTGTGTTTAAACAGCGTGTTTAACATTTTTCTTTTCTTATTTTTTTTCTCTCAAATCATTGTGTGACGTCTCCTGGCTGCAAACAGACAGTTTTATAAACTTTTTGGACTTTTAATATTTTTATGCAGAATTGTCATTACAGGTCTGGCACTAAAGTGTTAATGTCTCAGTGTTAAAACAATGTCATTGCATGTGTTTGTTACTTTGTTACTGGTGGATATGTGTTCAAAAACAGACTTTAATCACACAGTGTCTAGTGCTCTATGCTATAGCGACCAGATTTAGAGCGCCAACGCTGTGTGTGTCCTTTTTTGTATGGTGTGGAGCGCCAAGAGTGAGTCGCACTGAGATGGCGCTACCTTTCACTCGCTGCAGCACTGTATTGGTGTTACAGCGCCCAACACACATCACATTCATCAATGCGGGTCAGGTTACTGCAGCGACTGAGGCGCTCTGTTACAGCGCCCGATACTCACTTACAGCGTCTACTAGCGGTCGCTCTAAGCGCCGTTATACAGCCGCTCATCTGCGGCGTTAGTAATGAATCAGCCTCCACATACTGTTTATAGCCACCCTTTCTAGATGTGATTTGAGCGCATATAACGATTCCTCATTGCAATGCACTTTATTGGTATATTTTCTAGATAGTTTTCCTGTGCCTGTCATTCTAATCAACTTATCTTATAATATCAATTTAATGCGGGACATAGTCCCCCTATTTCATGCCTAAGCCGTTTTCTTTATCTCTATTATATACCCCACACCACCCCTTATTGGTTAAAGTTTGTATTTGTTAAAGGAGCACTATCATGAAATTGTGTAATAATAAAAACCCATATAAACACATTGGCTAATGAGAGGAGGAGTCACTTATACACCTGAACTGAATAAAACTCCTTCCAAGCTTGTGTCTTTCTTCTCCTGGTAGGAATAAAATCCAGGGGTGACAGGTTTAGCGTATCAGGGGTGACAGAACCTGTCACCCGATTTCCTCTTCCTTCCATTTATAAAAAAAAAAAAAAAAACAAGCCTGGCTGGATATTTCTTGATGCCCGGTGTATAAGAGGCCGATTCATTAACAACGGCAGGTAGCGACAGTTGAGCGACTGTAGCGGCATTTTCAGAGCGCCCGCTAGTAGTCGCTGTGCTTGGCCGTTGTTCGGTAGTTGATAGCGACTCAGTCAGTTTGCCGTAATGTTGAATATTGGGTGAGGAGTCGCTATTTGACAGGTTCCGCACTGTATGGGAGCGCATGATAGCGACTGGTCAGAGCGACCGGCTCCCACCATATTCATTAACAAATCGCGCTCAAAAATTCTCGCGCTGTGAAATGCATGTTTAAACCCCAGAGCGCTGGCGGCGATGGGTTCAAAGTAGTTTTTTAACCCCCAAACGACCATATTTTTTGAAACCAAAAAGAACAAGTTTTTTAAATAATTTTGTAATATGAATACATTAATATCAGACCTGTAATATCAATTCTGTACATTTTTTTTTTTTTTTTTACCTTAAAAAAATGTAAAATGGCAGAAGTGGTCACAGAATTTTTCACATTTAAAAAAAAAATAATAATTAATTATGAATATTTAAAGATTGTTCCATTGAAATGCATTGGAGAGCGCCAGGTAGTGAGAGGTCATACGCTGTTCAAGGTCGGACGCTGGCGCCGTGGGCTGAGGCTGGAATAATGATGAATGAGTCGCTATCTGGCGCTATCTCAGTCGCTAAGCAGGATTGGCTTGATAAATGTGTGATTGTGGTGGGAAGCCGGCGTTCTCGTGGCGGGGCCCGTCATTACCGGCCGCTCACCAGTCGCTACCTGTCGCTATCTCTTGTTAAATAAGGGCCTAAGTGACCCCTCCTCCTGCCATCCAGCATATTTAAATGTTTTTTTATTATTGGCTTATTTTTTCGCTCTTTTAAGTGTATTGTCTGTATACATTTTGGTCTGTGATTTTTTTCAATAAATATTTCATTTTTTTATTATATTTATATTCATTGGTGGGTTAGTGTTGTATTAAATTTATATTTTTTCGTTTTATACTGATCATAGGTTTCTCCAGACTCCACCTGCTTTACTTTATACTTTGGAAACAAGAGCGCACCACCCGTAATGTTAATTCCTGTGCTCACTCCCTAATGCAAAATCAAACCAGAATGGAGTGGACGTGAAAAAGCCACAACTACCTCCCAATGAGGAGCACCAAACAATAATACATTGATTACATATTTTATTAACTATAAATGATGCACAAAAAACACACTCAATAGGCTAAAAATTACAAAAATTAAATGGGCAGGCTGATTCATCACTAACGCCAGGTGGCGACAGATGAGTGTCTGTAGCAGGCATTTTCAGAGCGCCCGCTAGTAGTCGCTGTGCTCGGCCGTGGGTCGCTAGTTCATAGCGACTCAGTCGCTGTGCAGTAATGATGAATACATTGAGGCCGATTCATTAATAGCGCCAGGTAGCGACAGATGAGCGACTGTAGCGTGATTTTTTCAGCGCCAGCCAGTATTCGCTGTGCTTGGCCGGCGTTAGCTTGATGACAGCGACTCAGTCGGTGTGCGGTAATGTTGAATACGGGCTGGGGGGTCGCTGTTTCACAGGTCCAGCGTTGTATGTGAGCGCCTGACAACGAATGGCCAGAGCGAACGGCTAGCTTCATATTCATTAACAAATCACGCTTCGAATGTGCTGGCGCTGTCCATTCCTTGTTTAAACCCCAGAGCGCTGGCGGCGATGTGTATTAACTAGTTTTTAACCCCTAAACAACCATATTTTTGGAATGTAACATTATACATGTTTTTAGAATCATTTTGTAATATGAATACATTAATCTCAGACCTGTTAGATCAATTCTGCACAAATTTGTTTTACATTTTTTTTTTTACTTAAAAATAAATCCTAACATTGCAGAAGTGGTCTCCGAATTTTTGACATTAAAAAATTAAAAAAAAAAATTAATACCAATTAATTATGAATTATTATAGATTGCTCCATTGAAATGCATTGGACATCGCCAGGGAGCGACAGCTCATACCTGGCGCTGTGAGGGAATTTGCAGCGGCGCTGTTCGGTCCAGGCGGCTTCATGATGAATGCCGCGCTAGCCCTCGCTCTCGCCGGCGCTAGCCTCATTTTGCTTGATAAATGCGTCATTGTGACCGCCGCCGGGCGTACTTGAGTCGGTAGTCGCCGTTAGCTGCCGCTACCTGGCGCTCGTCAGACACTACCTGGCGCTATCGCTTGATGAATAAGGGCAATTGTGAGGAGTCGCTATTTGACCAGTACAGTGCTGTATGGGAGCGCATGTTAGCGACTGGTCAGTGCGACCGACTCACACCATATTCAGCAAAAAAAAACAGCCTCACAAATCTCTGGCGCTGAAAAATACTTGTTTGAAGCCCAGAGCGCAGGAGGCGGTGTGTTTAAAGTCTGTTTTTCAGCATCTATCCACTAGTAACAAAGCGAAAACATATGGAAATACATTGTAACAACATTGTAACATGAACACTTTAATGGCAGAGCTGTAATGTCATTTCTGAAGAAATATATAAAACATGAATAATATTTGCAAAAATGGCTTTTTCTAGGCCAGAAGAGGTCACAACATTGTTTGAGATTAAAAAAAAAAAAAAAAAAAAACTAACAAAAACCCTGTTTAAAGTGGACCAACACCCAAGATTTTCACTATCCTGGGTTTTGGTCCACTTCGGTGGGGCACCCCGATCGCCCCGCTGTGTGAAACCCCCCAGAACGCCCGGAAACACGCTCCTACGCGGGCGCTCGTCCAATCAGAGCGCTCAGAGCCGCTGTGGTATGCACGTACAAGCGCCGTCCAACCACAGTGGCTCTGAGCGCTGGAGGCCGCGTCTCGCGCTTCCTTCTAACAGGGAGCGCGCCCGCGCCGGCCATTCACAAACGGCCGCCCTGCTAGAGGGAAGCACGAGACGCGGCCCGCGCATGCGGCGTTGCAGCGGGGTTAAGGTAAGGTTTGTGGGCGTTCTGGGGGGTTTCGCCCCGCGAGACATCCCGATTTCGGATGCCCCGCGGAGAGGGATCTGATCGGCCCGGGAATCTTATAGATCCCCAGGCCGATCCCCCCCTGGGTGTTGGTCCACTTTAAAAAGAAGAAAAGGATCTTCCATTGAAATGTATGGGAGAGCGACATGTAGCGAGAGGTAATACCTGGCGCTGTGCAAGGCTGAACGCCGCCGCTGTTCGCTGAGGCTGGGATAATGATGAATCAGACGCTACATGGCGTTATCCCAGTCGCTAAACAGATTCTGCTTGATAAATGTGTAATTGCGTGCCGTGTCCGGCGTTCACCTGCCGCTACCTGTCATTTACAAGGCGCTACCTGACGCTGAATAAGGCCCTTTAAACATTATAATTGTCCTTAGCATAGGGGGGTTAAACATGTTTTATTCTTGCTTGACCAATGTTAGCACATCCCTATTTTCTTTTATTCCCATTTTCCTATAGTCCCTATGTTTCTAGTCCCTGTTTCTGGCATTGTGGGCACATTGCGCTGACTCCTCTATAGCCTGTGTGGTTAGAGGCGTGTTTCCTCGCCGGCTGTTGGAGGCGTCCCTCTCTTTCCCGTCTCAGAAAGTTGGGAGCCGAGCATTGTCTGCTCATCACAATCCGGCAGCGGCTGCACATGGAGATACAATAGTGGGGACAATGAGTCACCGGCTTGCGCCAGCTCCATGGAGCGGGGGAGAGATGCTGCAAAATTTGGGACAACGCCGTAAAGCCACCTGCGCTGGACTGGCGCCGCTTTAAGGTCTTGGAATTTAGGGACCTTTTGGGATTTTATTTTTTTTTTAGGATTTTTTTTTTTTTTTATTATTTTTTTTTTCCTGCTTTTTTTTGCCACCATGGCGTTTACTTTCGCCGCCTTCTGCTACATGTTGTCCCTGGTGCTGTGCGCCGCGCTCATCTTCTTCGCCATCTGGCACGTGAGTAACCGAAAATAGGGGATACGGGCGACATGTGCCCGTCGGGTTCCGGGGCTATTTCTAGATCTTGTGACTCATATTGCGTCAAACTGCTTTCGGGGGGCAAATCTCGTTACCCGATACAAAGAGACCGTATCTGTAGTCATATGTCAAGGCAACTGGACTGGTATTCTCTTTTTTTTTACATTTCTTTCCTTCCCTGCTTCCTTCTCTTCCTTTTCTTTCTTCCCTCTTTATTCACTTGCTAACTTCTTTCTTCTTTTTTTCCTTCCCTCTCTCATTTTTTCTTTTCCTACTTCCCACTTTCCTTTCCTTTCCTTTGTTTTTGTCTTCCCTTCCCTCCTTTATTTTTCTTTTTGTTTTCTTAATTTTTTATTTTCCTTTCTCTCCTCTTCCTTCTCTTTCGTTCCTTTCTTACTTCTTTATTCCTTTCCTTACCTCGTTAGTTTTCTACTTCCTCCTTCCCTTTCTTTTTTTCCCCCCATTCCTTTTCTTTCCCTGCTTCCCTTTTTCTTTCCTTCCTTTCGTTTCTTTCCCTACTTCATTTTTCTTACTTACGTATTTTTTCTTTCTTTCCTTCATTTTCCTCTTCCTTCTCTTCCGTTCCTTTCTTACTTCTTTATTCTTTTCCTTACCTCGTTAGTTTTTTACTTCCTCCTTCCCTTTCTTTTTTTCCCCCACATTCCTTTTCTTTCCCAGCTTCCCTTTTTCTTTCCTTCCGTCCAATCTTTCCCCATCTTTTCTTTCTTTCCCTTCATTTCATTACCTTGTTTTTTCTTTCTTCCCTTCCTCTGTTTTTATTTTGCTCCTTTCCACTTTTCTTCTTTTTATTTCCTTCCATTGTTCTTTCTGTCCTTCCCTCCTTTATTATTACATTTGTTTTCTTATTATTTTCCTTCTTTTTTCCTTTCCTTTTTTTCTTCCTCCCTCCCTTCCCTATTTATTTCTTTTCCTCCTTCCTTTAGTTTCTTTCCCTACTTCATTTTTCTTTATTATTACATTTGTTTTCTTATTATTTTCCTTTCCTTTTTTTCCTTCCTCCCTCCCTTCCCTCTATTTTTCTTTTCCTCCTTCCTTTAGTTTCTTTCCCTACTTCATTTTTCTTTATTATTACATTTGTTTTCTTATTATTTTCCTTCTTTTTTCCTTTCCTTTTTTTCCCTTCCTCCCTCCCTTCCCTCTTTTTTTCTTGTCCTCCTTCCTTTAGTTTCTTTCCCTATTTCATTTTTCTTACTTACGTTCCTTTCTTTCCTTCATTTTCTCCTTCTTTGCATGTCATTCTTTACATTTTTTTTATTTTCTATCTCCCCTGTCTTTCTTCTATCTGTTTTTTTCCTTCCCTTTCCTCCTGTTTATCTTTTCTTTCCTTCGTTGTTTTCTTTTCCTTTTTCCCATGTTCCTTTCATTCTTTCTTTCCTTCCTTTCTTCTTTTTTATCATTCATTTTTTCCTTCTCTTTCTTTTTTTTCATTTCTCCTGCCTTCCTCCCTTGTTCCTTTCCTTCCTTACCTTCATTTTTTCAATTCCCTCCTTCCTCCTTTCTCAACAGATCGGTGTCAGCACCCTTTATACGGGAGAGGGGTTCAGGACAACGCCCTGATTGGAGGCTTTATAGCCCTACAGTCCCGTGATTTGCCCATAGCTTGCAATTCCCACCTCTTCCTTTTTTCATGTTTCATGTATTTGTAGTAACAAGTCAAGGCACCTGGACTTGCTGTATTTTTCACGGGGAGGCCGATTCATTAATAGCGGCAGGTAGCGACAGTTGAGCGACTGTAGCGCCATTTTCAGAGCGCCCGCTAGTAGTCGCTGTGCTTGGCCGTTGTTCGGTAGTTGATAGCAACTCAGTCGGTGTGCAGTAATGTTGAAAACGGGGTGACGAGTCGCTATTTGACAGGTTCCGCGCTGTATGGGAGCGCATGATAGCGACTGGTCAGAGCGACTGGCTCCCACCATAGTCATCAAAAAATCACGCTCAAAAAATTCTCGCGCTGTGAAATGCTTGTTTAAACCCCAGAGCGCTGGCGGCGATGGGTTAAAAGTAGTTTTTTAACCCCCAAACAATATTTTTGGAAACCAAAAAAAATAAAAAAATTTAAATAATTTACTAATATGAATACAATAATATCAGACCTGTAATATCAATTCTGCACAAATTTTTTTTTTTCCCTTAAAAAAATTATCTAAAATGGCAGAAGTGGTCACAGAATTTTTCACATTTAAAAAAAAATAAAAAAAATAATAACAATTAATTATGAATATTTAAAGATTGTTCCATTGAAATGCATTGGAGAGCGCCAGGTAGCGAGAGGTCATACCTGTCGCTGTTCAAGGTCGGACGCTGGCGCTGTGGGCTGAGGCTGGAATAATGATGAATGATTCGCTATCTGGCGCTATCTCAGTCGCTAAGCAGGATTGGCTTGATAAATGTGTGATTGTGGTGGGGAGCCGGCGTTCTCGTGGCGGTGCCCGTCATTACCGGCCGCTCACCAGTCGCTACCTGTCGCTATTCCTTCATAAATAAGGGCCAAAGTTGTTTAACTATTTATGATTCTAATTGCTTCGGATATGCTGTGAGCTGATGGATGAATGGAAATCTTCAGAGACAGAGATACAGACTCTCGCTTTTGTAAAGTGGACCAACACCCAGGATTTTGACTATCCTGGGTTTTGGTCCACTTCCCCGGGGCACCCTGATTGGGGATGCCCGCTGCATGAAACCCCCCAGATCTCCTAATAAAACTCACCTCACCCGCTCCTACGGCTCATGCGCAACCGCTCATCCAATCAGCGCGCTCGGAGCCGCTGAGCTATGTGCGTCTAAGCGCCCTCATAGCTCAGCGGCGGCGAGCACGTTGGCGGACGCAACTCGCGCTTCCCTCTAACAAGGAGCGCACCCGCATCGGCCCGCGCATGCGCCGTTGGATCGGGATGCAGGTAAGGTGAATGGGGCGTCCTGGGGGGTTTCACACAGTGGGGCATCCCGATTTCGGATGCCCCGCGGGGAGGGATTAGAACGACCGGGGAATCTTATAGATTCCCGGGCCAATCCTTCAGGGTGTTGGTCCACTTTAAATTGGTGGTATAACGAGACAACTGTCATGTTGCTTTTTGGTTTTGGTCCACTTTACAGATTTGGGATGCCCCTGTGAGTGACACCTCCTTGAATAGCCAGTTCTTTCACCCTATTCTCATGGCGCATGCACGGACTCTCATCCAGTCATGACAGATTGCATTGCTTACCAGGGCACTTTACGCTAGCCACTCCCCTCTGGCTGTGCGGACCTGCCGCCAGTCATTGGGATATACTGGCATGGGGTGCTCGTAACAATTAGAGGAGTGCTGGGTATGCCGCCGGAAGCCGGCAAATTCCGGGTTTTGGTCCACTTTAAGTAAACCTACAGCCGTGTCATATTATTATCGGGCAGGCTGATTCCTTACTAACGCCAGATAGCGACAGATGAGCGTCTGTAGCTAGGATTTGAGAGCGACCGCTAGTAGTCGCTGTGCTCGGCCATGGATCCTTGTTTCAGAGCTCCTCAGTCACTGGCCGGCATTGATGAATATGATGTGTGAGTCGCAGTACTATGTTGTATGGGAGCGGATCGTAGCTCCAGCTCAGACAGACTCACACCACATTCATCAAAAAAACAGCCTCAAACAGCGCCGGCGCTCAAAATCGTGATGTTGTAACCCATAGCGCCAGGGGCTGTGTGATTAAAGGCTGTTTATGACCATGTATCCACTAGTAACAAAGCGAAAACATACGGAATGACATTGTTATTACATTGTAACATGAACACTTTAATACCAGACATGTAAGGACAATTCTGCATAAAAATATTATTAATCAAAAAAGTTTTCAAAAATGTCATTTTCTTGCCCAGGATACATGTCAGAAGTTTTGAGATTTTTTTTAAGAAAAAAAAAAAAATTGGGATCAGGAAAGGGATATAAGGATCGTCCATAGAACTGTATTGGAGAGCGCCAGGTAGCGACAGGTAAGATGTGGCGCTCTGCAAGACTGAACGCCGGCGCTGTACGCTGAGCCTGGGACAATGATGAATCGGACGCTACATGGCGTTGTTCCAGTCGCTCACCAGATTCGGCTTCATAAATGTGGAATTGCGTGCTGTCTCCGGCGTTCACCTGCCACTACCTGGCACTGCCTGCCGCTGTACAGGCGCTACCTGGCGCTATCCCTTCATGAATAAGGCCCTTATTGTTTACATTCCCTGCATCTTCGAGCTGTGCATGCGCTCCCACCCCAGCCAATCAGAAAAGCTGGGACATGAGCGCGCCCACCAATGGAGATGCAACCACTTGTGCTCCCCATTGAAGCCTATCAGAGCTATTTGCCAAATGGCATAGTCATGGCGAACGGCTCTGATTGGACGAGTGCCCGCGCATGCGCTGTTGGACTGGGAAGAGGTGAGTTTTTCTGTGCATTCGGGGGGGGGGTTCTCATAGCAGGGCAGCCCCATTTGGGATGCCCCCAGTCCTGGAACAGAACCTAAGATAGTCAAAGGGTTCGTGGAAGGCATGGTGGAAGAGGTGAGTGGATTGGGGTACCCAGATTCACACAAATCTGGATGCTTCATGAAGAGGTAGACAAACCCCCAATCAAGAGTCTATAGCAGGGGTACTTAAATGGCGGACCGCGGTCCGAATCCGGACCGCAGACGCCATTTGTCCGGACCGCTGCCCAGGGCTGCCACATCAGCCCGGGATCCGGCGGTGCCGGTGACAATTGCCGGCCGGGGCTGTCAGTGCTGGGGGCGGGCACATGGGCGTGGCCAGGCCGGGGGAGGTGGAAGCGGCTCGGGCCTCGTAGACGGGCGGGGGGAGGAGTGGAGACGAAGAGGCGCGGGAGGAGGAAGGAGCCGAGAGCGCGGAGCTGGCGGAGGCTTCGGGCGGCAAGCAGAGCCCGCTGCACACACCTGGAGGCCCGGCATCAGAGCACACTGCTGCGCTGGCTGGAGGAGCGGCTGGCCCGGGGCGAGGAGGCCATTACCCGGGACCAGTTCATCGAGCTGCTGAGAAAGTGCAAGGAGGTGAGATTCCTGTCCCCCATTTACTTCATGTGTAGAGTGCAAGCTCCTCAGCCAACCTGAGCAATGAGCTTTCCTGTCCCCCCACCCACCTGTCATTTACTTCCTGCTTCTCGCCCTTCTGTGTAGAGTGCAAGCTCTTCAGCTAACAACAGCTGACATGGGGGGGGGTGTAAGTAAGAGTGCATGTCAGCTGTTGTTAGCTGAAGAGCTTGCACTCTACACAGAAGGGCGAGAAGCAGGAAGTAAATGACAGGTGGGTGGGGGGACAGGAAAGCTCATTGCTCAGGCTGGCTGAGGAGCTTGCACTCTACACATGAAGTCATCCACTCTTACTTCCCTCCCCCCCCCCCCCCCCCCGGACCTTCATCCCACGGCAGACCCTGGTAAGTGGACCTCCACTGACCGTAATTGAGTACCCCTGGTCTATAGTATTGGGTTGGACAGAGAGGTAATAAATCTGGTTTGTGTAATTTTATAGCCCCCTATCCTATAAATGTTTTTTACCTGGGAAGTGCAGGACATGCGGCAGAGGAATGCTGTCCTATTCTTGTCTAATGTAAGATCCTAGCTGCTCAACAGTCCTTGATCTTCGTTGCCTGATTTTTCATTTCATAATGTGCCAACTGTTTTCTATTGGTGAAAGGTCTGGACTGCAGACAGGCCACTTCAGCCCCGGAACTCTTCTTATACCAGGCCATGCTGTTGTGATGAATGCAGCATGTGGTTTAACATTGCTGAAATATGAAAGGCCTTCCCAGAAAGAGAAGAAAGGAGAATATGTTGTTCTAGAACCTCTATATACTGCTCAGCAATCTAAGAGGCCGATTCATTAATAGCGGCAGGTAGCGACAGTTGAGCGACTGTAGCAGTATTTTCACAGCGCCCGCTAGTAGTCGCTGTGCTTGGCCGTTGTTCGGTAGTTGATAGCGACTCAGTCGGTTTGCCGTAATGTTGAATATTGGGTGAGGAGTCGCTATTTGACAGGTTCCGCGCTGTATGGGAGCGCATGATAGCGACTGGCCCTAGTGACCGGCTCCCACCATATTCATTAAAAAATCACGCTCAAAAAATTCTTGCGCTGTAAAATGCATGTTTAAACCTCAGAGCGCTGGAGGCGATGGGTTAAAAGTAGTTTTTTAACCCCCAAACCACCATATTTTTGGAAACGATAATTTAGTAATATGAATACATTAATATCAGACCTGTAATATCAATTCTGTACAATTTTTTTTTTTTTAAATGGCAGAAGTGGTCACAGAATTTTTCACATTTAAAAAAAAAAATAAAAAATTAATAACAATTAATTATTAATATTTAAATATTGTTCCATTGAAATGCATTGGAGAGCGCCAGGTAGCGAGAGGTCATACCTGTCGCTGTTCAAGGTCGGACGCTGGCGCTGTGGGCTGAGGCTGGAATAATGATGAATGAGTGGCTATATGGCGCTATCTCAGTCGCTAAGCCGGATCGGCTTGATAAATGTGTGATTGTGGTGGGGAGCCGGCGTTCTCGTGGCGGGGCCCGTCATTACCGGCCGCTCACCTGTCGCTATTCCTTCATAAATAAGGGCCTAAGAGGAGATGAGGATGATACACAAGGCGATAACTACCATGGTCCAGCCATCTTTGTGACAAATAAGAATATATACAACATATATGGGCCAGCCACTGGCTGATATCATTCTATTGGTTGTAGGGCTGTTGTGGATAGTGTTTGACGAAGGACCATGAATACTGATTCATCCCACCACAGAACAGTTTTGCATTTTGCTTCAGTGCATTTTAAATTAGCTTTGCCCCAGAGAAGACAGCTGCGTTTCTAGATAGTGTTGATATATGGCTCCTTCTTTACATGCTACAGTTTTACTTTGCATTTGTGGATTGCAGGGTGAACTTTGTTCACAGACAATGATTTCTGGAAGAATTCCCGAGCCCTTGCAGGGATTCTCATTACTAATTCAAGCTTGTTTTTGATGCAGCGCCGCCTGCGAGATCACAAACATCTCATATTGATTGTCTTGTCCCATGTGCAAATTATTTCTCCAGATTTTTTAAATCTTTTGATTATATTATGTACTGATGGAAGAATATTCAAAGTCTGCAATTTTACATTGAGGAAATGTTTTCTCAAATTGTCCCACAATATGCTTTTCACAGATTGTTAGGGTTGACCACCTATGTAAAGGTACTTGCCCTTTGTTCCCTGCAGCTGATGGATCCAACTCCGTCAGTCACAGGAGCACTACCCCACCCTCTCCCCAGGTGTGTCAGGCCTCAGCACACCACTTCTATTGCAATAATATAGATGGAGAGAGCGGGGCAGGGCCCTGAGACTGATGGTGGGGCGCGTGAGCCCAATTAATTCATTAATTAAAGAGGAACCAAACGACAATAAGAAATGTAAGCCCAACTATGTTAAAGTGTGCACACCTTTGGGTAAAACGTGCTAGACAAAATAAAGTGGCACCACTCTTAGAAATATACAAACTGCCCTGATGAAGTGAAGGGATAGCCGTCACGCAAGGTGTCGGCCAGGGGGTACATCGCTTTGTCAGCCATCATTTAACATGGATTTGTAAGATGCTTTATATGTTTGTTCCATTGTCCCTCTCTTCACCCGGATTTGTCCTCATTTATATGTAGTATATGTAGTAGTATACAGTATATATATATATATATATATATATATATATTTATATGTAGTAGTAATTTGCACATTATAGGTATATTGCATTGCAGGGGGATATCATGGTGTATAAAATATTGTAGTTATTATTGGCACATGCACTATTTTGGACAGTGACTTTGGGATATAGGGCATAGGCAGTGGCCCTTGTAAATAGGGATTTATATGGAATGAATAGAAGGTCTGACATTAGCGCCCTCTGGTGTTTGTTTTGTGGTTATATGTTTTTTTTAGAGGTTTTAAATATGTCTTCTGTGTTAATCATTATTAAATAAACATTTGAGTTTGTATATTTCTAAGAGTGGTGCCACTTTATTTTGGGTTTTTGGTTTTGGGGGGTTTGTGGGACCCCCCCTTCTTTTGTTTAATTAAAGAGGAACATCAGAGGCTTTTAGAATCCAGGGCTTCACTCCTTGGGGCATCGCAAATTGGGATGCCGCACTGTGTGAGACCCCCCCCCTCCCCATCGGTAGTTTCACTCACCTTCTTGCCTTGTTTGTGCACTCTGGACTCATCCCCGCTCACCTCTAGTCGTGCATGCGCCCGGCTTTCTGAATGGGCGGCACGCGCACGCCACGGCTGCAAGGTCGGTGAGAGATGCGGCTGACAGCGGCGCTCGTCTCCCTTCGTCACGTTCCAGGTGGCTTAACCGTCAGCGGCGCCAAAGGGAGCTAAATGACAGCGAGCATGCTGATTGGCTGAGCACGCTGCTCGGCCCATCAGCGCACTCGCTTTCGCTGGAGTCTGCGCCGTGGGAGCGGAAGGAAGGTGGGGCAATCTGAGGGGGGTACACACAGCGGGGCATCCCAATTCAGGATGCTGCCGCACAGAGGAACAACACATGGGAAAGTGAAATTCCTGTGTATTGTTCCTCTTTAATTTCCTCTTTAATCTCTTTAATTTTCTGCTGCTCGGGTGGCGCGGGAGGCAATCCAGGTGAGTTGATGACCAGTAGAGTAGGACTGATCAGATGCAGAGAACAAAAGGTTGAGGACCTTTTTTATTTTTTTACATGAGTGGTCATTCCCTTTAAGTCTCTGACCTCTGGGAGACTCTGCCTCTCTAACATGCACTTTTTATACAAAGCCATGTGACTTTGAGGCTGATTCATTACTAGCGGCAGATGAGCGTCTGTAGTGAGGCGCTAAGAGCGACCGCTAGTATGCGCTGTGATCGGCTATGGTTCGCTGTTACCGAGCGCCTCAGTCGCTGGCCGGCATTGATGAATTTGATGAGTGAGTCGCTTTAACAGCAATACAGGGCTATATGGGAGCAAAAGGTAGCGACTGGTCAGTGTGATCGACTCAAACCATATTCATCAAAAAAACAGCCTCACACAGCGCCGGCGCTCAAAATTGTGTCGCTGTAGCCCAGAGCGCCAGAAGCTGTGTGATTAAAGTCTGTTTTTGAACACATATCCACCAGTAACAAAGCGAACACATATGGAATTACATTGTTGTAACATTGTGACATTAACATTTTAATACCAGACATGTAATGACAATTCTGCATAACAATATTAAAAAAAAGGTTTTCAAAAATGACTCTTTCTAGGCCAGGAGAGGCCACACAATTATTTGCTAAAAAAAAAAAAAAAAAAAAGAAATTTAAATAAAACCCTGTTTAAAGAGAAGAAAAGTAACGTCCATTGAAATGTATGGGAAAGCGACAGGTAATACCAGGCTCTGGAAGCTAGAGCGCTGGCGCTATACGTTGAGCCGTCTGTGATGATGAATTGGACGCTACATGGCGCTGTTAGAGTCGCTCACCGGAATCGCTGTGATAAATGTGGTATTGCGCACAGCGCCCCGGCATTTACCGTTTGCTACCTGTCACTAAGAGGCACTACCTGCCGCTATCCCTTGATGAATAAACCCCTTTGTTAAACCCATGATTCACTACTAACGCCAGGTATCGGCAGATGAGCGTCTGTATAGCGGCGCTTAGAGTGACCGCTAGTAGACGCTGTAAGCGGGTATCGGGCGCTGTAACTGAGCGTCTCGGTCCCTGTAGCAACCTGGCCTGCATTAATGAACGTGATGTATGTTGGGCGCTCTAACACCAGTACAGCGCTGCAGCGAGCGAAAGGTAGCGCCAGCTTAGTGCGACTGACTCTCGGCGCTCCACACCATACTTATCAAAAAAGGACACACACACAGCGTCGGCGCTCTAAAGCTGGGCGCTCTAGCCCAGAGCACCAGACGCTGTGTGATTAAAGTCTGTTTTTGAACATATATACACCAGTAACAAAGCGAAAACACATGGAATGACATTGTTATAACACTGTGACATTAACACTTTAGTGCCAGACCTGTAATGACAATTCTGCATAAAAATATAACAAGTCAAAAAAGTTTCTAAAAGTGTTTGTTTGCAGCCAGGAGACGTCACACAATGATTGGAGCAAAAAAAAAGTCAAACACGCTGTTTAAACACAAACAAATGAACGACCATTGAAATGTATGGGAGAGCGACACTGAGCGAAAGGTAATACCTGGCTCTGGAAGCTAGAGCGCTGACGATATACGCTGAGCCGCCTGAAATAATACATAGGACGCTACATGGCGCTGTTAGTCGTTCACCAGATTCCCTTTCATAAATGTGGTTTTGCCTACAGCGCCCGGCGTTCACCAGACGCTGCCTGCCGCTACGAGGCGCTACCTGGCGCTATCCCTTCTTAAATAACCTACATAGTTTCTATATATTCTCTCTCTCTCTCTCTCTCTCTCTATATATATATATATATATATATATATTCTGGTTGTAACTACCATGTGCTCCTGTCCCCAGGATTAAACAACCTCCATCTCTCCTGGCCAGCTGCCCTCCGGCCATGACAGAGTTAACAGAGGGCAGTGAGTTTTGCCCTGGGGTAATGCAGCTGGGGGTGGGCACATGACATTTCCCTGTGGAGCTCTGTGGCCTTTTATCCTGTGATCCTCTAACACAGACATGGATTTGATCCCATCCTCCAGCAGACATAATTGGAGCACAGCGTGCGGCCTCTTCTAAGAATTGCGTAATTATGGCGGCAATTAAATATTGATGCATGGTTAGGAAATGCAGAGTTTGAAGGGTTGCCAGGATGAACAAGTTTGATGCCTACACCTCTAAAGCGGAACAAAACCCAGTGCGGCCAGCCCTGGAATCTACACAGTTCCAGACCAAGAGGCCGATTCATTAATAGCGCCAGGTAGCGACAGATGTGCGCCAGTAGCGTTATTTTCACAGCGCACGCTAGTATTCGCTGTGCTTGGCCGTTGTTCGGCTGTTGACAGCGACTCAGTCGGTGTGCGTTAATGTTGAATACGGGGTTAGGAGTCGCTGTTTGACAGGTTCCGCGCTGTATGGGAGCGCATGACAGCGAATGGCCATAGCGAACGGCTCCCACCATATTCATTAACAAATCACGCTCAAAAAATTCTCGCGCTGTGAAATGCTTGTTTAAACCCCAGAGCGCTGGCGGCGATGGGTTAAAAGTAGTTTTTTAACCCCCAAACAACCATATTTTTGGGAAAAAAAAACATGTTTTTACAAACATTTTGTAATATGAATACATTAATATCAGACCTGTAATATCAATTCTGCACAATTTTTTTTTTTTTTTTTTTGACATTTAAAAAAAATATAAAAATATTTATAGCAATTAATTATGAATAATTAAAGATTGCTCCATTGAAATGCATTGGAGAGCGCCAGGTAGCGAGAGGTCATACCTGGCGCTGTGATGGGATTAGCAGCGGCGCTGTTCGTTGCAGTCGGCTACATGATGAATCCCGCGCTAGCTGACGCTCTCGCCGGCGCTGTCGCTGTTCAAGGTCGCTCGCTGGCGCTGTGGGGTGAGGCTGGAATAATGATGAATGATTCGCTATCTGGCGCTCTGTCAGTCGCTAAGCAGGATCGGCTTGATAAATGTGTGATTGCGGAGGGGAGCCGGCGTACTCATGGCGGTGAGCGTCATTACGGTTCGCTCACCATTCGCTACCTGGCGCTATCCCTTGTTAAATAAGGCCCTAAGTAACTCTGTCCTTGGTCTGCGATTCTTCAGTCCTCATTCTTGCTCTGTGACTCTGCTAACCTGAACAACATCCATATATTTTCTGGAGTGAGTATTTCTGGGCATTTTTACAGGGGGAATACAGCGGACGGGCATCCCGGTTTGGAGTGTTTGGGGGGTGCAGGGGCACCAAGGTCTGCTGTTGGAAATAATGGCTGGAGGACACTTTCAGCACCATGGACAGCTCCAGGCACAATGCTTCAAACCATCAGGGCTGCTGTGTTTGCTGCTATGGAGGTTATTTACGAAGGGATAGCGCCAGGTAGCGCCTCGTAGCTGCAGGCAGCGTCTGGTGAACGCCAGGCACTGTAGGCAAAACCACATTTAAGAAAGCGAATCTGGTGAGCGCCTCTATCAGCGCCATGTAGCGTCCTATGTATTATTACAGGCAGCTCAGTGTATAGTGCCCGAGCTCTAGCTTCCAGAGCCAGGTATTACCTTTCGCTTAGTGTCGCTCTCCCATACATTTCAATGGGCTTTCATTAGTTGTGTATAAATAGCGTGTTTGGCAATAATTTGCCTAAAATATGTTTTTGCTCCAATCATTGTGTGACGTCTCCTGGCTGCAAACAAACACTTTTAGAAACTTATTTGACTTTTAATATTTTTATGCAGAATTGTTATTACAGGTCTGGCACTAAAGTGTTAATGTTACACTGTTAAAAACAATGTCATTCCATGTGTTTTCACTTTGTTACTGGTGGATATGTGTTCAAAAACAGACTTAAATCACACAGCGTCTGGCGCTCTATGCTATAGCGCCCAGCTTTAGAGCACCACCGCTGTGTGTGCGTCTCTTTTTGTTAAATATGGTGTGGAGCGCTGAGAGTCGGTCGCACTGAGCTGGTGCTACCTTTCGCTCCCTGCAGTGCTGTAATGGTGTTAGAGAGCCCAACATACATCACATTCATCAATGCTGGCCAGGTTACTACAGCGACTGAGGCGCTCTGTTACAGCGCCTGATACCCGCTTACAGCGTTTACTAGTGGTCGCTCTAAGCGCCGCTATACAGACGTTCATCTGCTGATACCTGGCGTTAGCAGTGAATCAGCCTGAGTGTGACGTGTGATGATTCACTAACATAGGGTTAGTAGTAATAACAGTGGCAGGTGATGATTGTATGACATAGGAGTTAATAATGATCACTGTGAGTTGCAATAATTAGATTAATGATGATCACAGAAACTTGAGCTAAAGCAAACCTCCAGGCAAAAGTTATTTTAAATGCCTTTTTCTCAGTAGCCCCTGAGAAAACTGGAAATAGCATCTTATAGTTGTTAATCATAGTTATATAATTAAATATCCACCCCTGGGGCATCCCGATTTGGGTCTCCTGGCTTTGTGAACACCCCCAGTTGCCCGATTCTTACCCTGCAGGCAAATCCATGGTGCATGTGGCTTGTGCATGGACCACCTACCATGACCTTATGGCTAACATGGCTGCACACAGCCATAGAGGGATGCAGGGGGCCCAGTCACATGATAATATACCTAACCAAAGAAGCTGATTTATAGGAACATTGGTGAGCTATGTATACTGGTTGACGGGTAGAGCATCCCAATTCGGTATAGTGAAAATACCAGGTTTTGGTCCATTTCAAAGAGCCTTGGGAAGCCTAATTCAGGCATAGAATTGTGTATGACGGGGGACAAGAAATAGATGTGCACTGTAATGAAGCATGTCTCACATTGGAGGAGTTGTGGCCCCCACATTTATGCAGCCATTTCCTGTCCTGGATAGTGCTGCAATACGAAAAGCTGAGTCTCTCTCTCTCTAATGAAGGGTTTACTGATGGTAGAAGGGGGTAGGTTAGTGTTTCTGTGAACCAGGGCCCTCCCTAGCACAGAGTTGGTCTGCTTTAAGCTCCACCCCTAGGAGCATTTAGACCAATCAGGGTTAGGATATGACTGTACTTGAGTCTCAAAGTGGACCAACACCCAGGGGGGATCGGCCCGGGAATCTATAAGATTACCGGACCGATCAGATCCCTCCCCGCGGGGCATCCGAAATCAGGATGTCCCGCGGGGAGGAACCCCCCAGGAGGCCCCCAGGAACCCCCCAGGAGGCCCACGCGCCGGCCGTTTGTGAATGGCCGGCGCAGGCGCGCTACCTGTTAGAGGGAAGCGCGAGACGCGGCCTCCAGCGCTCAGAGCCGCTGAGCTGCTATGCCTGTCCAAGCGGCCTTGGACGCGCATACCACAGCGGCTCTGAGCGCTGTGATTTGCTGGAGCGGTCACGTGGGAGCGTGGGGAGGTGAGTGTTTCTGGGCTTTCAGGGGGGTTTCAGACAGCGATCAGGGTGCCCCACAGAAGTGGACCAAAACCCAGGATAGTCAAAATCCCGGGTGTTGGTCCACTTTAAGTAATCCAGAGCAGGATTGGACAACTTAGGACCTGGACAACCAGATGCAGTTACATTTTTAGTTACCCGCTGGTGGGGTACATAGCAAAGCAAGGAGCGCTTTAGAAAAGAGGTGGAGAGCTTTTCCTATCTTTGGTAAGTAGCCTTCATGCCCCCCCACCACCACCTGGCCTGCTAAGGACTCTTCATCCAGTTACACCTACCTTCCAGTAACCCTGCGGCAATTACTAAAGCATGGAGAGCTCCGAACAAGAGGCGGAGAGCATTTTCTATCTTTGGTAAATAGCCCCCATGCCCCTGCCACCATCAACAGTAACTGCACTCCTGCCTGGGAGACCACCTGCAGATGGGCTGCTAAGGAACTGGTTAACCAGTTATACTTACCTTCGAGTTACCCTCCAATGGTTTATGTAGTAAAGCATGGAGAGCGCTAATCAAGGGATAGAGAGCATTTTTTTTTACCTATGGTAAATAGCCCCCATGCCCCCCCTCCCCACACACACAGCACCACCACCAGTAACTGCACTCCCACCAGGGAGACCACTGGAAGGTCAACCAGTTATACTTACCTCCCAGTTACCCTCTGATTGGGGCATTTACTAAAGCATGGAGAACTCTAAACAAGAGGTATAAAGCATTCTCTACCTCTAGTAAATAGCCTCCATGACCCCCCTCCCAACCCCTTCACCACAAGCAGTAGCTGCACTCCTGCCAGGGTAAATATTTCCTGGGTATTATTAAGCTGGAGCAGCAACCTGGGAGACTTTTTTTAATGTACTAAAGGGGTGGTGAAGAAATAGGTGGGTGTGTCTGGACTACAAGGGGTGTGGCTTCCTTTAAATGGTTGCAAATACAAGACTTAATTCCAGTGGTGTACATACCCCAGGGCCCCATCAGAGCAGCACAGGCCCCTCCCCCCTGGGGACAGACCTGGGACAGACACTCACTGTGGAGGTATAGGAGGCGCATGGTGAGGATGGCAGGGTCATGGCAGTTAGGGATACTCGCCAGCCATGCTGAGCAGCAGAGGAAGCAGGCAGCATGGATTGGGGATATACAGGCATTGTATACTACAGAGGCAGCTTGTGCTGGGCCCCCTTGTTCCACGGGTCCGTGGGGAAGATGCCTGCACTGCCTCTGTAGTATGTACGCCCCTGCCTGGTTCTGATAGTTGTTAAACTATGCAACCAATAAATACTGACAACCAATAGATACTGACAACCAATAGATACTGACAACCAACAATACTGACAACCAATAGATACTAAAAACCAATAGATACTGACAACCAATAGATACTGATAGCAAATAATGTAGTGGATCCGCACTTCCTTAAAAGATGGGTACTTTATTCCAAAAAATGTTTAAAATCATCAGTGTCTCCAAGACAAGTCAAAGCATCCAAAGCAAAATAAAATCATTATAGATTTGGGCAGAGAAAGAGAGTGGGGCCCTCTGACGTAGATAGGGGTACCCCTGAGGCTAAAGCATTATATAGTAGTCATAATAATAGAAAAAACCAATAGATACTGACAACCAACAATACTGACAACCAAGAGATACTGACAACCAAGAGATACTGACAACCAACAATACTGACAACTAACAATACTGACAACCAATAGATACTGACAACCAATAGATACTGAAAACCAATAGATACTGAAAACCAATAAATACTGACAACCAATAGATACTGAAAACCAATAGATACTGACAACCAATAGATACTGAAAACCAATAGATACTGACAACCAACAATACTGACAACCAACAATACTGACAACCAATAGATACTGACAACCAATAGATACTGACAACCAATAGATACTGACAACCAACAATACTGACAACCAATAGATACTGACAACCAATAGATACTGAAAACCAATAGATATTGACAACCAATAGATAAAAAAACAACAATACTGACAACCAATAGATACTGACAACCAATAGATACTGACAACCAATAGATACTGACAACCAACAATACTGACAACCAATAGATACTGAAAACCAACAGATACTGACAACCAATAGATACTGACAACCAACAATACTGACAACCAATAGATACTGACAACCAATAGATACTGACAACCAACAATACTGACAACCAATAGATACTGAAAACCAACAGATACTGACAACCAATAGATACTGACAACCAACAATACTGACAACCAATAGATACTGACAACCAATAGATACTGACAACCAACAATACTGACAACCAATAGATACTGACAACCAATAGATACTGACAACCAATAGATACGGACAACCAATAGATAAAAAACCAACAATACTGACAACCAATAGATACTGAAAACCAATAGATACTGACAACCAATAGATACTGAAAACCAATAGATGCTGAAAACCAATAGATACTCGCAGCCAATAGATACTGAAAACCAATAGATACTAAAAACCAATAAATACTGACAACCAACAATACTGACAACCAATAGATACTGACAACCAATAGATACTGACAACCAACAATACTGACAACCAATAGATACTGACAGCCAATAGATACTGAAAACCAATAGATACTCGCAGCCAATAGATACTGAAAACCAATAAATACTGACAACCAATAGATACTGACAACCAATAGATGCTGAAAACCAATAGATACTCGCAGCCAATAGATACTGAAAACCAATAGATACTAAAAACCAATAAATACTGACAACCAACAATACTGACAACCAATAGATACTGACAACCAATAGATACTGACAACCAACAATACTGACAACCAATAGATACTGACAGCCAATAGATACTGAAAACCAATAGATACTCGCAGCCAATAGATACTGAAAACCAATAAATACTGACAACCAACAATACTGATAACCAATAGATACTGACAGCCAATAGATACTGAAAACCAATAGATACTCGCAGCCAATAGATACTGAAAACCAATAAATACTGACAACCAACAATACTGCCAACCAATAGATACTGACAACCAACAATACTGACAACCAATAGATACTGAAAACCAACAGATACTGACAACCAATAGATACTGACAACCAACAATACTGACAACCAATAGATACTGACAACCAATAGATACTGACAACCAACAATACTGACAACCAATAGATACTGACAACCAATAGATACTGACAACCAATAGATACGGACAACCAATAGATAAAAAACCAACAATACTGACAACCAATAGATACTGAAAACCAATAGATACTGACAACCAATAGATACTGAAAACCAATAGATGCTGAAAACCAATAGATACTCGCAGCCAATAGATACTGAAAACCAATAGATACTAAAAACCAATAGATACTGACAACCAATAGATACTGACAACCAACAATACTGACAACCAATAGATACTGACAACCAACAATACTGACAACCAATAGATACTGACAGCCAATAGATACTGACAGCCAATAGATACTGAAAACCAATAGATACTCGCAGCCAATAGATACTGAAAACCAATAAATACTGACAACCAACAATACTGATAACCAATAGATACTGACAGCCAATAGATACTGAAAACCAATAGATACTCGCAGCCAATAGATACTGAAAACCAATAAATACTGACAACCAACAATACTGCCAACCAATAGATACTGACAACCAACAATACTGCCAACCAATAGATACTGACAACCAATAGATACTGACAACCAACAATACTGACAACCAATAGATACTGACAGCCAATAGATACTGAAAACCAATAGATACTCGCAGCCAATAGATACTGAAAACCAATAAATACTGACAACCAACAATACTGATAACCAATAGATACTGACAGCCAATAGATACTGAAAACCAATAGATACTCGCAGCCAATAGATACTGAAAACCAATAAATACTGACAACCAACAATACTGCCAACCAATAGATACTGACAACCAACAATACTGACAACCAATAGATACTGAAAACCAACAGATACTGACAACCAATAGATACTGACAACCAACAATACTGACAACCAATAGATACTGACAACCAATAGATACTGACAACCAACAATACTGACAACCAATAGATACTGACAACCAATAGATACTGACAACCAATAGATACGGACAACCAATAGATAAAAAACCAACAATACTGACAACCAATAGATACTGAAAACCAATAGATACTGACAACCAATAGATACTGAAAACCAATAGATGCTGAAAACCAATAGATACTCGCAGCCAATAGATACTGAAAACCAATAGATACTAAAAACCAATAGATACTGACAACCAATAGATACTGACAACCAACAATACTGACAACCAATAGATACTGACAACCAATAGATACTGACAGCCAATAGATACTGAAAACCAATAGATACTCGCAGCCAATAGATACTGAAAACCAATAAATACTGACAACCAACAATACTGATAACCAATAGATACTGACAGCCAATAGATACTGAAAACCAATAGATACTCGCAGCCAATAGATACTGAAAACCAATAAATACTGACAACCAACAATACTGCCAACCAATAGATACTGACAACCAACAATACTGCCAACCAATAGATACTGACAACCAATAGATACTGACAACCAATAGATACTGACAACCAATAGATACTGACAACCAACAATACTGACAACCAATAGATACTGACAACCAATAGATACTGACAACCAATAGATACGGACAACCAATAGATAAAAAACCAACAATACTGACAACCAATAGATACTGAAAACCAATAGATACTGACAACCAATAGATACTGAAAACCAATAGATGCTGAAAACCAATAGATACTCGCAGCCAATAGATACTGAAAACCAATAGATACTAAAAACCAATAGATACTGACAACCAATAGATACTGACAACCAACAATACTGACAACCAATAGATACTGACAGCCAATAGATACTGACAGCCAATAGATACTGAAAACCAATAGATACTCGCAGCCAATAGATACTGAAAACCAATAAATACTGACAACCAACAATACTGATAACCAATAGATACTGACAGCCAATAGATACTGAAAACCAATAGATACTCGCAGCCAATAGATACTGAAAACCAATAAATACTGACAACCAACAATACTGCCAACCAATAGATACTGACAACCAACAATACTGCCAACCAATAGATACTGACAACCAATAGATACTGACAACCAATAGATACTGACAACCAATAGATACTGACAATGGCATTTTGGAAATATCAAGCCTTACTGCTAACTCCTGCAAACCATAAGGCCCTCCCACAAGGAGTAGACACCACGGACTCCCTCCCCAGCAGTAGACATACCCTGCATAATACCTTCCTAACCTAATGACTAACCCTTAACTATAAGGCTCTCTACAACCAAGCCCCTCATACATTTCATGACTAGTACAACAATACCAATCCAGTATCTGCTCTGCTCACAACCTCCTCCTGTCCTCTACCTTGATCACTTCCTCCCACTCTTAAGTCCAGGATTTCACACAGGCTGCTCCACACCTCTGGAATGCCCTTCCTCATATAACTCATCACTCCCCTTCCCTTACAAAACATCTATTTAGAACAACTTACCATCTGACTTAAAGTGGACCAAAACCCAGGATTTTGACTATCCTGGGTCTTGGTCCTTTCCCCCTGGGGCACCGCGACCGGGGATGCCCCGCTGTGTGAAACCCCCCAGATCGCAGAGTGCAACTCACCCCTTCCCGGTCGTCCAATCAGCGTGCTCGGAGCTGCTGACGTCACGTCGTCTAAGCCTTCATTTAAGGTCAGTGGCTTTGAGCGCGCTGGCGGCTGTATCCCCCACTTCCCTCTAACAGGGGGCGTGTCCTCGCCGGCCATTCACAAATGCCCTGCGCAGGCATGCGCCCTGCTAGAGGGGTAGGGGGATGCGGCCCTGGCTCGCGCATGACCCGTTGGACCGGGAATCAAGGTAAGTGAATGGGGCAACCTGGGGGGGGGGGGGTTTCACACAGCGGGGCGTCCTGGTTTTGGATGCCCCGGGGGGAGGGAATAGATCGGCTCAGGAATCCTAATAGATTCCCGGGCCGATCATGCTGGGTTTTGGTCCACTTTAACCCACCCATCTTACCATCTTATCATCCCTCAGAACACCGGGCACCTGCTTAGTACTTACCCTTTGTGACCTGGGCCTATTGTCTGAGCCCCCTTCCTTCTAGCTTGTAAGCGGTCTCATAATGTCTTCCTGCATTTTATGTTTTTTACTTGTCTGTTACATTTGATTCATAATATTGTTTGTTTTATATGTATTGTTGTCATTGTTGTACTATAAGTAATTACTTATCTTGCCTTTATACATGTACCTTATACAGCACCACGCAATTTGATGGTGCTTTATAAATAAACAATAAGTATCTACTTGTCTTACCTCTATACTTGTACCTTGTACAGCACCACAGAATACGATGGTGCTTTATAAATAACCAATAATAATAATACTGAAGATGAAACTGGATATATCCCCCTGTTCATGATCCCATATATTAGAGCATTTTCCCTCCTCACCAGTGACCTCACTGCTCAATCCTAACCCGCGGCATTGCGCCATGCGTCAGGCAGGTGGAAACGTAATAGACAGGGGCTGGAGGGGAGACTAGATATTAGTGTGACTTGACATGTCTGTATTATCTTGTTGTTATGTCCCTTTAACGTGCTGTGACATTACACCGGTGGGGGAGAGGCAGAGGCGCATGAGCATTGGGGCTCCCCCTAGGTAAGCCCCTCCAGGTCCATGAGACCTGATTGATTTGTTCTGCCCCCAGAGCCCAATTTTAACATCCCTGAAGAAAAACTCCATATATCCCAATTGCCTCAACAAAGCCACTTTATTTTTCTTTCTTCTTTTTTTTTATCGGACTATAAATGTGCTAAAATCATTTAACATGTGAGTATTTGCTCACTTTCAGTGTTTTGCACTGTAGTGATGTAGGTTTTCCAGCTGGGCTATCTACTCATGTAACGACTTATGTCTTGAAGTAGTTAGCCATAATGAAATCTTTATATTACTAAAATGTTATGGGTGAGTATTTATTTGTCTTCAGAATTTTGCAGTGTGTTTATTGTAGGTCTACTGCAGGGGAGCCTGGGTGGGGCTTATTTAGTTGTGTTGCCATTGTTAGCATATATATATCTTTCTTAGATATTTCTAAGTTATTGTTGACTTTTTTTAGGGATTTTTTAACAACACAACAACTGTGGCTCTTTTTGCAACTATTTAGATGAAGCCACACCCCTTGCGATGAAGCTACACCCACCATTGCCTACCACACCTTTCCCATACTGAAAGAGGAACAGCGGGCCTTTTTTGATTTTCCTTAGATAATTTCTCCCCCTCACTGCGTTTTGATGCCAGTGTTATCTTAAAGTGGAGCAAAACCCAGGATTTTGCCTATCCTGGGTTTTGGTCCTTTCCAGTGCCCCACTGTGTAAAACCCCCAGATTGCCGAACACAATTCACCTCTTCCTGGTCCTACGGCGCATGCATGGCTGCTAGTCCAAGCAGCACGCTCGGAGCCGCTGACGTCACAACGTCTAAGGCCAGCATCTCCGAGCGTGCTGGCGGCCGCATCCCCCTCTTTCCTCTAGCAGGGATCGTGCCCGCGCCGGCCATTCAAAAATGCGGGGATGTGGCTGCGGCTCGCACATGCACCGTTGGACCGGGAAGCAAGGTAAGTGAATATGGCAACCTGGGGGGGGTTTCACACGGCAGGAATTTTAGAGATTCCTGGGCCGATCGCGCTGGGTTTTGATCCACTTTAAGCTTTATCTTAAACTGACATCCTGCTGATTCCACCCCCTCCCTTAGCCGTCCCTTAGCCGTCACTGAGTGATGGAGCTGGCTCACCTCTTCGCCGGACGCTGTTCGAATCCCGTGCTCTGCCCCTCAAATCTCGCGCGCGTCTGCGCCCAGTGTCACTGCAGCCTATGCAGTGACATGTCACATGTGTGAGATCTGAGTGGCAGAGCCTACGGAGAATGGCAAGGGAGTGGAAGGTTGCAGAGCGCAATGTGGCTGGAATTTTTTAATTAGTAAGTGCTAAACCGGAGGGGCAGGTGGGCTAGGCAAGCCAGGTTTGGGGAGTTTTTATTAACTCTCCAAGACCTGTAATGTTCCTCTTGAATAAGTCTCCTGGGTTGCTACCGCAGCTCCCCATGTGTAATTCATCCAAAGTGGCAGGAGTGTTGTTACTGGGGGATGGGGGGTCTATTTACCAATGGTAGGAAAGACTCTTCATAACTTGCTTAAGAGTTTTTCAAGCTTTACTAAGTACCCCATTGGAGGGTAACTGAAAAAGGTAAGTATAACTGGTTTACCAGGCACTTAGTAGCCCATCTGCCCTGAGTTACTGAGGACTCAAGTAAGATGGTTCTGGAGGTGGGGCTTAATGTAGCTCTATTGCAACATTTTCCATTCCTAAATCTCCACAAAAACATGTTGGATAGTGAGAGGAGGGGTCACTTATACACCCAGCTGGAAAAAAAAACTCTCATCAGCTTGTGATTTCTTTTCCTGGTAGGAATAAAAACCTGGGGTGAGAGCTGGGTCCTGGTTACAGGTCTCAGGACTCGTACGTTTTGCAGCAGTACAACATACATTTAGGTGGTACCAAAGGAGAGGCAGCAGTAGGACCTACATTTAGGTGGTACCAAGGGAGAGACAGCAGTAGGATGTACATTTAGAGGGTACAGGGAGAGAGACAGCAGTAGGACCTACATTTAGGTGGTACCGAGGGAGAGACCACAATAGGACATACATTTAGGTGGTACAGAGGGACAGGCAGCAGTAGGACCTACATTTAGGTGGTCTCGAGGGGGAGACCGCATTAGTACCTACAATTAGGTGGTACAGAGGGAGAGACAGCAGTAGGACCTACATTTAGGTGGTACCAATGGAGAGACCACAGTAGAACCTACATTTAGGTGGTACCGATGGAGAGACCACAGTGGAACCTACATTTAGGTGTTACCGAGGGACAGACAGCAGCAGGACTTACATTTAGGTGGTACCGAAGCATAGACCACAGTAGGACCTACATTTAGGTGGTACTGAGGGAGAGACAGCAGTAGGTCCTACATTTAGGTGGTACCAAGAGAGAGACAGCAGCAGGACCTAAATTTAGGTGGTAATGAGGGAGAGACCACAGTATGACCTACATTTAGGTGGTACCAAGGGAGAGACAGCAGTAGGACCTACATTTAGGTGGTACAGAGGGAGAGACCGCAGTAGGACCTACATTTCGGTGGTACCGTGGAAGACACAGCAGTAGGACCTACATTTAGGTGGTACCGTGGGATAGACCGCAGTAGGACCTACATTTAGGCGTTATCGAGGGAGAGACAGTAGTAGGACCTACATTTAGGTGGTACCGAGGAAGAGACAGCAGTAGGACCTACATTTAGGTGGTACCGAGGAAGAGACAGCAGTAGGACCTACATTTAGGTGGTACCGAGGGAGAGACAGCAGTAGGACCTACATTTAGGTGGTACCGAGGGAGAGACAGCAGTTGGACCTACACTGGGCTGGGCCAGATAAGTGTAGCTAACTGCAGAGCTGGGGAGATGACAGAGGGTGTTTTTATGCCTAAAGTAGACCTAAACTCCCATTGCACATGTGTGTGAGGTAGACACAACCCTCTGCAGGGACACATCAATCCCTGAATAAAATAAATACACTGTGTCAGAAAATCATGTCTTGGGCTGAAGCCAGACGCGCGTTTCGGCGCACGGCGGAGCATCCCGCAGTCTCTGCATGGAGGCAGCTTACTCTGTGCAGGAAGGAAACAATGAGAGGCAGCATTTGCGATGAAAGCCGACAGGATTATGTCTCCGATGTAATGTGACCTGCGGCAGAGAGAGCCCTGATCCCCATACACCATCTGACAGCTGCTCCATCCAGGGAAAAGAACACACACGGCTAAACATGAAAAGCACAGACACATATTATGCACAAACACACAACATCGAGAGATTCTATGGAAGCACCGAAGTAAAAAAAACTGGATCAGCAGCCCTGAGTGACTCTTTAAAGCAGACCAAAACCCAGGAATTTCACTCAATATCCCAATTTGGGGTGCCCCTGTGTGTGAACCCCCTGGTTTGCCAAGTAACTCACCATGATCCCTGATCCTATAGCACATTGGTGCACCCAATGGGTAGAGGTTGTCAGGCATGTGAATGTGCTGTAGGATTGAATGCCACACACAATAGTTAATCTAAGGTCTGTAAGTCCACAAAGGTCCCTCCTTAAAAAATGGAGCTGCTTCCCAATCTACATAGGAGGTCCTTTCATGCACTAGATAGGTGCACATAATGAAAGGTCCTACCTAAACCTAGAAAGATTAACCTAATATAGAAGACGCTACCTAGTGCTAGATAGGTCACCCTTATTTAGCAGTTATGGATAGTTGAACTGAATAAAGAAGGTCCTACTAAGTGCTAGACACTATAGAACTCAAAGTAGGAGGTTCTAACTAGTACTAGATAGATGAACTCAATAAATAAGGCCTTAACTAATAATAAAACACAGCACCTAATGTAGAAGGTCCTATGGTCCTACCTAGTACTAGATAGATGAACTCAATAAATAAGGTCTTAACTAATAATAGAACAGAGCACCTAATGTAGAAGGTCCTACATAGTCCTAGATAGATGTACCTAATATATGTTGTGTTACCTGGCACCCAGTGAAACCAAAATGGGAGGCCCTACTTGGTAATGTATAATAGCACCTTGAAGGTCCCACCTAGTACTAAATAGATGAACCCAATAAAGAAGGTCTTAACTAATAATGGAACAGAGCGCCTAATGTAGAAGGTCCTACCTAGTCCTGTTGTGTTACCTGGCACCCAGTGAAACCAAAATAGGAGACCCTTCTTGGTAACGTATAATAGGTCCTGCCTAGTACTAGGTAGGTAAACTTTATTTAAGAGGTCCTACATAGCACTTGATTGATGAACCTTACATAGGAGGCCCTACTGACTACTAGATATATGGACCCAATATTGCTTCCTACAAAAAAGGGGTCATACATTGCATTTTGAGACAGGCATCCCAAATCAGTATGAGCCAGGGGGTAGGGGATAAACGGCCCAATTGGCCAGCTCTAAATGGCCTCTAACACGGTTTCTGTGTTTGTATTAAAATATTGTAACCTATCCCACCACTATCCTGTCCTCTACCACTAACCTATCTTATTCAAAAAAATCTTCTGGTCACAACCTAGCTACCAGCTATTTATTCATTAAATAATAACATTACACAGGGATCTCCCGAGTGTCTCTTGTATATACATTTTTGGTTCCAGGTTATTATGTGGGTATCAACATAGGGTGTTCTAAACATGTGTCCTACTAAGAACAATTTAGTGAGATCTACTAAAGTGGGTTCCGACCTGATACTAAGTGCAACCAATAAAATAGCTGCAGTATTTACAATAGGTGCAACTTCATCCTCTTAAAATGATAATCTTACATTGTATAATTATTATATGATATTGATTATATTATATGATAATTAATTAACCATATAGCTTTATAACACTGCTGACGCCTTTATTCGGAGATGGCATTGAACCCTTCCCAGCATGATCACGTTGAGAAGCTTCCCTTTTTACAGTGGGCTAATCATCTCTTTCACACAATAACCATTAGTGACTAATTGGATTACATTGGCCGTCTCACCACCCGGACAACTCCTGGCTTCTGTGAACTTTCTTGTTGCCCTTAGTTCTCCTCTCTGTCCAATAATGAAATGAGACAATGCCGTAATCTCCAAAGACACACGTCCATAATGAGGTCACTCCACATTATCTACATTTTCAGAAACAATTTTACTATTACTATTTACAGCTTAACTATTGTCCTGCCAGGTACTAGATAGGTGACTCTAAAATAGGAGGTCCTACCTGGTACTAGATAGGTGCATCTAGTATTGGAGGTCCTACCTGGTACTAGATAGGTGAACCTAATATAGCATGTCCTGCCAGGTACTAGATAGATGCACCTAATATAGGATGTCCTGCCAGGTACTAGATAGGTGCACCTAATATAGGAGGTCCTGCCATGTACTAGATAGGTGACCCTAAAATAGGAGGTTCTACCTGTTACTAGATCGTGCACCTAATATTGGAGGTTCTACCTGGCACTGGCTAGGCGTAACTAATATAGAATAATATAGAAGAGACAACTTGGTACTGGATAGGTGCACCTAGTATAGGAGATCCTATAGGCTGAGAAACCGTGTTCTATGTTACATGTACCCCGGGGGTATGCAGTAATGTTTAGGGGGGCACTAAAAGGGGCATCTTTTAGGTCAGTTATATTATTTTAAGAGTAAAACAATATTCCTTCTTGCTTCAAACGTTCTACAAGGCCTGTGGCTTAATTATGTTGGTAACATTTATAATTGATCTACCCTTGGTTGCAACTTCTTGTCGCTATGTGGTACTTGGCATAAAAAGGACCACTGCTATAGAAGACTAGATAGAACTTAAAGACTAGATAGAACTTAAAGTGGACCAACACCCAGGATTTTGACTATCCTGGGTTTTGTTCCACTTCGGTGGGGCACCCTGATCGGGGGTGCCCCGCTGTGTGAAACCCCAAAAAACTCACCTCTCCCCGCTCCCACGTGAACGCCGCAGCCAATCCCGCCAACGTCTAGGCGGGGGACAGGAACGTACAAGCCTCTTCCGCCGCCGCCGCCTCCCGCGCGTCACTCTCGGCGCCCGCGCGCCCACGCCGGCCATTCACAGAGGGCCGGCGCGCGCGCGCGCACGTCTGGAGGGGCGCGCGGGAGGCGGCGGCGGCGGAAGAGGCGGCGGATCAGGTAAGGTCTTTTTGGGGTTTCTGGGGGGTTTCACCCCGCGGGACATCCCGATCTCGGATGTCCCGCGGGGTGGGAGGTGATCGGCCCGGGAATCTTATAGATTTCCGGGCTGATCACCCCTGGGTGTTGGTCCACTTTAAAGGAGCACTATCGCGAAATTGTATAATATCAAAATCCATAAAAACACCTCGGCTAATGAGAGGAGGGGTCACTTACAAACTAAATAAAACTCCCACCGAACTTGTGGTTTTCTTCTCCTGGTAGAAATTAATCCAGGGGTGACAGAGCCTGTCACCCGTGACTTCCTCTTTCTACCATTAAAATGAAAAAAACAAACCTGGCTGGATATTTCTTGATGCCAGGTGTATACGAGATCTCTCCTCCCACCATCCAGCATATTTATATGGATTTTTATTATTGGGACATTTTTTCGCGATAGTGCTCCTTTAATATATGGGTCCTACCTACCCTTAGATAGTATCTTGATACAGGAAGTCCTACCTACTACTAAATAGGTACACCTAATATAGGGGGCCCAACTAAGTAGTAGATTGAATCAATATAGGAGGTCCCACCTCGCATTGGTGAAATAATATAAGAGGTCCTATCTAACACTACTATGAGGTTGAACCTACATACTAATAGCTACACAAAACTATTATAGAAGGTCCTGCTTGGTACTGGTTATATTAGGTCTACCAAGTATAGGATACCCTACCTAATACTAGGCAGGTGAGCCTAATATAGGATGTCTTTTAAAGTGGACCAAAACCCATGTCGATCGGCCCTGGAATCTATAAGATTTCCGGGCTGATGGATTCCCTCCCCCCCCCCGGGGCATCCAAAACCGTGATGCCCAGCTGTGTGAAACCCCCCAGGTCGCCCTGTTCACTTACTTTGTTTCCCGGATGCATGCCCGCTATCCCTGTAGCAGGCCATGTGCCAAGCATTTGTGAATGGCTGACGGGTATGCTCCCTGTTAGAGGGAAGCGGGGGATGCTCCCTGTTAGAGGGAAGCAGGGGATGCTCCCTGTTAGAGGGAAGCGGGGGATGCTCCCTGTTAGAGGGAAGCGGGGGATGCTCCCTGTTAGAGGGAAGCGGGGGATGCGGCTGCCAGCGCGCCGATTGGACGAGTGCATGTGCCTTAGGACTGGGAAGAGGTGAGTTGGCATCGGCAATATGGGGAGTTTCACACAGCGGGGCACCCCTGATCGGGATGCCCCAGGGGAAAGTCAAAATCCTGGGTTTTGGTCCACTTTAAGGCTTAAGCCAATAAAAGAGGTCCTAACTTGCACTTGATTTATGAACCTAATATAGGCGGTCCCACCTAAACAGCAAACCTAAAATAGAAGGTCCTATCTGGAACTAAGTAAGTGAAACTAACTCATAGAGGATCCTACTACGGCTTGTAAAAAAAGTGTAAGCCGCCCCCTGCGTACCCACACCATAGAGTCATAGAGAAATGCCTGGTGCAGGTACACGTATCAGCCGAGGATGCAGCAGCGACCCATGAATGGCCAGTGGGATTAACAGAAAGGTCACTTTATGGGATACCCCAGGTATGGGGAAATCTGCCTCCCTGGAGTCTTATACTGAAGGCTATGTTCACAAAGAGCATAGTACTGCGCTCATGTTATGTTGTGTTCCATTTTGCTACTTTCTATATCATGTTTAATAATAGGAATTATTATAATTAATATTGTTATTATTAAAATTAAGGGAAAAGGGGGCAAAAAATGCAGAGCTTTGTCAAAATGCACTGAAATGCAACTCAGAGATAAAGCAGTTTGGCAGCTCTATAGGGTCAAAGTTGTTCAGTCTCGCCGATATATAAATCGAGCTGCTTTCTGAAACTACTTTCACCTTTTTCAATCTGATACGTGCTGAGGATAAATAATAAAATAATCAGATGCCATTTGTCTTTCCAGTAGCAGTGGCGTGACGCACAGCAGGAAAGCGGAGATGCTGGGTGCAGATAACGCCGCGTGCGTGCGCTTCAGATTTATACATTTTATATGTGTGTCCTTTCCCTGACACCGAGGTAAACAAACAACACATTTCCTGGCATCATACAGAACTAGGAATTTTCAGGGGGACGCAGCACGTGCCCGCCGCCGCCACCCGGGTCATTGCTTGTTTATTAACTGTTCATGGCGCAGAAGAAATTCCATGACTGTCATGTGAAAATGCTTTATTGATTTTCCTATCTGCAAATCCCAGATGATCCCCAGGGCAGCGACCAGCTTCCATGCACTGATGTATTGTTACATGCAGCCATAATATGTTCGGATGGGACTAACTCACTGATATATTTATGCCCAACATCCAACCCTCTATTAAAGCGCCTTCACTCTGAATAAGAGCCTATCTTATATGTTTCCCCCACCCTGTACATACAGATTGCTCACATTAATCCGGACCTTCACCCTGAATAAGAGCCTATCTTGTATGTCCCCCCCACCCTGTACACACAGATTGCTCACATTAATCCGGACCTTCACCCTGAATAAGAGCCTATCTTGTATGTATCCCACACCCTGTACATACAGATTGCCCACATTAATACGGACCTTCACCCTGAATAAGAGCCTATCTTATATGTTTCCCACACTCTGTACATACAGATTGCCCACATTAATACGGACCTTCACCCTGAATAAGAGCCTATCTTATATGTTTCCCACACCCTGTACATACAGATTGCCCACATTAATCCGGACCTTCACCCTGAATAAGAGCCTATCTTATATGTTTCCCCCGCCCTGTACATACAGATTGCTCTCATTAAAAATCATCCTACCTGCACCTACTGCATGTTATGAGCCTTTAAACATCCAAGATGGTGGCTCATAGAGCATCAGAAAGCCTGCAAACAGGAAGTGTCTTCTGACTGTGTCGCTCTGCATTCTGGGATTACTGTCTATTTCCTGGCCCCAGCAAAGCACAGCTATAACCCCACCCCCTGTTCTTTATCCCGCTCTCCTCTCCTCAGTGTGTGATACTTCTGAGGCAAGATGGCGGCGCCCGTATCATAGAGACCTAAGCAGAGTTGCAGCCCAGTGGAGGAAAGAATTATAAATAAGCAACTAAAAACTTAAAATGTATTAATTTTAGATGCTGGGGAATAGTTTAAGGGTTTGGGCTTTTCATTAAATCACGCTGAAGGTCCGGTTTAAGGCAAGACACTACACTACAGTATCCTCTATGCTATGCTTCCCCTGCAGGCTTAGACTGGCCCACAAGATGACTGGGGAATCCCCCGATGCTCCTTAAAGTTGAACAACAGCCAGAATTGTGTCTCTCCAGTGTGGCATCCTCTGTGTGTGAAACTGCCAAAATCATACCTCGATCCACGCTCCCACGATGCATGCGTGAGCTCTCCTCCAATCAGCATAGATTGCCACGCATAATGCTAAATGAATAGTTTGCAGGGACATCTCCCGCTTGCTGCTCCTCTGGCTGCGTGTACCTGCCACCAGCCAATCAGATTTGCCTGACGAATGTAGGGTCAATTGGATGGAGGGGTGCTAGGGATGACACCAGGGGCCGGTGCATGCGCCATGGGATTGGTAATTGAGGTAATATAATGTGCGGTCCTGGATGTTTCACACAACAGGGCGCGCCCACATCTAAAGGCAAGCGGGGATGCGGATGGAGGCGCTTGCTCCATTCCTGTCCGCTTTAGTTACTGAATGGAACGAGTGCTGCTGATTGGCTGAGCATGTGTATTTATGCATCATGGGAACAAGGGAAATGTGAGTCTACCAGGGGATGCACACAATGGGGCATCCCAAATCGGAATGCTCTCACCAAGGGGAACAAAACCTAGGAAATGTGCAGTTTTGTCCCTCCTTAAAGCGGACCTTCAGCCTGATTTATTGAAAAGCCCAAACCCTTAAAAAAACTATTCCCCAGCATCTAAAATTAATAGATTTTAAGTTTTTAGTCACTTACTTATTATTCTTTCCCCCACTGGGCTGCAACTCTGTTCAGGACTCTAGGATACGGGTGCCTCCATCTTGCCTCAGAAGCATTACATATTGAGGAGAGGAGAGGGGTGAAAAGTGCAGGGGGCGGGGTTATAGCTGTGCTTTGCACAGGCAGAGCAGGGCTGGGGACAGGGAAAGCACAGCAATCCCAGAATGCGGAGAGGCTTATTCAGAAGACACTTCCTGTTTGCAGGCTGTCTGATGCTCCACGAGCCGCCATTTTGGATGTTTAAAGGTTAAAAAACATCAATAGATGCAGGTAGGATGATTTTTAATGTGGGCAATCTGTATGTAGGCGGTGGGGGGAACATATAAGATAGACTCTTATTCAGGGTGAAGGTCCGCTTTAAGGTTCACATAGCAGCATGTTGATTCCATGCTCAGTGCCCATGAAAATTTCCTAATGTTGTCATAAATAATTGTATGGGGGGGTGTATCATGGAGGAAAAAGAGCTAACAATCTATAATCTATAAGATAGAATGCTGGGCCCACTGCTTAAAATTAATTAGAGGCTGATTCATCATTAGCGGCAGGTAGCGACAGATGAGCGTCTGTAGCGGCATTTTCAGAGCGCTCGCAAGTAGTCGCAGTGCTCGGCCGTGAGTCGCTACTTTATAGCGACTCAGTCGCTGTCCAGTAATGTTGAATACATTGTGAGGAGTCGCTATTTGACAAGTACAGCGCTGTATGGGAGCGCATGTTAGCGACTGCTCATAGCCACCGACTCACACCATATTCAGCAAAAAAACAGCCTCACAAATCTCTGGCGCTGAAAAATATTTGTTTGAAGCCCGGAGCGCAGGAGGCCGTGTGTTTAAAGTCTGTTTTCAAGCATCTATCCACTAGTAACAAAGCGAAAACATATGGAATTACATTGTAGCAACATTGTAACATGAACACTTTAATGGCAGAGCTGTAATGTCATTTCTGAGGAAATATATAAAAAATTAAAAAAATATGAAAAAACTGCTTTTTCAATGCCAGAAGAGTTCACAGAATTATTTGTGATTTTTTTGAAAAAAAAAAAAAAAAAAACCTGTTTAAAGAGAAGGAAAGGATCGTCCATTGAAATGTATGGGGGAGCGACAGGTAGCGAGAGGTCATACCTGGCGCTGTGCAAGGCTGAACGCTGGCGAAGTTCGCTGAGGCTTTGAAAATGATGAATCAGATGCTACATGGCGCTATCCCAGTCGCTAAACAGATTCTGCTTGATAAATGTGTAATTGCGTGCCGTGTCCGGCGTTCACCAGTCGCTACCTCTCATTAACCAGCCACTACCTGACGCTATCCCTTCTTAAATAAGGGCCTTAGAATGTTCCTTAAAGAGGAACAAAAATCAAGGATTTCATTTTCTTGCGTTTTGTTCATGTCTGGCGGGACATCCAGATTTGGGATGCCCCACTGTGTGTATCCTCCTGGATCGGCCAAATACTCACCTCTTCCTGGTTCTCACATGGGCTGCTCAGCCAATCAGCATTGCTCGTTCTATTCAGCTTTTCTGAGCACAGTGCGGCAAGCAAATCTGCAGGTCGCATCCCTGCTCACCTGCAGCTGTGGGCGTGGCCAAGCCGACCTGAGTAAACGTCCCAAATAGAGGTAAGGTGAGGATGTGTCCAAGGCACTGAGACTAGGCAAAGGCTCTAGGGAGGTGGTGAGCGATTGGGGGCGGGAATTACTGGGCTAATCGGGAGTTTCACACACAGGGGCGGCCAAACACGGGATACCCCTGTAAAGTGGATTAAAACCCAGGTGAGTGAAAATTCTGGGTCTTTAAAGAGGAACAATACCCAAGAAATTGACTCTCTTGGGTGTCGTTGCTCTCTGGCGGGGCATCCCAATTTTGGATGCCCTGCTGCCCGTAAGCTCACCTTTTCCCTATTCCTTTGGCACATGCAAAAAGGCCTGGTGCGGGTGCGTGCCTAGCTAGAGGTATACTGGATATGCGCCCCTATTGTGGAAGAGGTGAGTTGAGCAGGCCATCTGGGGGGTCTACACAGGGGGGTATCCAAATTCGGGATGCCCCATAAACACGGAAAACAAGTCCTATAGACTCAAGGTGGTTGTGTTCCTCTTTTACTTGGGCAACTGGTGATAGCGTCACCCCCTCTGCTCACAAGCTGGCAGCGGTGGAGTCGAGTTAAGAAAACAAAACAAAAGTGGGGATGACATCACTGATTACTTCCTCAACTGATATTTTTATTTCCTCCTGTGGCTTAAAATAGCGCGCTGAGCAATACGCCCGGCACGCCCCCGCTGCCACCCACACTAATCTCAATATTCAGGTTGGCATTTTGGCCTCATTAAAAAACATTCTCCTGTTCTTCCCCGGGAGGCGAAATGATATTCAGCGCAGGCGGAGAATCGTTACCTGGAATAATGCGCCATCCCATTGTGCCACTCGGGATGCCCACAGTCTTACTGGATTTTAACCCCCCAAATTGTGGTCTCCTCAGGATGCCCCTGTGTGTGAAACCCTGGGTTAGCCCAGTACTTCTCAATCTCACCCCTCCTACGGCACATGCGCAGGCCCTCCTCCAATCAGCATTCATTGGCTTGCATTTAAAGTGGACCAAAGCCCACGGAGATCAGGCCAGGAATCTAAAAGATTCCCAGGCCCATTGATTCCCTCCCCCGGGGCATCCAGAATCGGGATGCCCCTCTGTTTGAAACCCCCAGGTCACCCATAAACTCACCTTCTTTCCCGGTCCAAGGGCGCATGCACCCTCTAGCAGGACGCATACCTGTGCCAGGCATTTGTGAACGGCCAGCGCGGGCATGCTCCCTGTTGGAGGGAAGCGGTAGAATGCGTCCGTCAGCACGCTTGGATCCATTCACATTAGACAAGCTCCTGGACGCAGGGTGGACGAGTGGATCTAAGAGCACTGATTGTACAAGCGGCTATGCATCTGTCGTAGTACCAGGAAGAGGTGAGTTTGTGCTGGGCATCCCCGATCAGGATGACCCGGGGGAAAGGACCCAAACCCAGGATAGTCAAAATCCTGGGTTTTGGTCCCCTTTAAAGTGTCCTCCCAAGTGTCCCTGATTTGGAGGGACTGTCCCTCTTTTGAGTTTATGTCCCCCTGTCCCTAGTTGTTGTCCATTGTCCCTCTTTGAGGTTTAAAGTGGACCAACACCCAGGATTTTGACTATCCTGGGTTTTGGTCCACTTCGGTGGGGCACCCCGATCGGGGGTGCCCCGCTGTCTGAAACTCCCTCGAAAGCCCAGAAACACTCACCTCACCACGCTCCCACGTGACCGCTCCAGCCAATGACAGCGCTCAGAGCCGCTGTGGTATGCGCGTCCAAGGCCGCATAGCAGCTCAGCGGCTCTGAGCACTGGAGGCCGCATCTCGCGCTTCCCTCTAACAGGGAGTGCGCCTGCACCAGCCATTCACAAACGGCCGGCGCGGGTGCGCGCCCTGCTAGAGGGAAGCGCGAGACGCGGCCGCGGCTCGCACATGCGCCGATGGAACGGGGCTGAGGTAAGGTTTGTGGGCCTCCTGGGGGGGTTCCTCCCCGCGGGACATCCCGATTTCGGATGCCCCGCGGGGAGGGATCTGATCGGTCCGGGAGTCTTATAGATTCCTGGGCCGATCCCCCCTGGGTGTTGGTCCACTTTAAGAGTCTATAACTCTTGGGGGGGGGGGGGGGGGGTTGGTCTACCTTTTTATGAGGCCTCCCAAATTAGGATGTCCCTTTGTGTGAAACCCCCCAGGTGGTCTGCTCCACTCACCTCTTCCACAATGGGGTGCTTTTCCAGTATACCTCTAGCTAGGCGTGCACCTGCACCAGGCCAAATTGGGATGCCCCACCAGAGAGCAACACCACCCAAGAAAGTAAAGAACATTTCATATTGCTTTTTCTGTACAGAGGAGAGACGCGTCTGCACCATGGGCTCGTGGATAGGTAAGAAAAGCGAGCGAATGGCGGGGTTTCACACAGCTGGGAATCCCAAACTGGCATGCCCCAGGGGGATGGATCCAAACTCAGGATAATGAAAATCCCAGGTTTGGTCCACTTTAAAATGATTTTCACTAACCCTGTAATTGGTCCGTTTTGCTAATTTGGGATGCCCGGCTGTGTGAAACCTCTAAACTCACCTTCCGCATCCCTGGCATCTCGCAGCCATTCAGATAGGAGGGGGTGCTTTTCTGGCTGACCAGGGGGGGGGGGGGGGGGGGTGCTCTGATACCAAACGGAGCTTTATCCCAGGCATTAATATGCACCGCATACAGCCCCAAGCAGCAGGATAGTGAAAACCCTGATGACTGGCTCACTTTAAACCAGACCTTCAGCATCACTTAATGAAAAGCACAAACCCTTAAAAACTATTCTCCTGCATCTAAAATTAATATATTTTACTTTTTAGTCGCTTACTTATTATCCTTTCCCCCACTGGGCTGCAACTCTGTTCAGGACTCCAGGATACGGGCGCCACCGTCTTGTCTCAGAAGTATCACATAGAGAGGAGAGCGGGATAAAGTACAGGGGGTGAGTTATAGCTGTGTTTTGCTCAGACAGAGCAGAGCTGGGGTCAGGAAAAGGACAGTAATCCCAGAATGCAGAGCGGCACAGTCAGAAGACACTTCCTGTTTGCAGGCTGTCTGATGCTCCATGAGCCGCCATTTTGAATGTTTAAAGGCTCATAACATGCAGTAGATGCAGGTAGGATGATTTTTAATGTGAGCAATCTGTATGTACAGGGTGTGGGAAACATATAAGATCTGCTCTTATTCAGGGTGAGGGTCCGGATTAATGTGGGCAATCTGTATATACAGGGTGTGGGAAACATATAAGATAGACTCTTATTCAGGGTGAAGGTCCGGATTAATGTGAGCAATCTGTATGTAGAGGGTGGGGGAAACATATAAGATCTGCTCTTATTCAGGGTGAAGGTCCGGATTAATGTGAGCAATCTGTATGTACAGGGTGGGGGAAACATATAAGATCTGCTCTTATTCAGGGTGAAGGTCCGGATTAATGTGAGCAATCTGTATGTACAGGGTGTGGGAAACATATAAGATAGGCTCTTATTCAGGGTGAAGATCTGGATTAATGTGGGCAATCTGTATGTACAGGGTGTAGGAAACATATAAAATAGGCTCTTATTCAGGCTGAAGGTCCGGATTAATGTGGGCAATCTGTATGTACAGGGTGGGGGAAACATATAAGATAGACTCTTATTCAGGGTGAAGGTCTGCTTTAAAGAGCACCATCAGACCATCTCTAAAAGACTCCAGGGCCAGCTGCTGGCTTTTTCCTGGGGCATCCCAAATCGGGATCCCAAACCCCCCAGGGCACTCGTAAAAACTCACCTTTCCCAGCTCTAACGGGACATGTGCAGGCTCTCATCCAATCAAATGGTTCTGATTGTTTACAGTTGTTGTTTACAGATAGGCTGGGGCGGCCCTTTGCTGAAAGGAAGTAAACACAGAAAAGGGCACCAATCAGATGGGAGCCCGCGCATGCACCACTGGAGCAAGGAGAGGTGAGTGGGAGATGTAGCCATGTGCGCCGTGGTGGAGTTTTGTGGGCAACTTGTGGGGTGTCACATAGCTGGGCATCCCAAACTGTGATGCCCTTGGGGCAGGTAATTGTCGTCCCTGGAGTCTAAAAGATGACCGGCCTAAACACTGATTGGTCCAGTTTATTGATAATTACACTTTTGAACAGGAGCAGAGTCAGGGGGTGGATACACATAGTGGGACATCCCAAATGCCCCACCAGAGAGGAACAAAACCCAAGGAAGCCAATTTCTTGTATGTTTTTCTAGCTACGTGTATCTGTAGATTAACGCCATTAATTGATACGGCGTTTTGTCGGCTCCAGCCAGCGCAGTGGGAATGTTTCACCGGCGGCGGCGGTGTCGGAGCGTCTCGTTTCATAAAAGTTTCATGCTCGCTTTTGTTTTCTCTGCACTGTAAGCGAATGTGTAGAACCTATTTGTATTCGGCAGGCGGAATATTGTGGGGCTGAAGCGGCACCGGGGGACCCTCCTCTGATACATTGTAACGCGTTACGGAACTGGCGGATTAGCATATTCCCCGCAAACTCCACCGCCGCAGCCATTATTCCCAATTATTTCTTCTTTTCTTTGACAGCGCTCCTCTGCGTTTACTAAAGATCTCCTCCGCGCAGACACCAGCATCCTTCAATACAAGTTAATCAGGGGACGCGACCGCCCCCCTGCCCCCCCTTCGCTGTACGCCGTGCGCCGCTACCTGCCGCGCTGATGGATTAAAGGATGACTATCACTCAACAATCATGCAAAGAAATTCTACCTTACATACCTTCCAACTTTTCTGGATGGGAAACAGAGACAGTTGTTAAATTAGGCCACGCCCCCTCATTGATTGATGGATAGGAGATAGGATGCCACAATATAGACACTTTGGGTTTTATTTATCAAGGGATAGCGACAGGTAGTGCTTTGTAAGCGGCAGGCAGCGTCTGGTGAACGCCGGGTGCTGTACGCAAAACCACATTTATGAAAGCGAATCTGGTGAGCACCTCTAACAGCGCCATGTAGCGTCACATGTATTATTATTACTGGCAGCTCAGCGAATCCCAGCGGCGCTCTAGCTTCCAGAGCGCCTGGTATTCCCCGTCGCTACCTGTCGCTCTCCCATACATTTCAATGGACGTTTCCTTTCTTCTCTTTAAACAGGGTTTTCTTTTATTTTTAACAAATAATTGTGTGACCTCTCCTGGCCTAGAAAAAGTCATTTTTGAAAACTTTTTTGTTTCTTCATATTTTTATGCAGAATTGTCATTACAGGTCTGGTATTAAAGTGTTAATGACACAATGTTATAACAACATCATTCCATATGTTTTCGCTTTGTTACTGGTGGATATGTGTGTAAAAACAGACTTTAATCACACAGTGCCTGGCGCTCTATGCTACAGCGCCCAGATTTAGAGCGCCTACGCTGTGTGTGTCCTTCTTTGATAAGTATGGTGTGGAGCGCCGAGAGTCGGTCGCACTGAGCTGGCGCTACCTCTCGCTCACTGCAGCGCTGTACTGCGCCCAACACACATCACATTCAATGCCGGCCAGGTTACTACAGTGACCGAGACGCTCTGTTACAGCACCCGATACCCGCTTACAGCGTCTACTAGCGGTCACTCTAAGCACTGCTATACAGACGCTCATCTGCCGATACCTGGCGCTAGTAATGAATCAGCCTCCGCGTCCAATATTGTGCTTATAATATGCTGCTAATCCGGAGGTGATTGTCAGTTTCCATTTTTGCAGTTTGGTTATTTTGTATTGTTTGCACATGCACTGCTACTTTACTGATACATTGTGATACATTTTGGTATGCTGTTTAAATTGTGGATTGTTTGTGTTTATATGTTTGGGAACTTTCATGTATCCATTACGCTCCCTATCAATTTGTATTTTTATGGAAGCATATATTAAAATTAGTCTTTTTACAATATAAAGGATGTGCGCATCTCATACTACATTATAGGGTATATAGTATAAGAGATATAGTGGGTTCACTTTTTTGAGGTTGCTGCACCTACCTTAAAGCTGACCTTAATTGTGTTTTTTCCTTTTTTTCCTTCTTTCTCTGTTTGAGTGCTGGACTAATATTGTTTGCAGTTAAATGATTTTGTGCATATTTTAGATTTTTATAGATTTAGGTTACCCCAATGGGTAATACATGTTGTATGTGCTAGTGAACTACCTCTTTGGACTGGTGGGATGTGATGGTACTGTGATGGACTGGTGGGATGTGATGGAGCAGATGGTATGCAGTCTCTAGGCTGGCCAATAGGGGGCAGCGATGTACTGGGAGGCATCTAATACTGGGTTCCCTGTGAGAGAGGGAGGCGGTCAGTGCGTCACATGGGGCGGAGCAGGGAATGGTAGGTAGACCAATCCTGGAACATGAGCGTTGCTGGAGAGAAGGGCTACGAGCTGGACACATCACCAAAGGACATTGGCCTGGGAGAAGTTGAGGTTTCCCTGGAGAGCAGGGGCATAGCTAGGGGTGGGGAGGGGGGGCATGTGCCCCAGGTGCAGCAGGTCAAGGGGGACGCCAAAGGAGGGTCTAGGCACAGGTGGGGGCGCCATTTCGAATTTTTTCCCTGGGTGCCCGAAAGCCTAGCTACACCTCTGCTGGAGGGGGACCACCCGGCTAGAGAATTAAACAGGGTCTTGGATGAGGATACACAGGGGATCATCTGAAGAAATAAAGTTACTGCCCTGCACCATAAGCCCCCTATTCGCTAGGACTGTGATTTGACGTGATGTGCCGAGGCCTCTACTGACCTGTGTTCTATGCGTCCTGCTGGGGGAGCGGATCCCTGTTTTCAATAAATGTGACTTGTTATTTAAAAAGCAACTGGCGCCCAAGAATATTTCTTACACAAACTGGAGGTGCACCGCTAATCTAATATCAAATAAGGATGTGCTACACTGTACAATAAAAATGTCATACACAGTAAAATAGAATGGGTGAGAGCTGGGTGAGAAGCGGCACTGGCGGCCGCGTGCGCAGGTGTCCCTCCTGCTCGTCCCCCACTCCAATTTGTGTGCCAGGACCAGGTTGCCAGGATTTTGGGTCTTATTCTTATTTTCATTTTTTGATTGTATATTTGATCTTGCCATTGTTGTTGATTTTCCGCACTTACAGGCAGTTGACCAGTTGTTCACAGTATCTATCATTATTTAATTATTGATATATACATATTTATTTCTATGCACTTTATATCTATAAAATTTGGTTAGTTCTACGCACTATGTTTTTGGAAGGATTGTGTGGATTAATTATAACATAATTTTTTCTCTTTGCACTGTCACTTTATTAACAGATTGATTGTTAGATTTGCTTGTGGTATTAGCCACAGAGTTTATGCACTGTCACTTTAATATTGTGTTGGGCTTTGGCCAAGTTTTGGCTATAGGTATATAGTAATGTTCTATATAAGATTTTTTGTTCCTGCACAAAATATATTTTTTCTAATTATTGGTCCTGTGACTCCTGTCATTAGACACTAAAGGAGATATCTTGTGCTTTGTGGATTGTTACCAGCACTGGAAGCATTTGGGGACAAACAGGCCCTTATTTAAGAAGGGATAGCGTCTGGTTAATGAGAGGTAGCGACTGATAGCGACTGGTCAACGCCGGACACGGCACGCAATTACACATTTATCAAGCAGAATCTGTTGAGCGACTGGAATAGCGCCATGTAGCGTCTGATTCATCATTTTTACAGCCTCAGCGAACAGCGCCAGCGTTCAGCCTTGCACAGCGCCAGGTATGACCTCTCGCTACCTGGCGCTCTCCCATACATTTCAATGGACGATCCTTTTCTTCTCTTTAAACAGGTTTTTTTTTTTTTAACAAAAAAACCACAAATAATTCTTTGACCTCTTCTGGCATTTAAAAAGCAGTTTTTTCATAATTTTTTCATTTTTTATATATTTCTTCAGAAATGACATTACAGGTCTGCCATTAAAGTGTTCATGTTACAATGTTGTTACAATGTATTTCCATATGTTTTCGCTTTGTTACTAGTTGATAGATACTTGAAAACACACTTTAAACACCCCGCCTCCTGCACTCTGGGCTTCAGACAAGTATTTTTCAGCGCCAGAGATTAGTGAGGCTGTTTTTTTGCTGAATATGGTGTGAGTCGGTCGCTATGAGCAGTCGCTAACATGCGCTCCCATACAGCGCTGTACTGGTCAAATAGCGACTCCTCACAATGTATTCAACATTACTGAACAGCGACTGAGTCGCTATAAAGTAGCGACCCACGGCCGAGCACTGCAACTACTAGCGGGCGCTCTGAAAATGCCTGCTACAGACGCTCATCTGTCGCTACCTGCCGCTAATGATGAATCAGCCTCTTTGTGAATAGAGCCTCCTTATCTAGCATTTGCACTTTAGATTGGATTGATTGCACAGGTTTATAGTTGGAAATGGCTTTGATGAATTATTTGTAGTAATTACTTTTTTATATTGGTGTTTTTTGTACAAAGTTGGAGTAATTGAACACTCACTCGAGTAATTAGAAATATATAAAAATACAAATAATTTTTTATTTTTTATTTTTTTTTGGGGGGGGGGGGAGGGGGATATTTGTGGAGCTATTTAATACTGATTTCTATTTGTACTTTTTGATACCTTGTGGTCTTCTAGAATATGGATTGCTAAGTATTTTAGCATCACGGGAATAGTGGATGTTTTGATTTTAACAGTGTCTTTGTGTTGCTTGTGTGTCTTTATTTTTGCTATATGGTAACACTTAATAAAATATAATTATTTTGTGGTATTTGTGGAGTTGTGCCCCTTTCTTATGGCCCTTGTCAATATGGTTTGGCCCACGCACATTCAATCTCTGCCCCCTTAGCCCCCCTGTACCCTCCCCACTGTACCCACAAGCCAAGGAACCCCAGCCCCAATGCTATAACCCCAGCATCATGGTTGGGGGGGGGGGCTCAGCAGGGATGTCTCGGGCCGGCCAGGAGCTGGTAAAATCCAGAGCCGATTTTTCACCCCAGTCTGCCACTGACTTCTATAGAGGAAAATGTAACCGAGCGGCATGATCTGGTGACAGTCACTGAGGATCCGGAGCAGGGTGATATCAGGGGAGGGGGGAGAGCTCGGCCGCTTAGTGCTTTGGGGCCTCTGCACTTCAACTGCTTTATCGACGGCTGAATAAGTAAGAAATGGCTGAGGGTGAAATGGACCAGGCTGCTGATCTATGAGACCTCGCATGATGACTTCATTCCTGACAGCGCAAGCTGGGGGGGGGGGGGGGGGGGGGGTTCATGCTGCTACTTCGCCTAGTTACTTCCTCAGGAGTAAATTGAGCATCAGAGATTTTAAGAGGCCCTGTCCTGTTGTGTGTTCTGCGAAGCTAGGTGCAGTTTTATGCAGATGTGTACAGTATGTTCCACCACTAAAGCAGCGAACATGTGGATGTATCTGCCATGCCTAGGAGGACAACGACTGCTATTTGCCTGTTTTCCTGGCCGGACGGGCATTCTGACTTCAGGTTTTGATTTTAGGTTCCCTTTAAAGTAGACCAGGATTTTCATTATCCAGGGTTTTGGTCTGTACCCTCTGGGAACCCCAGCCACCCGATCTACAGTTGTTGCCAGTGTTTCCATAATAATGTGCACTGGGCTGGATTAAGTGTGGTGGAGGCCCCTGGGCACAAAATCTGATGGAGGCCCCAGATACAGTATTTTTTTTCCTTTAAAATAATAGTCCAGCCAAGTAACTGATTGGTGGTTGTCTGGCACCCGCCTACTTATTGAAACGTCAGATCCCTTGAGTCCCTTGTGCCCCCCTTGTGCGGGTGCGTGCTGCTCGGGAACTCCTGCTTTGCTATTCTGGGTGGGGGGTAGTGTAGTCGCCCGGCTGGTTCCCTGCATTGAGCTGCCAGCCGCTGTGCTTGGTGGCTTATGTGCAGTGACAGCTCTGCACCCATCACTATAGCGTTGCTGACGGCGGCTTTGCTGCTCTAGACTCTCCGTCCGGCCCTGTGGTGGCTTTGGCTGAAGGTTTGCAAAAACAAAAAAGGCTTGTCCAGGCGCCGGGGGCCCCCACCAACTTTGTTGCTGGCCCTGCGGACCGTCAGACGCCCCTTGCTTCCCCCTCATAATTCCGACCCTGAATGTGCAGCTAAATACACAGAATGGGGGATAAGTCGGACACACTCTCGGCACGCAGCACCCCCTGCATCCCTCTATGGCTGTGCACGGCCACACCAGCCATTCAGTTACAGCAGGCACTGCCACACACAACCCGATAAAGGTGCAAGAGATGCCACTGCCGGTCGCTCATGCATTGTGGGTTAGATTGCAAGGTAAGAATATCGGGCAACTGGCGGGTTTTCACATAGTGATTTAGGGTGTCCCAGAGGTGGGTATCCATTTTAACCCCCACTGCACATGCATATTTAGATAATCAGGGGGCATAACTTGTATATTTTAAGAATGCTGTACAGGGCGCCACACCAGAGAGCAAAAACCAGAACCAGCACGAAGAAAACAAAGGGACAAGAATATCTTTAAGTGGACCAAAGCCCAGGATTTCCACTATCCTGGGTTTTGGCCCTTTCCCCCGGGGAACCTCGACCTGGAGTGCCCACTGTGTGAAACCCCGCAGATCACCTGGAGAAACTCACCTCATCCCGGTCCTACGGCGCATGTGCAGCCGCTCGACCAATCAACATGCTTGGAGGCGCTGACTTCACACCATCTAAGATGGCGTCTAAAGCCAGCGGCTCCGAGCGCTGGAGGCCGCATCGGGAAGCGGGGGGAAGCCACAAATGGCCGGCACGGGCATGCACCCTTTTGAGTCCGTGTCCATTGTTATTTTCCATTGCCCCACTTTGGGGTTCAACATGCAGATCAGCATCAATAAATGATTTATTTGCCTAGCTGAAGTGTTTCTATAGTTTAACTGTTACACCCGATCTCCTATCTATCCCTCAATGAGGGGGCGTGGCCTAATTTAACAAATGTCCCTCTTTCCCACCCTGAAAATTTGGTAGTTATGGCATTAAGCTGGAGCTAATCGTGAGCACCTTGGTGCGAAAAAGCCTCAGTGTAGGAGAGATGGGGATAAAAAATAATAAAAGATGGGAGGTACGGGCTGGCCCACAGGTTTACCAGGGAATCCCCCAGTGCACCCCTGGATTCAGGACCCTGGATCTGGAACCTGAACTGTGTATAGCTTATTTGTAGCATCCCAAATGCATACGCACATAGATAATACGGTTTGGCATAATGTTTCTGTGCATGGGCCCTGAAAATATGCCAGTAGTACTTGCACCTAAATGTGGGGTGGGACCCCAGAGTCAGTTCTACAGATGGGCCCCAGACACCCCAGTCTGACACTGGAAGATAGTAAGGTACTAACTGTTCTCACTTTTTCCGCCATTTGGAATTTCCTTTTGGAACTGGATAGAAAGGTCAGAATTGCTCAGTGGAATATTGGTTAGATTAAAACTATACAATGAGATGGAAATAAATGCAAATCCTCTGCTCAGTGCCGGGACCCACTCACTCCTCTTTCTGATCTTTTTTTGCAGATTATCGCCTTCGATGAATTAAGGACAGACTTCAAAAGCCCCATTGATCAGTGTAATCCCGCACACGCGGTAAGTAGCCACCATCATTTACTAAAGTGTTTCACCTCACTGACCATGAATGGGCTGTTTCATCAGCGCCTGTCTAATAGGTCACCCCAAGGTCATCACCGGGGATGTAATATTTATGTATCTTATGCTTAGGATGGTATTTTCTTTGATGTGATGTCACCTCTCTTTTTCCTGTAGATTTAGCATAGGCAGAATCATGTTGCATTACTTATTTATTACACTTCCAAACTTTGGTCCGTCACATAAAACTTCTGTTCTGACCTTACCTACCTGACCTCAGAGGTGTATAATCCTCACCTAACCCTTACTGACTCCACTTCTAAACTCTGATCTGACCATAACTCCACTTACAAACTCTGCTGTGACTCCTATTGTCTGCGATTCCAATTTCTGGTCTAAGCTTTTCTAGCTCCACTTCCAAACCGGGTCAAAACCTTACTAACTCCACTTCCATTCTCTGGTCTCGCCCTAACTCCACTTTCAGTCCCTGGTCTAAGCCTTACTAATAATTATTAAATAGTTTAGGTTAAGATTGCACACCATATATCATAAACAGAGCAAATAGGGAACTAAGCAGGGGTTCAATATGTAGCCGGCTGTGCCTGCTCCATGCACAGCAACACAACACTACACGAAAAATGGCTACCGTATGTAAATGAACTCCCAATACCATGAGTTGCAATAAGTGACTGCTATTTAATCATAAAGGTGCAAAAAACTTATATACAGTGCATAAATATTCCATATGCAGTAGATTATATACAACAAGAACATCAGTGATATTGACGAATATACTGTGTCCTGAGCGTCAGGGGGTATCCCGAATGGTAAGAATTAAATGCATACAGATTGCAATTAATCAAAACAGAGGCTGAACAGTATATCATAGCATAATCAGGCACAAATGTATGCACATGAGCAAAGATAACAAATGTAAATATTTATCAATAAGGAGCAGAGTACCTAAGTCGGATGACAGACTAGACCCTCAACGTTTCGGTTAGAAAACCTTCATCAGGAGGGAGAGCTGTATCCTCTTCCCAGGGTAGGTTCCCTAAATAGTGCTGCACTCCAGCAAGATGGCAATCGCAGCACTATTTACGGAACCTACCCTAAATAGTTATCTTTGCTCATGTGTATACATTTGTGCCTGATTATGCTATGATATACTGTCCATCCTCTGTTTTGATTAATTGCAATCTGTATGCATTCAATTCTTACCATTCGGGATACCTTCTGACGCTCAGGACACAGTATATTCGTCGATATCACTGATGTTCTTGTTGTATATAATCTACTGCATATGGAATATTTATGCACTGTATATATGTTTTTTGTACCTTTCTGATTAAATATCAGTCCCTTATTGCAACTCATGGTATTGGTAGTTCATTTACATAGCCATTTTTCGTATAGTACTAAGCCTTACTAATGCCACTTCTCCAATCTCTGGTCTGACCCTATCTCCAATCTCTGGCCATTTGAAGCGCAAATGGGCAGCTAAGCACTTAACTGCTCCTGATGGTCCCCGGTGTTTCTCCTCTTTCCTTTACTGTTTCTCCTTAGCGATTTGATCTCTCTAGATTCTGTGTTTTCTGCAAAGATCTATTTGCCATTTCAAAGTGTATTCTCTGGAGAACCTGTGTTCTCCATTTTATTTGTGGGGGATATTCTGATTCTAGTTAACCCTTAACTTTTTTTGCTCAATGTTTTGTCCCAGATGTTCTCTTTAACCCCCCCCCCCCTCCCATTTTGGATTGCATATTAATGCTTAATAATTTAACTATAATTTTTTCTTGTTTTTGTTTTTGTTAAACTTTGGGGCTCAATATGAACATTTTTGTTGTTTTGGCCTTAATTTTTGTGATTTTGGACAACCTTTTTTTTAACAAAAAACAAAAAAGGGTTCAATTCCTAAAAAGAACTTGCGGCTGACACTTTTGTTGTTCAAAAACATGCCAGACGTTTCCGGCATGTGTTTTTGGAATGAAATAAGGTTGTTACACATTGGAATCTGCAATTTCCTCCACCTAATTGCTAATTTCCAATCTCTGGTCTGAGCCCTATTAACTCCACTTCCAATCTCTGGTCTGAGCCTTACTTACGCCACTTCCAATCTCTGATCTAAGCCCTATTAACCTCACTTCCAATCTCTGGTCTGAGCCCTATTATCTCCACTTCCAATCTCTGATCTAAGCCCTATTAACCTCACTTCCAATCTCTGGTCTGAGCCCAATTATCTCCACTTCCAATCTCTGATCTAAGCCCTATTAACCTCACTTCCAATCTCTGGTCTAAGCCCTATTAACTTCACTTCCAATCTCTGGTCTAAGCCCTATTAACTTCACTTCCAATCTCTGGTCTGAGCCTTACTAACGCCACTTCCAAACTCTGATATGACTATTACTAACTCCACTTCCAGACTCTGATATGACCATTACTAACTCCACTTCCAGACTCTGATATGACCATTACTAACTTCACTTCCAGACTCTGATATGACCATTACTAACTCCACTTAAAACTCTGTACTGACCATTACTAACTCCACTTCCAAATTGTTGGCAGCGAATTGTACCCAACACTCTTCCAGCGTGCAGGAACAATGGCTGTTTATTCAGCAACAATCAGGTACATAAACATGAGCATGATACATCAGCAACACATCTCTGGTAATGTAGCAAAAGAAACAGCTCCTTTCTGTTAACAGGTTAAACACACTATGCATACAGTCACATGAGGGTCAATTCATGGTCGGTGTGCAAAAATGCTCAGGTGGAGCGCAAACAATTACGCATGCACTTGGCGCATGATTCATGGCTGTGTGCGCACGCCAGGCTCACACCAAATGGCAAGCGCACAGGAGAAGCTCAAATTGCCTCTTCATGCGTCAATTTGCACCTTCCGCAAGGAAATTCTTGAAGAGCAAATGGCCCCGCTCCATGCACATTTGGCCGGCTAAGCACTTAACTGCTTCTGATGGTCCCCGATGTTTCTCCTCTTTCCTTTACTGTCCTTACTTTCTCCTTAGCGATTTGATCTCTCTAGAGATCTTCTGTGTTTTCTGTGAAGATCTATTTGCCATTTCAAGGTGTATTCTCTGGAGAACCTGTGTTCTCCAATTTTTGTGCGGGATATTCTGATTCTAGTTAACCCTTAACTTTTTTTGCCCAATGTTTTGTCCCAGATGTTCTCTTTAACCCTGCCCCCCCCCCCCAGTTTGGATTGCATAGTAATGCTTAATAATGTAACTATAAATTTGCCTTGTTTTTGCTAAACTTTGGGGCTCAATATCCACATTTCTGTTGGTTTGCCCTTAGTTTTTGTGATTTTGGACAATTTTTTATAATTTTTTTTCTAACAAAAAGAAAAAAAGGGTTCAATTCCTAAAAAGAACTTGCGGCTGACACTTTCATTGTTCAAAAACATGCCAGAAGTTGCCGGCATGTGTTTTCGGAATGAAATAAGGTTCTTACACATTGGAATCTGCAATTTCCTCCACCTAATTGCTGGAGGAAATTCACTATTAAAATTGCCACATTTGCACGATTTGTCACTCCAAAAATGTGCGCAAATTAGTTTGCGCATGACCATGAATCGACCCTATGGTTTACCTAAAATCTGTATTCTTTTCTTTAAACTAACTTTATCATTAGGATAATAAGCAGACATTCATGTTCAGGATGTAGTTGTTGTATTAAAACTATTCCAACACAAACTCTGATCTCACCCTTACTAACTTCCCTTCCAAACTCTGACCTGACCATTACTAACTCCACTTTCAATCACTGGTCTGACCCTCACTAAATCCATTTCCAAACTCAGGTCTGACCCTTACAAACTCTACATACAAATTCGGATCTGATCCTTACTAACTGCACTTAAAACTCTGGGCTGACCCTTATTTACTCAACTTCCAAAAGGTGATTTACCCTTTACTAACTCCCCTTCCAAACTCTGATATGACCATTACTAACTCCACTTCCAGACTCTGATATGACCATTACTAACTCCCCTTCCAAACTCTGATATGACCATTACTAACTCCACTTCCAGACTCTGATATGACCATTACTAACTCCCCTTCCAAACTCTGATATGACCATTACTACCTCCCCTTCCAGACTCTGATATGACCATTACTAACTCCACTTCCAGACTCTGATACGACCATTACTAACTCCCCTTCCAAACTCTGATATGACCATTACTAACTCCCCTTCCAGACTCTGATATGACCATTACTAACTCCGCTTCCAGACTCTTATATGACCATTACTAACTCCACTTCTAGACTCTGATATGACCATTACTAACTCCACTTCCAGACTCTGATATGACCATTACTAACTCCACTTCCAGACTCTGATATGACCATTACTAACTTCACTTCCAGACTCTGATATGACCATTACTAACTCCCCTTCTAGACTCTGATATGACCATTACTAACTCCACTTCCAGACTCTGATATGACCATTACTAACTCCACTTCCAAACTCTGATATGACCATTACTAACTCCACTTCCAGACTCTGATATGACCATTACTAACTCCCCTTCTAGACTCTGATATGACCATTACTAACTCCCCTTCCAAACTCTGATATGACCATTACTAACTCCCCTTCCAGACTCTGATATGACCATTACTAACTCCCCTTCCAAACTCTGATATGACCATTACTAACTCCCCTTCCAGACTCTGATATGACCATTACTAACTCCGCTTCCAGACTCTGATATGACCATTACTAACTCCACTTCCAGACTCTGATATGACCATTACTAACTCCACTTCCAGACTCTGATATGACCATTACTAACTCCGCTTCCAGACTCTGATATGACCATTACTAACTCCCCTTCCAGACTCTGATATGACCATTACTAACTCCGCTTCCAGACTCTGATATGACCATTACTAACTCCACTTCCAGACTCTGATATGACCATTACTAACTCCACTTCCAGACTCTGATATGACCATTACTAACTCCGCTTCCAGACTCTGATATGACCATTACTAACTCCCCTTCCAGACTCTGATATGACCATTACTAACTCCACTTCCAGACTCTTATATGACCATTACTAACTCCACTTCCAGACTCTGATATGACCATTACTAACTCCGCTTCCAGACTCTGATATGACCATTACTAACTCCACTTCCAGACTCTGATATGACCATTACCAACTCCACTTCCAGACTCTGATATGACCATTACTAACTCCACTTCCAGACTCTGATACGACCATTACTAACTCCCCTTCCAAACTCTGATATGACCATTACTAACTCCCCTTCCAGACTCTGATATGACCATTACTAACTCCGCTTCCAGACTCTTATATGACTATTACTAACTCCCCTTCTAGACTCTGATATGACCATTACTAACTCCACTTCCAGACTCTGATACGACCATTACTAACTCCCCTTCCAAACTCTGATATGACCATTACTAACTCCGCTTCCAGACTCTTATATGACCATTACTAACTCCCCTTCTAGACTCTGATATGACCATTACTAACTCCCCTTCCAGACTCTGATATGACCATTACTAACTCCACTTCCAGACTCTGATATGACCATTACTAATTCCGCTTCCAGACTCTGATATGACCATTACTAACTCCACTTCCAGACTCTGATATGACCATTACTAACTTCACTTCCAGACTCTGATATGACCATTACTAACTCCGCTTCCAGACTCTGATATGACCATTACTAACTCCACTTCCAGACTCTGATATGACCATTACTAACTCCACTTCCAGACTCTGATATGACCATTACTAACTTCACTTCCAGACTCTGATATGACCATTACTAACTCCGCTTCCAGACTCTGATATGACCATTACTAACTCCACTTCCAGACTCTTATATGACCATTACTAACTCCACTTCCAGACTCTTATATGACCATTACTAACTCCACTTCCAGACTCTAATATGACCATTACTAACTCCGCTTCCAGACTCTGATATGACCATTACTAACTCCACTTCCAGACTCTTATATGACCATTACTAACTCCACTTCCAGACTCTGATATGGCCATTACTAACTCCACTTCCAGACTCTGATATGGCCATTACTAACTCCACTTCCAGACTCTGATATGACCATTACTAACTCCACTTCCAGACTCTGATATGACCATTACTAACTTCACTTCCAGACTCTGATATGACCATTACTAACTCCACTTCCAGACTCTGATATGACCATTACTAACTTCACTTCCAGACTCTGATATGACCATTACTAACTCCGCTTCCAGACTCTGATATGACCATTACTAACTCCACTTCCAGACTCTGATATGACCATTACTAACTCCACTTCCAGACTCTGATATGACCATTACTAACTTCACTTCCAGACTCTGATATGACCATTACTAACTCCGCTTCCAGACTCTGATATGACCATTACTAACTCCACTTCCAGACTCTTATATGACCATTACTAACTCCCCTTCCAAACTCTGATATGGCCATTACTAACTCCGCTTCCAGACTCTGATATGGCCATTACTAACTCCACTTCCAGACTCTTATATGACCATTACTAACTCCACTTCCAGACTCTGATATGGCCATTACTAACTCCACTTCCAGACTCTGATATGGCCATTACTAACTCCACTTCCAGACTCTGATATGACCATTACTAACTTCACTTCCAGACTCTGATATGACCATTACTAACTCCCCTTCCAAACTCTGATATGACCATTACTAACTCCACTTCCAGACTCTGATATGACCATTACTAACTCCACTTCCAAACTCTAATGTGACCATTAGTAACTTCACTTACAATCACTTGTCTGACCTTTACTAACTCGACTTCTGAACTCAGGTCTCACCCATACTAACTCCACATCCAAATTCTGATATGACCCTTACTAACTCCACTTCCAAACTCTGGGCTGACCTAGTCTCCAGTTCAGCATCCTCACCTGAGAACATCTTCTTTTATCATCTTCAGCCTTGCTACCCTGTCACCTCCTCCATCTTTATATCACCCACACCCATCTGAAATGATTGCCAGTCTCAGCACACACTCCTTCCTCCAATCAGCAAAGGAGCAGAAATCATCTCACTGAACAAATGTGCCTGTGCTGACTGTAAGATGGAGTCAGCTGCAAGGAAGTGTGTGGGGACCATGGCAAAAAATGCAGGATGGTGAGGCTGTTTCAGGGATAAGGTGAGTACATTTATATTTTTCAGTTCCTATGTACATGTATGGGCTTTAAAAAAAAAGGATATTATTGTATAGGTAATTTTTTTGTAAAAAAAAACACTTCTGTTTAACCATTTCTAACTTCTTTCCAGAGGGAACGACTTAGAAACATTGAAAGAATCTGCTTCCTCCTAAGAAAGGTATGTAGCTCATAGAAATGAATATGTACTATGTAAAGCCTATGTAAATACAAAAAAAATAAAGCTTATACTAACCTGACCACCTGCTGCCTTCGATCCCATTAACCCTTGCAACAAGACTATCCAGGTATAAAAAAATGTACACTTACCTCTCTGGTGCAGGCTTGATTTCAAAAGCGATCAGTGTGCTTACCGGCAGGCCTCAGTGCAAGCACCTCTGCTGCCAACCAATGAGGGAGCCTGACTGACAGCAGGGCTGCAAGACTTTAGTGTCCACCGCTGATCTGCTCTTAATGGTGGACACTCATACGCATGTCAAGGAACAGATAGAAGTGCATGAATAGCTTTGTAACTGTGAGCTCTGCTACTGCACCGACTCAGCCTGGCGGACTACAAGGTAAGGTAAGTAATGATTTTTTTTTATATGACTCAAGAATCCCTTTAAACCAGACAAAATAGTAAAAATAGACTTTTGGTCGTCCAGTTAAAAGGATTCTAAGGGGGCATTACGATTTTAGATGCCCTACAAGTGGAATCACTACATAACCCCTCTCCCGAGCCACATACTCATCTTGCCAGGATCCAGGAGGGCTAGAGACAAATTCATCACCGGAAGTGCGCATTCAGAACTTCAGAGCATGCACAGTGGGAATGCACTTCCTTTGCCATATTTGTATACAGCGCTGGATCCCAACAGGGCAAGTATGGGGCTCAGGCAGAGTGGTTATGCGGTGATTAAAAGGGTAACCAGGACAAAAGTATATTTTGGCATCTGGTCTGGGTTAAAATTTAGTTTATTTCTGCTCAAGAGGAGCCCCACATTTAAAATAGACCAACTCCTGTGAACTGTGAATATTGCATCAAACCCAAAGCTACCAGATCAACACTTCCTAAAGTCAGTCAGAATACCACTTGACCTTAACCTAGTTCACAGTGATGTAAACCCACCTACACCTGGAGACAACAGGTACATAATTTCATAGATGACTATTCAAGATACACAGTCACTTACCTACTGCAACATTCTTGGCAAATGACAGGACTATGTAGTAAGTTTCCATTTTCCCCTCATACCTCTCATACTGAATTCACAAGATACAAAGTACAAAATACTTAATCTGGGACAACAGCCTGGCAGTTGGAAAAGAAAGGTAGTGGCCATTTTGGAGCTTATTCTCCTAGCATCTCAGCCATGTTGCTGTGTGGATTCAACATAACTGATAATGCACGGTAATAGGAGGCCCAGCAGCACTTTTTGCAGGTGGCCTAAAAATGCATGGGCCGTGATTTTGTTTTTAAAATTTACTACAGCAGGAGTTAGAAAAATGTTTTATGTGTAGCAATCTAAATGGCCCTGGGGATGGATGCATATGAGCACTGTGAGCAGTTAGTTGTGTTGGTCTGGTTTAAGTAATTTTTGACTGTTGATCTGCTTTAAAGCAGAATGGAATAGAGCAGCAAAACACAGTCCCATACACACCAGAGCTAAATGGGGTAACAGAGAGAACAGAACTGTGACTGAAATGTTCAGATGTATGCTGACAGACTCTGGACTACCACTAAAATACTGGAGTGAGGCAGCAGTGACAGCGACTTATTTGCAGAACAGACTCTTTCCTAGAGCAGTGGAGAAAACTCCATAGGAACCGTGGCACAATGAAAAGAGTTTTTGGATGCAAAGTGTTCATCTACATTCCAGAGGAAAAACGCACCAAACTCCAAAACAGAGCATTTGAAGGAATCTTTGTTGGATACTGTTGGAATGTTAAGGGTTACAGAATCCTAAATCCCAAAACAGACAAGGTAACCATTAGCAACAGCATAACTTTTGTTGAAGATCTGAGAGATAATGTGATGACAACAGAGGAAGAAAGAACAGAAGAGAAAACAGACACTGATCAGCCAGATCACATGCATCCCGCTGTGAACGGCTGGTACTGGCCGACGCCTCCCTGCCACACGTGAGCCGTTTGGGTGGGACGGATCACTGACCCACCAATTATTGTTGTCATTTATTAAAAATAAATAATAGCATATTGGCTCAGGTGACAGGGGGTGGGGGATGAGCATCAGAGCTGATGCATACAAAAAATGAGATTGCCATGTGCTGAGCCGAGGGCGCGAGGCCACAGAGAGGGCCAAATACCGTATGTGTGACATAGATTCGCCATCACATTGGTCTAGGTCCATTGCTTGGGAAAAATTTCGAAGACTGAGTACTGCAACCTGTGCTCACCAGCAACGTGATGGACCACCCCCCATGTTAGTCACAATGGCTGGAGCATGTCCTCTTCATTCCCTGCAATGGAGGGGCATGATTAGGCAGCAGTGTGCTTCAGTCATTACTGCTGTAGGAGGCTTAGGGGCACGCAATGACGCCATGGAACCCAATCCCTGGATCGGGAGAAAAAGTATTTATTTTTTTAGCTTTGCCTGGACAGGGACTTTAATTGCTTGAGAGCAATGCTCATAAAAATGAAATCGCTGCTGGCCCCAAGAGTGTGAAACTAGATTCGTATTGCTTTCCTTTATCAAATATGCTGAGTAAAGTGTCTCATGAGTGTTTCTGTATTTAATAAGCAGCCGAGGGATTGGATGGTTCCTGCTTGTGCCATCGCCCATAACAATGAGGCGCTGCGGGAGAGCGGCGCACAGCGCGTCCAGCCGATGGCTTCTCTGCGGGGAAAATGGCTGGAAGAGGTCCCAGAAACCGCTGCATCCTCCTTGTTAGCATAATGAGGATCTGGGCCAATGTAGAAAGCGCTGAGTGCTGGCCGCGCCGTGTCACCAGTATATTTCATTCGGGTCTTTGTGTGACAATCAAGAGGAATTTAATATTTTCTGATATATATATATATATATATATATATATATATATTCATAATTTGTTTGTTCATTTTATGGTTGTAGTACATAAAACCTAAAAATATTTTTTCTGTTGCTTTTTTGCTAAATAAATAATAATAATAAAGGAGCACTATTGCTAAAAATGGCCCAATGATAAAAATCCAAATAAATATGCTGGATGGCGGGAGGAAGGGTCACTTATACAACTGGGATAAAAAAATATCTAGCCATGCTTGTTTTTTTTTATTTTGATGGAAAGAGGTGTTCCAGATAGACTAAACCTGTCACCCCTGGATTTTATTCCTACCATGAGCGAATAAGCCACAAGCTTGGCGGGAGTTTTATTCAGTTAGGGTGTATAAGTGACCCCTCCTCTCATTAGCTAACTTGATTATTTGGATTTGTAATATTACACGATTTCACGATAATGCTCCTTTAATAACGTGCTTTCCAATTTTGCCTCTGTTCTAGTTGGATGCAGTTCTGTCAAAAGCCCAGTAACCCCCGCTGTGTTAAAGACTATTGTCCCTATTGTGTGTTAAAGACTGTTATTGTATTAAACCCTATTGCTCACCTATTATGCTTACCTTTGCGGACGATCCCAAGGCACATGTGTGGGATGCCAGCAGCAACTCCAGGATCCCTCTAATGACTATGCACACCCAGGGCGAGGCAAAACAAATATTCCCCCCACCATATACTCACATTATTATACAAATTGGATGTGTCATATTGATGTTTATTTTCCAATTAAACTCATAGATGTTTCTTTGTCTCAGAACTTTATCACTGAAATCAATCTCAAACACCTGTAATAATTAGGTTGCCAGGTGAGCCCAATTAAAGGAAAACTACATAAGAAGGAGTTTCTTCATTATTAAAGGGATAATATGGGAAGCACCACCCACCTACCTGCCCGTCCACTTACCCACCTTCCTTCCTGCCCTCCCACCAACCTCGCTACCTGCCCTCCCAGCAACCTACTCACTCCCTATCTGCCTAACCCCCCACCTTCCTACCTACTCCTACACCTTCCTACCTAATCACCTACTTACCCAACTATACACCTGCCTACTTACCAACTCACCTACTTACTGACCTATGTATCTACATATCCTAAATTCCTATACTCCACTACCTGGCTTCCCCTGTCCATCTGAGTACCTACCCATCTATCTGCCTACCCACCTACCAGCCTGCTCACCCACTTACCTGAATACCCCCACATACCTACCCATTTTTCTACCTGCCTACCCACCTAAATGCCCAATTACCTACCTACCCCTTAACATATATGCCTGCCTGCTCACCGACCTACCTGCCTAAAATAACCTACATAGGAGATAAGGGGAGGTTGTCTTTTTTTTGGTGGGTGGGGTCCGCGTCGCACAGATGTACAGCACTAGGCAGTGGACTAAACAGGGGCACGGCACAGGGGACTGGACGTGCCATGCGGTTTAGTGTGCAAGCAAGGCAAGCATTATTTTTGTTATGTTTCTTGGCTGGACTGTTACGTTAAATCGGATGTCCAGTGTCTTCATAACCCCTCAGCGTCTCAGTACCGGGGGGGGGGGGGGAACCAAAAAAGAGCCTTACCTCTCCCGTCACGGGTGCTGAGAAAATAAGCCTTACCTCTTGTATTTCAGCACAGAGAGTGCACAGAGGCTTTCCCCCTACTGTGCACGCACCTGCGTGATCTTGTAAGGATGGGGATGCTGATCTGGGCATTCTCTTCAAGATGGCTGTGCTCGTGGCCTGAGACAGCTGGGGAACGGCACTACGGCATTTTTTTTGCCTCCACGCCAGTTGAAGGAAGCCAGGGTGGGACAGTATGAAGACACTGGACATCTGCTTTCTGTAAAAAAAAAAAATACTGCATCAGGACCCTCCACCAGATTTTCTCTTTAGGGGCCTCCACCACACTCAATCCGGCCCTGATCCTAAGCTCCAGGAACTTGCGCCTCCTATGCCCCCTCTGTTGCCTCCCAAGTGCTGCTCTCACTTGTTACCTATTCATTGCTGCTAAGTTTACCCTGCTGCAAACAGTGTCCAGTGGTGATGTGCTCCAGGCAGTGGCGGACTGGGGACAAAAATCAGCCCTGGATTTTAGCAGCCCACTGGTCGGCCCGTGATGTCTCTGATGAGGCCTCCAACCATTATGCTGGGGCTATAGCATTGGGGGCTGGGGCTCCCTGGCTTGTGGGTATAATCGGGTTGGGTACAGGTGGTTCAGAGGAAGACTAAGGGGACAGGGATTGAATGTGGGTGCTAAAAGCAGCAGCCCAACTGGCCCCAAAGCAGTGTAGCCCACCAGGCATTGTCTCCCTATGGCCAGTCCACCCCTGGCTCCAGGTCTGGGGGGGGGAATCCGGACCCTTGGACCACCCCCTGGGTGCTTCCCTGCTTTTAAACATGGGTTTTGGTATGCTTAATCGATCATATCTATCTTTACAGGTTGTATAGCAGATAGTAGAAGTTATAACCCCCACCAGTGACACACCATAAGGTGATAAATAGCCGAGCACCTGCCTGTAGTTATGCGGCCATTTTCCCGGGGCTCTCTCCTGTACGTAACACGTTACTTACCCCGCACGCCTGTTTGTCTAGATTCCACATGAAATATTAATGGGCTGTCAAATGCAGCGACGGGTTTTGTGGGCAGCTTGTGAAAGCCGCTTTCCATTCCAGGCGCTCCACAAATATCTTATTCATGAATAAAAGATGCGCCACCAACTAGGCAGAATTAATTACACCGCACGCTTGGAACGGGGTATTAACATACCGCCGCGTGTTAACTGGATAACCGCGTCCCAGTCGCTGTAATGAGCGAGGAGACAACATTAAAGGGCAGGCGCGTAAAGTCATTGCCTGGAATTGTCAGGTTCATTGTATAGGTGATGTCCCAACTAGGGATGCCCACTGCCCGGTATATAGGTAATACCCAAACTAGGGCTGCCCCCTGCCCAATATATAGGTAATACCCAAACAAGGGATGCCCACTGCCTGGTATATAGGTAATACCCAAACTAGGGCTGCCCCCTGCCCAATATATAAGTAATAACCCCCCACCTGTGCTCAGGCCCCCCTTTGGCTCCCCCCTGACTTGCTGCACCCGGGGAACTTGCCCCCCCCCTTCTCCCCCTAGTTACGCCCCTGGTGTGAGGGATAAGCTCTCATGTTGGGTAACAGTACGGGTCCTTGCGCGAATATGGGTAGGTTCCCTGTGTCTTTCTCGCTGGCAAACCTTTGATCCCTCTGTTGACACTGGGGAACTCTGCGGTCCAGTCTGGGATACGCCCTAGACGGTCTCCACTTCGAATGTCGGAAAGGGCAGGGCTGTATTTACCATTAGGCAACCCTAGGCCTGTGCCTAGGGTTGACACTTGCAAGGGGGTGCTATAGAGTGTGCTATTACTGCTATATATTAAAAAAAAACACTTGTTGGCACCTTAATGCCCCCTCATGAGCTCCCCATTCACAGAAAGAAAGAGTGTGTATGTGAGCAGGGGGAGAGGGCGCAAGTTCCCAGCCATTAATAGGACCCGATTTCCATACCTCCAGGCTGTGGTAGTGTGACTTCTGTTTATCATAAGCCTGGAAAGCCAGTAAAATGATAGCGCAAGGGGTTAAATGCAGTGCCCTTTCTCCCCCTCCTCCGCATGCACTTTCTGCATTTAACCCCTCGCACCCTCACACTGTCTACATTTAAAATTTAAACCTCTTGCTCCCCCCCCCCCCCCGCAAGTAGGGTGTAAGCAAAAAAAAGGGCCTAGGGCAGCTTAGTAACCAAATACTGCCCTGGGGAAGGGGGGTGCTCAGCTCAAAGTGGGGTGGTGGCCGCCCAAAGCAGCCCTCTGAAGAAAGGCCTACTGTTGATTGGGAGATACAATACTGCCATGCCCCTATGCTGAAACCTTCTGATAAGCAAGTGTACCTGTGTCCTCTGCCTGAAGGATACAAGACAGTTTAGCTCTAATAGTGAAAATAAAGTGTGCCTGTGTTTGCTGCCCAGAAGCGATGCAAGTTTATTCAGTCAGTTAACTGTGCATTTGACTGTGACGCGGATTAAAGCATTAAAACTTTCTTTTCATGACCCTGCAACAAACTACCAAGCTGATACTTTCAATGCTGCTGCTTGTCGTTGAGTGTTTGTCTGTTGAGGTACCACCTTACCATCACCTTACCATGCTTTGATCCATTACCATCGGCTACCACACCTGTGATTCCATAAAGTGGGGTTGCAAGTTTTCTGGGCCACAGGTTTAGCCTTAAAGTGGACCAAAACCCAGGATTTTGACTATCCTGGGTTTTGGTCCTTTCCCCAGGGGTACCCCGATCGGAGGTGTCCCGCTGTGTGAAACCCCCCAGTACGCCGAGACCACTCACCTCTTCCCGGTCCCACGGCGCGTCTAAGAGCAGCAGCTCTGACTGCCGCATCCTCCGCTTCCCTGGGCTCGGTGTCTTGGGGGGTTTCACACAGTGGGGCACCCCGATCGGGGTGCCCCCGGGGAAAGGACCAAAGCCCAGGATAGTCCAAACTATTGACTATCCTGGGTTTTGGTCCACTTTAGCTGCCTACAGGGCATTCTGCTTATTAGAGCATAATATGGACACCAATCCCTAGACGAAACTTCAAAGGTAAACATTCATTTCTTTGAGCTGTGATTAAAGTTAGAAGCGCATTGAAGCTGGATCTCCTTCCTCTGGATAATTCTCATGGCCTGGTGACATGAACATAACATCTCCAAAGCGGTTGTATTGTTGGAGCATTAATGAAATCCCACTTTCTGCTGTGGTCACCCTGGAAAGCTGACGAGTCAGCAGAGATTAAGCCTGATGTTAATGAGGAGGAGCACAAGACGATTAGGAACCTAAACCTTAAACACGGCTGCCGATAGCGGCTACTGAGGATAAATCATTTCAAATGTTGGAATGGCCTAAATGTTTAACATGTTGTTAAGAAAAATAGTCAAAACTCGCAAAGATTTAAAAATGTTCTCTAGTAGAAATAAATATTTAAGCAGAGCTGGCTTTAGGGAGGGGCAAACCGGGCAATTTCCCAGGCCTCCATTTCTAAAGGGCTCCATGGCTTCAGGTTTGTCATTGACCAATATGAAGCTCACTGATGCCCATAAAAAAGATTGTATTGTCTGTGTGTGCGCACTTTGGATGTCACAAATAAGCTATTCATACAGTAGTACAGGTGTGATGAAGTCTCTCAAAGGGGCGCTTGGGACCAGGGGCCCACTGGGTTTTTTTCCTGGTAACCCTATGGGCCAGTCCTGTGCTTACCTATATTTGAACTTTATTTTTTTATGAGGGGAATGATAATTTAAGGGCATCGGGTGTTGAACCGGAATAACACCCTAAAATGCATCTTCACTGATTAGCTGGGACCCTCGCTATTTCAGGATTGCTGCCCCAAAAAGGTCTCACCTTTTTTACTTCTCTGAAAAGTTCATTTTATTGACCCCCAACGGCGGCTACTGGGCAGCCTGTGGCCACAAAACCAGATGTACCACTGGCCGGCGAAATGGAAGCACTTTTCAAAGGATGTCTCACTGGGGGGCAAAACGGAACCAGTTTCAGAGGATGTCTCACTGGGGGGCAAACGGAAGCATTTTCAGAGAATGTCTTACTGGGGGGGCAAAACGGAAGCATTTTCAGAGGATGTCTCACTGGGGGGCAAAACGGAAGCATTTTCAGAGGATGTCTCACTGGGGGGCAAAACGGAAGCATTTTCAGAGTAAGTCTCACTGGGGGGCAAAACTGAAGCATTTTCAGAGGAAGTCTCACTTGGGGGGGCAAAACGGAAGCATTTTCAGAGGATGTCTCACTTGGGGGGGGCAAAACGGAAGCATTTTCAGAGGATGTCTCACTGGGGGGCAAAACGGAAGCATTTTCAGAGGATGTCTCACTGGGGGGCAAAACGGAAGCATTTTCAGAGGATGTCTCACTAGGGGGCAAAACTGAAGCATTTTCAGAGGAAGTCTTTCTGGGGGGCAAAACGGAAGCATTTTCAGAGGAAGTCTCTCTGGGGGGCAAAACTGAAGCATTTTCAGAGTATGTCTCACTGGGGGGCAAAACGGAAGCATTTTCAGAGGAAGTCTCACTAGGGGGCAAAACGGAAGCATTTTCAGAGGAAGTCTCTCTGGGGGGCAAAACTGAAGCATTTTCAGAGGATGTCTCACTTGGGGGGGCAAAACGGAAGCATTTTCAGAGGAAGTCTCACTTGGGGGGACAAAACGGAAGCATTTTCAGAGGATGTCTCACTGGGGGGCAAAACGGAAGCATTTTCAGAGGATGTCTCACTGGGGGGCAAAACGGAAGCATTTTCAGAGTAAGTCTCACTGGGGGGCAAAACGGAAGCATTTTCAGAGGAAGTCTCACTTGGGGGGGCAAAACGGAAGCATTTTCAGAGGATGTCTCACTTGGGGGGGCAAAACGGAAGCATTTTCAGAGGATGTCTCTCTAGGGGGCAAAACGGAAGCATTTTCAAAAGATGTCTCACTTAGGAGGGCAAAACGGAAGCATTTTCAGAGGATGTCTCACTGGGGGGCAAAACGGAAGCATTTTCAGAGGATGTCTCACTTGGGGGGGGGCAAAACGGAAGCATTTTCAGAGGATGTCTCTCTAGGGGGCAAAACGGAAGCATTTTCAAAAGATGTCTCACTTAGGAGGGCAAAACGGAAGCATTTTCAGAGGATGTCTCTCTGGGGGGCAAAACTGAAGCATTTTCAGAGGATGTCTCTCTGGGGGGCAAAACGGAAGCATTTTCAGAGGAAGTCTCTCTGGGGGGCAAAACGGAAGCATTTTCAGAGGATGTCTCACTTGGGGGGGCAAAACGGAAGCATTTTCAGAGGATGTCTCTCTGGGGGGCAAAACGGAAGCATTTTCAGAGGATGTCTCACTTGGGGGGGCAAAACGGAAGTATTTTCAGAGGATGTCTCACTTGGGGGGGCAAAACGGAAGCATTTTCAGAGGAAGTCTCACTGGGGGGCAAAACGGAAGCATTTTCAGAGGATGTCTCACTTGGGGGGGGCGGGGCAAAACGGAAGCATTTTCAGAGGAAGTCTCACTGGGGGGCAAAACGAAAGCATTTTCAGAGGATGTCTCACTTGGGGGGGGGGGGCAAAACGGAAGCATTTTCAGAGGAAGTCTCTTTGGGGGGCAAAACGGAAGCATTTCCAGAGGATGTCTCACTTGGGGGGGCAAAACGGAAGCATTTTCAGAGGAAGTCTCTCTGGGGGGCAAAACGGAAGCATTTTCAGAGGATGTCTCACTTGGGGGGGCAAACGGAAGCATTTTCAGAGGATGTCTCTCTGGGGGGCAAAACGGAAGCATTTTCAGAGGATGTCTCACTGGGGGGCAAAACGGAAGCATTTTCAGAGGATGTCTCACTTGGGGGGGCAAAACGGAAGCATTTTCAGAGGATGTCTCTCTGGGGGGCAAAACGGAAGCATTTTCAGAGGATGTCTCACTTGGGGGGGCAAAACGGAAGCATTTTCAGAGGAAGTCTCACTGGGGGGCAAAACAGAAGCATTTTCAGAGGATGTCTCACTTGGGGGAGCAAAACGGAATTGTCTCTCTGGGGGGTAAAACGGAAGCATTTTCAGAGGATGTCTCACTGGGGGGCAAAACGAAAGCATTTTCAGAGGATGTCTCACTTGGGGGGGGGGGGGGCAAAACGGAAGCATTTTCAGAGGAAGTCTCTCTGGGGGGCAAAACGGAAGCATTTTCAGAGGATGTCTCACTTGGGGGGGGCAAAACGGAAGCATTTTCAGAGGATGTCTCTCTGGGGGGCAAAACGGAAGCATTTTCAGAGGGTGTCTCACTGGGGGGCAAAACGGAAGCATTTTCAGAGGATGTCTCTCTGGGGGGCAAAACGGAAGCATTTTCAGAGGATGTCTCACTGGGGGGCAAAACGGAAGCATTTTCAGAGGATGTCTCTCTGGGGGGCAAAACGGAAGCATTTTCAGAGGATGTCTCACTTGGGGGGGCAAAACGGAAGCATTTTCAGAGGATGTCTCTCTGGGGGGCAAAACGGAAGCATTTTCAGAGGATGTCTCACTGGGGGGCAAAACGGAAGCATTTTCAGAGGATGTCTCACTGGGGGGCAAAACGGAAGCATTTTCAGAGGAAGTCTCACTGGGGGGCAAAACGGAAGCATTTTCAGAGGATGTCTCACTTGGGGGGGCAGAACGGAAGCATTTTCAGAGGAAGTCTCACTGGGGGGCAAAACGGAAGCATTTTCAGAGGATGTCTCACTGGGGGGCAAAACGGAAGCATTTTCAGAGGAAGTCTCACTTGGGGGGGCAAAACGGAAGCATTTTCAGAGGAAGTCTCACTTGGGGGGGCAAAACAGAAGCATTTTCAGAGGATGTCTCACTGGGGGGCAAAACAGAAGCATTTTCAGAGGATGTCTCACTGGGGGGCAAAACGGAAGCATTTTCAGAGGATGTCTCACTGGGGGGCAAAACGGAAGCATTTTCAGAGGATGTCTCACTAGGGGGCAAACGGAAGCATTTTCAGAGGATGTCTCACTTGGGGGGGCAAAACGGAAGCATTTTCAGAGGAAGTCTCACTTGGGGGGGCAAAACAGAAGCATTTTCAGAGGAAGTCTCTCTGGGGGGCAAAACTGAAGCATTTTCAGAGGATGTCTCACTGGGGGGCAAAACGGAAGCGTTTTCAGAGGATGTCTCACTAGGGGGCAAAACGGAAGCATTTTCAAAAGATGTCTCACTGGGGGGGCAAAACGGAAGCATTTTCAGGGGATGTCTCTTGGGGGGCAAAATGGAAGCATTTTCAGAGGATGTCTCTCTGGGGGGCAAAACGGAAGCATTTTCAGAGGATGTCTCACTTGGGGGGGGCAAAACGGAAGCATTTTCAGAGGATGTCTCACTTGGGGGGGCAAAACGGAAGCATTTTCAGAGGATGTCTAACTTAGGGGGGCAAAACGGAAGCATTTTCAGAGGAAGTCTCACTTGGGGGCAAAACGGAAGCATTTTCAGAGGATGTCTCACTTGGGGGGGGCAAAACGGAAGCATTTTCAGAGGATGTCTCACTTGGGGGCAAAACGGAAGCATTTTCAGAGGATGTTTCACTGGGGGGGCAAAACGGAAGCATTTTCAGAGGAAGTCTCTCTGGGGGGCAAAACTGAAGCATTTTCAGAGGATGTCTCTCTGGGGGGCAAAACGGAAGCATTTTCAGAGGATGTCTCACTTGGGGGGGCAAAACGGAAGCATTTTCAGAGGATGTCTCACTTGGGGGGGCAAAACGGAAGCATTTTCAGAGGATGTCTCTCTGGGGGGCAAAACGGAAGCATTTTCAGAGGATGTCTCACTGGGGGGCAAAACGGAAGCATTTTCAGAGGATGTCTCACTTGGGGGGGCAAAACGGAAGCATTTTCAGAGGATGTCTCTCTGGGGGGCAAAACGGAAGCATTTTCAGAGGATGTCTCACTGGGGGGCACAACGGAAGCATTTTCAGAGGATGTCTCTCTGGGGGGCAAAACGGAAGCATTTTCAGAGGATGTCTCACTTGGGGGGGCAAAACGGAAGCATTTTCAGAGGATGTCTCTCTGGGGGGCAAAACGGAAGCATTTTCAGAGGATGTCTCACTGGGGGGGCAAAACGGAAGCATTTTCAGAGGATGTCTCACTGGGGGGCAAAACGGAAGCATTTTCAGAGGAAGTCTCACTGGGGGGCAAAACGGAAGCATTTTCAGAGGATGTCTCACTTGGGGGGGCAGAACGGAAGCATTTTCAGAGGAAGTCTCACTGGGGGGCAAAACGGAAGCATTTTCAGAGGATGTCTCACTGGGGGGCAAAACGGAAGCATTTTCAGAGGAAGTCTCACTTGGGGGGGCAAAACGGAAGCATTTTCAGAGGAAGTCTCACTTGGGGGGGCAAAACAGAAGCATTTTCAGAGGATGTCTCACTGGGGGGCAAAACAGAAGCATTTTCAGAGGATGTCTCACTGGGGGGCAAAACGGAAGCATTTTCAGAGGATGTCTCACTGGGGGGCAAAACGGAAGCATTTTCAGAGGATGTCTCACTAGGGGGCAAACGGAAGCATTTTCAGAGGATGTCTCACTTGGGGGGGCAAAACGGAAGCATTTTCAGAGGAAGTCTCACTTGGGGGGGCAAAACAGAAGCATTTTCAGAGGAAGTCTCTCTGGGGGGCAAAACTGAAGCATTTTCAGAGGATGTCTCACTGGGGGGCAAAACGGAAGCGTTTTCAGAGGATGTCTCACTAGGGGGCAAAACGGAAGCATTTTCAAAAGATGTCTCACTGTGGGGGCAAAACGGAAGCATTTTCAGGGGATGTCTCTTGGGGGGCAAAATGGAAGCATTTTCAGAGGATGTCTCTCTGGGGGGCAAAACGGAAGCATTTTCAGAGGATGTCTCACTTGGGGGGGGGGGCAAAACGGAAGCATTTTCAGAGGATGTCTCACTTGGGGGGGCAAAACGGAAGCATTTTCAGAGGATGTCTCACTTAGGGGGGCAAAACAGAAGCATTTTCAGAGGAAGTCTCACTTGGGGGGGGGCAAAACGGAAGCATTTTTAGAGGATGTCTCACTTGGGGGCAAAACGGAAGCATTTTCAGAGGATGTCTCACTTGGGGGGGGGCAAAACGGAAGCATTTTCAGAGGATGTCTCACTTGGGGGGGCAAAACTTAAGCATTTTCAGAGGATGTCTCACTTGGGGGGGGGGGGCAAAACGGAAGCATTTTCAGAGGATGTCTCACTTGGGGGGGCAAAACGGAAGCATTTTCAGAGGATGTCTCACTGGGGGGCAAAACGGAACCAGTTTCAGAGGATGTCTCACTAGGGGGCAAAACGGAAAAAATGGCCAAGAAAGGTGAGACTATTTTTTGGGGCAGCAATCTGGAATAGCGCGGATGCGCAGATGCAGACGTTTGCATTTTAGGGTGTTATTCCAGTTTAAAGCGGAAGTCCAGTATCACCCTCCCCCGCCCTGCCACCCTCCTATGACACTGATGCAGGACGGCAGGGTTACAAGGAAAAAGGAAACCCTTACCTTGGCTGGTCACAGTGTTGTGGGCCGGGCATGAATAATCATAAGCATACTCTATCGGGTGTGGTTGCAAGCTGCCCGGCGGCTGAATCGGTCGCAATTGGTAAAGGTCGAGACTTATTCCGCTCATTACTTAAACAAGCAGAAAACATGTGGAGGGAAAGGTCACTCTGTAACAAGTGCTCATGTCATCGTTATATTTAGCTGAATGCTTTCATTAAACATTTCATACACCACGTAGCACCCGCTCACCCGCATGACCTGCAGGCCACTGCTTTTTATCTCCACTGCGGATAATGAAATCAATTATTGCGTAAAAAAAAAACACTGTGCCATCACTCGCTCAGTCATAAAAAACTCTCAAACTGTTGCCTACTAAGTTTTAATTATGTTTTCAGTGGCTATTGATTTACAAAAAGTGACTATCGTATATACAACAAACAGAGAGAAATCTCAGTGCCACCATATTGTTGTGAGGTGCTCAGTATGTATTGCTCTGACAGATTCTAGTTCTGACACGTTTCGCTTGTTAGAAGCTTCATCAGAGAACCATTACATACTGTTATGTGTGTACATTACATATCGTTGTAGGAAAATAAGGAACGACAAGGAAAACAATAATGTATATGTGTTAGGCCTCTCTGCCGGGCTAGGGGAGGAGGGTCTTAGGAGTGAGGGAGGTTCATGGACCTGGGGGGGCGGGGCTGATTTTAGACAAAGTGTGGCCCTGGGCAAAATGTTACCTTCTGAAATACTGTACTAACACAGTCGTATTCAGTAAATACATGCTGACATACCCTTTGCTTGTTCCTTGACACCCACGCCCCGTGTTGAGAATTTATACTAATTTTCCAATATCAGACTGGCCATAAGGAGCACTGGGAGAATTCTTGATAGGCCACACTACTTTAGGGCCACTTGGGCTGGGTGTTGTCGGGGAAATTGGCCATGTTTCCTTGATTATGTCATTGGTTGTTGGATTCAGAACACAGACACAGCGTATGATACCATACTTCTGAGGGAGCGTCATTCCTCTCCATCCGTCTCTCCTCAAGTTTATTTTATAGTCAAACAGAGGAAACATTTTAGGACACATACCCCTCGATTCAAAGAGCAAAAGTTAATTGATTTCGTATCGAGAATCGTAAGTTTGGGTGGGTGTTTGTCATTTTTTCTTGTTTTTTTGGCCATTTCGTATTCGCACGATCGTTCGCGCATAGACGTATATGAACATACGCATTTCGTACGAGAATCGTATAATTTGCGTTAGTTCGTGTGTTTTTCCCGTCCAAATCGTATTATTTGCGTCCGATCCTATTTTTTACGTCCTTCACATGGGCTTGCGCCCAATTCAGAGAGGTGATTGCTAATTGTTTTGAAGCCCATTAAAGAGCTGCTTTACGAAATGTTTGCCGGCAGCTATTTGGCCTCGGGAGTAGGATGGAGCGGAGCGAGTTTGTGGCACATCAAGGGCTTATGCTTTTTGGCATTGAGTTGATCGAGATGTCTGAGAGCAGATTGCCCCTGCGTCGTCGCATGAACATCGATAGCATGAATGATGTTGAGCTGTTCGAGCTGACCAGGCTTAATCGCGCTTCCCTCCATAAATTATATAGTGAGCTGCGGCCATGGTTAGCCCGCACCACAAGGAAGGGGCATGCAATTTCAGGTATGACCAAGATGCTTGGCTGCCTGCAATTTTTGGCGAACGGCTCGTTCCAGAGGCTGGGTGCCCTCTCTGTGGGGATGTCACAGCCTACGCTGAGCCGCGCACTGTCTAAATTTTTGGAAGGCATGGCTGCCATAACTCAAAAATATATTTTTTTTCCAGATGATATGGCAGCCAGAAACGCCATTAAGCTTGGTTTTTATAATGTGGCCGACATGCCCAACGTTATTGGTGCAATTGACTGCACACATGTGGCACTCGTACCTAGGGCAGCCGACGAGTATATATATAGGTATTGAGATTGGTTATTATGTTGCCCAACGTGTCATGTAACCTGTTTTCCTTTGCGGCAGCATATTTGTTTATCCCTCATTTGTGTAGCTGCTTTATCTCGGCTTTTCATTAGTCTTTCCCAATAGAGTGCAGACATGTTTTGTGGTTAATTTATTAGTTTGGGTCAAATATCAATTACCCTTTTTGTATGTTTTTTCCTTAAGGAATCGTAAAATGGGACACTCACTTAATGTCCAGGCCGTGGTTGGTCCGGATATGCGGTTTATGAGTGTCCTTGCCGGCTACCCCGGATCGTCCCACGACTCCTATATCCTCCGGCGATCTGGGTTGTTTCGGAGATTTGAGGCAGGTGAATTTTCGGGGGCATGGCTGCTTGGTAAGTGTGTCCTATTTGTGTGTTATTAAATGTGGCATTAATCTTGTATTTGTTGATATGTTTGTTTTGGAAAACTTTACAGAAGCGTCCAACTGCCTTTTTGTTGGCTCATATATTAGGAACTTACCCAAAAAATCCTTGTCTCGCTTTGGCCTTCAGAATGTTTTCCCTTTAGTTAGGATGTCTGTAAGTTCCTTGTGCCTAAATATATTGGTTTGGAGTTTATACCCAAGGATCTTTGACCTTTGGCTCCTTTTGTACTATTGGTCTTTAAATGTCAAAGTGGACTTAAACTGCATACATTGTAGTTTCCAGTGAAATGTGGATAGGGATCTTTGACATTTGGCTCCTTTTGTACTATTGGTCGTTAAATGTCAAAGTGGACTTAAACTGCATACATTGTAGTTTCCAGAGAAATGTGGATAGGCCCTCAGCAGCATCCTAATTGTAACATGTCTGAAAACTACAAATATATGTAAAATACAAATACCCTTGGCCGTGCAGATGTTTGTTAATTAATTGGTATATAGAAGTGCCATTTTTATTTAGGTTATACCTTAGTGCAATTTTTGGGGGCCCTAATGTGCCCTGTTTTTTTTTGGGAACACTTTACCTTACATCATTATGATATCTGTGAAATTTTTGGTGTTGGTTGTGTTGCCTTTTTAATTTTGATTACATTTAATTCTCTGTTTAAGGTGATTCCGGGTACCCACTTCTACCCTGGCTCATGACGCCTGTGCTGCGGCCCCAGGATGCCTCTCAGGAAGCGTATAACCGTGCGCATCGCAAGACCCGGGCTGTTGTGGAGAGGGCCTTTGGTCTGCTGAAGACACGTTTTCGTTGCCTTGACCATACTGGGGGGGCCCTGCAATATGATCCCAAGAAAGTGATCGACATTATAATGGCATGTGCTGTTTTGCACAATTTTGCCATCATGGAACGTGTCCCACGTTATGTGGACAGCCTGCCCTCTTCAGCCGTCGAGGATGAAGTCGAGAATTTTGAGGGGCCCCCCAGTGAGTCTGGCCAATCTGTTCGAGCCAACCTGATCAGCCAGCATTTTACTTAACTTTTTTCCCTGTCTCACCATTCTGTATGTCTGTGTTATCCTTTTTGTTACATATGTTGTTTTGCCGTAATGTGGCATTACCTCTAAGTAAAACATTTAGACCTTAATTGTTGCCTAATGTATTTCATGTAGTTTCCTTAGCTTTAGCTTTGCATTGTTACACCTCTTCAAACCAAAATTATCTGGTTTAGCCCAAGCTGTTAAAAATGTCTTCCCACTAAAAACGCCACAAGTATTGTCAGTGAATTTTTTGTTTTACTTTGAAAATGAAAAATTATAGTGGTTAACAGAAATCAGTCCACATACATCTGTGGTAACAAATGGATAACATTAATAAAAAACATCGAGCACATCTACACCTGGAAGTGAGTGGCACAACCAAACAAGGACACCCAGTCCAAAGGCCAGCCTAGTCCAGTCATTAATATTGCCTGTGCCCAGGGATATTTGGGCATGGCCATAATGTCACACAAACATGTCTGCAAACAGGAGGAGCACCAACCAAATACATAGGTAAAGCCATAAGTGGCCAGATAAACTCCACATAGACCTATGGCATTGGCTAGTGGCCTTAAGCATTACTCTAAGGAGCTATATGGGAGCAAATACAAAACACAACCTGCCAGAGCAACACAAAATGGATTGTTTGAAACCTCAAAGGACAAGTAAATACAGTGGGGGTTAAGAGAAAAGATGTCCCACACACCCATGGCTTAATAGGGTGGCTGCCCATAATACCCAGGTGGAGGTCCAGGTGGAGGTCCATGGGAATGGGACCTAGCCTGGGCCATGGCAGCATTGTGAATTTGAAACTGCTCCACAATGTTTCTCTGCATATTGGTCATCTCAGCCATGGCTGACTGGATGCCATTACTTGCATTGGCCACGTTGCTGTTGAGGGTACGCAACTCCGCGAGGATGCCCTGTAGACTGGTATGGATGTTGACCATGTCGGCATGCCTTTGCTCACGCTCTGTAACGAGCTGGGCGTCATAAGAGTCCCTTTGTTGGGTCCATAATTGAAGCAGGGCACTCTGCCTCCCCTGGGAAATTGTGGGGCGGCGTAATGGCGTCCGCCGCACAATTACCCTGGCTCTTGGGCGTGCCCTGCCGCGTGGTGTCGTACCCTCAACAGCAACCGGCCTGCTTTGCAAATCCTCAGCAGCAGAGTGAACACTGGGGACTGTAGTGTCAGTCTCCCCATGTGCAAGCACAATGGATGGAGATTCACTCTGCTGCTGAGGATTGGCCAGAGAAACATTATGGAGCAGTTCCAAATTGGGACCCAGGGGGAGTTCATCCGACGTGCCCTGTACGGAGACATCATCATCTTCCTCCATGTCCTGGATCTCTTCCATGAGTGTGCGGGTCTGTAGGGACATATCAAAAAAAAAAGGCTAAGTTTGCGTCCAAATTTTGGATTTCAACAGTTTAACACATTCTTAAGCACTTGTTAGTATTTATGCTACTAAATTAACTTACCGAAAATCTCTGATCTGGGCTCCTATGCTGTACGGACCTGGTAGGCATAACCAAACTGGGGGGTGAGTTTACCCTTGCTGAGGGATCATGCTGGGCTGAAGAAGAGAAAAACAAACCACGTAAACACACACACATAACCTTTTTTAGGATAGGTAATCAAATATAGCTCTATTTGTAATATTACTCAACTCTAGAGCAATGGTGACCTTTGTTCAAACACACGCAAGTTTACATAGGTGCAATGGCTCTGAAAAACTGCTAAGTGACCTCAGTTCTAAGTCATGAAGTGTACCCAGTCAGCATACAACTTTCAAGGCACATTTTTGGATTTAGCCTACCATTCGCTAGGTCCGGGGTACTCAAACAATTGTTTGAAACGCCCATTTCAAGGTATGTGGTGAGAGGTGAATGTCTGGCCATGGTGCTGACGCAGGGGGTGTCTAGTTAAAAATAAATACACTGGTGGAGGGGCTGGAGATTTCAAAGTGCCAACTAATAAAGGCTGCTTGCCCTTGCTGGGCTGGATGGGCCAGAGCTGAGGGGACAGGGATTGGATGGCTAAAGGGGGGAGTTAACGTATTGATGGTGATGGGATGGATGGAGCCAATCTGTTACAAATGTATGGGGCTTATGTGGGGGGGGGCATGGGGGGACTGTGGCAGATGGGCCAGAGCAGGGGCAGCGGGACACGATTGTGGCCAGAGAAATTTTTAAAAAGTTACTGTGTACCTTGCAATGCCACTTCCTGTGCAGTACTTCATATTGCAATGCTATGTTTCAGGGAGCCATGACATTGGGCAGGAGACCAACCACTACATGGCCGATCAAGGGGGCAGCTCTGAGCACGTCAACACAGAAGTAACTGAGTGCAGGGCTGTCTGGGCAGGGGTCCTTGAATGTGGTGCCAAGGTCCGCATTGGGACCCCGGGCCGCCAGTTGAGTCTCGCTGCTCTAGGTCAGATATGTTTGTGGGTGGCTAATTAAATTGTTAACTCAAACACAACTCACACAACCAAAAGGCAACCCATACATAATGATGTGTGTTTTGTGATTGATTCCAAATATCTCACTTATCTTGCGAAACTTCATGACTTTAACAATCCAATTGGACATTTGAACTTTGCCATAATGGCTGTGGGCCTAAATGTGTGATTCCCAGGGACAAAAAGAGGACACAAACAGCCACAGTAGTGCGAGGCCAAGCAAGGCAAACCATAGGGGCATCCCGTTAGCTTGTTACTAGTGAACTGTAGATTATTTAGCAAACAGCCAAACATGCAGATTTAAGAGTACTCACCGTGGGTACGGGTCGGTGAGTCTGTGTCCCTTAGACCAGCATGTCCACCGACCGCGACCGGATGGAGAAGTCCAAGCACAATCTCCTCAGCAGGGGTAAACTCCAATTTAGATGGAAAGCCACCGCCAGTTTTCAGGCTGAAAAGAGAAAATCGTTTGGTACTCAGAAAAGGTGCATACAGTACATCCAAAACATTATATTTAGCGTAAACATTTAGTTACCTGTAATTATGCCTTTTAATTTCTTTTTGCCGTACAGCATACTTCAGATCAGAGATTTTCTTCTGAATTTGGGACACATCTTTCCTCTCTTCCCCCGCTGCATTTACTTGTCGGAGGATGGTTTCAAACAATTCCATCTTGCGCTGCTTGGTGGTGTGTTTGGATTTGCTCCCATATAGCTCGTCATAGTATAATGTAAGGCCACTAGCCAATGCCATATTTTGGTCATGGGAGAATCTCCCACTCAACTGGCCGCGGCGCAATGTGCGGCCAGATGGTTGGCTTGGCTGCTCCTCCATGTGTGCAGACACATGTGGTGACATTATGGCCTGGGGCTGGGTAGGGGAATGGCCGGATTGGTGGCTTCCCAATGACTGGACTGGACTGGCCAAGGGACTGGGTGTTCTTGCGTGGCTGGCCACCGAACTTCCAGGTGTAGATGTGGTCATGGGGGCAATTCGGGGCCCTCTTGGGGGGCTAGGTTCCCGGCTGGTGCCAGGTCGGGGGCTCTGTTCCCGGCTGGTGCCAGGTCGGGGGCTTCTGGCCCTGGATTGGGTTCGTCGGGCCCTGTAGGGGCTTCTGGCCCTGGATGGTGTTCTTCTGGCCCTGTAGGGGCTTCTGGCCCTGGATTGGGTTCTTCTGGCCCTGTAGGGGCTTCTGGCCCTGGATTGGGTTCTTCTGGGCCTGTCGGGGCTTCTGGCCCTGGATTGGGTTCGGCGGGCCCTGTCGGGGCTTCTGGCCCTGGATTGGGTTCGGCGGGCCCTGTAGGGGCTTCTGGCCCTGGATGTTGTTCTTCTGGCCCTGTAGGGGCTTCTGGCCCTGGATTGGGTTCGGCGGGCCCTGTCGGGGCTTCTGGCCCTGGATTGGGTTCGGCGGGCCCTGTAGGGGCTTCTGGCCCTGGATTGGGATCTGCGGCCTCTGGATGGGCTTCTGGCCCTGGATTGTGTTCGGCGGGCCCTGTAGGGGCTTCTGGCCCTGGATTGTGTTCGGCGGGCCCTGTAGGGGCTTCTGGCCCTGGTTTGGGATCTGCGGCCTCTGGATGGGCTTCTGGCCCTGGATTGGGTTCGGCGGGCCCTGTAGGGGCTTCTGGCCCTGGATTGGGTTCGGCGGGCCCTGTAGGGGCTTCTGGCCCTGGTTTGGGATCTGCGGCCTCTGGCTGTGCTTCGGGGCCTGGATGGGGTTCGGGCCCTGGATGGGGTTCGGGCCCTGGCTGGGCTTCGTGCCCTGGATTGGGTTCTTCGGCCTCTGGCTGTGCTTCGGGGCCTGGATGGGGTTCGGGCCCTGCTGCGGGGCATGGGTTTCCGAACTGCCCTACTTGAAGGCATGGCCGGTGTGGGCTCACTGGTGCTGCCTGTTCTGGGGGCAGAGGTGGTGGGTGCTGCAGTTGCCAGCTTTTTGGCTGCAGGAGGGGCACGGGGCTTGGGGCCCCTTTTTTTGGTACCTGAGGGTCCAGGGTCCCTTGGTGGGGCCGAGGTGGGAGTCTTGGCTCTCAGTTTTCGGCCAGCTTGCTGGGACCTTGTTGTGGGGCCCTCCGCGGACTTGCTTGGCTGGGGTCGCTTGCTCATCGCCTTTTTTGGTGCCATCGTACACAAATGCTCAAAGAGAATGAGCTTTGGGTGCAGGGACCTTTAAATAATGAGCCCAGCGTGTGACGCCTATGCGCACGACTACGCGCTCGTACGGACGTACGTTCGAGCGGAACCAGGAAACCGCTGGGGTTTCACTTATCTGCTGCCTGGAAGAAGCATAAAGATGGCGCCCACTATCTTCACCCGTCAACAGGAAGAGATCCTCATGCTGGTAAGTGGCTGCCTGTGCATTTTAATCGAATAGTCAATGATGGCCTAAATGTAAATGATGCGTTTGGAACTAGTTTGGGGTATCTTAATGTTTAATCACTGGCTCCTCACACTTCATCCTCAAGGGCCGAGCCTGGCCACGTTTTCAACTGTCTATGCTGATGTCCTAATTCGGCCAATTGCTCCGGCTTAGCAACAGTTAATTAACCTGTGGAGTAGCGGGGCGAGCTGGCAAACCTGGCCTGTCTCGGACCTTGATGCGGATGTTTGAGGAACACTGTTTTCCTAAGCCATAAAAACACAACGGGAAGCCACACACGTGGTCCAAAAGCCTAAGCATTAGGCTACATCTTGGATGTTTAAACCATCCTAACATGCCATAGATGCAGGTGGCCTGATTCTTGATGTTGGCTATTATCTGTATGTACATGGTGTGTGATACATATAACATAAGACCAGACTGTCAATCACAGTCAACGTCCTCTTTAAGGCACTCCCCAAAAATGGCGGCCACTCGAAATGTGTGTGTTAATGACATTAAATTCTCAACTTGTGATGCAACACATATGGGTCTGTGTGTAAAAGTAAAAGCTCTGTGTCCATTATGTTTTTCAGATCATGCTTCAGCGCCGGTATGACTTCGCGCCCAATGTGTGCGAGAAAAGGGACATCGCCCGGGAGATCATCGCGGAGATCCACCGTGTGACCAGCACCACCTTCACTCACACCCAGATAATGCAGCATTGGTCGGACCTGAAACGTCTGCACATGCCCCGGGTGCGGAGGTATTTTGGGATCCATTTCCCAAGTAAGTACAAACCAATTGCATGGTATATGTTCCAAATGTCTAAGTTATGCCTTTATTTATAATGACTTTTCTTTGGTAGTGTTGGAAATGGATTTCAGAATTCGCCGCACCCGGAGACGTACAGGCCGACCAGTGCTGCATGACTCTGCATCTGTGAGTGAAGGTGGTGGATCTCCCGGGCGACGGACCTACCCCTCCTCTGTGGCCTCCTCAGACCAGCCCCTGGACCTTACCACAGAGGAGGGGCCAAGGCGCGTGGGCGTGGAGTCATACCTGGCCACGCATGGGGAAGGCTCTGGTATGTCACTCTTCATGTATAGGCACAAAGATATACATGGCAGGCCAAAAACTAAGTTATCCTTTATTATGTATTTGTAGAAGCTTCTGGAGCGGGTGAGATAGTGGAGGAGGAGGCAGCAGAGATGCTTGAAGTCGATCCTGGCGAAGGTGAGTGATGTCAGCCAGACTGGGAGCCAGATATGTTGGGAATAGTGACTCTCTACAAGTACTAACCAAATGTCACATGTTTCTCCAGGGACTTCTTCACAGCAGAGCCAGGACCAAGGGCAGCCTGTTGGCCCCAACCAGCCATCTGTCGGCCACCAACTCCGTAAGTCTCCATGCCATTATTCATATTAATGTTTGCTTAGCTAATAACACACACATAACTAAAGGCGTAGCCAATGTGTAGTTCACACTTTCATGTGGGCACTTCGTTAGCTTAAAGAGGACCCTAACTTGTATTAAGAACCAAAGACTTAGCCATCACACTGTACCTACAGATTAGAAACATGGAAAAACACCCTTCACCCATCTAATGCATGTTATTAGACTGAACAAAACCAATATTGGGGAATATGGAATGCACAATATTTACAGGCAGCATGGGATACAGATTGAAAAAAGGAAGGTGCTGCCATGCATTGTGTGAGTGATGACCTTTCCCTCAACCCAGCTATGCTCTGGATTCCCAACGCACCACTGTAACCTACTCCCCTGTACTTTATCCAACTCTCCACTCCTCATTAAGTGTTATGCTTCAGAGTCCAGATGGCGGCGCTGTAATCCCCAAAAAACCCTAAATAACTTTGAGGTGGTGCAGAATCATTTGTGAATAGTTATTTGTTTTCATTAAATAATGTTGAAGGTCCGGTTTAAGGAGTTTAAACACTTACCTGTGGGAAATGCATTAACTGTATCCCTTTGAAGAAGGACATATGTCATGCATTTACATGTATTTGATTAACCCTAAATCTATTTCCAGCATACAAACCGGTCTGGGACTCCTATTTATGTTTCTTTCTCTATTGGTTACAGGGATGATCCCCCAAACCTTGGCGGGAAAAAAAAAAAGAATGAAGGAGTTGGTGGCCGAGCTGCTGGCCATACAGGCGACGTTGGGGCCAACAGATGAAGAAGACGAGGAGGATTAGTGCCCTTGGTCCTGGCTCCTTTCTTAAAGTTGTTTTTAAAATTTTTACAAATTTTAACAATTGTTTTATAGTTTTGTTTAAAAACCAAACAAGATGTTTTTTTTAAAAAAAAAAAAAAAAAAAAAAAAAAAAGGTGTTTTACTGTTAAAAAAATACCAAATATTTATATGTGATTTTGATTGAAAAAAAAAAAAAAAAGGTTTACAAAAAAAAAACCAAAAAAAAAAAAAGGTTTTACAATTAATCCAAAAAAAACAAAGAAAATATTTTAAATAAATTATATTTTAAGCCTTCAGAAATGTGTCTTTTCTAATATGCACACACCCAAAAAATTACACAAACCAGAAACAACACACTTAGAAACATATAGACATATGTAAATTATGTGATATTCTTACGTTTTATGGACCGAGAAATGAAGTGGGATGCAGCCGCTACGGGGTTTAGGTAAGTTTGAGGGACCGAGAAATGAAGTTGGATGCAAGCGCTAAGGGGTTTAGGTAAGTTTGAGGGACCGAGAAATGAAGTTGGATGGAAGCGCTAAGGGGTTTAGGTAAGTTTGAGGGACCGAGAAATGAAGTTGGATGCAAGCGCTAAGGGGTTTAGGTAAGTTTGAGGGACCGAGAAATGAAGTTGGATGGAAGCGCTAAGGGGTTTAGGAACGTTTGAGGGACCGAGAAATGAAGTTGGATGCAAGCGCTAAGGGGTTTAGGTAAGTTTGAGGGACCGAGAAATGAAGTGGGATGCAAGCGCTAAGGGGTTTAGGTAAGTTTCTGGTTGAGGGTGCGCATGCGCAAGATCTTATAAACATACGAACGCACGAATCTAAGAGGCCAAAAACCAATGAAAACAAGAGGCAAACGCAAGTAATTGGAAGAGGTTGACGATGGAAGCAGCCGAAAAAACAGGCTGCCGCCGCAACAGGTGAGCACATGAACGTGATTTTTACGATTGGCAACTGACTGAGGCAAGTTCGGGAGATATCATACGAACGGACGTATATTTTAGGATAGAAACGTATTTGCTTATTGAATCACTCGCAAGTTCATACGAACGCACGAGCGGACGTGAAAAATAGGATGATCGTGAGCCAAATCCAAGCTGTTACATGTTTCTTTGAATCAACCCAATAGTCTGTTGTAACCAATCACAGAGTACAAACCTCAAAGCGGACCAAAACCCACATTTTTAACTAGCATCCCCTGTATTGCTCCCCCTATGAAGATTACTTTTGCCAATTTTTACTTCTCCTGCTTCACTCTAATCCCAGATAATGGCGCCTGTTTTAGCTAGAAAAGCTTTGCCTCCTCCATTTTCTGCCACTTGTGTGTGTCGATGATGTCATTGCCACACTTATGCAATGACTGATCACCTACCATCTCATACCGAGGGACAGCAAACAAATCAGTGTTTCAGGACAATTTTGAAATCGAAAATATCCATTTCTAGTTCTACACCCTAAAAAGGGAGTATAGGCAGGGGCTTTGGCCAAATGTATTTCATGAGTTCTGTGGGTTTTGGTCTGCTTTAAAGTACACGACATAATGTTTTACATTTCTATACATCAGCATATGTACTTATGATAGATGCATGACAGCTCTTCTGCTAGTGTTTAAGCTGAGACAAGCTATATATACATTTAGGCCCTTATTCATCAAGCGATAGCGCCAGGTAGTGTCTGACGAGCGCCAGGTAGCGGCAGCTAACGGCGACTACCGACTCAAGTACGCTCGGCGGCGGTCACAATGACGCATTTATCAAGCAAAATGAGGCTAGTGCCGGCGAGAGCGACGGCTAGCACGGCATTCATCATGAAGCCGCCTGGACCGAACAGCGCCGCTGCAAATTCCCTCACAGCGCCAGGTATGAGCTGTCGCTCCCTGGCGATGTCCAATGCATTTCAATGGAGAAATCTATAATTATTCATAATTAATTGGTAATAATTTTTTTTTTTTTTTTTTAATGTCAAAAAATCGGAGAACACTTCTGCAATGTTAGGATTTATTTTTAAGTAAAAAAAAAATAAATAAAAAATATGTGCAGAATTGATCTAACAGGTCTGAGATTAATGTATTCATATTACAAAATGATTCTAAAAACATGTATAATGTTACATTCAAAAAATATGGTTGTTTAGGGGTTAAAAACTAGCGTGATTTGTTGATGAATATGAAGCTAGCCGTTCGCTCTGGCCATTCGTTGTCAGGCGCTCACATACAACGCTGGACCTGTGAAACAGCGACCCCCCAGCCCATATTCAACATTACCGCACACCGACTGAGTCGCTGTCATCAAACTAATGCCGGCCAAGCACAGCGAATACTGGCTGGCGCTGAAAAAATCACGCTACAGTCGCTCATCTGTCGCTACCTGGCGCTATTGATGAATCGGCCTCTTAGTTTCAAGGACTCAAACAGTTTTAAGCTTTAAAGTGGACCAACACCCTCCAAAACCACATGTCTCTGATCACTTTAATATAAAAAGACACTTACCTTTTGATGACTTTTGCAGCCTTCTCTCCCTCGCAGCGCCTGTATTCTTCAAAAATCTCTGCCGGAAGTCTCGCCCTCCAGCTCTTGTCCGTTCATTTGTATGGTGTCCATCTCGCTTGTCCTTTCATTTGCATGTCTTGTCCGTCTTCTTCTTCTCATCACTCGCGCAATTTCACTTTCTGTTCTTCTCAAAGTCATCGTGGGGGTGTGGCCTCTCTCCGCTCTTCGGAGCGTGCGTGGGGCCTCCCTAGCACTGGCCAGATCGGTGAGCGGCAGAACCAGGGTGGCTGTGGGTGAGTGGCCCATGTGCGGGAGGGTGGTGGAGGTAGGCGGCAGTCTTGTGGAGGGCGGCGGAGGTAGTGCAGTAGCGCTCATTTAGGTCAGGTGAAGCGTCGCTTGCATATCAAAGATGGCGGCCAGATATTCAAATGGAAGCGACGCAGCGATGGAGCATTATAGGTAAGGTATTTTTTCTTTAATATTTATAACGGGTCCGTCTGCATATTTACCATATTTTTAAAAGACATTAAAAAAAAAAAAAGGGCAGGGTGTTGGTCCACTTTAAGGTAGGACTCCGCTGAATAGAAATTATATAGATCAGATTGGAATGAATTGAATTGAAACTGGATTGGTCACATTTTTAAACCTCTATTTCCTTATCAGTATAAGGCACTCCAGCCCATGTTCTGCCGCTGCAATAGTATAGTCCCAGTATCATGGATGTGGTCTTCCTCCTTGGTTACCACCTCGCACTCCCGCCTTCAAGACTTCACCCGTGCCGCCCCACTTCTCTGGAATGCACTCCCTCGCTCTATCCATCACTCTCCATCACTCCAAGCCTTTAAAAGTGCCCTCAAAGCTCAGTTCCTTAGACAAGCATAAAACCTGGCTTAAGCAACTCCTATAACCTTCAAATATCACATGCAGCCCAACTCAAGCTCTACCACTTGTGATCCCGCCCCTTTGTCTCCACCCCCATCCTTTAGACTATAAGCTCGCAAGGGCAGGGCTCTCTTTCCTATTGTCTCCTGTGCTTCCAACACCTGGTTTAAACCTCGTAGCACCTAGTTTGTTTTGTTCCCTGTACTATATGTTTTACCTTGTCTGTAATCACACCTTGTAAAGTGCTACGGAAGATGGCACTATATAAATAAATAATATTATTATTATTATTATTATTAATAATAATAACAATAATAATAATGTGGGGGCAATCCCCACCTCTGCCACAGTATATTCTCCTACAATACTAAAGCTTCAATACCATCACATGTCATTTCTCCCTATGCTCATGGTCTGTTCCTACAATGCTAAGGCATCAGCTGATCGATGTACGCATTGATCGGCTGAGAAATTCCTTGGGGGCGTGGCTAAGGAGCTTATTGGCTGGTGAGGGCCTGTAAATTCCTGGGCTGATGTTAAGCCCCAGCAGGATAGACAGGTAGTATGGACAATGCGGAGGATCACCGATGACTATAAAAAAGGTGTCTGCCTAAGCAAGTCCAAAAATAGAAAAGTGAAGAAATAAAGCGATACTGTAAGAACCTTACCTGGGGGTCGTTCCTGCGGCACCTCCGCCCGGTCATGGCGGCCTCGGTCTTTCGGCGGCCGCCTCGCTGTCTTCCTCTCTCGCTGGGAGGCGGCTCTCCTGTGTCGGACGGCACCTCCTCCCCCTCCTCCTCGGGGGGCGCGTCGCGAGCACGCCCTAGTTATGCCCCTCGGCGGCGCTGCTCCCAGCGCATTCGCCGGTGGCAAGTTTAAAAGGACTTATCCTGGCCCAGTGGTCATCAGCCCTGATCAGCCCAGGGACTGGACAGCCTGGCTGGTCAGGGCGGTCCAGTCCCTGGGGGCGCTCCTATCAGGAGCATGTTCATAAGTTGCACCAATCAGTACACGTCCCCTTCCCATTGGCCAGTTACCCCTTAAATATGTCCCCGCCCGGCCCACCAGTATCCATTATAGCCATTATTAGCTTGGGTGTGCTGTTGGAATTGCGTTTAGTGTGTTTGATCCGGCTTCGTCTTTGACCACTCCTGTCCGTTGCCCGCACCGACCTTCTGCCTGTCTGACCTTGCTTCTGCCTACCCCTTGGATACCGCGCTTCTGTGACCACCCGGCATTGACCCCTCCTTGTCTCGACCATTCTCTGCCTAACCCCTTGGATTGACATTTCGATTTGGGATACCCCACAGTTCACCCGTCTTTACCATAAGCCAACAATCTTTGCGCCAGTAAGTCCTGGGGGCAACCGAGTCTGGAGAGGCATAACCCGTGTCTCCAGCGAGCGGGGGCTTGACTATAGGCACAAGAGGCGGTGGAGATTGGGGATTGTTGGCTTATGCAAGAAGGGTGTCCGGCGATCCCTGACAGATACCTTTTTTAGGCCAACTGAGTATATTTTTAGGTGAGCTTTCGAGAATATCGAGCTTTCTTCGTCAGACGTGATCTTATACAATGGAACCATAAGCAGACATTTATACGCAGAAAATCAGAACAAATAAAAAAAAAAAAAATTAAAAAAGCATCATGAGATAAGAGGGAAATTTAGAGCAAGTTATTTACGATCATCCAGGACATATATTTCGGATTAGTCAGACGTGAAGAGTCCACATTAAACCTTGATGGTGTCGGTTTCATGTGAGGAAAACACAAAAAAGCTGGCTCTTCGTGAGTGTTGGAGCTATTATACTTTGCAATAGCTTATGCTTGTCTTTAAATGTGATTAGTGATTTTTGCAAGATTTACTGCAGTTTACAGCTATGACACGTTATGACACTATATGGTGCTGTGACCAATGCTCAACTGTAGTTTCTATGCATTGCACTGCTGTGTTGTATTTCTTCTGTTCAGTTGCTCTATGATACTCCCTTCTTTTTCCCGTCTGTGTTAGCCACGATGTGAGGTGACAATCTCTCACTGCATTCATGTTCCAGTAAAGCCAGTTCCTGTTAAACCACTAATGTCTATCTGGATTATGACCCTGCTGCACCCAGTCTTACACTCTCTTCCTACTGCAGCACCAAGTCTGTTCTCAATGGACACTTTCTCACAGGTAGCTGGGCCTTTGCTCCCCCCCCCACAGGTCTCAGATCTGTCTGGGTTTCCAGTACTTTGGCTCCGTTGCTCTTCTGCACAGTACTTGCTAGGGGTTAATAAACAGTAGCAGGGTGCTCGACCCAGGGCAGTCTCAAGCCCATGCACAGATCAACATCAAAAGGGTAGAGGGTCTGCACTCCTTAAAAGTTCATCCTTTATTAAATTAATATTAAAAGCATCTCCATATAAACAGCCCCTAAAATCAATAATTACCAGACCCAAGCAGAAAATAGTTTTAGGAACCTCTGACGCGTTTCGGCCACTGTGTGTCCTTAATCATAGGTAAGGATCCCATGTAGACAAACCTAATAAATAATAAAGTTTGACTTACCCAGCACCGCCAGCTCCTCCAGCCGCGTCCATCTCCCAAGGCCGCTGGGGACTGGGTGACGTCACCGCCGTCAAGGAGGCAGCACCAACCAATCAGGAACGGGCTCGGGGCAAACCAACTCTATATATCAACTTTTCAGGGTGGTAAACAGGGACAAGTAATAAATTAGGCACGTTACATTACATTACATTAAGGATGTAACATTTCCAACATTAGAAACACTTTGAATGGGCAAATGAATAATTTATTGATGCAGATCCGCATGTTACACCTCAAAGAGGGACAAATGAAAACAACGAGGGACAGGGGGAAATATACTCAAAAGAGGGACAACCCCTCCAATTCAGGGACACTTGGAAGGTATGTAATATATATATATATAGCAGTTTGCATACTTCAGATATCAAGGAAGTTGTATAATCGGGTCCAGCTAGTGAGCATGGAAAGGGCCCCATCAAACTTTGCCCAATCATTTGAGGTTACAACCCTGGTATTATTGCGTTTCGAATTTTAATATGTTTTGTTTTGATCTTTTCCAGTTGGTTCTTCCAGAATATTCCATCCACACCCTATTCTGTATAATGTTTATGTGTGCGGAAGAATGGCTGACACTAGGGCTCAATGCACCACTGTTCTTTTATCATATATGGAGGTAAGTGCCAGTCCGGGACACAACTAGAGGTGACAGGGCCCCATAGCAGCATCTTTATGCACCCCCCCACCAAAGAAACACAAATATGGTGAACAGAAATCACTCATTTAGTTTTGATGAAGGGATTTGCTTTTTGTTTCTAGGTGTGGCTCTGATTAGTTTCAAATACAGGGCAGCTCTAAGCTAGTAGGGTGCATGCCCGCGCCGGGCATTTGTGAATGGCTGACACGGGCACACTCCCTGTTAGAGGGAAGCAGGGGATTCAGCCGCCAGCGCTCTCGGCGAAGGCTTAGGCCCTTATTTAACAAGGGATAGCGCCAGGTAGCGACTGGTGAGCGAACGGTAATGACGGTCACCGCCACGAGAACGCCGGCTCCCCACCACAATCACACATTTATCAAGCCGATCCTGCTTAGCGACTGAGATAGCGCCAGATAGCGACTCATTCATCATTATTCCAGCCTCAGCCCACAGCGCCAGCGAGCGACCTTGAACAGCGACAGGTATGACCTCTCGCTACCTGGCGCTCTCAAATGCATTTCAATGGAACAATCTTTAAATATTAATAATTAATTGTTAATAATTTTTTTTTTTTTTTTTTTTTTTTTAATTTGAAAATTTCTGTGACCACTTCTGCCATGTTAGATATTTTTTTTAAGGTAAAAAAAAAATTAAAAAAAAATTTGTGCAGAATTGATATTACAGGTCTGATATTATTGTATTCATATTACAAAATGTTTTTATAAACTTGTTTTTTTTGGTTTCCAAAAATATGGTTGTTTGGGGGTTAAAAAACTACTTTTAACCCATCGCTGCCAGCGCTCTGGGGTTTAAACATGCATTTCACAGAGCGAGAATTTTTTGAGCGTGATTTGTTAATGAATATGGAGTCGGTCGCTATGGCCATTCGCTATCATGCGCTCCCATACAGCACGGAACCTGTCAAATAGCGACTCATCACCTTGTATTCAACATTACTGCACACCGACTGAGTCGCTATCAACAACCGAACAACGGCCAAGCACAGCGACTACTAGCGGGCGCTGTGAAAATACCGCTACAGTCGCTCAACTGTCGCTACCTGGCGCTATTAATAAATCAGCCTCCCCGATGAGATCAGCTCCAAGTGCGCTGATTGGATGAGCGGCTGCACATGCGCTGTAGGACCGGGAAGAGGTGAGTTACCTTCGGCGATCTGGGGGGATTTCACGCAGCGGGGCACCCTAATCAGACCAAAACCCAGGATAGTCAAAATCCTGGGTTTTGATCCACTTTAAGTGGATCTCCTGTCAAAATCTACCAGATGTCTAGGCCCAAGCCATTTTGGGATGCCTCACCAGTTGAAAAAAGGCCAGATTTTCTTAGGCACACTGCTGCACATGAAACTCTGTAGCTCCATTACCTGGGAAATAGAATAGTATTGTGCCCAATTTCAGACTTCCTTTTAACCTTTAACTAGCGGGGCATCTCTGGGGTTAGTGGACCTTTAGGGGGTTATTTAAGAAACGCTAACGCCAGGTAGAGGCGCAGGTGAACGTTGGGCGCTGTATGTCAAAACCATATATATGAAAGTCAATCTGGTGAGTGCCTCTAATAGCGTCATGTAGCGTCACATGTATCACTAGCGGCGGCTGAGTGTATAGCGCCTGCGCTCTAGGTTCAGCAGCGCCATGTAGTACCTGTCGCTCTGTCGTGCTCTAACATACATGTCAATGGTGTTTTATTTGGTTGTGTATAAATAGTGTTTTCCTAAAGTAATGTTCTAAGTTTTTGGTTCAAATTATTGTTTTTTGTGTTTTTTTTTATGCAGAATTGTATGTGCAGGTCGGCCATTGCAGTGTTATTGTCACAGTGTTAAAACAATGTCATTCCATATGTTTTCACTCTGGTGCTGGTGGAAATGTGTTTAGAAACAGACTTTTATCACTAAGGCCTCGATTCAATAAAGGTGAACGATAGGTAGCGCCAGTCAGGACAAAACTACACACAACCAACGTCAGCGCTCTATGGCCTCGATTCAATAAAGGTAGAAAAAAATTCTCATGGTAGTAAAAAATTCAATTCATGAGAAAAAAGCCTGAGAATGTCACTGTTACTAAATCACCAGATAAGAAGACAATGAAAGTCAATGGCAGCTTTTACTACAGTGTAGAAAGAAGTAAACAGTTCTCTACTTTTCTTAGTAGTAAAAAAGTGCCATTGACTTTCATGGTTTTCCTATCCGGTGATTCAGTAACAGTGACATTCTCAGGCTTTTTTCTCATGAATTGAATCTTTTACTACCATGAGAATTTTTTTCTACCTTTATTGAATCGAGGCCATAGAGCGCTGACGTTGGTTGTGTGTAGTTTTGTCCTGACTGGCGCTACCTATCGTTCACTGCAGTGTTGTCCTGTTGTTAGATGTAGCGTAGTCTTGGGCGCTTTGACCTCGGGACACCTCCTAGCGTTCTCGATTGCAGTGAATCAGGAAGAGTGCTTCTACAGCGCCCCCCCCCAGACATCACGTTTATCACTGCTTGACAGGATACTGCAGCGTCACTTGTCTGGCCGCTAAGCTAGGTTATAACGTCAGACACCCACTTGCAGACACTCTAAGCGCCGCTTCATAGATGCTCACATGGCAATACGTAGCGCTAGTCTTAAATTAGCCTCCCTGTCATTTTTTGACTGGAGCTCTCCGGCTCATGTGGGAGAACATTTCACCTTATGTGACAAGCTAAAAGGGGATAGTTATAACATACAGTTATCTCGAACCCAGTGCAAAATTGCATCTCACCTGGAAAAAGATCTGGAAATGTCATGGACACTCTCACACCCGTGTGCTACATTTTGGCAAACACTGCATTCAATGTTTAGGCCGCCACAAAAACTAGGTGCTCACCCTCTTCCTCCACTGCCGCCCCCAGCTCCCAATTCCCAATGGCTCACTACTTCCTCCTCTGCTGTGTCTTCTACTGCTGCACCTCCTCCTCTTCCACTAGATCCTCTGCAGCCACCGCTTCCTCCACTGGCTCCACCTCTGCTGCCACCGGGTCTATGATCCTCACCACCTCCTCCGCCAGGTCATCCATTGCTTCATTTCCTTGGTCCAGATCCCTGGGTGCTGCTGATTCCTCTACTGTACCCTGTGCTGCTTCCTGTCCTTACTGTTTCTTCAATGGATCCTCCACTGCTGCTGACTGAAGGTGGAGGCAAAACAGAAACCACTAGTGAGTAACTAGTGAGTAACAGCAACCTGGGGAGGTGGTGGCAGGAAAATGGAGGCCTAACCAAATGTGGATCCTCCACCACTGCTGACTGAAGGACCGCAGGCCGCCACTATTGGTGGAGGCAAAACAGAAACCACTAGTGAGTAACTAGTGAGTAGCAGCAACCTGTGGAGGTGGTGGCAAGAAAATGGAGGCCTAACACAATGTGGATCCTCCACTACTGCTGACTGAAGGTGGAGGCAAAACAGAAACCACTAGTGAGTAACTAGAGAGTAACAGCAACCTGGGGAGGTGGTGGTAAGAAAATGGAGGCCTAACACAATGTAGATCCTCCACTGCTGCTGACAGAAGGACCGCAGACTGCCACCATTGGTCGAGGCAAAACAGAAACACTAGTAGCAGCAACCTGGGGAGGTGGTGGCAGGAAAATGGAGGCCTAACACAATGTGGATCCTCCACTGCTGCTGACTGAAGAAACGCAGGCCGCCACCATTGGTGGAGGCAAAACAGAAACCACTAGTGAGTAACTAGTGAGTTACAGCAACCTGGGGAGGTGGTGGCAAGAAAATGGAGGCCTAACACAATGTGGATTCTCCACCGCTGCTGACTGAAGGACCGCAGGCCACCACCATTGGTGGAGGCAAAACAGAAACCACTAGTGAGTAACTAGTGAGTAGCAGCAACCTGGGGAGATGGTTGTAAGAAAATGGAGGCCTAACACAAGGTGGATCCTCCACTGCTGCTGACTGAAGGACCGCAGGCCGCCACCATTGGTGGAGGCAAAACAAAAACCACTAGTGAGTAACAGCAACCTCGGGAGGTGGTGGCAAGAAAATGGAGGCCTAACACAGTGTGGATCCTCCACCGCTGCTGACTGAAGGACCGCAGGCCGCCACCATTGGTGGAGGCAAAACAGAAACCACTAGTGAGTAACAGCAACCTGGGGAGGTGGTGGCAAGTAAATGGAGGCCTAACACAATGTAGGCCAGTAGTGCTCAACCTTTTGATGAGTCCGGGCCACTTAATTAAATTGGAACCTGGCCGCGGGCCACAATAAGTTCGGAATGTTTTCATTTGGATTAGCATATTGAAGATTTTCTACAGCAATAATCAAGATACCCACTGTCTTCACAAACTCCACACAGATGTCCTTTCACCCAGAGGAGTAGCTAGTCCTTCGAGCACCTGGGGCAGAGATTCAAAATGGCGCCCCCCCCACCTGTGCTCAGGCCCCCCTGATCTGCTGCACCCAGAGCACATGCCCCCCCTGCTCCCCTCTAGCTACACCCCTGCTTCCGCAACTCCCCTACATTCATATATAACAGTCCCCAGATGCTAGCAATACACATGCTGATTAGCTTATCACTCTGAATATATGGATCTGTTATATATGGCCCTCCCCCATCTGCCCCACATCTTAAAGTGGACCAACACCCAGGATTTTCACTATCCTGGGTTTTGGTCCACTTCCGCGGGGAACCCTGCTGCATGAAACCCCCCAGAACGGCCGATAAAACTCACCTCACCCCGCTCCTAGGGCGCATGCGCAGCCGCTCATCCAATCAGTGTGCTCGGAGCCGCTGTGGTATGCGCGTCCAAGCGACGTACAACCACAGTGGCTCCGAACATGCTGGCGGCCGCATCTCGCGCTTCCCTCTAACAGGGAGCGCGCCCGTGCCGGCCATTCACAAGATGCGTCCATGCGCCGTTGGATCGGGATGCAGGTAAGGTCAATGGGGCGTCCTGGGGGGTTTCACTCAGCAGGGCATCCCGATGTTGGATGCCCTGCAGGGAGGGATCGGATCAGTCCGGGAATCTTATAGATTCCCGGGCCGATCCCCCCTGGGTGTTGGTCCACTTTAACAATGTTCCCAATATACAATCCATCTAAAATCTCAGCAATTCTAAGCATACAATTATTATAGAAAAACTTTTATCAAATTATTCTGCCCGAGATGTCACCCATGCACCTACTGCATTTTCTGAGCCTTTAAACATCCAAGATGGCGGCACATGAAGTCTCAGGCTGCTTGCAAACAGGAAGTCTCTTCGGACTGTGCCGCTCTACATTCTGGATTGCTGACCTTTTTCTGACCCCAGCTCTGCTCTGTCTGTGCAAAGCACAGCTATAACCCCACCCCTGCACTTTTGCCCCCTCTCCTCTCCTCAGTATGTGATGCTTCTGAGGTAAGATGGCGGTGCCTATATCTTAGAGTCCTGAACAGAGTTGCAGCTCAGTGGGGAAAGAATAAAAAGTAAAGGACTTAAAACGTGAAACATATAATTTGTAGATGCTGAGGAATAGTTTTTTTAAGGGTTTAGGGCTTTTCATTAAATGATGCTGAAGGTCCGGTTTACCTACATTTACACATCAATTTTCATTCACAGTGGGTCAGGGGCCACATCAGAAGGGCCGGCCCGGGCCGCAGGTTGGCCACGTGTCATGCAGGCAAAGTATGGTACACAAAAGCTCGTCTTTTCACAGCAATGGAGGTCCACCAAAGTGGCGGGTTACTGAATATTGAGATTCACTTTTTAGTTATTTTCTGGTACAAAGTGTAAGTAGTTCTCTGCATTAACATTAACCATTTGTTTCTCGCTATTCAGGTATTTCCACAGCCCAGCTGACAGCTCGGATTTGTCGTATGACCCCCCTGTAGTGATGAATGCCAGCACCCTGAGCTACTGCCAGAAGGAAGCCTGGTGCAAGCTGGCATTTTACCTGCTCTCCTTCTTCTATTATCTATACTGGTACTGCTATCTATTATCTATACGGGCACTGCTATCTATTATCTATACTGGTACTGCTATCTATTATCTATACTGGTACTGCTATCTATTATCTATACTGGTACTGCTATCTATACTGGCACTTGTATCTATTATCTATACTGGCACTTGTATCTATTATCTATACTGGTATTGCTATCTATTATCTATACTGGCACTTGTATCTATTATCTATACTGGTACTATTATCTATACTGGCACTTGTATCTATTATCTATACTGGTACTGCTATCTATTATCTATACTGGAACTTGTATCTATTATCTATACTGGTACTGATATCTATTATCTATACTGGTACTGCTATCTATTATCTATGCTGGTACTGGTATCTATTATCTATACTGGTACTGCTATCTATTATCTATACTGGTACTGATATCTAATTTCTATACTGGTACTGGTTTCTATTATCTATACTGGTACTGGTATCTATTATCTATACTGATATCTATTATCTATACTGGTACTGGTATCTATTATCTATACTGGTATCTATTATCTATACTGGTATCTATTATCTATACTGGTATCTATTATCTATACTGGTACTGGTATCTATTATCTATACTGGTACTGGTATCTATTATCTATACTGGTACTGGTATCTATTATCTATACTGGTACTGCTATCTATTATCTATACTGGTACTGCTATCTATTATCTATACTGGTACTGCTATCTATTATCTATACTGGTACTGCTATCTATTATCTATACTGATATCTATTATCTATACTGATATCTATTATCTATACTGGTACTGGTATCTATTATCTATACTGGTATCTATTATCTATACTGGTATCTATTATCTATACTGGTACTGGTATCTATTATCTATACTGATATCTATTATCTATACTGGTACTGGTATCTATTATCTATACTGGTATCTATTATCTATACTGGTATCTATTATCTATACTGGCACTGCTATCTATTATCTATACTGGTACTGCTATCTATTATCTATACTGGCACTGATATCTATTATCTATACTGGTGTCTATTATCTATACTGGCACTGATATCTATTATCTATACTGGTACTGCTATCTATTATCTATACTGGCACTGATATCTATTATCTATACTGGTGTCTATTATCTATACTGGCACTGATATCTATTATCTATACTGGTACTGCTATCTATTATCTATACTGGCACTGATATCTATTATCTATACTGGCACTGATATCTATTATCTATACTGGCACTGATATCTATTATCTACAGGTCCTTCTCAAAAAATTAGCATATAGTGCTAAAGTTCATTATTTTCCATAATGAAATGATAAAAATTAAACTTTCATATATTTGAGACTCATTGCACACCAACTGAAATTTTTCAGGTCTTTTTTTGTTTTAATACTGATGATTTTGCCATACAGCTCATGAAAACCCCCAAATCCTATCTCAAAAAATTAGCATATCATGAAAAGGTTCTCTAAACGAGCTATTAACCTAATCATATGAATCAACTAATTAATTCTAAACACCTCCAAAAGATTCCTGAGGCTTTTAAAAAAGCCCAGCCTGGTTCATTACTCCAAACCGCCATCATGGGTAAGACTGCCGACCTGACTGCTGTCCAGAAGGCCATCATTGACACCCTCAAGCAAGAGGGTAAGACCCAGAAAGAAATTTCTGAACAAATAGGCTGTTCTCAGAGTGCTGTATCAAGGCACCTCAATGTGAAGTCTGTGGGAAGGAAAAAATGTGGCAGAAAACGCTGCACAACGAGAAGAGGTGACCGGACCCTGAGGAAGATTGTGGAGAAGGACCGATTCCAGACCTTGGGGGACCTGCGGAAGCAGTGGACTGAGTCTGGAGTAGAAACATCCAGAGCCACCGTGCACAGGCGTGCGCAGGAAATGGGCTACAGGTGCCGCATTCCCCAGGTCAAGCCACTTTTGAACCAGAAACAGCGGCAGAAGCGCCTGACCTGGGCTACAGAGAAGCAGCACTGGACTGTTGCTCAGTGGTCCCAAGTACTTTTTTCTGATGAAAGCAAATTTTGCATGTCATTCGGAAATCAAGGTGCCAGAGTCTGGAGGAAGACTGGGGAGAAGGAAATGCCAAAATGCCTGAAGTCCAGTGTCAAGTACCCACAGTCAGTGATGGTCTTGGGTGCCATGTCAGCTGCTGGTGTTGGTCGACTGTGTTTTATAAAGGGCAGGGTCAATGCAGCTAGCTATCAGGAGATTTTGGAGCACTTCATGCTTCCATCGGCTGAAAAGCTTTATGGAGATGAAGATTTCATTTTTCAGCACAACCTGGCACCTGCTCACAGTGCCAAAACCACTGGTAAATGGTTTACTGACCATGGTATTACCGTGCTCAATTGGCCTGCCAACTCTCCAGACCTGAACCCCATAGAGAATCTGTGGAATATTGTGAAGAGAAAGTTGAGAGACGCAAGACCCAACACTCTGGATGCGCTTAAGGCCGCTATCGAAGCATCATGGGCCTCCATAACACCTCAGCAGTGCCACAGGCTGATTGCCTCCATGCCACGCCGCATTGAAGCAGTCATTTCTGCAAAAGGATTCCTGACCAAGTATTGAGTGCATAAGTGAACATAATTATTTCAAGGTTGACTTTTTTTTTTATTAAAAACACTTTTCTTTTATTGGTCGGATGAAATATGCTAATTTTTTGAGATAGGATTTTGGGGTTTTCATGAGCTGTATGGCAAAATCATCTGTATTAAAAAAAAAAAAAGACCTGAAATATTTCAGTTGGTGTGCAATGAATCTCAAATATATGAAAGTTTAATTTTTATCATTTCATTATGGAAAATAATGAACTTTAGCACTATATGCTAATTTTTTGAGAAGGACCTGTATACTGGTGCTGCTATCTATTATCTATATTGGTATCTATTATCTATACTGGTGTCTATTATCTATACTGGCACTGATATCTATTATCTATACTGGTATCTATTATCTATACTGGTACTGGTATCTATTATCTATACTGGTACAGCCTCCTCTGTCTGCATGATGAGACCCCCCTCCCATAGATTCTAGAAGCATTGGTTTGGGGGAAGAGGCACATCTTTCCCAATGCATTTTCATTTATGTTAGTATGGATACCTACCAACTTTTCAGGGTGGGACAATTATTAAATTAGGCCACGCCCCTCATTGAGGGATGGATAGAGGATAGGTTGTAACAATATAAACACTTTAAATTGGCAAATGAATCATTTATTGATACAGATCTTGATGTTAACCCTCAAAGAGGGACAAATGAGATCAACAAGGAACAAGGGGCCATGTACAGTCCATCCAAATGAGGGACACTTGGGAGGTATGATTATCTTTACCCCCAAATAGTTCATGCTTGTTCGAGCCCATTGGAATGTAAAATCTTTTATTATGGATATATAATTGTCTCCTTCTCCAAGCTGATATTTAAGGCCAATGATTATTTTTCATTGACCTTGAGCCCTGCATACCTTGAAAAGCTCTCCAGTATCTTGTATAGGCAGGGATGCCATGGGCTCTGTAACAAGGAGGAGCAGACCATCTTGATTTGGGAATAAACCCAGGTAAAGCAAAAAAAAAAATCCCTTAAAGAGGAAGTCCAGTCAAAAACAACCACCATTTTTGGCGCCGAGGCAAGATGGGGGGGGGGGGAGGGAGCGCAGAGAAAAAAACCCAGCCGTGGTCCAGCGCTGCTCACACACAAAAAGACACAACACAACATCCGGCCCACACACAAAGCCACAGGAAAGACACAAAATGGATGTCGCTTTGTGTCTTCACAGAAAACGGGACAATGTCGCTGTAGTGCGGCTGAGGTCTTTTACTTTTTAATCCCCCTTCACCGTCCTGCCTTAGCACCAGGGTGCTAAAGGGTGGCGGGGTGGGGGGGGGTTTCATGGCCCATGTTGGGTACAAGAGCGGCCTAGTAAGTTTCCTGCCCAATTTTCATTAGAGAGGCATTACAATTTGTGAAGGATGCGATGCAACAACACTTTAGACACCTTTTATTTATTCCGCCAAGTAAGTACAGGATACAAACAAGGAATGCTTTCTGGCAAGCTATTAAAAATTGACAAAAGCATACAACATATTAGTAACAGGAGTTAAGGTTTAGGGCAGGGGTGGGGTGGGCAATTATTTTTTCCATGGGGCCACACGAGAAACCCCAAATATTGTGGAGGGCCGGGCCAAAAGGCTGAACTCAATTCTGCATAGTATTAATTGTATTTCTTTATAAAAAGCAATAAATAGCATTGTTGTGACAAGCTGGTACGAGTATATGTTATAGTTATGACAAGCTGGGACGAGTATATGTTATAGTTATGACAAGCTGGGACGAGTATATGTTATAGTTATGACAAGCTGGGACAAGTATATGTTATAGTTATGACAAGCTGCTACGAGTATATGTTATAGTTATGACAAGCTGGGACGAGTATATGTTATAGTTATGACAAGCTGGGACAAGTATATGTTATAGTTATGACAAGCTGGGACAAGTATATGTTATAGTTATGACAAGCTGGGACAAGTATATGTTATAGTTATGACAAGCTGGGACGAGTATATGTTATAGTTATGACAAGCTGGGACAAGTATATGTTATAGTTATGACAAGCTGGGACAAGTATATGTTATAGTTATGACAAGCTGCTACGAGTATATGTTATAGTTATGACAAGCTGGGACGAGTATATGTTATAGTTATGACAAGCTGGGACAAGTATATGTTATAGTTATGACAAGCTGGGACAAGTATATGTTATAGTTATGACAAGCTGGGACAAGTATATGTTATAGTTATGACAAGCTGATACGAGTATATGTTATAGTTATGACAAGCTGGGACGAGTATATGTTATAGTTATGACAAGCTGGGACAAGTATATGTTATAGTTATGACAAGCTGGGACGAGTATATGTTATAGTTATGACAAGTTGGTACAAGTATATGTTATAGTTATGACAAGCTGGTACGAGTATATGTTAATAGTTATGACAAGCTGGGACGAGTATATGTTAAAGTTATGACAAGCTGATACGAGTATATGTTATAGTTATGACAAGCTGATATGAGTATATGTTATAGTTATGACAAGCTGGTATGAGTATATGTTATAGTTATGACAAGCTGGGACCAGTATATGTTATAGTTATGACAAGCTGGGACGAGTATATGTTAAAGTTATGACAAGCTGATACGAGTATATGTTATAGTTATGACAAGCTGATATGAGTATATGTTATAGTTATGACAAGCTGGTATGAGTATATGTTATAGTTATGACAAGCTGGGACGAGTATATGTTAAAGTTATGACAAGCTGATACGAGTATATGTTATAGTTATGACAAGCTGATATGAGTATATGTTATAGTTATGACAAGCTGGTATGAGTATATGTTATAGTTATGACAAGCTGGGACAAGTATATGTTATAGTTAAACAATGAAAAAGTGGGTTGCCTTAAAAAAAAATGTAATTTATTAAATAAACCACATTTTGTGTGTCCAGTGAGGTCTCACAAAGCAGGGCATCCCAAATTGTGATGTCCCAGAGTCATGATGCCTGTGACCCAGCCCTGGATTCCTTCACACTCCATAGGACTGGGTTACATGGGTTTTGGTCTGCTTTAAAACATCATGACCAAATCAAGTTAGGATGGAATAACCTCCCTCCTTTACATTATTATTAAAGTAACACAGCGCTGCTCACACTTTTTACTCAGTAGCAATGTGAAAAATTGCGGATTCCCTCACATAAAGCAGAACAAAACCCAGAGCGGCCACTGGTCTTCCCCCTGGAAATCCCAGATTGGGATGCCCCACTGTGGGAAACCCTTTTTACTCAGTAGCAACATGAAAAATGGCAATGGGAGTCCCTCCCTTAAACCGGACCTTCACCATGATTTATTGAAAAGCCCAAACCCTTAAAAAAACTATTCCCCAGCATCTAAAAATAATATATTTTACGTTTTTAGTCACTTATTATTCTTTCCCCCACTGGGCTGCAACACTGTTCAGGACTCTAGGATACGGACGCCATCATCTTGACTCAGAAGCATCACACTTATTGAGGAGAGGAGAGTGGGATAAAGTACAGGGGGGCAGGTTATAGCTGTGCTTTGCTCAGACAGAGCAGAGCTGGGGTCAGGAAAAGGTCAGCAATCCCAGAATGCAGAGCAGCACAGTCAGAAGGAACTTCCTGTTTGCAGGCTGCCTGATGTTCCATGAGCCGCCATCTTGGATGTTTAAAGTGGACCAACACCCAGGATTTTGACTATCCTGGGTATTGGTCCACTTCCTTGGGGCACCCCGATCGGGGGTGCCCCGCTGCCCAAAACCCCCCCAAACACCCCGAAAACTCACCTCTCCACGATCCCACGTGACTGCGCTGTCCAATGCCCGCCGACGGACAAGTGACGTCCGTCGGCGGACAAGGGATCGCGCCCGCCGCCGCCTCCCGCGCGTCACTCTTGACGTGTGCGCGCCCGCGCCGGCCATTCAGAGACGGCCGGCGAGGGCAAGCGCACGTCTGGAGGAGCGCGAGTGAGGCGGCGGCGGCGGAAGCAGCGTCTGGAGAGGTAAGGTTTTTCGGGGTATTTGGGGGGGTTACACCCCGCGGGACATCCCGATCTCGGATGTCCCGCGGTGTGTGAGGTGATCGGCCCGGGAATCTTATAGATTCCCGGGCCGATCACCCCTGGGTGTTGGCCCACTTTAAAAGCTCATAACATGCAGTAGATGCAGGTAGGATGATTTTTAATGTGAGCAATCTGTATGTACAAGGTGGGGGAAACATATATGTTTCTTATCAGGGTGAAGGTCCGGATTAATGTGGGCAATTTGTATGTACAGGGTGTGGCAAACATAAAAGATAGACTCTTATTCAGAGTGAAGGACCACTTTAAAGCGGAACAAAGCCCCGATCTGGGATGCCCCAGTGGCCGCTCTGGGTTTTGTTCTGCTTTCGCCTTTTTTCACATTGCTACTGAGTAAAAAGGGTTTCAAAAAGTGGAGCGTCTCGATTTGGGATGCCCGGGAGGGGGAGACCAGTGGCCGGCCTTGGATAAAAGGCTGTGTGAAACCCTTCCCACCTTGCAGTATGGTTCCCCCAGTCTCCCAAAGGCATTGGCCAGAAATGGACTACGAGAGCCAGTGCACCATCGGGCGCTGCGTACGCCTTGTAACACATTTGGTGTGGACTACAAGTGCCAGCAGCCTGCAGCAGCGCTTGCCCGTGCACCTTACAGGGAACGCTGGTTGTGGGCCAATCAGAGCCAATCAAAGGGCCGTATGTGGCCCTGGGGCCTTACAATGCTGAGGTCTGGTTTAGGGTCTAGTAAAGGTAATTGCATAGAATAACATAATTATCAACACTGCATGTTTGGATAGAGAATAAGAACATCCTACACTGGTTTTGTTTAGAGCCCTAATGGCCAGTGGAAATTGTGTAGGAGGTTTTAGTTGAATGAGCCATGAACCTGCGTCCAGAGCGTAAGACGGAATGCCCGGTGTGCGTCATGTCTTCAGTTATCTAAAACTATGGTGGATGGTGCACTGCCGAACAATTAATCAAGATAGGTGCCAGCCGTGGGGGAAACACAACAAACCAGAAATGTACATGAGAGATCCTAGACTAATCTCAAGGACCCCTACCAAGAAGGGCCGCACACTAGATTAAAGTTAAAAGCCCAATATGTTTAATAAATATTCATTATATACACGAATAAAGGCACATGATATGACAAGTACAAGATTAAAAAACACAGAAACAACAAGCAGGGGGTCCCGATAAGCGGCGACTAATATGTGTTAGGTATAAATAGTTGTAATGTATATGACTATATAATACAAAAAGATATAATGTGATGTACTAGTAATGGGCTCAAGTGGATAACCAATGACCTCGGATGAATAACCTATATGAACCGAGGAAAACAGCTATTAAATGGAAATTCATAAATTGAATGTGACAAAAGAGTGTGATAAGAAAAAAGTGCTAAGTGCAATAAATACTGTATACAGACAAAACCACGAATGTGGTGTGTACAAATTGTGAAGCTGCTTGCACTGATCATGCAAAGCAGTCTACTATACAACATACATACAAAGTGAAAAAACTTGATCATAAAGTGTTGAAAATATAATAAACGGGCTTCAAGTGGGGCCAAATGAGCCCCCAAGTTGGTAACTCGGAGTAACAAGATACAAGGGTGTGCCTGGAGAAGTGTCATCCTGACACGCAACGCGTCGGTGGCGGCTGCTGCGGGGGACCCCTGGTGACATGGTGATGTAACTTATTTACTCGCATGTTGTAATTGTATCTTGTTACACGGAGTGAGAGGGTGAGAATCCGTCCAGCAGGGGTGAGCAGGTTTATCACACTGAGGTGCAGGTCGGTTTGTCGGCCTGGCATTATATTTGCACACATTGTGCACATATTTACTCAGCACTTAGCACCTTATTCTTTCATTTGCACCACAGCACTTTGGTCTTCGGAAATGTTGAATTTTCTAGGGATTTCTTTTCATTATGTGTACATATATATATTTTTTAGGTAGGTAGCATTTTTATAGGGTCACTCCTGCTGGCATGATAATTATATGTTTGTAGATTTTAAATGTAGGTGATTGTCTTTGTATGTTGTATGTGGATGTTTTTTACAAAAGCAAGAAAAGCTAAACCTGCACCGCTATGTGTAAAGCAAAGTAGGTGCTGGCACCGGGCTGCTTATGTACTCTACCAAAAAATATGTTTGTGGTTTACCAGATGCCACAACCAACATCGCCCTAAATAGAATGTGCCGCACACTATAAAGATTTTTGAATTAGTATATGGTCATTTATTTAGTCAGATCCTACATACAAAAAAATACATACATCTAAAAACACAATTAAAAAGCCCCAAGTATTTGGGGTGGGATGGCTATCAGGTGGTTAATGTCTATATAATATATCAACATGAAGTTCCCTTACAAAAATTCCTCTAGAGAGTTAATAATGAAGTAAAAAAGATAATAAGAAAATCTAAGACAACATGGTGCTAAACATATATATATACAACAATTTATCAACCAAAAAAGTGACCTGTGCAGTTAAAGTGACAAGTGTAGTTTCATTATTTAAAGTGACAAGCGCTTATTACTATCCCAAAATGCCGGGAGATATTACAAAAAACCAGTTGCTGATAGTGGGTTAAGCAAAACAATATAAGTGTACAGGATATGCTGGGAACTAATACTCTACTATAGTCTGCCGTATTAATACATCACCGTGTGATAGACCCCATCCAACTAAGACGACGCGTTGCGTGGTGAACCTCCTCACCACTTCATCAGGTAAGTGCTGTGCCCCTAACACTCACCTTTTATTCTCCCGGTCTCCAATCGCGTCCATGCCTGTCGAGGGCGCGGTCGCACGCACCCGCGCGCCCCGTCCGAGCCTCAGAGAGCTCGCAGGGGCCACGCCGCACATACTTCCTGCTTCCCTCGGGTTGGAACGCAGGACCCGGATGTGACGCAGAGCCGGCGCGTGCGCAGACGCCCGGCGTGCGCGCGCTCTCCCCTGCAGTAGGAGGCGCGCACACGCCGTGACGTCATGCCCACCGCGCCCGCCCAGCGGCACACCCGGCAGCTCGTATGGACCTGTCAGTCTCACAGACTGTCAGTTTTCCAGCTGCGGGGGTCACAGGTGGTGTGGGGGATGAGTATGACACCAAACATTAAACAAATAAACTAAAACATTTAAGGACTTACTAATCGCTCTATTCATTACTAAGTATTCCATATATTGTTATACTATGCTGACATGATATAGAATTCATATTTTTGCTATTAATACTGTGCTGTATGGATTTGATTCTCTCTTTTAGTCATGGACACTTAAACTCATTATCAGTCACATATTTCCTTCTTGGATGCACTATCCATGCCATTACATATATGTACATTATTTACAATACTAACAATATTTACCACCTAATCACCTATATGCTCAGATGACCTAGGCGTTAATCCAATGTCACCATTTCGGGGCACATTTAACCCCTAATGGTATCCCTCCCATTCCTTATTTTTATCCGGGCAGTAATTGTTGTGATATTATATGATGTTACATTATATTATTCTGGGGTTGTCCATCTATTCACATTATTATCAGTAGCCATATATTCTCTCTCTCTATCTTGCTTTCTCTCCCCTGTATCGATGTGTTGTATAATTCCTGTTCTCAAGATTTCAGGTGCATTTTACTTGAAGAGATAGTCCAGAGGTACATCTTCGTTGTCACCTATTTTGTCAATCATCTCCCGGGACTAAAATCTGGCGATGGTCTTTCTTATCATGGAGCAGGGAGCTTGTATCACACCAGTTGTATGCTCACTTTCATTCTCCTGTTTCAATGTGTTAGTTAATTCCTATCCCCGAGCTTTTCAAGTGCCTTTCACTCAGAGAGGTGGTCCAAGGGTACATCCTCTTTGTCATCTGTTTTGTCAATCATCTCCCAGGACTGGGGGCTGGCGATGATATTTCTTCTCGTGGAGCAGGGAGCTTGTGTCACACCAACCATCTGAAATGAGATAAATACACACTTTTTAGAGAATATTAGGTTCACTAAAAAGTGTGTATTTATCTAATTTCAGATGGTTGGTGTGACAACAGGAGAATGAAAGTGAGCATACAACTGGTGTGATACAAGCTCCCTGCTCCATGATAAGAAAGACCATCGCCAGATTTTAGTCCCGGGAGATGATTGACAAAATAGGTGACAACGAAGATGTACCTCTGGACTATCTCTTCAAGTGAAATGCACCTGAAATCTTGAGAACAGGAATTATACAACACATCGATACAGGGGAGAGAAAGCAAGATAGAGAGAGAGAATATATGGCTACTGATAATATTGTGAATAGATGGACAACCCCAGAATAATATAATGTAACATCATATAATATCACAACAATTACTGCCCGGATAAAAATAAGGAATGGGAGGGATACCATTAGGGGTTAAATGTGCCCCGAAATGGTGACATTGGATTAACGCCTAGGTCATCTGAGCATATAGGTGATTAGGTGGTAAATATTGTTAGTATTGTAAATAATGTACATATATGTAATGGCATGGATAGTGCATCCAAGAAGGAAATATGTGACTGATAATGAGTTTAAGTGTCCATGACTAAAAGAGAGAATCAAATCCATACAGCACAGTATTAATAGCAAAAATATGAATTCTATATCATGTCAGCATAGTATAACAATATATGGAATACTTAGTAATGAATAGAGCGATTAGTAAGTCCTTAAATGTTTTAGTTTATTTGTTTAATGTTTGGTGTCATACTCATCCCCCACACCACCTGTGACCCCCGCAGCTGGAAAACTGACAGTCTGTGAGACTGACAGGTCCATACGAGCTGCCGGGTGTGCCGCTGGGCGGGCGCGGTGGGCATGACGTCACGGCGTGTGCACGCCTCCTACTGCAGGGGAGAGCGCGCGCACGCCGGGCGTCTGCGCACGCGCCGGCTCTGCGTCACATCCGGGTCCTGCGTTCCAACACGAGGGAAGCAGGAAGTACGTGCGGCGTGGCCCCTGCGGGCTCTCTGAGGCTCGGACGGGGCGCGCGGGTGCGTGCGACCGCGCCCTCGACAGGCATGGACGCGATTGGAGACCGGGAGAATAAAAGGTGAGTGTTAGGGGCACAGCACTTACCTGATGAAGTGGTGAGGAGGTTCACCACGCAACGCATCGTCTTAGTTGGATGGGGTCTATCACACGGTGATGTATTAATACGGCAGACTATAGTAGAGTATTAGTTCCCAGCATATCCTGTACACTTATATTGTTTTGCTTAACCCACTATCAGCAACTGGTTTTTTGTAATATCTCCCGGCATTTTGGGATAGTAATAAGCGCTTGTCACTTTAAATAATGAAACTACACTTGTCACTTTAACTGCACAGGTCACTTTTTTGGTTGATAAATTGTTGTATATATATATATGTTTAGCACCATGTTGTCTTAGATTTTCTTATTATCTTTTTTACTTCATTATTAACTCTCTAGAGGAATTTTTGTAAGGGAACTTCATGTTGATATATTATATAGACATTAACCACCTGATAGCCATCCCACCCCAAATACTTGGGGCTTTTTAATTGTGTTTTTAGATGTATGTATTTTTTTGTATGTAGGATCTGACTAAATAAATTACCATATACTAATTCAAAAATCTTTATAGTGTGCGGCACATTCTATTTAGGGCGATGTTGGTTGTGGCATCTGGTAAACCACAAACATATTTTTTGGATGTTTTTTACAGCTATGGATTAATAAATCTATTTTTGATGAACTATTAGTGTCTTCTATGGTTAGCAGATAGCTGGTGCCCTCAAGTACCTGTTCCCTTTGGGTGGTTTACTGGTACCACCGATTTTGTTTGCTTATTGGTACATATTGGGGGTATTTTTGTGGCACAGCAGGTCTGCTTTAATATTATCTTTTTGGGTGGTGCTGGACAAATAGCACTTTTTGTGCAAGTGTTTTTGTATAGTAGACTGCTTTGCATGATCAGTGCAAGCAGCTTCACAATTTGTACACACCACATTCGTGGTTTTGTCTGTATACAGTATTTATTGCACTTAGCACTTTTTTCTTGTCACACTCTTTTGTCACATTCAATTTATGTCTTCAGTTATCTTCTTAACCCTTGAGGAGATTCTACTCAAGAATTGCTCATTCAGGAATGGTAATGGGGATCCAATTATTCGTTCGGCAGCCCGGGTTATCCTCTTCACCCTATGCTTGTCCTTGGCTGTAGCCCCACCGTACCAGACTGTGAATGAGGTAGTCAAGATCGATCCAATGGCAGCATTGTAGAAGGTTTTTACGATTTCTATAGACATACCGTATCTTTTCAATAGTCTCAAGAGGTATAATCTTTGTTGGGCCTTCTTTAAGATAATGGTAGCTTGATTGCTCTACTCCATTGTGAAATCTGGGTACCTAGAAATGTTGCACTTGCTACGATTTTGACTTCCTCATCACCAATCAAAATGGGATGATACGTTTTGGGGGTTTGCCTGAAGTCAATGATGAGTTTTCTGGATATTCAGGATGAGGTTATTTGCCTTGCACCAGTATTCGAGGGTTTCGAGGGGAAGGATGAAACAGCAACAGAAATCTTTAGCAAACTTTCAGTGACTTACATTGCTTTGACATTGTACTGTATTTGTTAGCTTTTCTAAAAAGTTTTGTAGTTTCACTTGAAACCTTATGATTGTCTCTAACTGGTTCCTGTTTGCTCCTCCGCAGTATGATATACACTCTAATGAGCTCCTAAGAGGAAGGAGAAGCAGAAGATCAGGCAACCGTGGCGGCTGAGAATACAACTTGCCGGCATAAAGCTGGACGTTACCTGACCAATCCGGCGTGCATAACATGGTCTGGGCATCCTCTGTTGGATCACTCCGGGGATCACTGCTGGACATCGCATGCCTACACAATGACGGCTGTGGCTGTCCAGTGACATGGAGCCATATGGCGAAACAGAACAGCGGTCGTTGATCACAGGTTACAGGATGGAAGATACGTCTGACAATGTGAATCCTTTCAGCATCCTATTGGTGAAGGTGCTGCTGCCGAACTAGTGTGCAGCCATTGTTGGGTCCCCCATCAAACTCGCACCAGAAAAAGTTAAAAGGCCTGTAAAGACAATCAATGCGTGCACGCGCCCTGGGATTTCTTGGGACACTGATTCGGTTTGCAAGCAGATTGGTGGATGAAGACTGTCGTTCCCACCCTGACTCCATCATGGTGACTGGTGCGCAGACCTGTATTCATTGCAACAGAGAGAACAAGTCATCAGGACTGGCATTAGGAGGTGGCAAACGCCTAGGGCACCCAAAGGGACCCCTGCTGGGTGTTTGAGATTGTCCATGGTGTTGGGTGCAGTGTAAATCTCACTGATTCCCATACAAAGAAGGTTGACTGTTGCGATTGCACTAGCTTCAGCAGCCTTCTTTTTTATAGGCATCAATTTTCTTTTGCCCGGTCCCAGGGCCGGCTCCAGGTTTTTGGGAGCCCTTGGGCAAAAGAGTCTTAGTGGGCCCCTAAGTAGTGTGTCACATGATGTCACCTTTCAGCTTCACTGCCACAAATGGGTCATCTTCTGCTGCTGATCACCCTCCAGTCCTTATTGCCTTCTCTATAGCCACCAATTGTCCCCTAGTCCTTGTTGCATTCTCTACTGCCACCAAGCACCCATCAGCCTTTACTGCTTGCTCTGCTGCCACTAAAGGCTCCATCATTGCTGTCAGATGTCACCTGGTTCTCGCCACCTTCTGAGCTTCCATCAGTTGCCGTCCGTTCCATGCCACCTTCTCCAGTGTTGCTGATCATCCCCTGTTACTGAGGCCAGCAATGAGCAGGTCTGAACACATTCGGTGGTTCGAGTCCACTGTAAAATAATAACATGGCCAAGTGTGAGCCTGAGTGGGCCCCTAAAGATGCCAGGGGCCCTGGCAATAGCCCAGGTTTGCTGGCATCGGCCCTGCACTGTCCCCACTGCCTGTCTTTTTTACAGCATTTATCACCCCCTTCTTCCTGAGTGTTCCCTTTCCTGTCTGATTACGCAGCTGCTTTGCTGTGAAACCCAGGCACACAAGGGGCAGGGGGTGGAGGATAGCAGCGTGCGGCCACAGGGTATTTAAATGTATTTATTTACTTACATTTATATATTGCATTTGGCTGTGTTGCTCAGTTTTGTTTAGTTTTGCCCAGGGCCTCATTTTGGGTGCTCTTTTTTCTGTATGAGACAGGGCGCAGGATTGGATCTTGGGATTGGTGAGCATTAGACAGCCAGGTCTTGGCGAAGCAGTTGCAGGGGAGAAACATATTTAGTTTCTATGTTTCCCCCAGACAGGTCCCTTAAAGTAGACCAAAACCTAGGATTTTGGCTATCCTGGGTTCTGGTCCATGCCCCGATCGGGGTGCCCCGCTGTGTGAAACCCCCCAGGTTGCCGAAACCAACTCACTTCTTCCCTCTTCCCAGTCCTATGGCTCATGCGCGGCCACACGTCCAATCAGTGTGCTCGGAGCATGCTGACGGCCACATCCCCTGCTACACTCTTAACAGGGAGCGTGCCCACCCCGGTCATTCACAAATGCCTGCCTGCTAGAGGGATAGTGGGGGTGCAGCCACGGCTCCCACATGCGCTGTTAGACCGGGAAAGAAGGTAAGTTTATGGGGGGTTTCACACACCAGGGCATCCTGATTTTGGATGCCCCTGGGGGAGGGAATCGATCAGCCCGGGAATCTTAGAGATTGTCTATCCAACATGTCTCTCACTGTCATGAACTGGTCACACTGAGCTGACAGGCTGCAATATCTGCCTGCAACATCTCTGTCACTGTCATGATCTGGTCACACTGAGCTGACAGGCTGCAATCTCTGCCTGCAACATGTGTCTCACTGTCATGATCTGGTCACACTGAGCTGACGGGTTGCAATATCTGCCTGCAACATCTCTGTCACTGTCAAGATCTGGTCACACTGAGCTGACAGGCTGCAATCTCTGCCTCCAACATGTCTCTCACTGTCATGATCTGGTCACACTGAGCTGACAGGCTGCAATCTCTGCCTCCAACATGTCTCTCACTGTCATGATCTGGTCACACTGAGCTGTCAGGCTGCAATCTCTGCCTGCAACATGTCTCCCACTGTCATGATCTGGTCACACTGAACTGACAGGTTGCAATATCTGCCTGCAAAATGTCTCTCACTGTCATGATCTGGTCACACTGAGCTGACAGGCTGCAATCTCTGCCTCCAACATGTCTCTCACTGTCATAATCTGGCTACACTGAGCTGACAGGCTGCAATCTCTGCCTGCAACATGTCCCCTATTGTCATGATCTGGCCACACTGAGCTGACAGGCTGCAATCTCTGCCTGCAACATGTCTCCTATTGTCAATTCAATTCAATTTATTGTTCGCTAAGTACATCGTGAGATGAACAAGGAATTCTTTTCGGCATATACACAGTGCAAAAAGAAAACAGTAGACAGATAACTACAGTTACCCTTCCAAAGGAAGGGGAACACGAAAGACAGAGATACAGAAGCAGATAATCTCTTATAGAGTCAAGGTATAATATGTTATAAAAGCAGATTATAAGATAATCTGTCATGATCTGGTCAACGTGAGCTGATAGGCTGCAATTTCTGCCTCCAACATGTCTCTCACTGTCATGATCTGGTCACACTGAGCTGTCAGGCTGCAATCTCTGCCTGCAACATGCCTCTCACTGTCATGATCTGATCACACTGAACTGACAGGCTGCAATCTCTGCCTGCAACACCTCTATCACTGTCATGATCTGGTCACACTGAGCTGACAGGCTGCGATCTCTGCCTGCAACATCTCTGTCACTGTCATGATCTGGTCACACTGAGCTGACAGGCTGCACTCTCTGCCTGCAACATGTCTCCCACTGTCATGATCTGGTCACACTGAGCTGACAGGCTGCAATCTCTGACTGCAACATCTCTGTCACTGTCATGACCTGGTCACACTGATCTGACAGGCTGCAATCTCTGCCTGCAACATGTCTCTCACTGTCATGATCTGGTCACACTGAGCTCACAGGCTGCAATCTCTGCCTGCAACATGTCCCTCACTGTCATGATCTGGTCACACTGGGCTGACAGGCTACAATCTCTGCCTGCAACATGTCCCTCACTGTCATGATCTGGTCACACTGAGCTGACAGGCTGCGATCTCTGCCTGCAACATGTCTCTCACTGTCATGATCTGGTCAAACTGAGCTGACAGGCTGCAATCTCTCCCTTGAGACCGCCCATTATGAATATGTAAAGCACACAGTGTGCTTACATCAAATTGCTGATTCCACAACCACTGTTTCTCTTCCTTTTTTCAGTGTCTCCAATACTCTAATACTTTTAAAGATAATTTAGGAACTACAGGGTTCTTTTTGAAAACTGATTGAAGTTTTGGGACAGTGCAATGTGTAGCCCGAGACAATGCGACAACAATTTTAGTATAACTTTAAGGGCTGTTTAGGGTGACTGGGATTAACACGAATGTGTCATATAAGATCACATGTGTCGCATGTCCGGATTGAGGCGACAGGTGAGTGTAACTCAAACCAAGATTGACACATATTTGAGTAAGGGTTTTTCCTGGAGTCCTTGAGAATTCCAACGTCAAATTCTATGATGAATCTATCTATGTATATTCCCAGTATGTCACACACCCCGCTTCTGAATATTCATGACACTTGGGTAACTGTCCTGTAGAGGGCGATCTTATGCCTGTTCTCATGTCTTCTAGGTGGGATCCCTTCTTTTGAAGTTTAAAGAGGGAGTTCTCCCGGTCCTAGGGTCCCTTAGAGTTTAATTTAGGGTTTCCAAAAAAAAAAAAAAATCCTCCCACTTGGGACCTGAAGGGGCATCCCGGGTAGCTTAATAGCGTAAATCCCTCTGGTCATTGCGACTACATTAAAATCACCATATGGAGGTTTCTCAGGATACCGGGCTGGGCTCCCCTCGGGGCAACCCCGGCAATGTGTGGGTTGTGGGGCATCCCTTGCGGAGGATAATGTACTTGTTTGCATACCTTGTGCTCAGCGGGCCATAACGCAGCAGTCGGGGGCCCATGCGTCTGGGTCCTGGGTCCCGGCCTCATCTCCTTCCCCACCCTGCCTTATCCGTACCCCTAGTGATGTTGTCACAGGTGGGGAGTCGCAATCTGATGTATGTGCCAGACTGGCTAATATTGAGAATTTTTTTTCTGGCTCTGTTGCCAGAAAGGCCTCGGCTAAGCGAAAGCATTTGTCTCCAGCCGCGCCGGCCTTTGAGTTTGATGATTATGATTTTTTATCTGCTGGACATGGCTGTCATTTGCCCAGTGCCTTTCGCGGAAAGGGGCTTGGGATTCTATTCCAATCTATTCACGGTGCCCAAGAAGGACGGCTCAGTTCGACCCATTTTGGATCTGAAGCTCCTCAATCGGTTTATCCGCTTCAGGAAGTTTCGCATGGAAACCTTGCGGTCAGCCATCAATTCTCTTCCTCAGGGGGACTTCATGACGTCCATAGACATCAGGGATGCTTATCTGCATGTACCTATCTTCCTGGCACACCAGAGATTCCTCAAGTTCGTGGTGGAAGATCAGCATTTTCAGTTTGTGGCCCTTCCATTCGGGCTTACCTCGGCTCCGAGGGTGTTCACCAAGGTATTGGCGGGGGTGATGGCCCTCCTCAGAGTCCAGGGCATTCGCATTGTACCATACCTGGACGACCTTCTCATTTTGGCTTCCTCTCTCAGCCAAGCGGAGCTAGACACCAGAGTGGTGGTATCCACGCTGGAGAGGTTCGGTTGGGTGATCAACTATTCCAAGTCCTCCCTCTCCCCGTCCAGGGAGGTTTCGTTTCTGGGCATGACTCTGGATGCCTTTCAGGCCAGGGTGTTCCTTCCTCAGCCCAAGATTCTTCTGATCCGAGATTTGGTTCGGCTTCTGCTTTCCAATCCTCGCCCGTCTATCCGGCTAGGGATGAGATTGGTAGGTCTGATGGTGGCTTCCTTCGAGGCAGTCCCTTTTGCCCAGTTTCACATGAGGACGCTTCAGCTCCATCTTCTAGCAACTTGGGACAAGTGTCTGCTGTCATTGGATCAGTCTTGTCTGCTGTCTCCCCGGGCTCAGCAGTCCCTTCAGTGGTGGCTACTGTCAAGCAATCTGTTGAAGGGCAGATCCTTTCTGACCCCTTGTAGGGGTTATGGGGGCCTCGGGAGGCTCAAACCCCTATCAACGTTTTGGAGCTACGGACCATTTGGTTGGTTCTGTCTCGCTTGACTCTTGCAGGGATTGCCAGTTCAAGTCCGATCGGACAATCGGATGGCGGTCGCTTACATCAATCACCAAGGAGGGACTCGCAGCAGGAGTGCCCTCAGGGAGGTATCTCTGATCCTTGTTTGGGCAGAGAGCAATGTCCCATGCATCTCAGCCATTTACATCCCGGGAGTGGAGAACACGAAGGCGGATTCCCTGAGCAGGAGATCCTCTCGCCGAATAGAATGGTCTCTCAGTTCCAAGGTATTCCAGTCCCTTTGTCACAAGTGGGAGACTCCCGAGGTGGAGGTGGCCTCTCGTCACAATCACAAGCTTCCTGCCTTTGTGTCTCTGTCTCAGGATCCTCTGGCCCTGGCAGTGGATGCCATGTCCCTGGCTTGGAGGGAACTGGGGTTTCTGTACCTGTTCCCCCCCTTCTCCATGGTGGGCAAGTTGGTGCGCAAGCTAACTCTACAAGGGGCACCAGCAATTCTGGTGGCTCCAAGGTGACCAAAACGAGTGTGGTTCACAGACGTCGTGCGGCTGGCAGTAGATCAGTTTTATCTGCCTCTTCTTCCGGATCTTATCACCCAGGGTCAGCTACGCTACCCCAATTTACCAACGCTGGCTTTGACGGCGTGGCTGCTGAAACCTCAATCTTAGAGGAAGGTCTTTCTGATGCGGTGGTTCGAACTCTTGTTAGAGCTAGGAAGAGATCTTCCTCTAACGTCTACTATAGGACTTGGAGGTCTTATATTAACTAGTGCGAGGCTAGGTCCTTGCCTTGTAGGGTGTTTTCTATTCCCAGAATTCTGGAGTTTCTTCAACATGGTCTGGACTCGGGGTTCCAGCTTAGTACTTTGAAAGGGCAGGTTTCTGCCCTGGCGGTCTTTTGCCCTTCATCCCTGGTTAAGACATTTTTCCAGGGGGTTACTCATGTGCGGCCTCCTAGAAAGCCCTTGCGGCCTGCTTGGGATTTAAGCTTGGTTCTGTCGGCTCTCCAAGGGCCTCCAATGACAAGGAGAGGACCTTACATTCTTTGGATGTGGTTCGATGTGTGAAATATTATTTGGTGGCTACTTCTCCTTTTCGTAAGACGGACACCTTTTTCGTGGTGCCCTCCGGGCCCAGGAAAGGTCTGGTGCCCGCTAAGTCTTCTATTAGTAAATGGATTCGACAGACCATTGTTGGGGCCTATTCTGCCAAGGGGAAGGTTCCCCCTTTTCGTGTTACTGCTCATTCTACTCGTGCTGTTGGTGCCTCTTGGGCTTTTCAGCATCAGGCTTCTGTTGAACAAGTTTGCAAGGCTGCTACTTGGTCTTCTGTTCATACTTTTTCTAAGTTTTATAAGGTTGATGTGCGGGCCTCAGCGGAAGCTGTTTTTGGCTGCAAAGTTCTGCAAGCTGCAGTAGTTTAAGTTTGCATTATTGCCTTTTTGGGATCCCCACCCATTATGGGCACTGCTACTGGATGTCCCAAGTGTCATGAATATTCGGAAGCGGGGTGTGTGACATACTGGGAATAATACCATTTTGTGATTACTCACCTGTAAAATGGTTATTACAAGTATGTCACACACCCCGCTACATCCCCCCCTTTTTTGGTTTTCTGGGATCCTTTATATGGTGAACCTTTTTCTTTACTGTTTACATTTGGCTCTTCCTGGTCCCTTTACTGCTGTCTTATACTGGGGAATGGTGGGAGGTCCCAGGTATTTATGGGCCAGGAAGGGCTCCTTTTTTTCATGTCATCTCTGCAAGATCGCCCTCTACAGGACAGTTACCCAAGTGTCATGAATATTTGGAAGCGGGGTGTGTGACATACTTGTAATAACCATTTTACAGGTGAGTAATCACAAAATGGTATTTTTCTCGTCTGTCCTGTTTTAGATTTCAATCTGCGTTTCTATGTGTTTATCTCCCCATGTTGCTGATTGCAGCCGGTATCTTGATGGGGGGAAACGCATCTACAGATCTCCTGCATTTCTCCCCCAGGATCCTCTTTTCCTCGTCTGCTAACCATCTCTTCATTTAAAAAAAAATGCATCTTCCTGACAGCCCGATAATCTCCTGGAGGCAGCTGGCGCCGTCTCTGGCAGCGATGATTACAGCCCGTTTTCCATCCGCCTGACTCTGATTTTGCATCCTGTATATAATGAATTTGTTCCAACATGGGATAATAAATGATCAGACACTTACCCCGCAGAGTGGTCGTTTCTGGCTTTTGGGGACGCGAACATTTCAAGGTCATTCTCTTTCACGTCAGTGTAACTGTAACATAAAAGTTTCATGATAAAACATGTTAAAAAAATGTTTATAATTTATACTTGATATCTAAAGTAGTAAATCAAGGCAGCTGGACTTATATTTTTTGTTCTGTGGCTTTGATTTACTACTACAAATATACCATGACTGGGTTGAATAAGAACCTTCAGCTGAGGAAATCACACCTCACTCCTGATGAGAGCACGAGAGGCTCAAAACAGTAGATCATAGAAAGTCTAAGCTGATCTTGTCACCTACAGTATTAATCAATGGAGGTAGGTGGAGTTACATGTCTGTACAATGTACTTTCTGGCACCAAAAATTCTGCAAGTTAAAAATGGAGGAATATATTTCTATTCTCATAAGATCCAAAATATTGGTCAAGCAAGTGTGTAATAGTACAGTACCTACAGAAAAGTGCCATAATAATATTACAAATGTTCATAATTTAGACTTAAAGAGGAACATCAGACCAAAAATAAAAAGGGGCCATCCCCCCCCCCCATTACTTACCCCCCTACTTTCCTTGGATGTTGTCGCTTCCTACTGCGTTGACAACCTTCTGCTTTTGGGCATGATCGCTGCCACCCGCGCCAACTTGGCCATCTGTTAGTGACAGCCCGGCTTCAGCCATGCTCTTCTAAGTCCTGCGCCGCTCAGCAAAGTCTTGTGGAATTTTGGGGGGTCCAGTTGCATCTGCGCAGGCATGAGATCGGAAGGTCGCCGGATTCCGAGGGATCCAAAATAAGATCCCCTGCGAGGTGAGTATTTAGTGCCCAAAGGTAAAACCGAAGGGGGCGGGGGGGGGGGGGCAGCAGATCAGTTTAAGGGAGGCTTTAACTTCCCACGATGTTCCTCTTTAAAGTGGATCAAAACCCACCCTGGATATAAGACCCCAGAGCAGGCATACTCCCTCCACCCGGGGCATCCAGATTCAGAATTCCCCACTGTGTAAAACCCCTCACGTCGCCCAGTAAACTCACCTTCTCCCTGATCTAACGGCGCTGCTCGTTGATATACCTTTAGCAGGGGGCCCGTCCTGCCAGGCATTTGTGAATGGGCGGCGTGGCCACACTCCCTGTTAGAGGGTAGCAGGAGTAGACAGGAGAGGATGGGGGGTTTCACACAGTGGGGCATCCCCGATCAGGGTGCCCCAGGGGCAAGAATCAGAACCTAGTATAGTCAAAAACCTGGGTTTTGGTCCACTTCAACTGCAATTTCAAATGGTCTTTTTTAAAAACACGACTACCCCCGAGCCTGCTGCATCGCCCAAGTTACATGGGCGTGGAGGGTGCGGAGGAAGGGCTCTGTTCTGCTATAACATGGTGGATGGAATGCAGGCAGGAAGAATCAACAAGAATACTGCAATACAGAAAATCCAACATCAAAATCAGAGAGACTACACATAAGTAAAAGTAGCAGCGCCATCTACTGTCCTCTCAAAAAACTGTAGTTCCTCCAGCACTATATACGTAATACATAATATGCTGAAGCTGTTGTATCTCCAACATGCAGAAATGAGGGAGATAGAGGAAATGTGGAAAAGTGAAACCAAGGAGGGAATGTGGAACAAAAGAAGAAGATGGAAGAAAATGGTAAAAAAAGGGGGATAGAGGAAATATCAAAGGGTGCGAATAATGGAGAAAATGTGAAAAGCGAGAAAGACGGAGAGAATGTGAAAAAGATAGAACAAGGAGGGAATGTGGAATAGGAGAGGCTGTGCAAGAAAGAGAACATTGAAGAAAATGTGAAAAAGGCAGAACATTGAAGGGAATATGAGCAGGAGGGAATGAAGGAAGGGGGGGGGGGAAAGAACTATTACGGAGATGTGAAAAATAAAAAGAAAGAAGATTTTGCTACATGCAAAACTCATTAGAGTGCATCAAGTTTGGTGCCTCATTGGCGCTCCTAGGATGACGACATCCTGTGCTGGCACTCCAAGCACATGCCAAAGACCGGCACTGTGTGTCGCCTAGGTGGGTATATATATTGTGGTAAATTGTATCAAAATGTCTATTTCTCCCCTGCTTGGCTGTATAAAACACAATCCGGGTCGGGTTTTCAGGACCCGGGTCACTTCCCCAATTCCCTTACGGGTTGTTACATGTTCTAAGGCCCTCCACAAGTGTGCACGCTGATTACAGGGGAAGCCTGTATAAGAAGAGAGCACACGGCCTTTCCTTTGTCTATGACCAGCCTGTTGGAGTGAGCCCAGGCTGAGCTGCACTGTGGTGAAGGATAGCACTGGACATTGAGCAGAGGGCTGATACGCCCTGTAAAGTGGACTGGAATTGATCAGCTTGCTGGAGTACCCAGCCCAGGACTATTTTGGTTGGTGAAGTAACCCTTTTTGCTTACTGCATTTGTGCTGCAATCTTTGGACTATCTACTGAATAAAAGCCGTTTTGCCGTTCAAATCCGTTGTCATCACTGCTGATTGTTTGCCGCTTACAATATATATATAATATATATTGTGGTAAAGTGTATAAAAATGTCATAAATGGTGTGTATTTCTCCCCTGCTAGGCTGTATCAGGCCCGATCCGTGCCGGGTTTTCAGGACCCAGGTCACTTTTCCCAATCCTTTTCAGGTTTGTTCCCTGGTCCAGGCCATGCACAGGTGATCAGGCTGATTGCAGGGGAAGCCTGAATAAAAAGGAGCCACTATCAGTAGTCGATTGACCAGCCTGAAGGAGGGAGCCCAGGCTGAATTGCACAACTAGAACAAAAGGACTATAAGCAAGCCAAAGGACTTGGCTTCTGCGCCCCTAACCGTGGATTTGTAGGGATGAGCAGCGGAGGGTTTATACGCCCTGCAAAGTGGATTTAACTTACCTTGGAGTTACAGCTTGCTGGAGTACCCAGCCCTGGACTTATATTGATTTGGGTGAAGTAACCACTTTTGATTTATTGCATTGATGCTGCAATCCCCGAAGTGAGTGATAATTTACATTTGAACACTTTATTTGCTCAATAAAGCCATTTTGCTGTTGAAAAACTGTTGTCCGTGTCACTGCCGTATGCCATATAGATATATATTGCGATAGGCTGTCTGCACATGTTCCTCTCATTGTTTTTATGGTTAAAATGGGAGATTTATCAGCGTTGCAAATAGAAGATTGGCTTCCATTCCAAGTGTCATGTCCCACAACGTGCGTTTTGATTTGCCCGGGGTAACTCTTAATGTTTATTTGCATAGGCTCAGCAGTGTGCCTTTAACTCCTTGTCCCTTCCAGGCTCCCTTAGTCTTCCTCTGATGCAAGTAACTCCTCCCTTCTTCCCCTCCATTTCTGCCATTTCTAATCTGGCATCTAAGCAGTGCACACCTGCTGCTACCTTCTGCAGCTACAGTCCTTTTACCTTTTGTTGCTGTATGGATTACACCAAGTTTCCAGCTGTATTGAATGTACATGTCTGCTGTAACAAGATTTTGTACGGAAATAAAGCTTTTGAAATTTAACCACATGATCCAAGAACAACCGAGTAAGATATCTGCCGAGCCTTATGGAGTAAAGAAAACATCCATCGCAGACACACACAAGGAACGTGGAGCTGTCTACAGGATTCCATTTACTGCCATTTGGGAGAGTCAGAATACCAATGGTGGCAGTTATTTCTGAAACTGCGCAGTTTGTGGACTGTTGCCATGCTTATGTGGTGAAAGTGTATTGTGAGTGGACAAAAGATACCATTGCGAAAAAGCAATGCAGAAACCATGGTTCACCACGTGCCGTTGATAGAAGAGGTAAAAGGGACCACTGCTCTTCGCAACATGGTTTGTACTGTGCTAACAACCCCAGCGTTCTGCCTATTGAGCGCTAAGCATAGATTTTTCTTGGTTATGGCGGCCTTGTTGCTCATTGTCTTCTCTGGGGCCAGTGTCGCATGTCTAGAAATGTCAGGCATGGACTAGAGGAGCATGACTAAGACTTCCAAGCAGGGCCAGATTATGAGGGGCACATGCCCCGGGGCCTCCTCCACTTGCCCTGCAAAGGGGGCTCCACCAACCTTTGGGTTATGGACTGGTACAGGAGGCTTTTCAGTCTTTGGTCTGATGGGCCGCGGGGCCAACAACAACTGGGCAAGCCTTTTTTTTGCAAACCTGCAGCCAAAGCCACCACAGGGCAGGATGGAGAGTATAGAGCAGCAAAGCTGCCATCATCAACGCTACAGTGATGGGTGCAGAGCTGTCACTGCACATAAGCCACCAAGCACAGCCGCTGGCAGCTCAATGCAGGGAACTGTTTTCTGCTGGACCAGCCGGGTGACTACACCTTTAGCTAGTTACCTAAAGTTAGTGTAGCATACGGGTCCCTGAGGGGTTTAGCTCCTCAGGCGTATGGGGAGTGGGTTCTTTGTTAACAGGCTTGGGAGACCTCCTGATGTGGGCTTGCTTCCAATAACTCCAAATGAGACCGACTTTATGAAAAGGGCACTTACTTTATTAGCAGGACTTCAGGTACACTTTATACTTCACAGCAGGTCATACAGTTTCCTTAGCAGTTCCCATAGCACAACATTACATCCAGATGGACTTCAACTGGTTGTGGGCACTCATCCTGATCCCATAGCAGAATACTGAGGCCTTAGCTTCCTCCATCAGCATCTTGAGGGGGGGGGGGGGAATGGTTCACCTTTCCTGTGGTCACTTGTTAGGTATGAATGTGGCTCCTTTGCTCTCTCCTACACCAATGACTGCTACCAGCCTACCCTGCTGGTACCTTCCTCACTCCCCGTTACTACAATATATTCTCTCGTAACTCTAACCCATGGCCCCCTTATATAGATTACCTAGACTGGCTTCCAGAACCTTCTCTAGCCTTACTCACCTTAGCCAATGGCAGCTCAGCTGTACTCCTATGTGGTTAGGTTTTAGCCAACAGTTTGGTAGACCTGCAGTGTCACAATCCATTAGCCATCCAACAGTGCCATCTTGTGGTGATGTAGAACAACTGCAGGACTGATATGAACTACCACACTGAAGAACCACAAAGGTAATGGCTGACCACTTTACGCTGGCTACATTAGTTTAAAAGAAAAAAACAGGAAGTCTTAGTCAGACCATGTGACTGTATGCATAGTGTGTTTAGCCTGCTAACAGAAAGGAGCTGTTCCTTTTGCTCCATTACCAGAGATGTGTTGCTGATGTATCCTGTTCACATTTATGATCTGGACTGTTGCTGAATAAGCAGCCAGTGTTCCTGCACACTGGAAGAGTGTAGTGTACAATCCGCTGCCCTTTAGTAACTGAACCCACTCTCAGGCAACTCCAACCCTTTTTCCCTTCCCAGATCCTGAGGAAGAACCCCACCTGGACCCCGTTAACCCTTTCATGGAACCCCTGATCTATGACAACAGACCTGGACCTTATTGAGGACTCCTTTTTCAAGGCAAACCTTAATGTAGATAAAAAATGTAACTATCCTGGCGGGGGGGGGGGGGGGCATTCTGCCCACCACTGACTTGACTGGGTGTAGAACACTTATGCACTAATCACCTTCTGCCTTTTCCTGGTTATAGGTCCCATTGCTAAGCTTGAGAACAGTTTTGCAACACATTCTATTACTGTCATTGTGCTCCTCAGCCGTCAAGTCTGCTCTCATCACCGAATCTTATAGAGTCCTGAGACAATTGCGGCCACCTTGTCACATCCGATCACTCCGGCCTTTCATGTCTCGCTGCTTTTCACTGTGGAAACTTGCGCCGGCTGGAGCTCAGCTCATGATGTTAAACCATCTTGTCTTGAAAATACGGGCTGCGATGTTGGAAATATACATCGCCTTGAGCTTCGTTCACTGACCTATTTGTTCTTCATGGCAAGAAGTCAGTCCCCAGCGTCATCTGCATCTTCCCATTGTGCGACAGATCTATTTTTAAATGGCGAAGAGTCACGTAGAGAAATGTTTGTATGTCACTAATGTTAAAACTCCAACTCTGAACTCTGAAACAGTTGGTTCCTTTTGAACTATCAAGCCTGGTTCAAAAAGGACCAGCCTGGCCCCCTCGCACCTAACTGCACAGATCGCTCGTAATACTTACCTTCATTACCAGCCAGCGCCGGGAAAGGAGTCCCGCCATTGGCTGCTCACGTGGGCCGAAGTTGCGTCCTCTGTGTCGCCCGAATTGCGGGACTCCTTTCCCGGCGCTGGCTCGTAATGAAGGTGAGTATTACGAGCAGTCTGTGCAGTTAGGCTCCAGCATTTTGGATGCCCCCCCCCGCGCCGAGGTTCTTCCTATCAGCAGAGAGAGGGACCATGACTGATCATGAGCCTTAAACCGGACCAACACCTGTTATTACTTTAAGGGGTGTTGGTCCGGTTTAAGGCTCATGATCAGTCATCATTTAGCCAGAGTAACATGTAAACAAGTTAAATCTAATGCTCTAAATGGCGACGATAACTTCCATAATAGAGAACAGCAAAGCCCAACAATAAACGAGCCGCGTGCGGCAGACAAACGATCCCCCACTAAACCATTTGCAACGCTCCATCTTCTTAGTCGTTTTCATATCATCAGCCGCCGGTGTGGTAATTAGTTAATTGGGGCCAGGAGGGCGGCGGGTAAGCTTGGGGCGTGATGGATTGAGCTCCCGCTGCTGTTGCAGAATTTCGGAGGTACCCCACGGTTTGCTGCACGCAGAGAGACACAAAGAAACTTTCCAAAACCTAACTCCGCCGTGATTGCGCAAAGCCGCGGAATCGCCCACAATCCCCCTCAGCCACCGCAAACAAAACCGGCGGAGGAGAAAGACATTAAAATGTCATTAAAAACAGCTTGAACGCCGAACCTGATGCTTTCCTGGCGGCTGGCGAGAATGATTAGCAGAGGAGAATTGGAAGATGTTCTTTTATCTCACAGATTAGGCGCTTGCGTGTGACATTTATCGACGGCTCCCGTACGCAGGTTTTGCGGCACGTTGGAACCCTTTCTTTCCAAATCACAAGGCGTTCATCTCCATATGGCTCCTGTTTGATTATTCCGACACTTCTGAATCACGCTGTCTCAGGCTTCCAAAGTAGAACAGTGCCAAATAACAGCTACCGCTGCTTTGTTCCTCGCCGAAACAACCCTTAACCTTTTCCCTGCCGTGCATGTGAGCTACACATCCAGAGACGCCATCTGGAATATGGCCCTATATAGCAGCAATGTCTGGGGTCTCTTCATAACCAAAGTGTAATGGCTTGGCCCCTAGTTTAGAGATGATCAATGTCTGAGACTCCAGGGCAGGCATATTCGCTCCACCCCGATTGGGGGTGCCTTGCTGTGTAAAACCCCCCAGGTGATCCGAAAACTCACCTTCATCCCGGTCCAATAGCGCATGCGCGAGCAGTGGCCGCATCCCGCCATCCCTTTAGCAAGGTGCATGCCCGTGCCAGGCATATGTGAATGGCTGGCGCAAGTGCGCTCCCTGTTAAGGGTTAGCGGGGGATGAGTCCATCAGCGTGCTCGGATCAGCTCGTTTTAGACAAGCTCCTGGACGAAGGGACTCGAGCGGATCCGAGCGCGCTGATTGGCTGTGCGGCCGCACATACGCCGTAGCACGCTAGGAGCCGCTGACGTCACGTCATCTAAGACCTCGTCTTAGAGCAGTGGCTCCGAGTGCGCTGACGGATGCATCCTCCACTTCCCTCTAACAGGAAGGGATAGAGGGATAGATAGAGGGATAGCGGGGATGTGGCCGTGGTTCGCACATGCGCCATTGGACCGGGAAGCAAGGTAAGTGTATGGGGTGATCTGGGGGGTTTCACACATTGGGGCTGCCCCAGGGGAGGGAATCGATCGGCCTGTGAATTTTATAGATTCCCCGCCCGATCGCCGTGAGTTTTGGACCACTTTAAGCGCCCTATTTTCCCCTCAATTTTATGAGATCTTTATTAAAATGTCAGGCCTGAAGTAATCTTACACCGGACCAACACCGTAATTACTTTAACGGGTGTTGGTCCCTCTCTCTGGTGATAGGAAGAACTTCCGGGGGGCATCCAGAACGCTGGAGCCTTGCATCTAATGGCACAGATGGCTTGTAATACTGAGCTACACATCCGGAGCCACCATCTGGAATATGGCCCTATATAGCAGCAATGTCTGGGGTCTCCTCATAACCAATGTGTAATGGCTTGGCCCCTAGTTTAAAGAGGATCAATGTCTATGAGACTCCAGGGCAGGCATACTCGCTCCACCCCGATTGGGGGTGCCCCGCTGTGTAAAACCTCCCAGGTGACCGGAAACTCACCTTCATCCCGGTCCAATAGCACATGCGCGAGCAGTGGCCGCATCCCCGCCATCCCTTTAGCAAGGTGCATGCCAGTGCCAGGCATATGTGAATGGCTGGCGCAAGTGCGCTCCCTGTTAAGGGTTAGCGGGGGATGCGTCCGTCAGCGTGCTCGGATCAGCTAGTATTAGACAAGCTCCTGAACGAAGGGGCTCGAGCGGATCCGAGCGTGCTGATTGGACGTGCGGCCGCGCATGCGCCGTAGAAGGAGCCACTGGCATCGCGCCATCTAAGGCCTCATCTTAGAGCAGCGACTCCAAGTGCGCTGATGGATGCATCCTCCACTTCCCTCTAACAGGGAGGGATAGAGTGATAGATAGAGGGATAGCCGGGATGTGGCCGTGGTTCGCGCATGCACCGTTGGACCAGGAAGCAAGGTAAGTGTATGGGGTGACCTGGGGGGTTTCACACATTGGGACTGCCCCGGGAGGAGGGAATCGATTGGCCCGGGAATTTTATAGATTCCCGGGCCGATCGCAGTGGGTTTGGACCACTTTAAGTGCCCTATTTTCTCCTCAATTTGATGAGATCTTAAAAATATCAGACCTGAAGTAATCTTAAACTAGACCAACATCTGTTATTACTTTAACGGGTGTTGGTCCCTCTCTCTGCTAATAGGAAGAACCTCGGGGGGGGGGGGGGGGCATCCAGAACGCTCGAGCCCCCTCGCACCTAACTGCACAGATGGCTTGTAATACTGAGCTACACATCCGGAGCCACCATCTGGAATATGGCCCTATATAGCAGCAATGTCTGGGGCCTCTTCATAACCAATGTGTAATGGCTTGTCCCCTAGTTTAAAGAGGATCAATGTCTATGAGACTCCAGGGCAGGCATACTCACTCCACCCCGATTGGGGGTGCTCCGCTGTGTAAAACCCCTCAGGTGGCCCGAAAACTCACCTTCATCCCGGTCCAATAGTGCATGCGTCAGCAGTGGCCGCATCCCGCCATCCCTTTAGCAAGGTGCATGCCAGTGCCAGGCATACGTGAATGGCTGGCGCGAGCGCGCTTCCTGTTAAAGGTTAGGGGGATGCGTCCGTCAGCGTGCTCGATCCGAGCGCACTGATTGGACAAGCGGCAGGGCATGCGCCATAGGATCAGGAAGAGGTGAGCTTGTTCAGGCGACCTGGCGGGGGCAAGGACCAACTTTAAAGAGGAACAAAACACAGGAATTTTACTTTCCCGTGTGTTGTTCCTCTACGCGGCGGCATCCTGAATTGGGATATCCCACTGTGTGTATTCCCCCAGGTTGCCCAATCAACTCACCTTTCAGTTGCTCCCCCGATCGGGGGTGCCCCGCTGTGTGAAACCCCCCAGATCACCCAATCTAACTCATCTCTTCCTGGCCCTACAGTGCATGCGCGGCCGCTAGTCAAATCAGCGCGCTCAGAGCCGCTGACGTCACGCCATCTAAAACGACGTCTAAGGCCAGCGGTTCCGATCGTGCTGGCTGCCGCATCCCCCGCTTCCCTCTAACAGGGAGCTTGCCTGTGCAGGCCTTCAGAAATGGCTGGCTAGAGGGATAGCGGGGATGTGCCGTTGGACCGGGGAGCAAGGTAAGTGAAGGGGGTGACCTGGGTGGTTTCACACAGCGTGAATCCTGATTTTGGATGCCCTGGGGGGACGGAATCAATTGGCCCAGGAATCTTATAGATTCCCGGGCCAATCGTGCTGGGTTTTGGTCCACTTTAAAGAGGACCAAAACCCACCCTGGAGTCTATGAGCCTCCAGGGTGGCCTGCTGTGTAAACACGCAGGAATTTCACTTTCCCGTGTATTGTTCCTCTATGTGGCGGCATCCTGAATTGGGATGCCCCACTGTGTGTATTCCCCCTGGTCACCTTCCAGTTTCTCCCACGGCGCAGGCTCAAGTTGAAAGCAACCGTGCTCAGCTAATAAGTGCGGTCTCTGTCACTCGACTCCCTTCAGCGTTGCCGACGGATAAGTACCCGAGTTAGGTGAGTGGGTACCTCTGTCTGGCATCGGGCTTGATGCTAGGTTAGGAGCAGGGGGCTTCCGGTGAACCCCAGTCGGCAACCAGGTGGGGCAGTCGGCCAATAGTGAAGAAGCGCAGAAGTGTATGGGGGGGCGCCATCCTATAGTCTCGTACAGGGAGCGTTGCACCCTAAGGCCGGCCCTGGTTTCTGCCTTAATATTGGCACTAACTGAACTGTTCCATTAAAGGCAGGTTGGTTGTATTTAGACATTCAAGAGATTTGAGCCTCACGCTCTCTAGGAGCCACTCGATGAACCTTTGCACAGTCACTGGGTTTAATTTTTGTGTATTCTTGTATCATTAAAGAAGAAATAAAATGTGCTATTGCGGTGATTTCATCTCTGCCCTGCGCTGCATCCATATGTTCCCGTTCTGGCACAAGACCCTCGGGAACGGTCTCATTGCTCCACCACATCTGCAGAGTCTATCATGGCAGAGACACATGTGGCGAATAGATTTAATAGGCATTGCTCTCCCGTTGCTTTTAATCCAGTAACTACCTGCCTTTGCTTCTTTGATTCTCTAATAAAACACTGCCCTCGATTCAATAAAGGCAGAAAAAAATTCTCATGGTAGTAAAAAAAATTCAATTCATGAGAAAAAAGCCTGAGAATGTCACTGTTACTTAATCACCAGCTAAGAAAACAATGAAAGTCAATGGCACTTTTTTACTACAGGAAAAGTAGAGAACTGTTTACTTCTTTCTACACTGTAGTAAAAGCTGCCATTGACTTTCATTGTCTTATTCTAAGTATGTCACACACCCCGCTTCAAGAAATTCATAACGTGTGGGTAATACTGACCTGTAGAGGGCGATATGCAGAGATGCCAGGAAAAAAGAGAGCCCCTCCTGGTCCATAAATACCTGGGACCTCCCACTCATTACCCAGTCTTCATCTCTGCAGACGGCGAGCAAGTCAGAAGATGTGGTCTCCTCCTTGCACAGGGGGATTTCAGGTAGCCGGGATGACTCCCGGCCCTTTAGTTATCTATTTCCACCTGGATCCTTTTTTTCTGTTACCCATGCCTCCCAGCCTAGGCTGAAGGTCCGGTGAGGGTAGAAAAGCACCCTTGGTGCTTAAGAGCAAATGCTCTCCCGTGAGACCCTATACAAGAGGGTAGGCGGTCATCCGGGACGGTGACCCCGGTTTGGGATGCCCCGTCCCTTGGCCTTACACTTTGGGTGGTCCCCCCCTTTGGGTAATGCCCCTATCCCTAGCGGGATAGCGGAGGGTAGGAGCAGGGCCCCTTATTCGGTGTTAGGTCCAAATTTTGTAATCATTAATTCTTAATTTATTAATGTTTTAATGTATTAATTTATTGAATTATTCTCCCAATAGTTATTAGCTTAATTATTACTTCATAATTCAGCGTGTATTTCACTGTCAAAATGGTGCTGTGGCCGCCATTCTTATGCAGGCGTTCTCTCTGTGGTAAAAGGGGCGGGGCCCGGGCTTTAGGCGCGAGCCGTGGCCCCCACCCGTCTGTTTGGCGCTGATGCGGCTTGGATTCTGAGCGGGGAGCGGGGCCGGGCGTCAGGGTCAAAGCCACGGCCCGCTCCCCTCCTTATGGTCTCTTCTGAGACCCGCGCTGCGGCCGCACATTGCTGCAGTGCCGGCCTTTTTGCATTGTCATGGCGGAGGGGAGCTTCTCGCCTCACGCTCTCACACTTGGGGGCGGGGCCGGGCTTTCCAGCGCTGCGGCCCCCTGTGTCACAGACACCGCTGAGGAGCTTTGCTCCGTGCCTGTTTCCTCCGAAGGGGGCGGAGCTTGGCACTTCGCGCTCTGCGCGCTGGCCACACCCCCTTGTCTCCTCAGAGCTGCTCTTTACCTCACGGCGAGAGGACGCTGTCTTCAGGACCACAGTGAGTGGCCCGGTGGGCCCCCCTTCTTTCCCATCACCTACATTTCTATATTTTTATGTCATATATATATATATATATATATATATATATATATATATATTATACTCCGCTTTTCTTATTAGCCTTTTTTATTATGTCTTTCAGATTTAACCTACAGTGGTGTTAGGGGGTTTCTCCTGGTCCTAGGGTCCCTGGGTTCTAAATTGGCTTATTACAAATCCTCCCACTTGGGACATTGAAGGGGCATCCCGGGTTGCTTATATGCGTAATTCCCTCGGTCATTGCGACCAACTATAAGTTCACCTTATGGAGGCATCCCCGGATACTGGGCTCGGGCTCCCCTCGGGGCAATCCCAGAAGTGTATGGGGTGTATGGGGTGTGGGGCATCCCTTACTGGCGATGATGTATATCTGTGTATACCATGCGCACAGCAGACTATTACGCGGCAGTCCGGACCCCAGGCGTCTGGTTCAGCGCCGCCGGTCTCTCCCCCCCCCCTCCCAGTTTGATCCGTGCCCAGTCTGACATTGTCATGGGCGGGCAGTTGCAATCGGAGATGTGTGCCCGATTGGCCAATCTTGAAAAATTATTCTCCAGCACGGTCACCAGAAAGGCTCCGGCTAAGAGAAAGCACTTGTCGCCGTCTTCATCGGCGGTCGACTTGGATGATGTTGATAATCTGGACTGGTCTGATTACTCCCAACTTGAGGAACGGGAGGTATATGAAGAATCAGATAATTCAGACGATCAGCAGTTTGTGGGTGCTGATACCGAGCGGGGCTTGGGGAGGTCTTCGGATACTCCTAATGTTCTGGCTCAGATGTTTGAGGTTTTGGCTATTTCACCTCCTGAGGTGGTTCCACAGCAAAAGGGGGAATTTTTCGAAGAATCCAGGCCGCGCTTGGAATTTCCTAACCAAAAGCATTTTGATGGGATTATTGCTGAGGAATGGGAGAGGCCTGCCCGGCTCCCAGGTGTCCCTCAGGGTTGGGACACAAAATATCCCTTTCCCTTGGATACGGTTAAGCGTTGGGCGTCCCCTCCCGAGGTGGATGCACCGATTCTGGGTTTATCCAACACTGCTGTTTTAAATTCTCCTGATTGCTCCACGCTTAAAGATGGTGAGGATAAACACATTGACCAAATGGCTTGTCATGGTTTTGCCAGTGTTGGGTCAGCCATGGTTTGTGCTTCAGCGCTGCTGGTGGTGGCTACCAGGTCGGTGGTCAAGGACCTGTTGACTTCTTCCGGGTTAAATCCGGATAGTGGCGAGTTCCTTGGCCTTAAAAGGTGTGAATTGTTTTTGTCATTTGTACTAGCCGCCTTGGATGACACACTGATGATGTGTGGCAGAACGTCGGCTCTATTGGTGACTATTTGGCGTTCGGTTTGGTTGCGCCAGTGGGCGGCTGATTTTGTGTCTAAAAAGTCGCTGACCGCTCTTCCCTTTGTGGGATTACGGCTCTTTGGTGAGAAGTTGGATTCAGTTGCCAAGGGTGGTAAGTTACCTCAATGCAAAAAACAGTGTCGTCCCTTTCAGGGGGCGGGTTCCTTTGCTCCTTCCTTTCGTGGGGCTAGAGCTGGCAGCCAGAGGAGATTCTTGGAATAGGGGCAGAGGACGTGCCCGCCCAGGATACAGCTGGGGCTCTAAGCCCAAACCCGCTGCCAAGCCAGCTCAGCAATGAGGGGGCGCCCTCACCCATGTGGGTGGGGGGACGGCTGCAACACTTCTCCCAGGTCTGGGACCGGGAGGTCTCGGACAGATGGATCCGGGAAGTGGTGACTTCCGGCTACAAGCTGGAGTTCGAGCTCCGGCCCCCTCCCAGATTCCTCAGGTCTCGGGTGCCTTCGGACCTTCTGGCCGCGCAGGAGCTCCAGGCGGCAGTAAAGAGTCTGTTGGATATGGCAGTTATTTGCCCAGTGCCCCCCTCAGACAGGGGTCGGGGCTTTTATTCCAATCTGTTCACAGTGCCCAAGAAGGACGGCTCGGTTCGACCCATTCTGGATCTAAAGATCCTCAACAGGTTCGTCCGTCCGCGGAAATTTCGCATGAAAACACTGAGTTCAGCTATTGTCACGGTCAGCTTACCTGTGCCGCGTTCCAGCGGTGTCCCTGTCGCCCCGCCATTCAGGCGCCGGCCACGCCGGGCGGCGGCTCGCGTGGCTGCGGGCGCGCCCCCTCCTTCTCCTTCTGCCGGCGTATCCGGCATCAGCACACGCGCGAGCACGTTCCCTCTATGCCCTCCGGCGGCGCTGCTCTCAGCGCGTCCGCCGGAGGAAGTGAATATTAATTCAAAGGGGCACGCCCCCTTTTCAGTTAAAGGGCCGATGAGCCCAGCTGAGCAGCACGCCCTCTGCTGTGTTTGGGCCAATGAGCGCAATAGGGGTTGCTGGGCTGTACGCCCTATATCCAATCAGGTGCTGGGTCCTGTAAAACACCAATCACACACCCAGCCCTAATCATATCCGTTCCCTATAAAGGCTTACCCCACCAGTTGCTCAGTGCCTGTGATAGCGCCTAGACCCTAGTAATTGTTTATCCCTGATATTGATCCTGACTCCTGTTGCCGACCCTCGCTTGTTTGACCATCCTCGATCTCCACTCCTGTTGCCGACCCTTGCTTGCCTTTGACCATCCTCGATCTCCACTCCTGTTGCCGACCCTCGCTTGTTTGACCATCCTCGATCTCCACTCCTGTTGCCGACCCTTGCTTGCCTTTGACCATCCTCGATCTCCACTCCTGTTGCCGACCCTTGCCTGTCCTTGGACTTCCACCTTACGCTCACATACCGGCTACCCGATTCCACTTCCAGCCGCGGGCTCTCCAGTTCTCTGTACCGTAAGATCTCATCCTTTGAGCCATAAAGTCCTGGGGGCAACCGATCCCGAGCAGGTGTGTTCTGCGTCTCGGCAAGCGGGGGCTCCTATAGGTGAAGCTGGCTGCGGAGATTGGGGGTTGAGGTCCTTACCAAGAGAGCTGGAGTTGTCCAAGTGGTAAATTGTGGTTCCTGGAGAGTGACATTATCACAGGCCTTCATGGATGACCTGGTACAGCAAGTACAGGCTATGGCCACAGCTATAAATCAACTTGCCCAGAGAGTGGCCAATCAAGAAACCAGACAAATTCCTGCATCCGCTGTACCACCTCACATGTCGGAGCCGAAGGTCCCGTTACCGGAGAAATTTTTTGGAGACCGAGCCAGATTCTCCAATTTTAAAAATTCCTGCGAGCTGTACTTCAGATTGAGGCCCGGATCCTCGGGCACCGAGACCCAACGGGTGGGGTTAGTTATCTCCCTTTTGCAAGGAGATCCCCAATCATGGGCTTTTAGCCTGCCTCCCGATGATGCTGCCCTGCACTCCGTTACTTCCTTTTTTCAGGCTATGGGTGTGTTATATGCCGACCCAGACCAGCAGTCCACAGCCGAAAATAGGCTTCGGGCCTTGAAGTAAGGTCGGAATACTGCCGAAGAATACAGTTCGGAATTCCGGCGGTGGGCAGTAGACTCCAGATGGAATGACCCAGCCCTGTGTAGCCAGTTCCGTATGGGTCTATCAGAGGGTATCAAGGACGCTTTGGTCAATTTCCCTACACCAGCAGATCTAGACCAGCTAATGCAGGTCTCCATCAAAATAGATCGGCGTCTTAGGGAAAGAGCCAGGGAAAGGGTTAGGACTTCCTCGTCCTTTAAGCCATCTCAGACCCCCAACCCACCCACTTCCCCTGGGGCAAACACACCTTCTACCTCATTGGAAGAACCCATGCAGATCGGTAGAGCTCGTCTTACCCAGGACGAGAAGCAGCGTAGACGCTCCATGGGTCTCTGCTTATATTGTGGGAATCCGGGACATTTTGCTAGGTCCTGTCCTAACAAGGGATACCTGGCGGGAAACTTCCTCGCCTAGATCAGGAGGGGAGTACTGATCTAGGTGAGTCCGTTAATTACTCTCACTTGAATAAAATGTTAATCCCCATAGAGCTTTTCTGGGGTCCTTCCAAACGGGCAGTATCCGCCTTTATCGACAGTGGAGCTGCGGGTAATTTCCTGGATCGGAGCATGATCTCCGTCCTGGGGATTCCGCTGGTACCCCTTGGAAAATCTCTACAGGTTCTAGCCATAAATGGGAAGGCCATCCAGGGAGGTCCGGTTAGTACCAAGACCCCACCTCTCAACTTAATCGTTGGCTCTTCCCACTCTGAATATATCGAGTTCTTGGTTTTTGACTGTCCAGAAACCCCGGTAGTACTGGGATATCCCTGGTTAAAACTCCACAACCCCATTTTAGACTGGCAGACTGGGGATTTAGTGAGGTGGAGTTATTACTGCAAGGCACATTGTTTTTCCACTGCCCTCAAAAGTTTTCAGATACTGCCACAGGGATTGCCTCAGCCTTACGCAGATTGGGCTGATGTTTTTCCGAACGTTCTGCAGATTCCCTTCCCCCTCATAGGCCCTATGACTGCTCCATTGACCTGCTCCCCGGGACCATCCCTCCTAGAGGGAAGATTTATAATCTCACCTGGCCGGAAGAACTGGCCATGAAGGAGTACATCTCCGAGAATTTAAGCAAGGGGTTCATCCGTCCTTCAACATCACCTGCGGGGGCTGGCTTCTTTTTTGTGGAGAAAAAAGATGGTGGTTTAAGGCCTTGCATAGACTACAGAGCCCTGAATAAGATCACGGTAAAAAAACGGTATCCCCTTCCCTTGATTGGGGATTTATTTAATCAAGTAGTAGGGGCTCGGGTGTTCTCCAAGTTAGACCTAAAGGGGGCCTACAACCTGATTCGTATTCGGCAAGGGGATGAGTGGAAAACTGCATTCAATGTTAAAGATGGTCATTACGAATATCTAGTCATGCCCTTTGGCCTTTGTAACGCCCCTGCGGTCTTCCAAGACTTTGTAAATGACGTCTTCCGAGACTATTTGGGCAGATTCATGGTAATTTATTTGGATGATATCCTCATTTTCTCTAAGTCTTTGTCCGAACATACCCCTCGATTCAAAGAGCAAAAGTTAATTGATTTCGGATCGAGAATCGTAAGTTTGGGTGGGTGTTAGTCATTTTCTCCTGTTTTTTTGGCCATTTCCGACTCGCACGAGCCTACGTACGAATGCGTATATGCTCTTACGATCATCGGAAGTTCGTTCCTAAATTTTAGGATCAAAACGTAAAACTTAGGATCAAATCCTAAAACTTAGGATCAAAACGTAAAACTTAGGATAATCGAATGTGTTTAGGTGTGATTCAGAGAGCAGTTTTCCAACCTCTAAATACGTTTTAAAAGAAAGCCACTGCCGACACCTTTTAGCAGTCGGATTGCTGTTCTTGAACAGGTTTTTTGGCTATGTGGAGGAGTCTGCGCGTCTTGAGCTCCAATGAACTGCATGTATCAGCATGGCCGAGGCCATAAATTGTATGGCAATGCATACCTGATTCATGTATGCCTTATAAAAGCATTTTAATGTGGACCTTAATTAGTCCTTTGCATGTAAACCTTTATTTTGCAATATATTTGCGTTAATTAAAGAAACTTATGTCCTTTGTTATTTATTTTTAAATTGATGTACTAGAATAATATTTTTAGATTGCATTTATTGGTGTAGTTGTTTACCTTTGCTTTGTTTAATTATTTAAGCACATCTTTGGTCAGATGCATCACACTTACTGAGGAGAGGAGAGCGGGATAAAGTGCAGGATGTGGGTTACTGCTGTATTTTGCACAGACACAGCAGAGCTGGGGGCATGGAAAGGTCAGAAATCAAAGAATGCAGAGCAACACAGTCACAAGGCCCTTTCTGTTTGCAGGCTGCCCGAGAATACCTGAGCCGCCATCTTGGCTGTTTCTAGACTCATAACATGCAGAAGTTGCTGGGTGTTTTTTTATATTTGAGAGCAAATCTGTATGTAGAGGGTGTGGGTAACCACACACAAAATTTTAAGTTGTACCATTTGAAGCCAAAATATTAAAATTAAATCCACAAGTAAAAAATGCAAGTTAACTAAAAATTGAACAAAGTAAGATTTACTTATGCAAATGCATTCATTAATGGTTGGTTACTACAAAATGAATGAAATAAAGAAAAATAAGACCAAATATTTAGAATGCACTTTAATGAGGTAAGTTTGTAGTGCGCAGCCGCAAGATCAGAAGGATTTACGTCCAGACAAAAAAGGAAAAAGGGCAAAACCAATGTTGCAACCTGAGAAATGAAACGGAAAATTCAGGATGGAAACTGACATAGGTCTGATTCCCGAACTGCCATACGAACGGACGTACATTTTAGGATAGAAACGTATTTGCTTATAGAATCACTCGCAAGTTCATACGAACGCACGAGCGTTCGGGAAAAATAGGATGATCGGCACCAAAATCCAAGCTGTTACATGTTTCTTTGAATCGACCCTATAGACTGCATGTGAAAATGGTACTTCAAAAACTAAGAGAGAATAACTTGTATGCAAAGATTTCTAAATGTATGTTTGAGGTCACCACCGTTCCCTTTTTGGGTTATATAATCTCTAGCCAGGGGTTAGAGATGGATGCGGGGAAAGTTTCGGCGGTGCGGGATTGGGTACAACCCAAGACTTTAAAAGAATTACAGCGTTTTTTAGGTTTCGCTAATTTCTATCGACGCTTTATTAAGGGTTTCTCCAAAATTGTTGCTCCTCTCACCAACCTTACTCGCAAGGGCGCCTTCACTGTAAACTGGTCATCTTCGGTCAATGAGGCCTTCCTGACTCTAAAACAGGCTTTTACTTCGGCGCCAGTTTTAGTTCACCCTGACGTTAATAAACCTTTTACCATTGAAGTAGATGCATCTGAGTTGGGGGTGGGGGCGGTGTTGTCGCAATACTCTGGTCATCCTGATCGTTTGCATCCTTGCGCCTACTTCTCACGGAAATTTAGTACCGCGGAACAGAACTATGATGTTGGAAACAGGGAGTTATTGGCGATTAAACTGGCTTTTGATGAATGGCGTCACTGGTTGAAGGGGTCATTGTATCCGATCACGGTCTATACTGATCACAAAAACCTCGAGTACATTAGCTCAGCTAAGAGACTGAACTCTCGTCAGGCTCATTGGGCATTATTTTTCTCGCGTTTTAATTTTATAATTACATTTAAGCCAGGAGTAAAAAATTCTAAAGCGGATGCTCTGTCCCGCTTGTTTGGGGATTGTAAGGATCGGGGTGATATGGGTGAACCTATTTTGCCTGTGGGATGTGTGATTGGGGCCTTGCTTCCTGATCTTTCGAATGCCCTGGCGCCATTTCAAAATGAATCCCCTGTAGATGTACCTTTAGGGTGTCAGTTTGTACCACCGCATCTGCGTTCCGATGTAATTCGCGAGTTTCACGATGCTAAAACTGCTGGACATCTAGGAAATCGTAAAACTTTCATTTTAGCCCGACGCCTTGTATGGTGGCCTACTATGCGACACGATATTACTACCTTTATCGACGCATGTTCTGTTTGTGCACGAAGTAAGGGGGTTCACAAGGCCCCTAGTGGGTGTTTAGTCCCACTTGAGATTCCTAAAGAACCATGGACTCATATCTCTATGGATTTTATTGTAGATTTGCCTCTCTCACATGGGAACACTGTGATTTGGGTGGTCGTCGACCGTTTCAGTAAGATGGCACATTTTATTCCTTTATCTAAGCTACCATCAGCTCCTGAGCTTTCGCGATTATTTATCTCGCACATTTTCCGTATCCATGGCATACCATCTAATATAGTTTCCGATCGGGGTGTGCAATTTACTTCGCGTTTTTGGAAGAACTTCTGTTCTCGCTTGGGGATTCAGATATCTTTGTCTTCTGCTTACCATCCTCAAACCAATGGACAGACAGAGAGAACCAATCAAAGTCTAGAACAGTATTTGCGGTGTTACATTTCCGACGCTCAAGAACAGTGGTCAGAATATATTGACTTCGCGGAATTTGCATACAATAATGCGCCGAGTGAAAGTACCAAAGTTTCTCCGTTTTTCTGCAATTTTGGGAGGAATCCCAGGGCTTCCTCTCTTTCTGGGTCCCCTTCCAATTTACCGGCATTGGAAGAGTGGCTCCAAGAGCGGAAGAACATCTTCGCGTCCAGCAGACTTTGAAAGAAACTATTCTTAGATACAAAAGGTTTGCCGATCGCCACAGGTCTCAAGAACCCGCGCTTCAGATTGGGGACTTTGTTTGGGTTTCTACAAAAAATATTTCTCTCCGGCAACCGTCCAGTAAGTTAGGGCCCAAGTTTATTGGCCCTTTCCCCATTATTCAGAAATTAAACAACGTGTCCTTTAAGGTTCAACTCCCGCAAACCATGAGAATCCCAAATTCTTTTCACGTGTCACTGCTAAAACCAGCCAAGAATGTACCGCGTCAATCATCGCCGCCTATTCTAGTAGATAACGAACCAGAATATGAAGTGAACAAAATTCTTGACTCACGCAGGCTCCGTAATTCTTTACAATATTTAATTGACTGGGTCGGTTACGGTCCTGAGGAGAGATGTTGGGTTGCGGCAAAAGATGTGCATGCTAAAGTTCTTATTAAAAAATTCCATCGTGACAATCCGGGGAAACCTGGTGAGGGTCCTCATGAAGGGGGGGGTAGTGTCACGGTCAGCTTACCTGTGCCGCGTTCCAGCGGTGTCCCTGTCGCCCCGCCATTCAGGCGCCGGCCGCGCCGGGCGGCGGCTCGCGTAGCTGCGGGCGCGCCCCCTCCTTCTCCTTCTGCCGGCGTATCCGGCATCAGCACACGTGCTCGCGCGGGTGCGCAAGCACGTTCCCTCTATGCCCTCCGGCGGACGCGCTGAGAGCAGCGCCACCGGAGGGCATAGAGGGAACGTGCTCGCGCACCCGCGCGAGCACGTGTGCTGATGCCGGATACGCCGGCAGAAGGAGAAGGAGGGGGCGCGCCCGCAGCTACGCGAAGTGAATATTAATTCAAAGGGGCACGCCCCCTTTTCAGTTAAAGGGCCGATGAGCCCAGCTGAGCAGCACGCCCTCTGCTGTGTTTGGGCCAATGAGCCCAATAGGGGTTGCTGGGCTGTACGCCCTATATCCAATCAGGTGCTGGGTCCTGTAAAACACCAATCACACACCCAGCCCTAATCATATCCGTTCCCTATAAAGGCTTACCCCACCAGTTGCTCAGTGCCTGTGATAGCGCCTAGACCCTAGTAATTGTTTATCCCTGATATTGATCCTGACTCCTGTTGCCGACCCTCGCTTGTTTGACCATCCTCGATCTCCACTCCTGTTGCCGACCCTTGCTTGCCTTTGACCATCCTCGATCTCCACTCCTGTTGCCGACCCTCGCTTGTTTGACCATCCTCGATCTCCACTCCTGTTGCCGACCCTTGCTTGCCTTTGACCATCCTCGATCTCCACTCCTGTTGCCGACCCTTGCCTGTCCTTGGACTTCCACCTTACGCTCACATACCGGCTACCCGATTCCACTTCCAGCCGCGGGCTCTCCAGTTCTCTGTACCGTAAGATCTCATCCTTTGAGCCATAAAGTCCTGGGGGCAACCGATCCCGAGCAGGCGTGTTCTGCGTCTCGGCAAGCGGGGGCTCCTATAGGTGAAGCTGGCTGCGGAGATTGGGGGTTGAGGTCCTTACCAAGAGAGCTGGAGTTGTCCAAGTGGTAAATTGTGGTTCCTGGAGCGTGACAGCTATCCATTCTCTTCGTCAGGGGGACTTTCTGACATCCGTAGACATCAAGGACGCCTATCTGCATGTGCCGATTTTTCCAGTGCACCAGAGATTTCTCAGGTTCGTGGTGGAGGATCGGCATTTTCAGTTTGTGGTACTTCCTTTCGGTCTTACCTCGGCTCCAAGGGTTTTCACCAAGGTGCTCCTCAGAGCCCAGGGTATTCGCATTGTCTGGACGACCTTCTCATTATGGCATCTTCCTTCAGCCAAGCAGTATTGGACACCAGAACTGTGGTGTCCACTCTGGAGAGATTCGGGTGGGTGATCAACTACCCCAAGTCCTCCCTTTCTCCGTCTTTTCTGGGAATGTCCCTGGATACTTCCGAGGCCAGGGTGTTTCTTCCTCAGTCCAAGGTTCTCTTGATTCAGGAGTTGGTTCGACTCCTCCTGTCCATCCCTCGTCCGGCCATCAGACTGGAGATGAGGCTGGTGGGATTGATGGTGGCCTCCTTCGAGGCGGTTCCCTTTGCTCAGTTCCACACAAGGACACTCCAGCTCCATCTGTTGGCGGCCTGGGACGGGTCGCCACTGTCGTTGGATCAGTCCTTCCTGATGACCCCCCGAGTTTGGTGCTCCCTTCAGTGGTGGCTGGATCCAATCAATCTGTCAAGGGGCAGATCCTTTCTGGCCCCTTGTTGGGAGACGGTCACCACGGATGCCAGTCTATCAGGATGGGGGGGGTTCTGGAAGGATCGTCAGTTTCAGGGACTGTGGGGGCCTCTGGAGGCTCACGAGTCCATCAATGTTCTGGAATTAAGAGCCATCAGGATGGTTCTGTTTCGCTTGACTCATCAGTTGCAAGGATTGCCGGTTCAAGTCCGGTCGGACAATCGGACGGCGGTCGCCTACATCAAACACCAGGGAGGGACTCGCAGCAGGAGTGCCCTCAAGGAAGTGTCTTTGATTCTGGCCTGGGCGGAGACCCATGTCCCGTGCATTTCAGCAGTTTACATTCCGGGAGCGGAGAACATGGAGGCGGACTCTCTGAGCAGGTTCTCAGCTCGCCGGGGGGAATGGTCTCTCAGCCCCAAAGTGTTTCGCTTGATTTGTCTCAGGTGGGGGTCCCCGGTGGTGGACCTCTTTGCCTCTCGTCACAATCACAAACTTCCAACATTTGTGTCTCTGGCAGTGGATGCCATGTCTCTGAACTGGAGGGATCTGGGGTTTCTGTATCTGTTCCCTCCGTTTCCCTTGGTGGCCAGAGTGGTGCGCAAGCTGACCCTGGAGGGTGCGTCAGCAATTCTGGTGGCTCCAAGGTGGCCAAGACAGGTTTGGTTCGCAGATGTGGTAAGGTTAGCAGAGGATCAGTTCGTTCTGCCCCTGCTGCCGGATCTGCTCACCCAGGGTCAACTACGTTATCCCAATTTACCAACGCTGGCTTTGACGGCGTGGCTACTGAAACCTCCATCTTGAAGGAGGAAGGTCTTTCCGATGCTGTGATTCGAACTCTCATTAGTGCTAGGAAGCGGTCTTCCTCTAATATCTACTATAGGACTTGGAGGTCTTATATTGATTGGTGTGAGATCAGGGTGTTGCCTTGTAGGGAATTTTCCATCTCCAGAATTCTGGAGTTTCTTCAACATGGTCTGGACCTGGGGCTCCAGCTTAGTACTCTGAAGGGGCAGGTTTCTACCCTGGCGGTGTTCTTTCAAAGGTCATTTGCTCTACATCCTTTGGTTAAGACTTTTTTCCAGGGAGTCACGCACGTGCGGCCTCCTAGAAAACCTTTGCTCCCTGTTTGGGATTTGAATTTGGTTCTTTCTGCTCTTCAGGATTCTCCTTTTGAGCCCTTGAATGATATTGCCTTGTCTTCACTTACACAGAAGGTGGCCTTTTTGGTAGCCATCACTTCGGTTAGGCGTGTCTCTGAGTTGGCGGCTTTGTCCATTCAAGCCCCGTACTTTGAGGGGCATCAGGACAAGGTGGTTTTTCGTTTCAAGTCCGATTTCCTTCCTAAGGTTGTTTCTGCCTTTCACCTAAACCAAGACATTGTTCTGCCCTCTCTGTGTCCTAATCCCAGCAATGACAAGGAGAGAGCCCTGCATTCTTTGGATGTGGTTCGTGTTGTGAAGTACTATTTGGAGGTAACGTTTTCCTTTCGTAAGACGGATGCCTCTTTTGTGGTGCCCTCCGGGCCCCGAAAAGGCTTGGCGCCTGCCAAGTCTTCCATTAGTAAATGGATCCGTCAGACCATAGTTGGGGCCTATTCTGCCAAGGGGAAGGTACCCCCTTTTCGTGTTACTGCTCATTCTACTCGTGCGGTTGGAGCGTCCTGGGCTTTTCAGCACCAGGCCTCTGTTGAGCAAGTTTGTAAGGCTGCTACTTGGTCTTCTGTTCACACTTTTTCCAAGTTTTACAAGGTTGATGTTCGGGCCTCAGCGGATGCTGTGTTTGGCCGCAAAGTTCTGCAAGCTGTTGTGGTTTAAGTTGTGCCTTGTTGCCTTGTTTTGGATCCCCGCCCTTTATGGACACTGCTGTTGGATGTCCCACACGTTATGAATTTCTTGAAGCGGGGTGTGTGACATACTTAGAATAATACCATTTTGTGAATACTCACCTGTAAAATGGGTATTATAAGTATGTCACACACCCCGCTTCACCCTGCCCTTTTGTATTCTGGATCCTTTATTTTTTGAACTTTGCATTGTTATGCTTTGTGTTGGGCTCTTCCTGGTCCCTTACCTTACTGCTGTTCTTATACTGGGTAATGAGTGGGAGGTCCCAGGTATTTATGGACTGGGAGGGGCTCTCTTTTTTCCTGGCATCTCTGCATATCGCCCTCTACAGGTCAGTATTACCCACACGTTATGAATTTCTTGAAGCGGGGTGTGTGACATACTTATAATACCCATTTTACAGGTGAGTATTCACAAAATGGTATTTTTATCTAGTGATTCAGTAACAGTGACATTCTCAGGCTTTTTTCTCATGAATTGAATTTTTTACTACCATGAGAATTATTTTCTACCTTTATTGAATCAAGGCCATTGAATGACTGGGCAAGAGGACATGGCTTGTAAGTACTAGTGCAGGATCTTTCAAATCTTGGAAAAACTTTTATTTCAGGGTGGAGTGGGAAGAGGGTGCTTCTTCACCTGGAGAAATGGAATTTAAAGTGGACCAACACCCTGCCTGATCGGCCCGGGAATCTATAAGATTCCCAGGCCGATCAGATCCCTCCCCAAAATTCAGATGCCCCACTGTGTGAAACCCCCCAGGATGCCCCATTCACCTTACTTTACTCCCGGTCCAACGCCGCATGCGCGAGCCGCGGCCGCATCCTGCGCTTCTCTCTAGCAGGGCATTTGTGAATAGCTGGCACGGGCGCGCTCTGTTAGAGGGAAGTGCGAGATGCAGCCACCAGCGTGCTCGGAGCCGCTGTGGTTGTGCGTTGCTTGGATGCGCATACCACAGCGGCTCCGAGCACGCTGATTGGACGAGTGCCCGCGTATGCGCCGTAGGAGCGGGGCAAGGTGAGTTTTTTCGGGGTGCCCCTGTGGAAGTGGACCAAAACCCAGGATAGTGAAAATCCTGGGTGTTGATCCACTTTAAAGAGGAATATCAGGCCAAAAATTAAAAAGGGGCCAATCCCCCCCCAAATCGCCTTCTACTTACCTTTTGGATGTCGCTGCTGCGGTGACATTCGGCTGCTTCAGGGCCTGGTTCTCTGCCCCCTGCTTGCTTAGCCGCCTGTGAATGACAAGGTTGTTGGTTTCTCAGCGACATTCGGACAGCTCTATTGCATCCCATTCATGGACACTGAGCAGACACGAGATTTGGGGCTGCGTGCAGTGCCTGATGAGATACAAGATGGCGCCACCCATTCCAGTCGCCCGGAATCCGAGGGACCCAGAAGAAAGATCCCCCGGTGAGGTGAGTAAATAGTGCCCAAAGGTAAAACCGGAGAGGGGGGGGGGGGGGCAGCCCATCGGTGAGGTTTGGGGGAGGTTTTAACCTCCTCTTTAAAGCAGAAATCCAGTTACCCACGGGCCAGCGCCGTCCAGATCCTAGTCAGCTCTGTGCGTGCTCCCTGCTTGCCCATTCAGGAGCAGGCCCAAAGAACAGGTAAGGAGTTTTTCTTTTGTAACCCTCCATCCCGTCCTGCCTCAGTGCCAGGGTAGGTTGGCAGGGCAGGAGGTTTTCTAGTGACTGGAATTCTGCTTTAAAGATTCCCGGGCCGATCAGATACCTCCCCGCGGGGCATCCGAAATCGGAAACCCCCCAGGAAGCCCACAATCCTTACCTTCTCCCCGTTCCAGCGCGGGCTGCCGCCGCCGCCTCCCGCGCGTCCGTCTAGCAGGGCGCGCACCCGTGCCGGCCGTTTGTGAATGGCCGACGCGGGCGCGCTCCCTGTAAAAGTGATGCGCGGGAGGCGGCGGCGGGAGCGCTCGCTTGTCCGCCGATGGACCTCGCTTGTCCGTCGGCGGTGATTCACTGCAGCGGTCACGTGGGAACGGGGACAGGGGAGTTTTCTGGGCTTTCTGGAGGGTTTCACACAGCGGGGGGTGCCCCACCGAAGTGGACCAAAACCCAGGATAGTCAAAATGCTGGGTGTTGGTCCACTTTAAACATAAAAAGACACCTTTTGATGACTTTTGCAGCCTTCTGTCCCTCGCAGCGCCTGGATTCTTCAAAAATCTTGGCCGGAAGTCCCGTCCTCCAGCTCTTGTCCGTTCATTAGCATGCTGTCCTCTTCTTTGTCCGTTCATTAGTATGCTGTCCCTCTTCCTTGTCCGTTCATTAGCACGCTGTCCCTCTTCCTTGTCCGTTCATTAGCATGCTGTCCCTCTTCCTTGTCCGTGGATACGCTTTCCTCCTCCCTCGCGCGATTTCAGCTTCTCTTCTCGATGTCATCGGGTGGGCGTGGCCTCTCTCCTCTCTCGTACCTAGGTAGGGGAAAAAAAGCGCATGCGCAGTAGCGCTGATTTAGGTCAGGTCTACTGCGCATGCGCAAGATTTGCTTTAGGAAGAGGTCAAACGATCTCTTCCTTTTACAAGCGAATTGAAGATGGCGGCGATAGATTCAAAAGGAAGCGATGCAGCGCTGGAGCATTAGAGGTAAGTTATTTTTCCTTTATTATTGATAACGGGTCCGGCAGCATTATTGGCATATATTTAAAAGGCAAAAAAAAAAAAAACGTCAGGGTGTTGGTCCACTTTAAAACAGAGGTCTGCACTCGAGGCTATAGAGCAACCTCAGGTAAGCCTGCTCCCAATTTATCTATTGCATTGTATGTCCCAAGGGGGGCTCTCAGAGATTAGAGTTAGGACGGCACCTTACAGAGGCACCTTGGCGCTTGGTGGTGCAGCTTCAGTAGACTTCTGCAGATGTGTGTGACCGAGTCCTGTGTTTTTAACCAGATTTAGAGACAGATTTTAGGTTGGTCAGCAAGCTAACATTGTTGAGTGCTGTGGCTCCTTTAAGACCATTGTTGTAACTGTTACATCCTATCTCCTATCCATCCCTCAATGAGGGAGTGGTGCTTAAAGTGGACCAACACCCAGGATTTTCACTATCCTGGGTTTTGGTCCACTTCGGTGGGGCACCCCGATCGGAGGTGCCCCGCTGTGTGAAACCCCCCAGAAACCCCGTAAACACTCCCTCCCCACTCTCCTACGCGGGTGCTCGTCCAATCAGAGAGCTCAGAGCCGCTGTGGTATGCTTGTACAAGCGGCGTCCAACCACAGCGGCTCTGAGCGCTGGAGGCCGCGTCTCGCGCTTCCCTCTAACAGGGAGCGCACCTGCGCCGGCCATTCACAAACGCCCGCCCTGCTAGAGGGAAGCGCGAGACGCGGCCCGCGCATGCGCCGTTGGAGCTGGGTTAAGGTAAGGTTTCTGGGCTTCCTGGGGGGTTTCACCCCGCGGGACATCCCGATTTTGGACGCCCTGCGGGGAGGGATCTGATCTATAATCTTATAGATTCCCGGGCCGATCCCCCCTGGGTGTTGGTCCACTTTAAAGTGGACAAAAACCCTGGATTTTCGCTATCCTGGATTTTGGTCCTTGCCCGTTGTGTGAAACCCTCAGGTCGCCCAAACAAACTCACCTCTTCCCGGACCTACGGCTCATGCGCGGCCTCTCGTCCAATCAGAGTGCTCGGATCTGCTCACGTCTGCTCGTCTAGTATTAGCAGATCCGAGCGTGCTGGCATCCCCCGCTACCGTCTAACAGGGAGCGTGCCATTCACAAATGCCTGGCACGTGCCCTGCTAGAGGGATAACAGGGATGCCGCTGCTGCTCACGCACGCGCCGTTGGACCAGGAAGGAAGGTGAGTAAATGGGCAACCGGGGGGGCTTCACACAGGGGGTATCCCGATTTCAGATGCCCCAGAGGGAGGGAATCAATCGGCCCGGGAACCTTATACATACCTATCAACTTTTTAGGGTGGGAAAGAGGGACATTTGTTAAATTAGGCCACGCCCCTTCATTGATTGATGGATAGGAGATAGGATGTGACAGTTAACGATATAAACACTTTAATCCAGACCTTCACTCTGAATAAGAGTCTATCTTATATGTTTCCCACACCCTGTACATACAGATTGCTCACATTAATCCGGACCTTCACCCTGAATAAGAGCCTATCTTATATGTTTCCCACACCCTGTACATACAGATTGCTCACATTAATCCGGACCTTCACCCTGAATAAGAGCCTATCTTATATGTTTCCCACACCCTGTACATACAGATTGCTCACATTAATCCGGACCTTCACCCTGAATAAGAGCCTATCTTATATGTTTCCCACACCCTGTACATACAGATTGCTCACATTAATCCGGACCTTCACCCTGAATAAGAGCCTATCTTATATGTTTCTCACACCCTGTACATAAAGACTGCCCACATTAATCCAGACCTTCACTCTGAATAAGAGTCTATCTTATAGGTTTCCCACCCCCGTACATACAGATTGCTCACATGAATAATCATCCTACCTGCATCTACTGCATGTTATGAACCTTTAAACATCCAAGATGATGACAGGAAGTGTCTTCTGACTGTGCTGCTCTGCATTCTGGGATTGCTGTCCTTTCCCTGACCCCAGCTCTGCTCTGTCTGAGCAAAGCAGAGCTATAACCCCTCCCCCTGCACTTTACCCCACTCTCCTCAGTATGTGATGCTTCTGAGTCAAGATGGCAGCGCCCATATACTAGAGTCCTGAACAGAGTTGCAGCCCGGTGGGGGAAAGAATAATAAGTGACTAAAAACTTAAAATATATTAGTTTTAGATGCTGGGGAATCGTTTTTTAAGGGTTTGGGCTTTTCAATAAATCATGCTGAAGGTCCAGTTTAAAGTGGACCAACACCCAAGATTTTGACCATCCTGGATTTTGGTCCTTGCGAAACCCTCAGGTCTCCCAAACTCACCTCTTCCAGGTCCTATGGCGCATGCGTAGCCTCTCGTCCAATCAGCGCGCTCGGATCCGCTCACGTCAGCTCGCCTGAGCCTTCGTGTAAGGCGAGCAGATCTGAGTGCGCTGGTGGCCGCATCCCCCGCTACCTCCCATTCACACGTGCCTGCCGCGGGCACGCGCCCAGCTAGAGGGACAGCGGGGATGCGGCTGCTGCTCACGCATGCTCCATTGAACGAGGAAAGAAGGTGAGTTTATGGGGGACCGGGGGGCTTCACACAGCGGGGATCCCGATTTTGGATGCCCAAGTAGGTGGGAATCGATCAGTCCATTAATCTTATAGATTCCTGGCCCAATCCCTGTGGGTTTTGGTCCACTTTAATTTTAAAATTGTAGGAGACAGGATGTAACAGTTAAAACAATATAAACACTTTAAATAGGCAAATGAATGATTTATTGAGGCAGATCTGAATGTTACACCTCAAAGAGGGACAAAGGGGAACCCCAAGGGACAGGGGGACATGGACTAAAAGAGGGACAGTCCCTCCAAATCAGGGACACTTGGCAGGTATGTCTTATAGATTCCTGGGCCGATCACCGTGGGTTTTGGTCCACTTTAATTTTAGAATTGTCCCTCTTTACCACCCTGAAAAGTTGAGAGGTATGCCCAAAGCCATTGTGACCTCTTTAGCTTCCCCCCAACAATAAAAGGACAGAAAATTCAAATAAAGGAGAAAAGCCGACCTTTCCAGACCCGACTTTTAATATGGCCGAGGCGGGGAAGTGCTTGAGGACAATACTTATTCAGGTGAAGGTCCGGATTAATGTGAGCAATCTGTATGTACAGGGTGTGGGAAACATATAAGATAGACTCTTATTCAGGTGAAAGTCCAGATTAATGTGGGCAATCTGTATGTACAGGGTGTGGGAAACATAAAATAGGCTCTTATTCAGGGTGAAGGTCCGGATTAATGTGGGCAATCTGTATGTACAGGGTGGGGGAAACATATAAGATAGGCTCTTATTCAGGGTGAAGGACTGGTTTAAAACAATATAAACACTTTAAATGCAAATGAATCATTTATTGATGCGGATGTGCATGTTACACCTCAAAGAGGGACAAATCAGAATGCGGGACACAGAATCAAAAGGGGGACAGTCCCTCCAAATCAGGGACACTTGGGAGGTTTGCATATGGGTAATAGTAAGAACTGAATACACTTTGGTAAGCACTATCGGTAGGTTGTTTTCTATTGAGCTCCATTTCTGCCTGGAAGCTGCAGTAGGGACGCCATTGCCTCAGGCCCAGCATAACAATCACACCTGCGGCGGCCATTCAACAATAAAAGGCGGGAAGCGCAGCTATTAGTCGCGATGGGATGGGGGCGTGTCTTTCATACCATAGCCCCGCCTCCGAATCACAGCAGCTACTGACAGGCCTCGTGAGAGTAAGAGGGGCTGGGCCTTCCACGCCTGCCTGTCTCCATGACAACGCCGGACGCGTCTCCCGGCGGAGAGCGCTGCAATCACAACAAACGGGAGAGCTACGTCATATCATCCGGTGCGAACCGGCCGTGTACCGACACCGGGGGCGGGGTGAGGTGAGTGATCCATCTGCAGCCATACCTGACCCACAGCCTGATCCATCTGCAGCCATACCTGACCCACAGCCTGATCCATCTGCAGCCATACCTGACCCACAGCCTGATCCATCTGCAGCCCAACCTAACCCACACCCTGATTCATCTACACCCCAACCTGATCCACAGCCTGATCCATCTACACCCCAACCTGACCCACAGCCTGATCTATCTGCACCCCTACCTGGCCCACAGCCTGATCCATCTGCAGCCCAACCTGACCCACAGCCTGATCTATCTGTACCCCTACCTGGCCCACAGCCTGATCCATCTGCAGCCCAACCTGACCCACAGCCTGATCCATCTGCAGCCCAACCCGACCCACAGCCTGATCCATCTGCAGCCCAACCTGACCCACAGCCTGATCCATCTGAACCCCAACCTGACCCACAGCCTGATCCATCTGCAGCCATACCTGACCCACAGCCTGATCCATCTGCAGCCCTACCTGGCCCACAGCCCGATCCATCTGCAGCCCTACCTGACCCACAGCCCGATCCATCTGCAGCCCTACCTGACCCACAGCATGATCCATCTGCAGCCCTAACTGACCCACAGCCTGATCCATCTGCAGCCCAACCTGACCCACAGCCTGATCTATCTGCAGCCCAACCTGACCCACAGCCTGATCCATCTGCAGCCCAACCTGACCCACAGCCTGATCCATCTGCAGCCCAACCTGATCCACAGCCTGATCCATCTGCAGCCCTACCTGGCCCACAGCCTGATCCATCTGCAGCCCAACCTGACCCACAGCCTGATCCATCTGCAGCCCAACCTGACCCACAGCCTGATCCATCTGCACCCCAACCTGACCCACAGCCTGATCCATCTGCACCCCAACCTGACCCACAGCCTGATCCATCTGCACCCCAACCTGACCCACAGCCTGATCCATCTGTACCCCAACCTGACCCACAGCCTGATTCATCTACACCCCAACCTGACCCACAGCCTGATCTATCTGTACCCCTACCTGGCCCACAGCATGATCCATCTGCACCCCAACCTGACCCACAGCCTGATCCATCTACACCCCAACCTGACCCACACCCTGATCCATCTGCACCCCAACCTGACCCACAGCCTGATCCATCTGCACCCCAACCTGACCCACAGCCTGATCCATCTGCACCCCAACCTGACCCACAGCCTGATCCATCTGCACCCCAACCTGACCCACAGCCTGATCCATCTGTACCCCAACCTGACCCACAGCCTGATTCATCTACACCCCAACCTGACCCACAGCCTGATCCATCTGCACCCCAACCTGACCCACAGCCTGATCCATCTGCATCCCAACCTGACCCACAGCCTGATCCATCTGCACCCCAACCTGACCCACAGCCTGATCCATCTGCACCCCAACCTGACCCACAGCCTGATCCATCTGCAGCCCTACCTGACCCACAGCCTGATCCATCTGCACCCCAACCTGACCCACAGCCTGATCCATCTGCAGCCCTACCTGACCCACAGCCTGATCCATCTGCAGCCCTACCTGACCCACAGCCTGATCCATCTGCAGCCCTACCTGACCCACAGCCTGATCCATCTGCACCCCAACCTGACCCACAGCCTGATCCATCTGCACCCCAACATGACCCACAGCCTGATCCATCTGCAGTCCAACCTGATCCACAGCCTGATCCATCTGCACCCCAACCTGACCCACAGCCTCAATGACATGTCCTTCAAGCTGGCATCTGGCTGGGGGGGGGAGGAGGGAATCAGCCGGCCATGGAGTTTCATAGATTCCAGGGCCGGTTTTGGTCCACTTCTCAAATTGGTTCTGTTGCAATGATTCAGCACAGCAGGGTGTCAGTACATTGTATCGCTTGTAATGAAGTGAAGTTGGTCCTTTGTTGAATTTGCAGCAGCGACGCCTGCTGGGTGGGTTTTGGTCTTCTTTAAGAGATAGACTTATACTGTACAATCCTATGCCTATATAGTCAGACATCGTGTTCTTGGAGCTTTCCAGCGACGCCCCTCCTCTGCATATACAAATAGTGAGAGCACAAAGATAGAGAACCTTTATTATATAGGCTGTATAAGTCCTATTCATACACCAGGTATAACATTAAGCTTTCCAGTGACGCCCCTCCTCTGCATATTATACAATTAGTGAGAGCACAAAGATAGAGAACCTTTATTATACCCCAAAAATATTTCCCTAAAAACCAGGGAGTGACCTTGGAAATATAAGGTGGCTAGTGCACTGCCCTTAATGGACGGGCGCCCTGTTCAACCTGGAGGACTTAATCAAAAAACACATAAACAATTTTAGATAGCAATTGCAATTTTTAAAGGTGTACATGTGTTTTTTTTATGTGATTTTTTGTAGAATATATGTCATGTGCCAAACATTTATGAACAATTAAACTTCTGAGTATTTTTTGGCAAAAATGCGTGGTGATTTTTAAGTGCCAGCCCTGTAGAACAACCATTGTTTTTGTTCATGTGTTTTTTTTATTATACCCCAACCTGACCCACAGCCTGATCTATCTGCACCCAAACCTGACCCACAGCCTGATCTATCTGCACCCAAACCTGACCCACAGCCTGATCCATCTGCACCCCAACCTGACCCACAGCCTGATCTATCTGCACCCCAACCTGACCCACAGCCTGATCTATCTGCACCCAAACCTGACCCACAGCCTGATCTATCTGCACCCCAACCTGACCCACAGCCTGATCTATCTGCACCCCAACCTGACCCACAGCATGATCCATCTGCACCCCAACCTGAGCGCAAAGTTAGAGAACCTTTATTATATAGGCTGTATAAGTCCTATTTATACACCAGGTATAACATTAAGCTTTCCAGTGACGCCCCTCTTCTACAGATACAAATAGCAGGAGCATGAAGATAGGGAATAGGGTGAATAGAAAAAAAGCCAACCTATTATTCAACTTGTTTATTAACGACATAGAAGATGGGATTAGAAGCACTGTCTCTATTTTTGCAGATGACACAATGATATATAGCACATCGCCTATGTGTCTATGGAAGATGTTCACAAGCTTCAGGCTGACTTGGACACATTGAGTGTCTGGGCTTCACTTGGCAAATGAAGTTCAATGTGGAGAAATGTAAAGTGATGCACTTGGGGTCTAATAACCTGAAGGCCACATATGTCCTCGGGGGAGTAAAACTGGGAGGGTCACTAGCTGAGAAGGATCTGGGGGCACTGGTAGATCACAGGCTAAATAACAGCATGCAATGCCAAGCAGCTGCTTCCAAGGCCACCAATATACTATCATGCATTAATAGAGGCCTGGAATCACGAGACAGAGATGTAATTTTGCCTCTTTACAAGGCACTGGCGCGCCCTCACTTGGTATATACCGTCCAATTCTGGGCACCCGTTCATAGAAAGGACGCTCTGACTATGGAAAGGGTGCAGAGGAGATCCACCACCAAACTAATAAGAGGAATGAAGGATCTTAGTTATGAGGAAAGATTACGAGAATTAAATCAGTTTAGTCTTGAGAGGAGACGGCTGAGGAGGGACATGATTAACTTGTATAAATATATAAATGTCCCATACAAAAAAATATGGGGGACCGTATTTCAGGTAAAATCCTCAACGTCGACAAGACGACTGGAAAAAATAAATTCAGTCTCCGGAGGCGACAATCATTCTTTACCATAAGATCTATAAATCTATGGAATAGCCTTCCACAGAAGCTCGTTACAGCATCAACCGCTGACAGCTTCAAAAAACGATTAGATGCTTATTTAGAAGAAAATAACATTAACAGTTACTATCAGTTATCAGTAAAAAAAACAAAAAATAAAATAAATACCTTCCACCTATAAAATAAAATAAAAAATAACTTCTCCTACCACAGCACCCTTGATGGTTGAACTTGTCTTTTTTCAACCGTATTAACTATGTAACACCCATAGGACACCTACCTCCGATCTGCAGAATAATTTGGAACGCTGTGTAAAAGCAGTTTTGGGTGAAAATGAGGGCGTGGCGTTTGTTTTTAGAGCAGCGTGTATGGGTTTGTCGCACCTGTATTCCAGGGCTGGCTGGGGATTGGAGTCCTCAGCGTCGGCCCCTGTTGCAGTAACATTTAGAAGGATGATCAGGCAGAAGTAATGTGAGTTTATTTTCCCCGGCAGCGTCATTAGTCGGGTAATGAGAGCGTTCATACATAATAGAAGAGGCGCGCCATGGATTTCCTTTCTCAGGGACCTGTTGTCGTGTTGTGTCATTGTGTTTTCTTCATTTAGCCATTAACACGTCTGGTAATGAGGGTCATTAGCCGATCGGTAATTACAGAGCTGGTTTCCATTATGTGAATTATCTGCAGCTTTTCACTATCGCTGGTTTTGTTCCTCGTGTAACACACGGGTGGTTGGTGCACATGTTCAGGGATACTGCGCCAAACAGGGTCAGGACCTGGGCTCAATGGATTGGCCAGGAAAGGGGGAGGGACTCACTGTCGTCCTAAGGTAAGTGATCCCTCCAGGCACTGAGAGGGAGGAAAGGCTGGCAGAGAGGCGGAGGCGGATGTTCTGTGTCAAACAGAAGGATGCCCCTTGCTTTATTAAAGTGGACCAACACCCAGGATTTTGACTATCCTGGTCCACTTCGGTGGGGCACCCCGATCGGGGGTGCCCCGCTGTGTGAAACCCCCCAGAAAGCCCCAAAAACTCACCTCTCCCCGCTCCCACGTGACCGCTGCAGCCAATCCCTGCCGACGGACAAGCGAGCGCGCCCGCCGCCGCCTCCCGCGCGTCGCTTTTACAGGGAGCGCGCCCGCGTCAGCCATTCACAAACGGCCGGCACGGGTGCGCGCCCTGCTAGAGGGATGGTGGCTCACGCATGTGCCGCTGGATCGAGGAGCAGGTAGGGATTTCGGGGCTTTCTGGGGGGTTTCAAACAGCAGGGCACCCCCGATCGGGGTGCCCCGCTGGCCCGATGCTGATCGGCCCGGGGAATTTTATAGATAGATTCTTATCTTATAGATTCCCGGGCCGATCAGCGTCGGGTGTTGGTCCACTTTAAGCAAAGAGGTAATTCCTTCATCCCTGCCAAACTGCAGTCTGCTTAAAGTAGACCAAAACCCAGCCCCATCGGCCCTTGTAGATTAGCATATTGTAGATTCCCGGACCTCATCCAAAATCGGGATGCCCGCTGTGTGAAACCCCCCAGGTTGACCATACACTTTCCTTCTTTTCCGGTCACATGCGCGAGCCACAACCGCAACCCCGCTATCCCTCTAACAGGGTGTGCGCCAGGCATTTGTGAATAGCCAGAATAGAGGGAAGCGGGGGATGCGGCTGCCAGCGTGCTCGGAGCCGCTGGCCTCAGACGCTGACTTAGACGGCGTGACGTCAGCGGCTCTGAGCGCGCTGATTTGAGGAGCGGCTGCGCATGCGCCGTAGAACCGAGAACAGGTGAGTTGCGTTCGGCGATCTAGGGGGGTTTCACACAGTGGTGGTGCCCCGGGGGAAAGGATCAAAACCCAGGATAGTCAAAATCCTAGGTTTTGGTCCACTTTACTCCTCCTCCAGGTCCCCCCCCCCAGCCCTAAGCTCTACATGGGTGAGTGGTAGGTATAGCTCTTGCACCAGCCTCCTGCCAGCCTGGCATCCCTTCAGGGTGTTCAGCTCCTCCTGGCTGCTTTTCTACAGGTGCACAGAACTCTGGGCCCGTTCCCACCTTGCACATCTCTTCTTCCCTCCACCCCGTGGGTCCTTCTTATACCCCTCCCCAGGGACCAATCAGCTAGGGTGGTGGGCTGTATTTCAATTAACCCCTGTGAGACACTTGGGGTTCCTCCTATAGACTCCTATGGGGACATCTAGTGGCCTCTTTTAATAACTACACCCATAACCCTTAACATCCATGTGTCCCATCTAGAGTGTCCCAGGGCTCCCACTCAACCCCATGGACTTTCCGTCCTGGATGAACCCCTTGCCAGGGGACTATTCTTTTACACTTGCCCTGGGCGCATCCTGATTTGGGAAACTTACCCAACCACTGATCCAACGGTGCATGAGCAGGCTCTTGTCCAATCAGCGCCATTTGCTGTGCATATTAATGCTTGGCAAACGGCTCTGTTTAGCTGCAGAACTCAACAATAGGGAACGGAAGTGAACGCATCCTCAGCCTGTCTGAATGACAGCCGGGGGAAAAGGTGAGTTTTGCGGCAACCCAGGGGGGTCCACTTTATAGTGGACCAAAACCCACAGAGCTTGGCCCATGAATAGGATTCCCAGGCCAATCGTTTTCTTCCCCCCGGGGTATCCGAAATTGGGATACCCCGCTGTGTGAAACCCCCCAGGTCGCCCATAAACTCACCTTTTTTTCTAGGCCAAAGGCGCATTCGTGAGCCGCGGGCGCATCCTTGCTATCCCTCTAGCAAGGTGCGTGCCTGTGCCAGGCATTTGTGAATGGCCAGCGCGGCCCTGTTAGAGGATAGTGGGGGGCGGGGCCACCTGTGCGCTTGGATCCGCTCGCATTAAACAAGCTCCTGGACGAAGGGGCTCGAGCGTATCCGAGCCTGCTGATTGGACAAGCGACCGCATATGCTTCGTAGGACCGGGAAGAGGAGTTTGTTCAGGCGATCTGGGGGGGTTTCACACAGCGGGGCATCCCTGATCGGGGTGCCCCAGAGGCAAGGACCAAAACCCAGGATAGTCAAAATCCTGGCTTTTGGTCCACTTTAACCCCATGTATGCCTAAATGTTAATTCAAAATTGTTGAATCTGTAAGAAAAGCGGGCAGCTAGTGTTTCACACAACGGAGCATCCCAAATCAGGATGCCCCAGGGGGACAGACCCAAACCTCCTGTGTGCACCCTGGAATGTGAAAGATCTAAGGTTTGGTGGCTAGCCTGCCCCCTGGGACATCCTATACCAGATGCCCTGCTGTGTGAAGCCCCCGGGGTACTGATCAGATCAGATAGGCGGGGGCATCCGGGAGTGCGCACTCCACAGGGGAGCCGGGGATGCAGCTGCCGACATCACCTATGTCGGTGCAGAATTCAAATAAATTGCTTTATGCCGTGCATTAATATGCGCCGCATGTGCCGAGGGAGCGGCGGAAAGGTGTAAAGGTGGGGGATCTAGGGGGTTTCACACAGGGGGGGGGGGTATCCTACATCAGGAAGCCCCCGGACCAGCAATAAATCACCAGGATAGTCAAATGGTGATTGGTCCACTTTAACTCTCCAATGGAGTATGTGTGGACTTCTATTCATTCAGGGAGCGCGCATGAGCCGCAGGGATGCCGCAGTGGCCGCTGCATGGGATGGCCGGAAATGTACTTTTTTCTCCAGTCAACTGGATGGTTTCACAGAGCGGGGGCATCCCAATTTTTAGACTTCAGGCCTGGCTGTCTAGGGTTTTGGTCTGCTGGACTTTTAAGGACTCGTTAGGGCAGCAGGGCATGCCTCTGGATAGGTTGTTATTGTGCACCAAAACCCACCACGATTGGCTGTTCAATTCTCTGCACCTGGGGCATCCAAAATTGGGATGCCCCACTGTGTGAAACCCCCCTGGTCACCCCATACACTTACCTTGTTTTCCGGTCCAACAGTGTATGCGTGAGCCGCATCCCTGCTATCCCTCTAGCAGGGCGCGTGCCCGTGCCAGGCATTTGAGAATGGCCAGCGCAGGCACGCTCCCTGCTAGAGGGGAGCGGAGGATGCGCCCGCCAGCATGCTCTGAGCCTCTGCTATAAGAAGAAGCCTTAAATGACGTGACATCAGCGGCTCCGTGTGCGCTGATTGGACGAGTGGCCGCGCATGCGCCGTAGGACTGGGAAGAGGTAAGTTGCCTTAGGCGATCTGGGGGGACCAGGATAGTCAAAATCATGGGTTTTGATCCACTGTAAAGTGGACCCTCACCCTGAATAAGAGTCTATCTTATATGTTTCCCACACCCTGTACATACAGATTGCTCACATTAATACGAACCCTCACCCTGAATAAGAGCCTATCTTATATGTTTCTCCCACCCTGTACATACAGATTGCTCACATTAATCCGGACCCTCACCCTGAATAAGAGCCTATCTTATATGTTTCCCCCACCCTGTACATACAGATTGCCCACATTAATCCAGACCCTCACCCTGAATAAGAGCCTATCTTATATGTTTCTCCCACCCTGTACATACAGATTGCCCACATTAATCCAGACCCTCACCCTGAATAAGAGCCTATCTTATATGTTTCCCCCACCCTGTACATACAGATTGCCCACATTAATCCAGACCCTCACCCTGAATAAGAGTCTATCTTATATGTTTCCCCCACCCTGTACATACAGAATGCCCACATTAATCCAGACCCTCACCCTGAATAAGAGCCTATCTTATATGTGTCCCACACCCTGTACATACAGATTGCTCACATTAATCCGGAGCTTCACCCAGAATAAGAGCCTATCTTATATGTTTCCCACACCCTGTACATACAGATTGCTCACATTAATCCGGACCTTCACCCTGAATAAGAGTCTATCTTATATGTTTCCCACACCCTGTACATACAGATTGCTCACATTAATCCAGACCTTCACCCTGAATAAGAGTCTATCTCAAGGGTACTCAACCACTTCTTGTAAAGGTCCATTTAAAGGAATTCGGTGGGAGGTGAAGGTCCGGACAGAGGGCTGTCGCGGAGGGGGGAATGATGGATAGTAAGAAATCACACACACTGGGGGAGGGCCTATAGATTCCCCAGGCAAAACTAAAAAAAAAGCTGCTTGCCCCCATCCCAAAACCCTAAAGGTCACTGGGAAAAAACAGGAGCTTTTTATTTGGCCCCACAGTATTACAAATTGAGGTCAGGGCCGGGGTCCGGAAATCTGGTGCCGAGGTCCGCATTCGGACCCCGGTCCGCCAGTTGAGTATCGCTGATCTTATATGTTTCCCACACCCTGTACATACAGATTGCTCACATTAATCCAGACCTTCACCCTGAATAAGAGCCTATCTTATATGTCCCCCCCCCCTGTACATACAGATTGGCCACATTCATCCGGAGCTTCACCCTGAATAAGAGTCTATCTTATATGTTTCCCACACCCTGTACATACAGATTGCCCACATTAAAAATCATCCTACCTGCATCTACTGTGTGTTATGAGCCTTTAAACATCCAAGATGGCGGCTCATGGAGCATCAGGCAGCCTGCAAACAGGAAGTGTCTTCTGACTGTGTCGCTCTGCATTCTGTGATTGCTGTCCTTTCCCTGACCCCAGCTCTGCTCTGTTTATGCAAAGCTCAGCTATAACTCCGCCCCTGCACTTTCTCCCACTCTCCACTCTCCTCTCCTCTCTGTGATGCTTCTGAGTGAAGATGGCGGCGCCCATATCCTAGAGTCCTGAACAAACTTAAAATATCATAATTTTAGATGCTGGGGAATAGTTTGTTAAGGGTTTGGGCTGAAATCATGCTGAAGGTCCGGTTTAAGCGAACCTAAGACCATAGCAGGTAAAGCTGGAACATGTAGTTCATCAGCAGCCGGGGAGGTACTGTAAAATAATGCTTTTTTTTTCTTTCTTTCCTCCCCTTTGTCCCCAGGAGGAGCAGAGGCCCCGTGATGTCCGGCAGCGAGCGCAGGGTGACGCCTGGCACGGCTCTCATCTCACGGCTGCATTTCGGAGCGGAGAAGTCAGATGTTCTCCAGATGATATCCAGAAACGCTGCCATGCATAAACAGGCCGGCAGCCCGAATGAGCGCAGGATGGTAAGTCGTCATGCGCTCCTCAGCTAGAAACAAAGCGTCTCCTCCCATAACCCCTCTCTGCACATAAAAGTCTTTTAAAGTGGCCTAGATTGCCTATGTATATATGGCAGCAGAAACCCGGCGAAGTGGTGGAGGACCACGCAGCGCGTCGGTGAGGTAAGTGGGGAGGACAGTGGGCTTGGCCGGGGATTTGAATATATTGATCTTATATGGATTCATTGTATGTTTTCTAAATAGGGTGTGTGTGGCTGGCGCTTATTTGATCTGATGTAGGCACTACATAGGTTACTATTAGAGTAGATGCACTATCTCTGCTTTGCACATGGCACTTTACTTTAGAGTTTTTTGGTTTGCATGATTTGCACGATTTTTTATTTTTGATAACTGCAAGTTCTCAGCAGTATCTTTGCACCTTGGATAGGACACATTTCTATATTAGGCACTAGGCACTTTTGCACTTTGCACTTATTATAAGCGCCATTTGCACATTGTTGATGTATATATTGAACTAATAATTGGATATATATTGGATTGAATTATTTACTGGCTAAATTGACAGCCCCAAGTTCCTCCCCACTTTTTGGGTTTTATTATATGTATTTTAATTGTGTGTATGTAGTTTTGTTTGTATGTAGGATTACATGTATGTACTTGTATTAATGAATATAGGAGTGTGCAACTAATATTGTGGATCTATAGGTGGGCTAGCCCTGGAGTCCCACCAGGTACAAAGGACATTGCTGGGGTTGCTTAAAAACATTGGGTAAGGCCCATCTCGAGAACTGTACATGACAATAAAAAATGTGGTTGCTGTTCCAACTTTGAACACTAGATGGGAGTATAAGACCACAAATGGAGGAGAGAATTAAACCGGACCAACACGAGTTTTTACTTTAACGGATGTTGGTCCCGCTGTCTGGAGAACCTCTGGGGGAGGGGGAGCATCCAGAATGCTGGCCACCGGCAGGAACTGCCCATGTGACCATGTACACAGAAAGTTGCCAGCTCTGAATTATAAATCTGAGACAAACTGCCAGAAGCTGCACGGCCACGAGCGCTCACCTCTTGTGTAGTCCACACCATATAACCATGAGGCCAGCCGACATCCAGTTTGAGGTAAAATCATCCAAATTTTATTTGAGGTTCAATTAAAAGCATCCATCAGAAACGATACAACAGGCATGGGGATTATAAAAAGCGTCGACGCGTTTCGGGCATCCTGCCCTTAATCATGCCCATGTGACCACCCGGTGGCCAATCGTGGGACTCCGTTCTCGCCACTGGCTCATAATGAAGGTGAATATTACAAGCTTTGTGTGCGGTTTGCTGTGAGGGGGGCTCCAGCGTTCTGGATGCCCCTCCGCGCTTCATACCTTCACCAGACAGCGGGACCAACACCAAGTAAAAACAGATGCCGAAAGTAAAAACGGGTCCGGTTCAAAGTACATTTTCAGGCAAAACAAAACAAAAAAGCAAACCTTTTCTCCCATGCAGACAGTCGCTCCTAGTCCGGATCTGCAGGGCTTACCTGACAGGGTGGATGCAGGTCCCTCGCCGCCTGGCACCATACGCAGTGCCGCTGTCTCATAGCTCTGACGTGGCGACGCCGCCGCCATCAGTCTTGATGAGCTGCCACGCCCCCTGCATTGCAGTGAAAGGAGGGGGCGTGGTTACTAAGACGGATGGCACGGCTCTCGCCACATCGGAGCGAGACAGGAAGTGACTTGCGCCATCAGTCATGGTGAGATGCCATTCCCACCTCCATTGCAGTGAAAGGAGGGGGCATAGTAGCTCACCGTGATTGATGCCACCACTGTTATAGGGGAACTTCAGGTAAGCTGCGATAGTCCCAAAAATGCCTACCCGCATAAGCGCTGTAGGAATGTCAGAAAGATACATTTTTAGGGTGATCCGGGAGGTTTCACTAAATGGGAGATCCTAAATCGGGATGCCCCAGGGACAAGAAATAAGCCTGAAATCCCAGCTATTGGTCCACTTTAATGTAAGTTTCAGTTCACACTCAAAGCAAACATAGACTTGCTTTACCAAATAATTATTATGGCCCCATTGTATAGCAGATAGGCTTCATGAATGATTCCACCTACTATAATCTCTCCTTTCTTATGTGCCGTGTCTAACAGGGATTCATTCCAGCGCTGCCATTGGGAAACGCCGAAAAATACAGTGTCGCTTTCCCCACCCTCATCTGTAGGGAGGACGGAGGGAGAAGAAACCTGCCAAAACTGAGAGACAGTAAACATGAACCTATTGTGTAAGACGTGGTATTTTCTCTTTTCTATATACCATAGAGGCAGGGGAGGCAGCTGCTACCGGGCCCTTGGGAGAAGGGGGCCCCATGCAAGCTGCCTCCCCCCACAATGCAGCACCTGTGGCAGAGGTGCCGGACTGGCACTACCGCAGTATGCAGTGTTGCCACGTTGTTTACAGGTAACATCAGGTGTAAACAATTTAATCTAATATCTCCTTGAATGGTTCCCAAATTATGTAAACAATTTTACTCCTGAATAACTAAAATATCAATAATATTATATATATTTATCCTGCCCGGCTCGATTAAAATAGGCAAACAAATATATAGATATTATTAATATCTGGCCAATGATAACACAATGGATACACGCAAAAGGCTGTAGATTCTTTCGACTTCCGGTATATACAAAGGACACTGAGACAGATAGTAAATATTGAGATATATTGTGGGAAAATGCCAAAAGAAATTACAATTTAACCTACATGCAACACCAGCCACTAATGGGTGGATTTACAGCATAAACAACATTCTGAGCCAAAAATAACGTATGGAATGTATAGTAACAACCAGGGCCGGCTCCAGGTTTATGTGGGCCCTCGGGCGGTATGGTCTCAGTGGGCCCCTTTGCGGTGGATAGTCGCGGGTCAGGGGTCTATATATTGTATGGCCAAAACTGGGAGGCAGATTCATTAATAGCGCCAGGTAGCGACAGATGAGCGCCAGTAGCGTGATTTTCACAGCGCCATCTAGTATTCGCTGTGCTTGGCCGGGGTTTGCTTGTTGACAGCGACTCAGTCGGTGTGCGGTAATGTTGAATACGGGCTTAGGGGTCGCTGTTTCACAGGTTCAGCGTTGTATGGGTGCGCCTGACAGCGAATGGCCAGAGCGAACGGCTTGCTGCAGATTCATTAACAAATCACGCTACGAATTTTTTAGCGCTGTGAATTCCTTGTTTAAACCCCAGACCGCTGGCGGCGATGGATTTAAAATAGTTTTTAACCCCCAAACAACCATATTTTTTGATTGTAAAATTATACAAGTTTTTATAAACATTTTGTAATATGAATACATTAATATCAGACCTGTAATATAAATTCTGCACAAAATCATTTTTTTTTTTTTTTTACCTTAAAAAAAAATCCTAACATTGCAGAAGTGGTCACAGAATTTTTGACATTAAAAAAAAAAAACCATTAATAGCAATTAATTATGATTATTTAAAGATTGCTCCATTGAAATGCATTGGACATCGCCAGGGAGCGACAGGTCATACCTGGCGCTGTGATGGGATTAGCAGCAGCGTTGTTCGTTGCAGTCGGCTACATGATGAATCCCGCGGTAGCTGTCGCTCCCGTCGCTAGCCTCATTTAGCTTGATAAATGCGTCATTGTGGCCGACGCCGGGCGTACTTGAGTCGGTAGCCGCCGTTAGCTGGCGGGACCTGGCGCTCGTCAGACACTACCTGGCGCTATTGCTTGATGAATAAGGGCATAAGAAGGGCTGCGTGCCCTCCGACCCCCTATTGGAGCTATTTTTTAGTTTGGCCCCACATGAATGGGGAAGTATTGAGGAAGAGGGAGGCTGAGGGAACATAGATGAATGGGACAGAGCTAGGAGAACAAGGATAGATAGGTCAGGGCTCAAGGGATAGAGATGGATGGGGCAAGGCTGAGTGGATAGGGAAAGATGGGTCAGGGCTCAAGGGATAGGGATGAATGTTTCAGGGCTCAGGGGATAGGGATGAATGGGGAAAAGCTGAGTGGATAGGGAAATATGGGTCTGGGCTCAATGAATATGAATGAATGGGTCAGGGTTCAGGGCATAGGGATGGATGGGTCAGGGCATAGGGATGGATGGGTCAGGGCTCAGGGGATAGGGATGGATAGGGCAGAGGTGTCATACAACCAATAGGGCAGAGCTGAAGAGACAGGGATGGATGGAGCAGAGAGACAGAGAAAGGTAGTGTGTGCAGTTCTTTAACCACATTGTGCCAGCTGTCAGTGGGCCCCCCTGATGGGTGGGGACCTCGGCAGCTGACCGGGCTTGCCGGGTGCTGACGCCGGCCCTGGTAACAACCATGCAGAAAACAACAGAACAACACAAGTTAAATAGACACCCAAAACAATGCTAAAAGAAAAGTTTATTGATTGCAACACAGTGATATCCCCTGGCAGCACTGACCGGTGTTAGCTATGGCACAACATCAGTAGCAGCTATCGCTCAATTAGCTTCCTGGGTCACTCCTCTGGCCTCTCTCGACAGTTCCTCTCAGCTCCCTCAGTGGATGGTCTCTCCCCGGGTCTATAGCAAGGCCGTCCTCATGTCTTAGCAGTCTCTCCTTCTTTATGTCTTCCCTCTTCCAGATCCCCGGTATCCCTTTGATCTCTGGTCTTCCTCGTCTTTGATGACTTGGTCTTCCTCGTCTGGCTACTCTAACCTTGTCCCAACCTGCTTTGCTTGTTAGAATGAAATGGATTTTATTGCTTAGTCTCATAATGCTGGTACTATATACTGCAAATACAGTTCCAGCCCGGCAATCTAGGCCTGCTGGTATTCTTAAGCAGCTTCCCACTGATGTCATGCCATGAACTATTTTCCCAATGCATGGCACGGCCTGCTTCACAGGTCATTACATCTGGGTAATGTGCACTGCAGAAGAGTTGTGGCTCCGCCCGGTACCATATCAGGACTGAATCACCATAGACTTGTCCAGTTGTTCTCTGCAGTGCTTAGTGCGAAGATAGAAGATGGCTCTTATATACTTTGCGCAGGTGAGCGGGGCAACCATGCCTGCGGCCCTGCATATCTATTTCCACCCGTTTCCGGACCCTCTGTGCCTCACAGCCTCGGCTGACGGATCGGGTGAAGGTAGCGGAGCACTAGGGTCAAGTGCTCAAGGAGCGCTGCTCCAAGCAACAGACCCTGTACCACAAAGGGTAGCCTGCCATAGGCTTTATGGTGAGCCTACTAGGGATGCGGAGTTCCTGTCCTAGTTGCTGAGGGGGTGAGTGTTTTGGGGAGTTTTTGAAATGTTTTCAGACCCCCCCCCCCCCCCCCCCCACTGGCCTGGGCTTCGCCCCGGGTGGTCGGGGGGGCGGTGGTAGGTGTGTGTGTTTTTAGTCTGTTTTTAGACTCTTTTTTGTATACTTTTGCCGCCGCCACTTTGTACTGCCCTCCGCGGTGGGCGGCACTATATCTGTGAGGTGTTTTTTTACTGTGTGGATGACGTCAGCGAGGTCACGTGAGCGCTGTTTTCACGCTCTTGGGGGGGGTGGGGCCAGCGGATGACGTGTATCGCGTCATTCTCCCGCGGCCGGCCCCTCAAGGTTCCTCTGCCGGCTTCATCTTTCTTTTGTTGCGCGTCTGGGGCCCTTTTCATCTCTGGGCTGCGGCGCTGATTTCTGACTGTCCTCCGGTGGTCTGGTGGCTGGCGATCCATGTCCTGCTTGGTCCGTGAGCCCCCTATGGGTTTTTTTTTATTGTACTGTGGGCATGGGCTGCGGGATACTTATGTATTTTGCTTATGTCTTTCAGGCGGGACAGCCGTGGGTTGTGGTTTCTCCCGGTCCTGCTTCTTACTCCCCCCTTCATCTCCCTTTACTATTCCGGGGCATCCCTTGGGGGGGGCATCCCAGGGGGGCTTTTATTAGCCATTACCCTGTCCTGGCATATTGCGCCTGTATTAATCACCATGTGGAGGCTTCGGGACAATCCCGGTTGTGTTCCATGTGTGGGCTATCCCCTATCAGTAATGACATCACGGTGTGCGGACCGTGCGCCCATGCTGTCCTTGCGCTTCAGTCTGGGCTGCCTGCTTCTCTCCCAAGCTCTGCGCCCCCTTCGGCATCGCCTACCCCGCCGCGCCTGCATTTAGCCCCCAGTGTAGGGGATTCTAGCAGGGGGTCTCAATCTGATCTGGCACTTCGTGTGGCCAGCATTGAAAAACAGTTTGCCAGGCCTGTTCCAAGTAAGGCCTCTAGCAAGAAGCAGCACCTGGCTCCCACGCCTGCACGGTTTACTGAGGAGCAGAAGGAAATTGATCTTTTTGATGACCGTTACTCCCTAGAGGAGGGGGAGCTTTTCCCAGGCTCTGATTTCTCTGGGGACCAGCAGGTGGGCTGCGACAGTGACCCTGGGTCTGAGTCTGAGGATTCCTGGTTCCCTGAGGACACTTCTAATGTGTTGTCTCACATTTTTGAAATCTTGCACATTGTCCCCCCTGAGGTGGCAAGGAGGAAACAGGGTGAGCTTTTTCGTACTGTTAAGCAGCGTCTGGAGTTCCCTGAGCAGAGTCATTTTACTAATTTGGTGCTCAAGGAGTGGGAACATACTTGTAGATTGCCCGCGGTGCCCAAAGGGTTGGATAAGAAATACCCTTTTCCTGCTGAACTGGTTAGGCGATGATCGGGTCCCCCCGAGGTGTACGCTCCCGTTCTAGGGCTGTCCAACACCTCAGTCATGCCTTCCCCTGACACTACTACACTACGGGACAGCGAGGACCGGCGTATGGATCAGCTGGCCTGCCATGCTTTTACATTTGTGGGGGCTGGGCTGCGTCCGGCCTGTGCCTCTGCCATTACAGCCATTGCTCTTAAGAGACAAATCAATCGTCTCCTTGATGGCGCTACAGCTGGTAGGGAGGAGTATAGGGCCCTCTTGCTTTGCTCTGAATTTGTTGCCTTTATCCTTACTTCCATGGATGATGTGGTACGGCTGAGTAGTAGGGCCTCTGCCCTTTTGGTGGCTATGCGCCGCTCTGTTTGGTTGCGTTAGTGGGCAGCTGACGCTGCTGCTAAGAAGGCTCTCACTGGACTCCCCTTTGTGGGGCTGCGACTCTTTGGTGGGCGTCTGGATGTTTTAGCCAAGGATGGTAGGCTGCCTCAACGTAGGAGGCAGCCTCGGCCTTTCCGGGGGCCCTCCGCTTCCTTCTCCTCCTTTCGTGCCCCTAGAGGAGGTTGGGGCCTCCTCTTTTCAGGTATCCGCAGGGGTTCTTGGGGCCGTGACAGATCCCGTGGTCGCCCCGGGCTCTCATGGGACCCCAAGCCCAAACCTTCTCCCAAGCCCCTCAGGCATGAGGAGGCGCCCTCACCCATCCAGGTGGGGGGACGGCTTCGGCTCTTTGCTCATGTCTGGAGGCTACGCGTCTCAGACCGGTGAATTCAGGAGGTGGTGTCCTCTGGTTACAAGATAGAGTTTGCAGCCTGGCCGCCCCCCACATTCATCAGATCCCGGATGTCTCACAGCCCTCTGTCAGCTCAGGGGTTGCGCCTTGCAGTTCAACGTCTGTTGGAGTCAGGAGTCATTTGGCTGGTGCCTCCCCAGGAACGGGATCAGGGTTTCTACTCCAATCTGTTCACGGTCCCCAAAAAGGACGGGTCCTTGAGACCCATCCTGGACCTGAAGGGTCTCGACAGGTTTGTCAGGTTCAAGCACTTTCGCATGGAGACCCTTCGCTCGGCTGTCAGTACCCTTCGCCTGGGCGACTTCATGACCTCCGTGGACATCAAGGATGCTTATCTCCATGCGCCAATCTTCCCAGGTCATCGGAGATTTCTCAGGTTTGCTCTGGAGGATCAGCATTATCAGTTTGTGGCCTTACCCTTCGGTATCACCTCGGCGCCTCGGGTGTTCACCAAGGTGCTGGCGGGCGTGATGGCTCTGCTGCGGCATCAGGGCATTCGCGTCCTTCCTTACCTGGACGACATTTTGATTGCAGCTCAGTCCCTTCATCAGGCCGAGAGGGATACTCAGGTGGTGACCTCCACTCTCGAGTCCTTCGGCTGGGTGATCAACTACCCCAAGTCTTCACTGTCTCCGTCTTTGGTGAGGTCCTTTTTGGGCATGACTCTGTATACCTCTCAGGTCAAGGTATTCCTGCCCCAGCAGAAGGTGGAGGGCCTTCAGCAGCAGGCACAGGCTCTGCTCTTGTGTCCCCATCCCTCCATCCGGCAGGGGATGCAGTTGGTGGGCCTGTTGGTGTCCTGCTTCGAGGCGGTCCCCTTTGCTCAGTTTCACATGAGACCTCTTCAGTTGCACCTCTTGTCAGTTTGGGATCGGGACCCTGTGTCCCTGGATCAGGAATTTGCTCTGTCCCCCCTGGCCAGACAGTCCCTCTCGTGGTGGCTGGACTCAAGGAACCTTCTGGTGGGCAGGACATTTCTGCCCCAGTGTTGGGAGACTGTCACCACAGTCACCACAGATGCCAGTCTGACCGGTTGGGGGGGGCTTTGGAAGTCTCTGCAGTTCCAGGGTCAGTGGGGCCCCCAGGAGGCCCATGCTCCCATCAATGTCCTGGAACTGAGGGAGATCAGGTTGGTTCTTTCTCAGCTGACCTCACACCTTCGGGGTCGGGCTGTTCAGATCCGCTTGGATAACCAGACGCCGGTTGCCTACATCAATTATCAGGGAGGGACTCGGAGCAAGCAAGCCCTCAAGGAAGTGTCTCTGATACTGTCTTGGGCGGAAGAGAATGTCCTTTGCATCTCGGCGGTTTACATTCCAGGAGTGAAGAACCAGGAGGCAGACTCGCTGAGCAGGGGGACATCTCGGCTGGGGGAATGGTCCCTCAGCAACAAGGTTTTTCACTCCCTGTGTCACTGCTGGGGTCAGCCGGATGTGGATCTGTTTGCGTCCCGCCCAGGTTTGTCTCCCTGTCACAGGACCCTCTGGCCTTCGCCACAGATGCGCTATCAATGCCTTGGACGGAGTTTCGGCTCCTCTATGTGTTCCCTCCGTTCCCTCTGCTGGGCAGGGTGCTGCGCAAGATAGCACAGGAAGGGGTACCAGCCATTCTGGTGGCCCCCTGTTGGCCAAGGAGGGTGTGGTTCGCAGACATCGTGCAGTTGGCAGTAGATCAGTATGCCCTGCCCAAGGATCCAGATCTGCTTACTCAGGGACACCTGTGCCATCCCAATTTACAAACGCTGGCTTTAACGGCTTGGCTGCTGAAACCTCCATTTTGATGGATAAGGGTTTGCCAGCTTCTGTTGTTGATACCATGATTAGGGCCAGGAAGAAGTCCTCGTCCTTTATCTACTACAGGATCTGGCATGCTTACATTGCCTGGTGTGAGTCCAAGTCTCTTCCTTGCCGGGTATTTTCTATCCCCAGGATTCTGGAATTTTTGCAACATGGTTTGGATTTGGGCCTTCAACTTAGTACCCACAAGGGACAGGTGTCAGCTATGGCAATTTTTTCCAAAGATCCTTTGCCAATCACCGGTTGGTTAAGACTTTTTTCCAGGGAGTTACTCATGTGCGTCCGCCACGTAAGCCTATGCTACCTGTTTGGGACCTGAATCTGGTGTTGTCTGTTCTGCAGGGTCCTCCCTTTGAGCCTATGCGTGGGGCTGCTTTGCCCATTCTGACTCTTAAGGTGGCCTTTTTGGTGGCCATTACTTCTGTCAGGCGAGTTTCTGAGCTGACGGCGCTTTCCATCAAACCTCCATCAGGATAAGGTGGTGTTTTGGCTTAAGCCGGATTTCTTGCCTAAGGTTGTGTCTGCTTTTCATCTCAATCAGGACATTGTGTTGCCTTCTTTGTGTCCTAAACCTGCTAATGCCAAGGAGTGGACCCTTCATTCTCTGGATGTTGTCAGGGCTCTGAAGTTTTATTTGGTTGCTACTGAGCCTTTCAGGAAATCTGATGCTCTTTTTGTTCTTCCTGCTGGACCTAGGAAGGGTTTGCCTCCTGCTAAATCCACTATCAGCAAGTGGATCCGTCAGGCGGTGGTACAAGCCTATTCTGCTAAAGGGAAGGAACCTCCTTTTAGGCTTACTGATCATTCTACTCGTGCTATTGGTGCGTCTTGGGCCTTTCAGCACCAGACTTCTGTTGAACAAGTTTGTAAGGCCGCAACTTGGTCTTCTGTTCATACAAGGTTGATGTTAAGGCCTCAGCTGATGCTGCTTTTGGCCGCAAGGTACTTCAGGCAGTGGTGGTTTAAACTGCCTGCTGTTACTCTTTGGGGATCCCACCCTACTTTATGGACACTGCTTTTGGAAGTCCCAGATGTTATGACTTCGTGAGGCAGGCCGTGCCATGCATTGGGAAAAATTCTGTGAGTACTCACCTGTAGAATTGCTTTTACCATGCATGGCACGGCCTGCTTCACCCCACCCATGTTATCGTTGTCCTTGGTTGCCTCTTTATGGTGATTGTTCCAAGTTAGTTAGGGCTCTCTTACCTTGTTTACCTTTATTATCTCCCAGTTTCTTGAAATAACAGCTTGTCAACACTGGAGAAGTCTATGGTAATTCCATTTTTATATGGTACCGGGAGGAGCAACAACTCTTCTGCAGTACACTGCGCCACCTTATGGCGGAATAACCCAGATGTAATGACTTTGTGAAGCAGGCGTGCCATGCATGATGAAAGCAAAAGGTGAGTACTCACAGAATTGTCTTTTTAATATGAGAAATCTGTATGTACAGGGTGTGGGAAACATATAAGATATGCTCTTATTCAGGGTGAAGGTCCGGATTAATGTGGGCAATCTGTATGTACGGGGGGGGGAAACATATAAGATAGGCTCTTATTCAGGGTGAAGGTCTGGATTAATGTGGGCAATCTGTATGTACAGGGTGTGGGAAACATACAAGATAGGCTCTTATTCACTGTGAAGGTCCGGATTAATGTGGGCAATCTGTATGTACAGAGTGTGGGAAACATACAGATATACAAGATATGCATCACCAGTAGGAAGAGGGAGGCTGTGATGCCGCTGTATAGAGCCCTGGTGAGGCCACAGCTAGAATACTGTGTGCAGTTCTGGAGACCTCCCCTGTAAAAAGACATTACTCAAATAGAACAGGTCCAAAGGCCGGCAACAAAAATGGTGGATCCAAAATCGTGATGCCCCGCTGTGTGAAACCCCCCAGGTCACCCTATTCACTTACCTTGTTTCCCGGTCCATGCGCATGCCTAAACCTCGGCCACATCCCCGCTATCCCTCTAGCAGGGAGCGTGCCCGCCAGGCATTTGTGAATGGCCGGCGCGGCATGCTCTCTGTTAGAAGGAAGCGGAGGATGTGGCCGTCGGCACGCTCCAAGCCTCTGCTCTAAGACACGCCGTAGGACCGGGAAGAGGTGAGTTGGTCTCGGTGTACTGGGCGGTTTCACAGAGGGGGGAAAGGACCGAAACCCAGGATAGTCAAAATCCTGGGTTTTGGTCCACTTTAAAGTTATACAGCAGGCAAAGTCAATAGTTACACCATTGCGTCAGGCTACATTTGGCGCTGTCCTAAACCGTTTTCTGTTTTGAAATTGAAGCAGAAATGACCGAGATATTGAGGTTTACAGTTTTACCTTATGATTTATTTTCTGAAGCGTGTGGGTGTGACCCCTGGAGCTGACTTTGGTCCAGGGTGGGCAGCTGTTGGTTGTGGGAGTGAGAGAGTTTGCTAGGGGGAGGCTGGGCAGGACAGAGCGGTTAGCTGGGGTAGAATGGTAGCTCAGATAACAACATTCAACCTATCAAAAGAGAGGGGGCGTGGTCTGAACTATCTCCTTGAGCTAGTATTGGCGGTCCCCATCAGCAGGGTGGCGCTGGAGGGGCAGATGAGGAAGTATATTTCCTCATTCACAATGCCAAGCTGAGAGGAGGCACAGCGCTGGAGGAACGCTTGGCAAGGTAAGATACTGTTTATTTAATTTAACTTTTTGCATTAAAAATACCTTTAACCTTTTGCAGACCTGTTTACAATAAACCTATTTCTTAATTGGAATAAACATCTGTGAGGGCATGCCAACTCTGCAGCCCCACTGTCCTAGGAGGGCAAAAGGTGCAGTGCCATAGAGTTTCCTGTTCCCCAGTGAGGACACGTGGATTACAGTCTATGGGCAGGGGAGCAGTCAGAATTCAAAAAAACTATTACATGAGTTTTGTATATTTGTTTGTATAGATGTATATTTGTTTGTATATATGTATATTTATTTTAATAACTCAGGGATGCTGGGTAAGGGGCGGTAAGTTTTGATGGCAAACTGGGGATCCCACACAGGGGAGAGGGAGAGCATTGGCCTTAAAGTGGACCAAAACCCAGGATTTTGACTCTCCTGGGTTTTGGTCTTTGCCCCCCCCCCGGACACCCCGATCTGGGATGCACCACTGTGTGAAACCCCCCAGATCGCCAAAGTCAACTCACCTCTTCCCAGTACTACGTCGCATGCGCTCGTCTAATCAGCACGCTCGGAGCCGCTGACGTCACATCGTCTAAGGCTTCGTCTAAGACCAGCGGCTCCGAGCGCACTGACAGCCGCATCCCCTGCTTCCCTCTAATAGGGAGTGTGCCCGCGCTGGCCATTCACAAATGGCTGGCTAGGGCATGTGCCCTGCTAGAGGGATAGCAGGGATGCGGCCGCGGCTCGCGCATGCGCCGTTGGACCGGGATACAAGGATAAGTGTATGGGGCGACCTGGGGGGGTTTCACACAGCGGGCACCCCGATTTTGGATTCCCCCAGGGGGAGGGAATCGATCGGCCCGGGAATCATATAGATTCCTGGGCGGATTGCGGTGGGTTTTGGTCCACTTTAAAGTGGACCAGAACCCAGGATTTTGACTATCCTGAGTTTTGGTCTTTGCCCCACTGTGTGAGACACCCAGGTCGCCTGAACTCAATTACCCTTTCCCCTGTCCTACAGTGCATGCGCAGCCCTCTCGTCCAATCAGCGCACTTGGATCCGCTCTGGCCTTTTCGTCCAGGATCTCGTTTAATGAGAGCGTGCTGGTGGCCGCATCCCCCGCTACACTTTAACAAAGAGCGTGCCCGCGCGGGGCATTCACAAATGCCTGGCACGGGGATACCGGGAATGCGCCCGTGGCTCGTGCATGCTCTGTTGGACCAGGAAAGGTGAGTATGCCTGCCCAGGAGTCTCCTAGACTCCAGGGAGGGTTTTAGTCCACTTTAAAGTCTTATAGAATCTAGGGATGGTAATGGCCCACTTTAGCTGCACTTATAACTAGGAGGAAAATAAAAAATATATATATGCTCCTATATATCAATCAGATAGCAGGCTATTGTCCCCTTAAAGTGGACCAACACCCAGGATTTTGACTATCCTGGGTCTTGGTCCACTTCGGTCCACTTCGGTGGGGCACCCAATCGGAGGGAGGTGATCGGCCCGGGAATCTTATAGATTCCCGGGCCGATCACCTGTGGGTGTTGGTCCACTTTAAATGGAACGTCCACTATCAGTGGAATATTTTTTGTACATTTTTGTGTGCCAAAACTATGTCCTGAGCTGATTTAGTATTTTTTTTCCTATGTTAGTAAATGTGTGTCACTAGTTGAGAAGGATCTGGGGGTACTAGTGGACCACAGGCTAAATAACAGCATGCAATGCCAAGCAGCTGCTTCCAAGGCCACCAAGATATTATCATGCATTAAAGTGGACCAAAACCCAGGATTTTGACTATCCTGGGTTTTGGTCCTTTCCCCACGGGCACCCCGATCCGTGGTGCCCCACTGTGTGAAACCCTCCCAGATCGCCGCAGCCAACTCACCTCTTCCTGGTCGCACGGTGCGTCTAAGGGCAGCGCCTCTGGCGGCCGCATCCTTCGCTTCTCTCTAGCAGTGCGCATGCCCGCGCCAGGCTCTTGTGAAAGGCCGGCGCGGGCATGCTCCCTGTTAGACGGAGGCGGAGGATGCGGCTGTCAAAGCCGCTGCTCTTAGACGCGCCGTGCGACCAGGAAGAGGTGAGTCCGTTCGGGCGTCCTGGGGGGTTTTACACAGCGAGGCACCCCTGATCAGGGTGCCCCCGGGGAAAGGACCAAAACCCAGGATAGTCAAAACTTTTGACTATCCTGGGTTTTGGTCCACTTTAAAAGATGCCTGGAATCATGGGATATGGATGTAATTTTGCCTCTTTACAAGGCTCTGGAATATGCCATCCAGTTCTGGGCACCTGTTCATAGAAAGGAGGCTCTGACTATGGAAAGGGTGCAGAGGAGATCCACCACCAAACTATTAAGAGGAATGAAGGATCTTAGTTACGAGGAAAGATTACGAGAATTAAATCTGTTTAGTCTTGAGAGGAGACGACTGAGGGGGACATGATTAACTTGTATAAATATATAAACGGCCAATACAAAAAATATGGGGGAACACTATTTCAGGTAAAATCCTCTCTAAAGACAAGGGCGTGCTCCCTTCGATTGGAAAAAAAGAAATTTAGTCTCCTGAGGCGACAATCATTTTTTACCATAAGAACTATAAATCTATGAAATAGCCTCCCACAGAAGCTTGTTACAGCATCAACCGCTGACAACTTCAAAAAAGGATTAGATGCTTATTTAGAAGAAAATAACATTAACAGTTACTAACAGCGGTTATCAGTAAAAAAACAAAAAATAAAATAAATAACTTCCACCTATAAAATAAAATAAAATAAAAAATATCTTCCCCTACCCCAACACCCTTGGTTGAACTTGATGGACATATGTCTTTTTTTCAACCGTATTGACCGAATAAACAACCTTTGTTTCTGAGTCTGTGCCATTTCCACGTCAGTCTCACTTTTGTCTTCTCGGTGTACGTTGTCAATGGCAACAGATTGTAGATAATGAATACGGCTTTCTTAAAAAAAGTTTTACAACATAGGAAAACAATAAAATAATATCAGATCAGCACTTTGAGGAAAACCTATTGGCACAAAAAATGTAAACTTTCAAAAATTCTGAACTTACCCTTTAAATCTTGTAGTAAGCATTGGACTGGAGTGAACAACCCAGAGGACACAGAGGAGGAAGCAATGAAGTCTGGAGAAAGTGAGAAGAGAACCCCTCGCACCCGATCTGATGCCTCGCGCTTCCCTGGAGGGCAACTGCCTCATCCACAGGGCTATCTCAGGATTGACACCTATCAGGACAACACTGCAGGTAAAAACGATTAAATATATATATTCAATTCAATACTATATATTTTATCTATTAAAATATAAGTTAAAGTGGACCTACACCCGTTTTTTGCTGAATAGATTTTGGTCCAAGTGCAATAAAACTCGGGGGGGCATCCAGAATGTTGGAGCCCCCCTGCACATCGTCCCCCCAGAATGCCAGTTATTCTCACCTTATCCTGAAGCTTCCAACAGATATGGAGCTCCATGATTGGCTACTGGGCGGTCATGTGGGTTGGGAGTCCGTCTTTGGCTTTTGAAAAGCCTGGCCTACGTGAGTCGGCCAATCACGGGACTTGAGCATAAGGTGAGAATGTAAGGTGTTCTGGAGGGTGATGTGCGGGGGGTGGGCAGAGCCTAGCATTTTGGAGCCCCCCCCCCAGCTTGTTTTATTGCACTGGCACACGGACGAACAGCCAAAAAAACAGCGTCGAAATTCGGCCAAGGCTTAAAGGAGCAGTATCGCGAATTTTTCTTGGTTACTTATATTTAAATGGTACTTTGAAAGTAGGTAAGTGTTGGAGTAAGAATTACAAATTTAGAAAAATATGATGTGTGTGTTGAGCAGCTGGAGACTAATAGCTCATGTTTATGTCTTCTGAGTGTCGGAGCCCCACACTCTGGCCTGTTCCAAGCTGAGGAGAGGGGTGAAACAATGTATCAAAGTATCAGCTGTTCAGTGCTGGCAGCCGTCCAGCATAAGATAACAACATTGCAACATTGCCTGGCCAGAACTTATATATCTAAAACAGAGAGAAAAGCTCTAGAAGTCATTTAGCTGATTTTGACAGTTTTCCCTTCATGTTGGCTCTGCTGCAGAATCTTTCAGTTTACCATTTTCTCTCTTTTTTCCATATGATCTTTCTTTCAGCTTTGTGTGTTTTGAGCAAAGCCCAACCCAGGATTTTCACTATCTGGAGTTTTGTTTTGTGCCCCTAGGGGCATCCTGACTTGGGATGCCCTGATATGTGAAATCCCCAAGTTCGCCTGTGAAAACGTACCTTTCCCTGTCCCACAGCGCATGCGCGGACTCTAAATGACTATCTGCGTGAATTAGCAGAATTAATAGGGCTGATTCAGCACTGTGAGCAGCATTAATAGGGCTGATTCAGCACTGTGAGCAGCATTAATAGGGCTGATTTAGCACTGTGAGCAGCATTAATAGGGCTGATTCAGCACTGTGAGCAGCATTAATAGGGCTGATTCAGCACTGTGAGCTGCATTAATAGGGCTGATTCAGCACTGTGAGCTGCATTAATAGGGCTGATTCAGCACTGTGAGCAGCATTAAGAGGGCTGATTCAGCACTGTGAGCAGCATTAATAGGGCTGATTTAGCACTGTGAGCAGCATTAATAGGGCTGATTCAGCACTGTGAGCAGCATTAATAGGGCTGATTCAGCACTGTGAGCAGCATTAATAGGGCTGATTCAGCACTGTGAGCAGCATTAATAGGGCTGATTTAGCACTGTGAGCAGCATTAATAGGGCTGATTCAGCACTGTGAGCAGCATTAATAGGGCTGATTCAGCACTGTGAGCTGCATTAATAGGGCTGATTCAGCACTGTGAGCTGCATTAATAGGGCTGATTCAGCACTGTGAGCAGCATTAAGAGGGCTGATTCAGCACTGTGAGCAGCATTAATAGGGCTGATTTAGCACTGTGAGCAGCATTAATAGGGCTGATTCAGCACTGTGAGCAGCATTAATAGGGCTGATTCAGCACTGTGAGCTGCATTAATAGGGCTGATTCAGCACTGTGAGCTGCATTAATAGGGCTGATTCAGCACTGTGAGCAGCATTAATAGGGCTGATTCAGCACTGTGAGCAGCATTAATAGGGCTGATTCAGCACTGTGAGCAGCATTAATAGGGCTGATTCAGCACTGTGAGCTGCATTAATAGGGCTGATTCAGCACTGTGAGCTGCATTAATAGGGCTGATTCAGCACTGTGAGCTGCATTAATAGGGCTGATTCAGCACTGTGAGCAGCATTAATAGGGCTGATTCAGCACTGTGAGCAGCATTAATAGGGCTGATTCAGCACTGTGAGCAGCATTAATAGGGCTGATTCAGCACTGTGAGCAGCATTAATAGGGCTGATTCAGCACTGTGAGCAGCATTAATAGGGCTGATTCAGCACTGTGAGCTGCATTAATAGGGCTGATTCAGCACTGTGAGCTGCATTAATAGGGCTGATTCAGCACTGTGAGCTGCATTAATAGGGCTGATTCAGCACTGTGAGCAGCATTAATAGGGCTGATTCAGCACTGTGAGCAGCATTAATAGGGCTGATTCAGCACTGTGAGCAGCATTAATAGGGCTGATTCAGCACTGTGAGCAGCATTAATAGGGCTGATTCAGCATTTTACTAACTTTTTTGTGGAAACATTTTTTTATTCCTTCTCTTATCGCAATTCAGCGCCTTTTTAAGCCATGCAAATGTTATATCTGTGTATTAGGTGTTTAGTGCGTTTGCTTGTGTGTAATGTATTATGTCAATTCGTAACTTTATTTATCATTTCCAGATGACAGCGTCATGTTGCACATTCAAAGACTGAGAGCCGGACTCGGCTGGAAGACTCCGCTTCCCAGTGATCAGCAAGTGTCTAGATTATCCAAGCCCACTAAATATAAGCTACTAATGGAGGTATGTGCTTAAAGCAGAACAAAACCCAAGCCGGCCGGCCCTGGCATCTAAAAGTATCCAGACATGGCGGCTGGCCTCCCCCCTGGGGCATCCCGAATTGGGATGCCCATATGTGTGATCCCCTGTCGGGCCCCAGCCTTTTCCTGCAGCTCCCTCGACAAGGTAAACAATTGGGAGTGAGGCTGGTCGCATTCCCGGCTTTGCAGGCTGAAAGTGGACCAAATCCCAGGATAGTCAATAGTTTTGACTATCCCGGGTTTCGGTCCTTTCCCCGCTGTGTGGAACCCCCCAGGACACCGCAGCCAACTCACCTCCTCCTGGTCCCCTGGCACATCTAAGAGCAGCCGCATTCTCCGCCTCCCTCTAACAGGGAGCGTCCCCGCGTCGGCCATTCACAAATGCCTGGTGCGGGTACATGCACTGCTAGAGGGAAGCGTAGGATGCGACCATCAGAGCTGCTGCTCTTAGCCGCGCCGTGGGACCAGGAGGAGGTGAGTTGGCTGCAGTGATCTGGGGGGTTTCACACAGCGGGGTTCCCTCGGTGAAAGGACCAAAACCCAGGATAGCCAAAATCCTGCGTTTTGGTCCACTTGAAGTGTGTATGGGGATGTAAATTGGGGGGGGGCAGGAGCGTGCAGTATCCCCCGTCTGGGGATATGGCCGATTTTGCTCCGATTGCAAAGCGCAAAGCCTTTTGCCGAGCATTAATATGCACAGCAAATGGATCTGATTGGACGAGAGCTGCATATGCACCATAGGACTGGGGAAAGGTGAGTTTTTACTGGGCGATCTGGGGGGTTTCATACATTGGGGAATCCTAACTGGGGATGCCTTGGGGGCAAGGATCAAACCCAGAATAGTCAAAATACCGGGTTTTGCTACTCTTTAAAGTAGAAGTCCAGCCTCCACTGGACTACAATGTCGCTGGCCCCATTCGGGGCTGAGATGGATTATGGGCATTTAAAATAAAAAAAAATGAAGCTTACATTATAAGCACGAACGACCCATTCCCCCGCCCGGAGCAGCGCCTCCCTATTGTGAGCTCCCAGCCCATGCCTAGTCAGCCAATCGGTATGAAGCGGGGGGGGGGGGGGGGGGAAGGTTCCTCGGTTCCCTCCCTTAATCGTTCGGGAGGGAAAAGGACCTATGTATGGAAGTTTTGTGCAGACCTTATGGGAATGTCCCTGAATGATGCAAATTTTAGCATAGTGTGCATATCTCATGAAAAACAGGGAAACACAAACCATAATCTAGTAACAGCACGTGTTCACTATAAATGGAACATGTACAAATGATAAACCAGTAGCAGGTTTGCAGTTTGTAGCAAGTCATTAACAGTCTGTAGCAAGAAGTTTGTAGCAAGTATTGGTTTATTTCTTTACGCTTTCTGCAGACGCGTTTCGCTGTGAATGCCGCTACTTCAGTGCACATACAGCTCATTAGTAAAATTACTGTGGTTCAAATACAAAGAGGTTGATTATTGGTAACTTTAAGTGTTATACACGATCTGTTTAGTCATATAATAGATTGTACATAAATAAATACCTTGCATGATATATTTGTGAAATCGGTGTCTTTCCGTGCCTTTATCCTCATATGTCTAAGCAGGGATTAAGCCTGGTAGGGAGTTGTATGTGGGGTAGGTATTAGAATCCTCTGCTGTATTACTAAGGAGTCAGACCAGAGTGAAGCCAGGACCCCCAGGGGAAGACACTATTTTGGTAACCCTACCCCTCCACCCTTTTCTCAATCGGTATGAAGCAGAAAATGTTTTTATTTTGACTATCCCGGGTTTTGTCCCCTCCACCCTGTCTGCCATAGAGAGACCCGGGACAATGCCCGGTGGGCCGCACTGCTTTGGGGTGCTGTTTATAACACCCACATTCAATCCCTGCCCACTTAGTCTCCCTTTCAGTACCCAGCCCCACTGTACCCACAAGCGAAGGAACCCCAATGCTATATCCCCGGCATCATGGTTGGGACGGGGTCTCAGGGTCGGCCAGGGGCTGGTAAAATCTAGGGCTGACTTTTGGCCCCTATCAACCACTGCTGCCTACTGTGTGAAATCCCCCACGATTGGCTGTAAGCTCACCTCTCTGGAAATCCCACGGCACATGTGCAGGCCGCCGACTGATCAGCAGTTTGTGCTCCATTCAGTTCTTACTATACTGCTTAGTGCTCAGAGCGGAAAGGAAAAGCTTAAAGCAGACCAACAGTCAAAAATGAATTAAGTCAGACCAACACAACAAAAGGTGCTGAAATGCATCCCTCCCCAGGGCAATTTAGATTGCTTCACATAAAAAATAATTTACCTTTTTCTAACGCCTGCTGGGGTACATTTTAAAAACAAGATGGCCGCTCATGGGCTTGCAGGCCACCTGCAAACAGGTAGTCATGCTGGGCTTCCTGTTAATGTGTATTTCAGTTATGTCAGTTGGGATAGAAAGCTCCAAAATGACCGCTACCTTTCTATTCTAAGTATGTCACACACCCCGCTTCAAGATATCCATAACATGTGGGTAATACCGACCTGAAGGGGCGTTCCTGCAGAGATGATAGCAAAAAAGAAAGCCCCTCCCTGATCCATAAATACCTGGGACCTCCCACTCATCACCCAGTTTTCCATCTCTGCAGACGGCGAGCAAGTCAGAAGATGATGGCTCCTCCTTGCACAGGGGGATTTCAGGTAGCCGGGATGACTCCCGGCCCGCTATTTATTTATTTCCGTTTGGACCTTTTTCCCCAGAAATCCATATGCCTCCCAGCCTCGGCTGAGGGTCCAGGCGAGGGTATATCGGCACCTTAGGTGCTCAGGAGCTATGGTCCACCGTGAGACCCTATATGAGAGGGTAGGCGGTTACTCCGGGTTGGTGACCCCGGTTTGGGATGCCCTGTCCCTTACTTAACATCCAATGGCCCTCCCAGGATCCCCTTTCCATAGGTGGGGTTGGGGAGTGTGGGTCCCTTCTTAATTAATTCTTTTCACAGGACAGCATACTTTTGAGGGTGTGTGTGTGTGAGTGTAGTGTCTCTTTAAATGTATTCACCGCCGCAGCCGTTTTTACAGGGCCTGTGCGGTGCTGACCTGTCTTTCTTCCCCCCATCTTCCCTCTGCTGGTGTTCACTTTTATTAATGGCGGAGGTATTTACCTCACACCATGATACTGTGCTTCTAGGGGGGGGGGGGGGCGGGACCGTCGGCGCGGGGCCGGGGCTTGTCCCTCCCGTTTTCACATGTGTAATATGTGTGTGTGTTATGTGCATGTGTTTTATACTAGCCGGGCCGGCGACCGCTCTGTACTCTGCGGCGCCGGCCGGCTCTGGGCGCCATTTTCTCCTGAGGAGATTCTCCTCACGCTGACTGGGGGGGGGCGGGGCCGGTGTGGCGGCGCGTCACCGCTGCCCGCCCCCATCCTTCGCTGGCGCCGCTGCGGAGCTCTGACTGTGTGGAGAGGAGAAGGGGGGCGTTGCCCGGCGTCGCCCGGCGTCGCGCGCGTCCCGCGCTGGCCACGCCCCCTTCTCCCTTTCTGGCTGCAGCTCTGGTGGATTCTGGCTCGGTCCTCACGGTCGCCATTTCTTTCTGTCGGTTATGTAAGTGGCCTCCGGCCATTCCCCTTTTCACATCCTCTGTATGTTAGATTTTCTATGTCTTCATTAGCCTCATTAGCCCTTCTGTTCTGTCCTTCAGATGGTGGTTCAGGAGGTTCGCCAGTAGCATTTAGGGGGTCCCTCCCGATCCTTTATCACTGGGTTCATTATTGTTATAAATCCTCCCACTCGGGACATTAAAGGGGCATCCCGGGTTGTCTAGTGGCGTAATTCCCTGGGTCATAACGACTATTCATATAAAAAGTTCACCTTATGGAGGCATCCCTGGATACTGGGCTCGGGGCCCCTTCGGGGCATCCCCGAAAGTGTATGTTGTGTGGGGTATCCATTTCTGGGGACGATGTACTTCTGTGTATACCATGTGCACAGCAGACCATCACGCGGCAGTCCGAACCACAGGCGTCTGGGTCAGCACCGCCGGTCGCTTCATCTCCCCCTCCCGCCTTGACACGCACCCCGTGTGACGTCGTCATGGGCAGGGAGCTGCAATCTGAGATGTGCGCCAGATTGGCTAACCTTGAAAAAATTATCTCCAGCTCGGTCGCCCGTAAGGCTCCGACTAAGAGAAAGCATTTGTCGCCGGCTCCGCTGGTGGAGGACCAGGAGGATGTTAATAATCTGGATTGGTCTGATTATTCCCAGCTAGAGGAAGGGGAAGTTTATGAGGATTCTGATTTTTCGGACGATGAGCAGCCCTTTGGCGCTGAAGCCGAGCTGGGTGACTTGGGGAGATCCTCTGATACTCCCCACGCTCTGGCTCTGATGTTAGAGGTACTGAATATTTCCCCTCCTGAGGAGGTGTCACAGCAGAAGGGTGAATTGTTTGAGGAATCCAGGCCGCGCTTGGAATTCCCTACACAAAGGCATTTTGACAAAATTATTGCCAAGGAATGGGACAGGCCGGCTCGGCTCCCTGGCATCCCTCAGGGATGGGATAGGAAATATCCCTTCCCTTCGAAGGCGGTTAAGCGCTGGGCATCTCCCCCCGAGGTGGATGCGCCGGTTTTGGGGTTGTCCAATTCCTCGGTTTTAAATAGACCTGATTGTTCCATTCTCAAGGATGGAGAGGATAAACGTATTGACCAGATGGCTTGTCATGGTTTTGCTAGCGTTGGGTCAGCCATGCGGCCCGTTTGCGCTTCGGCACTAATGGTGTTGGCTGCCAGGTCCGTGGTTAGGGACCTGTTGACTTCTTCCGGGCTGCGTCCTGGTAGTGCTGAGTTCCTTAGCCTTAAACGGTGTGAGTTGTTTTTATCTTTTGTGTTGACAGCCTTGGATGACACTTTGATGATGTGTGGTAGAACGTCGGCGCTGCTGGTCACTATTCGGCGCTCGGTGTGGCTGCGCCAGTGGGCGGCAGATGTCCAAGAAGTCACTAACGGCTCTACCCTTTGTTGGATTACGGCTTTTTGGAGAGACATTGGACTCTGTTACCAAGGGTGGTAGGTTACCTCAACGCAAGAAACAACGCCGTCCCTTTCGGGGGGCGCCTTCCTTTACCCCCTCCTTTCGTGGGGCCAGATCTGGCAGGGGATTTGCATTCCCCTCTTCCAGAGGAGATTCTGGGAGCAGGGGCAGAGGACGTGCCCGTCCAGGATTCAGTTGGGGCTCTAAGCCCAAGCCGGCTGCCAAGCCGGCTCAGCAATGAGGGGGCGCCCTCACCCTTGCGGGTGGGGGGACGGCTGCGACTCTTCTCCCAGGTCTGGGATCAAGAGGTCTCAGACCGATGGATCCGGGAAGTGGTGTCTTCCGGTTACAAGCTGGAGTTCGAGCTCCGCCCCCCTTCCAGATTTTTCAGGTCTCGGATGCCTTCGGAACCTCTAGCGGCGCAGGGGCTCCTGTTGGCAGTGCAGAACCTTCTGGACATGGCTGTCATTTGCCCTGTGCCCCCTTCGGATCAGGGCAGGGGTTTTTATTCCAATCTGTTCACGGTACCCAAGAAGGACGGATCGGTCCGACCCATCTTGGATCTGAAGTTTCTCAACAGGTTCATCCGGCCACGGAAATTCCGCATGGAAACGCTGCGTTCGGCCATTCGCTCTCTTCGTCAGGGAGACTTTCTGACGTCCATAGACATCAAGGATGCTTATTTACACGTTCCAATTTTTCCAGCACACCAGAGGTTTCTCAGGTTCGTGGTGGAGGATCGCCATTTTCAGTTTGTGGCACTCCCCTTCGGTCTCACCTCGGCTCCTTGGGTGTTCACCAAGGTGCTAGCGGGAGTGATGGCTCTGCTGAGGGTTCAGGGTATCCGCATTGTGCCCTATTTGGATGATCTTCTGATCATGGCCTCCTCTTTCAACCAAGCGGAGTTGGACACCAGAGTGGTGGTGTCCACCCTGGAGAGGTTCGGTTGGGTGGTCAACCACCCCAAGTCTTCCCTTTCTCCGTCCAGAGTAGTGACTTTTCTGGGAATGTCTCTGGACACTTCACAGGCCAGGGTGTTTCTGCCCCAGGCCAAGATTCTTTTGATTCAGGATTTAGTTCGGCTTCTCTTGTCGGTCCCTCGTCCGGCCATCCGGCTAGGGATGAGGCTGGTGGGGTTAATGGTGGCCTCATTCGAGGCAGTTCCCTTTGCGCAGTTTCATACAAGGACGCTTCAGCTTCATCTGTTGAAGGTTTGGGACAAGTCCCCTCTATCGTTGGATCAGTCCTTCCTGATGACTCCCCGAGTTCGTCGATCCCTGCAATGGTGGCTGGGGTCGGTCAATCTCTTGAAGGGCAGATCTTTTCTGGCCCCGTGTTGGGAAACAGTCACCACGGATGCCAGTCTGTCAGGTTGGGGGGGGTGTTTGGAAGGACCTCCAGTTCCAGGGTCTGTGGGGCCCGCAGGAGGCTCACGAGCCCATCAATGTTCTGGAATTGAGAGCCATCAGGTTGGTTCTGTTTCACTTGACTCATCAGTTGCGGGGCCTGCCTGTTCAGGTTCGGTCGGACAATCGGACGGCGGTTGCTTATATCAATCACCAAGGGGGGACTCGCAGCAGGAGTGCCCTCAGGGAAGTGTCTTTGATTCTGGACTGGGTGGAGAGCCACGTCCCGTGTATCTCAGCAGTCTACATTCCGGGAGTGGAGAACACGGAGGCGGACTCGCTGAGCAGGGCCTCCTCTCGTCAGGGGGAGTGGTCTCTCAGTCCCAAGGTGTTTCGCTCGATCTGTCTCAGGTGGGGGTTCCCAGCGGTGGACCTCTTTGCCTCTCGTCACAATCACAAGCTTCCAGTCTTTGTGTCTCTCTCGCAGGATCCTCTGGCTCTGGCAGTGGATGCCATGTCTCTGAACTGGAGGGATCTGGGGTTTCTTTACCTGTTCCCTCCGTTTCCAATGGTAGCCAGAGTGGTGCGCAAGCTGACTCTGGAGGGCGCGTCGGCGATTCTGGTGGCACCAAGGTGGCCAAGGCAGGTTTGGTTCGCAGACCTGGTAAGACTGGCAGAGGATCAGTTCGTTCTGCCTCTACTGCCGGACCTGCTCACCCAGGGTCGGCTGCGCTATCCCAATTTACCTTCGCTGGCTTTGACGGCGTGGCTGCTGAAACCGCCATCTTGAAGGAGGAAGGTCTTTCTGACGCGGTGGTTCAGACTCTTATTAGCGCCAGGAAGCGCTCTTCTTCTACTATTTACTATAGGACTTGGAGGTCCTATATTGACTGGTGTGAAAGTAGGTCTTTCTGTTGTCGGGAGTTCTCCATTTCCAGAATCCTGGAGTTTCTTCAACATGGTCTGGATCTGGGGCTTCAACTTAGTACCTTGAAGGGGCAGGTTTCTGCCCTGGCGGTGTTCTTTCAAAGGTCCTTTGCACTTCATCCCTTAGTCAAGACCTTTTTCCAAGGAGTTACGCATGTACGGCCTCCTAGGAAGCCTTTTGTTCCAGTTTGGGATTTGAACCTGGTTCTTTCTGCTCTTCAGGGTCCTCCGTTTGAGCCCTTGAATGAGGTTGCTTTGTCTTCACTTACTCAAAAGGTGGCCTTTTTGGTGGCTATCACTTCAGTTCGGCGTGTTTCTGAGTTGGCAGCTTTATCCATTAAAGCTCCGTACTTCGAAAGGCATCAGGATAAGGTTGTCTTTCGTTTCAAGCCGGATTTTCTTCCTAAGGTGGTCTCTGCTTTTCATCTGAATCAGGACATTGTTCTGCCTTCTCTATGTCCTAATCCCAGCAACGACAAGGAAAGGGCGCTGCATTCCTTGGATGTAGTTCGTGTTGTGAAATATTATCTGGTGGTTACGTCTTCGTTTCGTAAGACTGATGCTTTTTTGTGGTGCCCTTTGGGCCTAGGAAAGGTTTGGCTCCTGCCAAATCTTCCATTAGTAAATGGATTTGTCAGGCCATCATTGGGGCCTATTCTGCTAAGGGGAGGAGTCCCCCTTTTCGTGTTACTGCTCATTCTACTCGTGCGGTTGGAGCGTCCTGGGCTTTCCAGCACCAGGCCTCTGTTGAGCAAGTTTGTAAGGCCGCTACTTGGTCCTCTGTTCACACTTTTTCCAAGTTTTACAAGGTTGATGTTCGGGCCTCAGCGGATGCTGTTTTTGGCCGCAAAGTTCTGCAAGCTGTTGTGGTTTAAGTTGTGCATTGTTGCCTTGTTTTGGATCCCCGCCCTTTTTATGGACACTGCTATTGGATGTCCCACATGTTATGGATATCTTGAAGCGGGGTGTGTGACATACTTAGAATAATACCATTTTGTGAAATACTCACCTGTAAAATGGGTATTATAAGTATGTCACACACCCCGCTTCACCCGCCCTTCTTGTATTCAGGATCCTTTATTTTGTGAACTTTGCGTTGTTATGACTTATATTTGCCTCTTCCTGGTCCCTTACCTTACTGCTTCTATATACTGGGTGATGAGTGGGAGGTCCCAGGTATTTATGGATCAGGGAGGGGCTTTCTTTTTTGCTATCATCTCTGCAGGAACGCCCCTTCAGGTCGGTATTACCCACATGTTATGGATATCTTGAAGCGGGGTGTGTGACATACTTATAATACCCATTTTACAGGTGAGTATTTCACAAAATGGTATTTTTCCAACTGTGCCAGGCTGTTGGTCTAGTTTAATTGAGCGTTAACCGCTAGCCACTTCCCTGTGTACCTATACCAGCCATTCTGGAATTCTGGGGTCCCTCCTCCCTAGTAAAACCAGCCCGGGCACCAGCTATAGGGGCTGGTAGACCAGGGCACGGAGGCCAACCCCAACCCCCATAGCCATCACGGGCCTGTTCGCCCCCCCCCCCCGGGCTTTGCGGATACAGGTAATGGATGGGGGACGGGGGCTAATGACAAGTCACCATCTTGATTAAAGGTGACTTGACAGATCCTAGTGCCTTGTGAACCGGTACAGGGGTCTCATGAATCCCTTACCAGTTCATAAAGGGTTAAATCTATAAAGCACACACACACACACACACACACACACACACACACACACACACACACACACACACTGAAAATGTGATTTATTTATTTTACTTATTTCCTTTCATCACCTATCCTGATGTCCCGAGCCTCTGCATCTAACAGCCGGAAGTGATCAGTAGAAGTCGGACACGGGGCAGGAGATCGGAGTCCCCTTGTCACGGATTTCTTAGCAGAGAAATCCCCTATTATAAAATAATCAGTAATTAAGGTGGATATGCAGCAAACAGTGTTTAATGGTGATAAACAGAATATAGCACACACCAACCAGGCTGCTATACAAATACACAAGTGAACATAATAACATACATGCATAGGGATCCAGTGAAAGTCCAATGGCGGATACAAGGCTGAGACAGGGAAGGGAAATCACAAAGGCTGTGGCGAGATTCCTGGGTTCAAGATTCAGAGTTCAGAGTCTGGGTCTGGGAGGACAATGCAATGCTGATCCACCGGCTGCAGGGGTGGATCAGCTTATAAAGGCCAGGATGTCACAGGTGCTGGCTAATTACCATCACCTCTGCAGGAGAGAGCCACCTGTTGGTGGAGCAGCATACCACAGGGGAACCAGGAAGTGGAGACAGGCAAGGTCTTTACAGGGCAGAAACAGGCTTCCATATTGTGGAGGAACTCCAGACCTGACACCCCAGCCCCACACGCAACCTACACCGATCAATACTGGCTTCTGACAGCTCTCCCGCTGATGGAAGCGACCTTTTATACCAGGAGTGAGATGACATCACCCTATAAAAGGCCTCTCCTTGCTGGCGAGATGCCAGAGGCCAGTGGCCAGGGCAGGGAACAGGTGTTCTCTGTCCTGCTGAGGACCCCGGGGGGGGGGGGGGTATGGAGGCACCCTGGGGGAAGAGGGGGTTTTGCCCCCTGGAGCATGACAGCATCCTGATTTGGCATAATTCTGCTGCTCACTGACATCTTTGGTTCAAAGCCCAAGACCAGGCAGCCTACACTTACCTCTTCCTTTGCCGGTTTCCTGTCCCACGTGAACAGCAGCAGCTTATCGGGTTCGCCTGGCAGGGTCGCAACTGGTTGCTGAAAAATGACAGTTCTCGAGGGAACACGAAAGCAGTAACTATGGGCTGTCTGGAAACTCAGTTATTATACAAAAAATATGTATTTCGCACAACCTATTCAACACATAGAATTTTCCTATGTGTGCATACAACCAAGGGCTATTTTTGGCAACAACTACAATTTTCCCTTCCCTCTGAACCTTGTTCAACTTTGAGAAAGTAGTCGGGGGTCGGGCTACGGAACGCGTGGGTACCCATTCCTTGGCTCTTCTTTATGGGTGACATCCCGGGGACTCAGCATTATTAGGTGATTACTTTGCACTTTACTCCTCTTGCCATATTTTCCCTATAAATGTTATTTCATAGAGATTGCACATGGTATATATAGCACATTTATGCACTGTTTGCACTTTATAATTGAATTTGGCACTTTATAGTTGATTAATTGGGGAAGATTTATAACATATATTTTTGGTACTTTATATTGAATTAACTGTTTGGCACACTTTAATGAAGAATATGATGGGGTTGTGGGTCAGTGTGGGATGCCCTTCCTAATGAATTGCCTTGGATATTTTTTATTAGATGTTTGTATGTAAATTTTAAATGGGGAATTTAATAAAGATGAATGCATGAGAGATATATTGAATTTGATTGATTAATTGTGGTGGAGAGGGTGCAGCACTTTAGGGCTAATTGGGTGATTGCTGGAACCAGGGAACATGATGGTCTGTCTAGCTTTAGGCTTTCTCGGGCTGGGGTGGGGGTTGGAAGAAGAACTGAAAAGTCCTCTTTAAGATGTTACGTGTGCCGGGAGTTCTTTATATAAGTAAGGACATTATGTTTCTGTTTTTGTTATTTAGGAACAAAGACCAATCAGAGAAGACAGTGGAGAGTTTGTGTACTGCTTGCCGAGGTGCTGCGATGAGCCATCTGCACGATATGATCCCTATGATCTCCAGGTGGTCCCCGCTTGGGCTGCTATGAAGCGCGCCTTGTACTGGACTGTCAGCGCTTCACAAGTGTCCAAGGTATTTAGATACCAAATAAAAGTAGCAGCTGTGTTAGTTTCCACAAACCTTAATATGCTGCTTTACATCACCGCCCCCTCAAAGGCCATCAATCATGGAGTGTCTGGAAGTTTCCAGCTGAAGTTATGTCTGCGAGAGTAGAGCAGGCCCCGGGGTCCTCTCATTCCTTATACCATATATACTCGAGTATAGGTTGACCCGAATATAAGCCGAGGCACCTAATTTTACCACAAGAAAACTGGAAAAGTTATTGACTCGAGTATAAGCCTAGGGTGGGAAATGCAGCAGCTACCGGTAAATTATTATGGATGACCTGGGGGATTTCACAGCCCTGGAATCTCAAAGATTCCAGGACTGGCTGCTTGCCTTCCCCAAGGGCATCCCAAATCAGGATACCCAAGCAGAAGGCCAGCAGCCAGCCCTGTAATCTTTTAGATTCCAGGGCCGGCCTCTTATGGTTTTGTTCCACTTAAAAAAAAACATTGAATTAGTGAGCTTGCTCCCTGCCCTGCTCCTCTAATCTTAAATTCAATGTGCACACACAAACACACAATCTGTACAAACCCCCATCAACATAATCTAATTTTTCTTTTTAAACCCCCAAGTGACAGTCCACCCTCCCCCCGAATCCCTGCCCGCTCCTCCATTACCTGTTACCAGGCGCTCCTAGGTTGCCGGTGTACTGAGCAGGCCGGCAGCCCCGCGCGCGCCTTCTTCTCTGATGATGTCACGGCAGGAGGGCGGAGCTAGCCAGGCCGCTCTCCTATTCACTGACGCGGCCACAGCATAACATGGGGGGGGGGGGGGGCGGACAATGCAAACAGGGAGGGAGCAAGGATGGCTGGGTGCGTGATCGCCGGGCACGCGCGCTGGACGGTGACATGCACGAAGCCCGCTAGGAACTTGTACTTAAAAAAAAAAAAACAGCTGAGTCCTTCTGACTCGAGTATAAGCCGAGGCGGCTTTTTTCAGCCCAAAAAGTGGGCTGAAAAACTCGGCTTATACTCGAGTATATCGAGTATATACGGTATATAACCACACTATGCTAGTGTAAGGCAATTGCAGGAGGCTGAATGGCATTAATAGGAGAGCAGCATTATGTTATACAGTTATCTGCTGAGCAAGAAATGTCTTTTGCTTCTTATGGAAGACACAGATCTCATCTGAATCTTTAGTGCTGGGTCATCAGGGACGAACTGGACATAGGGAGCACAGGGAGAATCCCCCCAGTGGGCCATAATGCTTTGGGACTGGCACCTCACTTAGACCATGTACTCTTCTAACTCCCTCCTCATTTCCCTGTGTAATGGGCACCCCAGGAAACTTTGGAATGCCTCCACAAGGGATGAAGGTATAGGACATGGTCAGGGATAACTGGTTCAAAGGCAGACCTCATGGGATGCTACAAATACAACCTGTGGTCATCACTTCTAATATTGGAACCATACATGTAACACTGGTGGTGCTTCCCCTAAACTCCAAAATGCACAACAAATCAACAGCCAACAGCTGAAAAGAGTCTAGATATGGGGCACTGACACCATGTGGATATGAGGTTGTGATGCCGCTGTATAGAGCCCTGGCGAGGCCACATCTAGAATACTGTGTGCAGTTCTGGAGACCTTACCTGCAAAAATACATTATTCAAATAGAACGTGTCCAAAGGCCGGCAACAAAAATAGAAGAAGGAGAGACTTAAAGTGGACCTTCACTCTGAATAAGAGCCTATCTTATATGTCCCCCCCCCCCCCGTACATACAGATTGCTCACATTAAAAATCATCCTACCTGCATCTCTACTGCATGTTATGAGCCTTTAAACATCCAAGCTGGCGGCTCATGGAGCATCAGGCAGCCTGAAAACAGGAAGTGCCTTCTGACTGTGCTGCTCTGCATTCTGGGATTGCTGACCTTCTCCTGACCCCAGCTCTGCGCTGTCTTAGCAAAGCACAGCTATAACCCGCCCCCTGTACTTTATCCCACTCTCGGTCAGTGTGATGCTTCTGAGGCAAGATGGCGGCGCTCATATCCTAAAGTCCTGAACAGAGTTGCAGCCCAGTGGGGGAAAGAATAATAAGTAAGTGACTAAAAACGTAAAATATATTAATTTTAGATGCTGGAGAATCGTTTTTTAAGGGTTTGGGCTTTTCAATAAATCTTGGTGAAGGTCCGGTTTAAAGAACTTAATCTATACAGTCTGGAGGAAAGAAGGGAGAGGGGGGACATGATGGAGACCTTTATATATGTGAAAGGATTGAATAAGGTTCAGGAGGGAAGTGTTTTTAAGAAGAAACTTAATGATAGAACAAGGGGGCACAACCTGAAGCTAATCAGGGGGAAGATCAGGAGCAATGTTAGAAAATATTATTTTACAGAAAGAGTAGTAGATGCCGGGAACAAATTTCCCTGAATTTAAACATGCCTGGGATAAGCACACATCTATCCTAAGATAAAGAGACATTTTTGTAGGATGTCAACTTCACAACATCTTGAAAGTGCAATGGAGTCGCAGAATAACTAACTCGCTCCCACGGCGAGGTAAACAATGCCGGCTGCATCCTCTGCATCTCTGATAGGCTGGGGGCGGGAGCGTGCCCACTTCTAAATGGGATTTTATTTAACCCATCTATGCAGTGAGTATACACAGCCCATAACAATTGGATGCTCTAATTACAGTGCCCGGGGATAGGTTGAGAGGTCCCATAGCCAGGAATGGAACCTGCTACCCTCTATCAACTTCTGATGGTATTTTTCGACTGTGTATATTATTATATTATTATATATTATTATAATATATATATATATTATAATAAATAAATATATATACCGTATATATATATATATATATATATATATATAATATATATTATTATATTGTAAACCAAAATGATGTCCTCAAGGTGCTGTACACCAAGATCTACAAGATGAGAGAAGCAAGTCCTGTACACACAAACACTGCTGCTATGACAACTGCTATGGCAACTGCTCAGTTCACCACATTGAGGACATCCTTTTGGCAAACAATACTTTCCCTTTACCTACCCTTAACTCCTTGTAATCCCACATCATTTTCTATTTAAACCGGACCAACAGCCTGGCAAAGTTGGAAAAGAAAGGTAGCGGCCATTTTGGAGCTTCCACTCCCAACTGACAATGCACAGTAACAGGAAGCCCAGCAGCACTTCCTGTTTGCAGGTGGCCTGCAAATGCACGAAGCGCCATCTTGTTTTTAAAATTTACCACAGCACGAGTTAGAAAAAGGTAAATACATTTTTATGCGCTGAAATCTAAATTGCCCTGCAGAGGGATGCATATGCGCACTGTTTGTTGTGTTGGTCTGATTTAAGTCATTTTTGACTGTTGGTCCGCTTTAAAGTGGACCAACACCCAGGATTTTGACTATCCTGGGTATTGGTCCACTTCCCCGGGGCACCCCGATCGGGGGTGCCCCGCTGTGTGAAACCCCCCAGAAAGCCCCCAAAACTCACCTCTCCCCGCTCCCACGTGGCCGCGCCGTCCAATCGGCGCCGACGGACAAGCTGATTGACAGCAACGTACAAGCAGCTTGCCCGTCGGCGCCTCCCGCGCGTCACTCTTGACGTGTGCGCGCCCGCGCCGGCCATTCAGAGACGGCCGGCGCGGGCACGCGCACACCCAGAGGGGCGCGAGGGAGGCGGCGGCGGCCGGCCGCCGCCGAAGACCAGGTAGGTGGATTTGGGGTGTTCAGGGGGGGTTCACCCCGTGGGACATCCCGATCTCGGATGTCCCGCGGTGTGTGAGGTGATCGGCCCGGGAATCTTATAGATTCCCGGGCCGATCACCTCAGGGTGTTGGTCCACTTTAAGGGTTTGGCTTTTTCATTAAATGATGCTGAAGGTCCGGTTTAATGTATCTATATAGATAAAAAGGGGGAGATAGAGACAGATTATAATGTGCTATGTTTTCTTTATTTCACTGATTTGTTTTTTTTTTTGGTTGGTTGCTATTGAGTTGCTACACATTTGGACACATTTCTTTTGTCCTATTGAATCTAATTGTTATTTTGTTTAATTATCCTTGACTGTAATTTAGATTCCATCTGCCCGCTTGTCTCCTAATATTTCCATCTTACGCTTACTGCCTTATGTTAGCAGTTGCATACGGATATTTTGTGGTTCCCTGCACAGGAAAAGAATTGTTTATTCTGATGACTGTTAGAACGAATAGTTCAGAGCAGTGTTTCCCAACCTGTGCTAAGCCTAAGGCCCTTATTCATCAAGCGATAGCGCCAGGTAGTGTCTCACTAGCGCCAGGTAGCGCCGGCTATCGGCGGCTACCGACTCCAGAACGCCAGGCGGCGGACACAATCACGCATTTATCACGCTAAATGAGGCTAGCGCCGGAGAGAGCGTCACCTAGCACGGGATTCATCATGTAGCGGACTGCAACGAACAGCGCCGCTGCTAATCCCATCACAGCGCCAGGTATGACCTCTCGCTACCTGGCGCTCTCCAATGCATTTCAATGGAGCAATCTTTAAATATTCATAATTCATTGATATGAATGTTTTTTTTTATTTTTTTAAATGCCAAAAATTCTGTGACTACTTCGGCAATGTTAGATATTTTTTTTAAGGTAAAAAAAAAAAATAAAAATAAATTTGTGCAGAATTGATATTACAGGTCTGATATTAATGTATTCATATTACAAAATGTTTAGAAAAACTTGTTTAATTTTATAATCAAAAAATATGGTTGTTTGGGGGTTAAAAACTACTTTTAAGCCATCGCCGCCAGCGCTCTGGGGTTTAAACAAGCATTTCACAGCGCGAGAATTTTTGGAGCGTGATTTGTTAATGAATATGCTGGGAGCCGTTCGCTCTGGCCATTCGCTGTCAGGCGCACCCATACAGCACGGAACCTGTGAAACAGCGACTCCTAACCCCGTATTCAACATTACCGCACACCGACTGAGTCGCTGTCAACAAGCGAACAACGGCCAAGCACAGCGAATACTAGCGGGCGCTGTGAAAATCACGCTACTGGCGCTCATCTGTCGCTACCTGGCGCTATTAATGAATCGGCCTCTAAGTGGACCACTGACGGTACAAAAGATCAGACCTGGAGGGATGTGGCGAAGCTGCAGACTGAGCTGTATCCCAGCTTGATCTTCTGCCATCTATGCTTTACCCAAGCCTGATGTGCTCCATACATACAAAGCTGCCCCAAAGGTGATGAATAATATATGTGTGCATTTTAATAGGTTTAGTGTACTTTAAAGTGAAACAAAACCCTTAAGTGGGCCCTACATGGGGCTGTTATTTACTGATTTGTATTAAAAAAAATCTTAATCATTGGAAAAATACCCTACCTGTAGAACTGTTCTATTTTAAAATCCTTTATTTTGTTGTGGTGTCTTTTGCAAATTGTAATAGTTTGCTGCAGTGTGGGGGATTTTTTTTTGCAGCCTCTGGGGGAAGGATGAAATATTAAAGCGGACCTTCACTCTGAATAAGAGTCTATCTTATATGTTTCCCACACCCTGTACATACAGATTGCTCACATTAAAAATCATCCTACCTGCATCTACTGCATGTTATGAGCCTTTAAACATCCAAGATGGCGGCTTATGGAAGCCGCCATCTTATCAGGCAGCCTGCAAACAGGAAGTGCCTCCTGACTGTGCTGCTCTGTATTCTGGGACTGCTGACCTTTACCTGACCCCAGCTCTGCTCTGTCTGAGCAAAGCACAGCTATAACCCGCCCCCCTGTACCTTATCCCACTCTCCTCTCCTCAGTAAGTGTGATGCTTCTGAGTCAAGATGGCGGCGCCCGTATCCTAAATTCCTGAACAGAGTTGCAGCCCAGTGGGGGAAAGAATAGTGACTAAAAACGTAAAATATATTAATTTTAGATGCTGGGGAACCTTTTGTTAAGAGTTTGGGCTTTTCATTAAATCAAGCTGAAGGTCCGGTTTAAGTGGACCCTACATGAGGCTGTTATTTACTGATTTGTATTAAAAAAAATCTTAATCATTGGAAAAATACCCTACCTGTAGAACTGTTCTATTTTAAAATCCTTTTTTTTTTTGTTGTGAGTTGTGGTATGTTTTGCAAATTGTAATAGTTTGCTGCAGTGTGGGGGATTGTTTTGCAGCCTCTGGGGGAAGGATGAAATATTAAAGGCAAAGTGCCTGTCAGAACACAGCTGCTCCTGAAAGTAGAAACAAGGCAGAGAGTAGTGGCACACCCTCGGAATTCCTTTGCCATAGACCACCAATAATAGGACTAAGCTGGTGGTCTAAAGCCATGCATGATCGGACTGTGGACACTGGGAAAGAGGGAGAACAGCCAGGGTGATGAGAATGCCTGAACGGGAAGGGATTTGCTCCATTACTATTGTTTATACAGGATCTTTCAGGGCCTGGGAACCAATTCCCCGCCCAGTTTAACCCTATCATCACTGTATAATATTCAGCAAACAGGCATATAAATCCTGTACAGAAACTAGGGGCCTTGGTTTGCATACAATTGCAATCGCATGTATTAAACCCCTAAAAGGAGGCTGGCAGCTTCCCAGGTGAGTAGCTCTGAAATATTTGATTGCCTCTGTTGAATCCCCCATGTGACTAATGATGTGATGGAAGGGGCATGGATTGATTTTCTGCCGATAATCCAAGGGGTCCAAGAGAACCCCTATACCAGTTCACACGTTATGGTGGCTGGAGCTATTGTATCCGGCATTTGTACCGGATACTGGGGACTATCCAGCCAAAGCGCTCCCCTCTGAGAGTCCCTCCACTGGTAACCTGTTTTTAAAGTGGACCAACACCCAGGATTTTGACTATCCTGGGTCTTGGTCCACTTCGGTGGGGCACCCCCGATCGGGGTGCCCCGCTGTGTGAAACCCCCCCGAACCCCCCGAAAAACTCACCTCTCCCCCCTCCCAGCGCCGACGGACAAGCCGCGGACAAGCGGCTCCTCCGCCGCCATTCGCAGACGGCCGGCGCGGGCGCGCGCACGCCTAGAGGGGCGCGAGGGAGGCGGCGGCGGCCGGCGAAGATAAGGTAAGGAGTTTGGGGTGTTTGGGGGGGTTTCACCCCGCGGGACATCCCGATCTCGGATGTCCCGCGGGGAGGGAGGTGATCGGCCCGGGAATCTTATAGATTCCCGGGCCGATCACCCGTGGGTGTTGGTCCACTTTAAAAGTGACCTCAAAACTGACCTCTTCAGACAAGCATATAAGTTGGTTTAAGCAACTCCTATAACCTTCAAAGGGCACATGCCGCCAAACTTAAAGTGGACCAAATCCCACGCCGATGGGCCAAGGAATCCTCAATTTCCTCCCCCCGGGGCATCCAAAATTGGGATGTCCCCCTGTGTGAAACCCCCCAGGTCGCCCAATACACTTACCTTGCTTCCCGCTCCAATGAGACGAAGGCTTAGACGACGTGATGTCAACGGTTACGAGCACGCTGATTGGACGAGTGGGCAGAATGCGCCATAGGACCAGGAAGGGGTGAGTTAACTTTGGCGATCTGGGGGGTTCACGCAGCGATCAGGGTGCCTCGGGGGAAAGGATCAAAACCCAGGATAGTCAAAATCCTGAGTTTTGGTCCACTTTGAGCTCTACCACTTGTGGTCCCACCCCTCTTTTGTCTCCACGCCCCTATCCTTTAGACTGTAAGCTCACAAGGGCCGGTCTCTCTCTCCTATTGTCTCCTGTTCTCAAAACATTTGGTCAGCCTCCCAGCATTAGGCCACCGTCCTGAGGAATTATGGCAGCCAGGGCCAACCACAACCCCATTGAATGCAGTGAATGCTGGGCCAGGGTGGCCTCCACCAGACTTTATGCCCAGAGGCCTCCCCTACACTTAAACCAGACCTTCAGCATGATTTAATAAAAAGCCCAAACCCCTAAAAATGATTCCCCAGCATCTAAATTTAATATATTTAAAGTTTTACGTCACCTACTTATTATTCCTTCCCCCACTGGGCTGCAACTCTGTTCAGGACTCTAGGATACGGGCCGCCATCTTCACTCAGAAGCATCACATACTGAGGATAGGAGAGGGGTGAAAAGTGCAGGAGGCGGGGTTATAGCTGTGCTTTGCACAGACAGAGCAGAGCTGGGGTCAGGGAAAGGACAGCAATCCCAGAATTCAGAGCAACACAACGTCAGAAGACACTTCCTGTTTGCAGGCTGCCTGATGCTCCATGGGCCGCCATCTTGGATGTTTACAGGCTCATAACATACAGTAGATGCAGGTAGGATGATTTTTATTGTGAGCAATCTGTATGTACAGGGGGGGGGGGGGGAAACATATAAGATCTGCTCTTATTCAGGGTGAAGGTCCGCTTTGATCGAGTCCCAAATAATGTAGCCAAACACTAACTACAGCATCTTCTAGATTTACTATATTTTATTGGATTTTAATTGCAGGAGGTACCACAGAATGTTGAATTTTGTCCAAGGGTATAATACAATATATAATTCTGCTCTGTTTCCTAGATCTATATGGTGAACAGAGCAGAAATAATGGAGACGGTGCCTCTTACTGATTGGCTGCTTGAGAGGGAGAAATATTATGCAATTCAGAGTATGCGGCTGTTCTTCCAGTTCCGGTAAGAGAAAGAAATGACCTGATTTCAAGTTGCTTTTGTGGAATACAACCTTTTTTAAAGAGGAACCCCTCTTTATGGGTCAGCCCGATTTAGGATGGCCCTCTGTATGAAGGGTCAGGGTTGTGCAAACCACCGACCTTTTCGCCCAACCCCGCGCCGTGTCTTGGTGTGCATCCCTGCTATACCTTTAGCTGGGCCAGGCATTTCATGAGTGGCGGGCATGCCAACAGCTAAATGCAAGAGGCATGTGGTCAGTGGCAACCGCTCAATTAGATTTTCTTGCCACTCAGAGCAGGTGAGCTTATGGGAGATCCCAGGGGATACACACAGAAGGGCATCCCAAATTGCCAAAGCCCCAGGCAGGAGGAACAAAGCCCAAGAAAACGAAAATCTTGAGTTTTGTTCTTTTTTAAAGGGTTTCTGGTTGCTTAGTAATTTACAGCCTTAAAGTGGATGGATCGAATGCCTTCACAGTCAGTTCTAGAGTCTAAAACAGTCCAGAGCCGACCAATATCTTTACCAGAGGCATGCCCTGCTCTGTGAAATCCCCAGGATTGCCATAAAATTTACCTTTCCAGCGATCCCATGAGACATGGGCAGGCCACTCCCACATCCCATCAGCTGATGCACGCACCTGCGCCAAAGTGGATGGATCGAAAGCCTTCACAGTCAGTTCTAAAGTCCGAAACACTCCAGGGCCGACCAATGCCTTTTACCAGAGGCATGCCCTGCTCTGTGAAATCCCCAGGATTGCTATAAAATCTACCTTTCCAGCAATCCCATGAGACACATGCAGGCCGCCCCCACATCCCTCCGGGTGATGCACCTGCACCAGGCCTATCTGAATAGGTGGCAGGGAGTGGCCCAAGAAATGTCATTCGCTCACAGTGTGACGTTTATCAGTATTTAAAAAGCGTTCTATGCAATTCATTTTTATACACGGCATAGAATGTTGATTGGTGGAAAGCCTGCACATGTGTTGTGGGACCGCCAGGGAGAGGTAAAAAAAACTGGGCAAACCCGGGTTTCACACAGCAGGGGTATCTGAAATCAGGATGCCCCTAGTAAAGATCATTGTTTGGCCCTGGAGTGTTTTAAAATCCTGGATTGTGGTCCATTATAAGTATAAGTTACAGTGATTGACCAAGAACAAAAGTGGTGGGTCCGCACTCCTTAAAAGTCCAATACTTTATTGATCAAATGTTAAAAAGCATCTCCATCCAATAAATGTTTGTCTAAAGCCATAAAAATCTGATTACCAGACCCAGGTAGCGTAGTAGTGCGGTTCTCTGACGCGTTTCGGGTACTAGCAGCCTCTAATCATAGATGATACCCGAAACGTGTCAGAGGACTGCACTACTATGCTGCCTGGGTCTGGTGATCATGTTTTTATGGCTTTAGACAAACATTTATTGTATGGAGATGCTTTTTAACATTTGATCAATAAAGTATTGGACTTTTAAAGCGGACCAACACCCAGGGCGGATCGGCCCGGGAATCTATAAAATTCCCGGGCCAATCAGATCCCTCCCTGCGGGGCATCCGAAATCGGGATTTCCCGCGGGGTGAAACCCCCCAAGAAGCCCACAATCCTACCTTTTCCACTTTCCGCCGCCTCCCGTGCGTCCCTCTAGCAGGGCGCGCTCCCGCGCTGGCCGTTTGTGAATGGCCGGCGCGGGTGCGCTCCCTGTAAGAGGGACGCACGGGAGGCGGCGGACGCGCTCTGCTTGTCCATCGCCGGTGATTGGACGAGCGAGTCACGTGGGAGCGGGGTGAGATGAGTTTTCGGGGCTTTCTGGGGGGTTTCACACAGCGGGGAACCCCCGACCGGGGTGTCCCACCGAAGTGGACCAAAACCCAGAATCCTGGGTGTTGGTCCACTTTAAGGAGTGTGGACCCACCACTTTTGTTCTTGCTACTACTTTGGGGCTGAGGGACCGCCCTGGGCCAAGCACCCTGGTATTTAGCTACCAGCGTGCATTAACCTTTTCCAATTGAAAGTGATTGACCACCCATCATAAAAAAAACAAAACAAAAGGATACTACTCACCTTTTGTCCCCCTGCAGCTGATCGCTCCAAGCCCAACGATCAGCAACTCATCTGATCGTTGGATCCCAGACCCCGCATCCAGCGCTGCCACGGGCCGAACATGGGGTGGGATTGATGGCGTGTCAGAATCGTGACCCGCCATGAGTCACAGGAGCGCTGTCACGCCTCTCTATTCGTTGCAATGGAGAAGGTTTGCCAAGGCCTGAAATGCCTCCTCCATTGTAGTGAATGGAGAGGGCGTTACCACGGCTCTGTGGCTGGTGGCGGCTTAAGGCATGAGGGTCTTCTACCTCTTTCTGAACAATAATTCTCCCCCCCCCAAACAGCAATTACCTCCTGGATTTGTGCTGACAAGGGTTGAAATTCGGAACATGTATTCAGAAATAGAAAATAATGGCTGTCTATCAATGCTACTGTTATTCATAGTTCTATCTTGACTTTGCTTTTTTTCCCAGCCTCTGGAAAGCATTCACAGTTTGGAAAATAAATGTCCAAAGATCAAGGACCAATACCAGAAAGTATGTATTTTGCTTATCAATTAGTGTAATATTCATAAATGATGATGTCACAATAATGTCATGCCAGAAAACGACCAGAATAACTCTCTTGGGAAATAATAAGTAGGAATCCGTGGCCATTTAATGTATCTGAGAAATGCAGGGAACCATCCAAACATGTGTAGAGAGGACACCCACAGACTTTGGGATGCCCCTGGGGAGGATGCAGTTATATACCATATACAGTAGTAGGGGGGAGTGGGCAGACTGAGGCCCAGGGGGGTTTAGGTACTCACTCAGTTCCCCGGGTTCTTCCGGCAGCTATCCAAAGCGGGGCACAGCATTCCACGTTACAGCAATAAAACTAGGAAGAAGTTGGTAGAAGGGTTAACAGAGGTGACCCCTCTTTATTGTGTTGCCTTTGATAAACACTTGGTCCCTGGCACATAAGGTTGCCACTTGGCTGGTATTTCATGCCCCGGGCCGGTACTGGTATTATTCTTTTTTGAACGGGGCAGGGTGTGGCCAGGGGCAGGGTTGGAGAGCGCTGGGGAAGCATGCTGTATGTGAATTTGACGCTGATGCTTTAGCCCCTCCCTCCTTTCTCCTCTCCTTGACCTGCCATGACATCAACCATGCCCGTCCCCTCTGCCCTGCCTCTCGCCTCCCCTCCCTTTCTCCCTCCCTCCCCTCTCTCTCTCCCCTCCCTCCCTCCCTTCTCCCTCCCTCCCTTCTCCCTCCCTCCCTCCCTTCTCCCTCCCTCCCTTCTCTCTCCCTCCCTTCTCTCTCCCTCCCCTCTCTCTCCCTCTCTCCCTCCCTCCCCTCTCTCTCTTTCCCTCCCTCCCCTCTCTCTCTTTCCCTCCCTCCCCTCTCTCTCTTTCCCTCCCTCCCTCCCTTCTCCCTCCCTCCCTTCTCTCTCCCTCCCTTCTCTCTCCCTCCCCTCTCTCTCCCTCTCTCCCTCCCTCCCCTCTCTCTCTTTCCCTCCCTCCCCTCTCTCTCTTTCCCTCCCTCCCCTCTCTCTCTTTCCCTCCCTCCCTCCCCTCACTCTCTCCCTCCCCTTCCTCCCTCCCTCCCTCCCTCCCTCCCTTCTCTCCCTCTTTCCCTCCCTCCCCTCTCTCTCTTTCCCTCCCTCCCCTCTCTCTCTCCCTCCCCTTCCTCCCTCCCTTCTCCCTCCCTCCCTTCTCTCTCCCTCCCCTCTCTCTCCCTCCCTCTCTCCCTCCCCTCTCTCTCTTTCCCTCCCTCCCCTCTCTCTCTCTCTTTCCCTCCCTCCCCTCTCTCTCTCCCCTCCCTCCCCTCCTTTTCTCCCTCCCTCCCTCTCTCCATCCCTCTCTCACCTCCCTCCCTCTCCCCCTCTCTCTCTGTCTCCCTCCCTCTCTCTCTCCCGTCCCTCCCTCATCTTTGTGCTCCAACCTCCTCATTGATTGAAGACCACGCCCCACAAGACCAGGATTTTTTTGTAGGGAAGGGTTGCAACCCAACTGGCACGTAGACGTACTCCTCGAAGAGATGGTTCAGTTGCTTGGCCCCTACCAAGGCCCCTCTCCAGGAGCCTCGTCCACTGGGCGCTGGACCGTCACTAGGAGTATTCTCACTCACCAGATGGCAGCAAATGGGATCCTGTAGACAGCTCCACGTTCCTTGTGTATGTCTGTTCTGGATGTTTTCTTCGCTCCATAGGGCTCGGCAGATAGCTCACTAAATTGTTGGTAGACCAGTGATAAGTATTCAAAAGCTTTATTTCGGTATATAATCTTGGTAAGGGAGACATGTACTTTCAATGCAGCTGTAAACTTGTGGTGAAATCTATACAGCAACAACAGGTGAAAGAACTATAGCTGAAGAGGGCAGCAGCAGCTGTGCACTCCTTGGATGTTAGAGTAAGAATGGCCACCAGGGAGAGGAAGAAGGGAGGAGTTACTAACATGAGTGCAGACTAAGGGAGCCTGGAGGGGACAAGGGGAATTAAAGGCACAGTGCTGAGCCTATGTAAATAAACATGCACAAAACGTTACCCTAGGTGAATAAAATGTAAGTCTTGGGACACAACAAGGAGCACTCCTCCTCAGCGACCTCCAAGGCCCCTTCGGCTAGGAAATGCTTCAAGGGTGCACTGGAGCACTGGTTCTCAACCTGCGATACGTGTACCCCAGGAGGTCTGCAAAGATGTTGGAGGTGCACCAACAGCAGGGGTCTAATAGGTCTATTATATTTAACAGTAAAACAATATTCTTTTTTGCTTTAAAAGTGCTATGAGGCATGTTACATAGGTTACATTTATAATAGGTGGGTACTCAGTTGGAAATTTTTGTATCTGGGGGGGTACTTGGCGTAAAAAGCTTGTGAAGCACTTCTCTAGAGGATGCCGGCCAGTGCTTCTTCTTTCGGCACTAGTCTTGTCCTCTTCTTTAGCCTCCTGGCTCAGCATTCATGTTGCTGACTAACTGTAGACATGCTTACATTCCCTGGTCCCCTTTATATAAGCCTTCACTCCTCCCAGAGACAACACTGTTGCCACCAACATCCAATGGCTCATGTAGCCCTCATGCACCGGAGTGTCCGGCGAGTGACAGCAGGGAGCAGGTTCTTCTGGGCACAGGGTGATCAGCATGTGTGTTGTGAGTAGGTAAGGGTTAGAGTTGCGGGAAAGGTTAGTTCACACTGTTGCCGCTTGGAAAGCAGTCCAGCAGATGAAAGCAGAGTTCCTCTTTATTTAATCCACAAGCAAACAGCAAACACGGAACAGGTACAATATATATATATATATATATATATATATCCAGTTACAGATCTGGTTCTGTCCATAGTCAGGTAGAATCATAAAGTATTGCTTCTCATAGAGAATAATGTCCTTTGCTGGAATCTCTCTCTCTCTGTTAGAGTCGGTGCTCCTGCTCCTTTACAATTTAAAATGGTGAATCACACTGGCTTTGGGTTGGGGTTTCCCTTTATCCCTTCTCACTACCTTCCAGAACCTTCTATCACATGTTCGGCCTCGTGTTCGACACTATCCTTCTAGTGTATCTCCTATTATGACTAACAACCCTTCTGACCTCACCTTCTAGAACAGGGGTACTCAACCACTTTTTGTATAGGTCCATTAACAGGCATCCCATGAGAGGTGAAGGTCCGGACGGGGGGCTGTTGTGGGGGGTGGATAGTTATAGTGCAGTGTAGTACTTCATATGACAATGCTAGGTATGCTAGGTGCCAGGGAGACTAAGCACTACATCGCTTATCAAGGGGCAGCTGATCAGGGGGCAGCTCTGAGCATAGCAACACATAAGCAACTGAGTGCAGGGCTACATGGAAGGGGTCCGAAAATCTGGCACCGAGGTCCGCATTCGGACCCCGGTCCGCCAGTTGAGTACCGCTGTTCTAGAATAATTCCCATTATAACCTGTGGCCTAATGTTAGTCTATAGCCTAAACCATCTACTGCCATCTTGTGTCTATTTTGGTTATGGCACTCCCAATGCACTTCCATGGGTAGAAACTACAAAAGAGCTTTATGTTTGTTTATGCTTTATGTCCAGGTCCCTACACTCATACTACTGTAACTTTCCTATTTCCTGTCTTTTAGAATGACCTGCTCATTTCTTATCCTATGCTAGTGGCCTTTCTACAAACCTAAACCCTGTGGTCCACTGTGACACTAATCTTACCAGCTCCCCTTACACCATCAGTAATCCCTGCAATTTTCTTTCTTCAAATACATTTTTATAAAATAGTTGTTATTTCTAGCGCGGGGAGGTGTTGTTGCTGATGCCCACCTGCACATTAACTCAGAGAAATCTCATCTTTTCTCCTCGGCCCTCCGGTGAAATCAAACGCTGCAATAGGCTCCGGCAACAGATGACCACTCTTACTCGGACTTACACTTTGACTGGACAGACACTTAAACCGGACCTTCAGCATCATTTCATATAAAGCCCAAACCTTTAAAAACTATTCTCTAACATTTCAAATTAATATGTTTTACATTTTTAGTAACTTTATATTCTTTCCCCTCACTGGGCTGCAACTCTGTTCAGGACTCCATGATACAGGCGCTACCATCTTGCCTCAGAAGCATCACACTTACTGAGAGTGGGATAAAATACAGGGGGGCAGGTTATAGCTGTGCTTTGCTCAGACAGCGCAGAGCTGGGGTCAGGAAAAGGACAGCAATCCCAGAATGCAGAGCAGAACAGTCAGAAGACACTTCCTGTTTGCAGGCAGCCTGAAACGCCATGGGCCGTCATCTTGGATGTTTAAAGGCTCAGAAAATGCACTAGGTGCAGGAAGGATGACTTTTAATGTGGGCAATCTGTATGTACAGGGTGGGGGAAACATAAGATAGACTCATATTCAGGCTGAAGGTCCAGTTTAAAAGGTTACATGTCTTTATCAGGCCTCCCTGCAGCTGACACTCCATTCAGGATTTTAGAACAGGATGAATGGACTTGTGTCTGACAGATGCTAATAATCCACTATTCCAATCCAGAGCTTGCTCCTTTATATATTTCCACAATATTCTGGGTTTTTACTCCACAGTGCCAATATGTAATGTACGTTATACCATTACCAGGTATTTTATCTGCTGTGTTCTTGTCCTGCTAAAACTCCAAACACTAAAACAGTTTCTGGTTTGTTAATGCTAAGAAAACACTCTCTTATGTTCCATCCCATCCCCAATATTTTGCATATATATATATATATATATATATATATATATATATATATATATATTATTGGCACGTTGCTAAATATGCTTTGTCAGGTCAGATGATTGTACTGTGGTCTTCCTGTACAGGGCACTCCTCCTCCAGCAGCTGTTTACTGCTGATGAGCTTTTCCAGGACTGCCTGCTGTACCTCCAATCACTGTGTGAGGGCGCTATAAGCATCCAGCATGCAAACCAAGGTGAAGATTTCCCAGTTCCGCTTATTAAGGTAAGAGTGTGCTCACAGTGAGCTAAAGCATTGTTGTAATTGCTGCTTAAGTGATGGAGTCCGAATGAACGACATATACATACAATTCTTTCCTGTGTACAATCATATGAGCCAAAACAATGTTGGTAACAGCTGATTCCTAATATTACGCAGAATAACAACAGAACTGAGAAGACCCGAAACAGTTAACAAATCACGTGATCTAATGCCATTCTCGTATAAAAAAACTATTATACAGACAGCCCACGCCTTATAGGATACTTACCGTAATAAGCTGAGCAGGGGCTCCATATCCATAATTGCAATTGCCCCATATTTGCAAGAGCCCTATGAGCTAATGCAAACATTATAGGGAACCCCCCCCCCCCCCCAACATCCAAGAAGAACGCAGAGACTTGAGGTACGCTGTCTGTCACTTCAACCGACATATTACACTAAGGTTACAGATACAGGGTGAGGTATGGCATCCTCCCAAAGTGCCCATAAAGTGCAAACTCTGAAAACGTAAAACCACAATTATTAAACCAACAACACCCTACGAGAAATACAAAAAATCATATGATCAATTTAGTGATTAAGTGGAAAAAAAAAAAATATATATATATATATATATATTTGTATTTATTTATTAAAGTGCATGTGATATTGAACTAAAAAGGATTAAACCAATAATGCTGCTTAAAGTGAAAAAGGATTCTTGGTTGGCAAGCCTCTCCCACCTATCTTTATTAATAGTCAATAAAACTTAGGGAGCCTTGGTTCACACTAGGGTGTAAATACAGTGTACATGTCTTTTGAAAATTGGCCCCCGAGAACTTCTCAGGGGCACTTTAGGTTCAGGCGGTTTGGCCACTGCCGAGAAAACAGAAACTAGATTCTGGGTCTCTTGAGCTGCCAGGCGCTAACTAATATGTCCCATAGCAACTGCAAACGCATTGATTTGTTCCAGATTTTGGCTCAGACTTTCAACAGCCTGAACCCGCTGAGAAAGGAGTTCCAGTATTGCAGCAATGGAGTTAACTTCTTCAGCCAAGTTCTCCACTGGCCCTTACATTATAACAGGCCATAAAATACCACCACAAAGTGGTATTTTGTGGCCTGTTATAATGTAAGGCCCAGTGGGACACCTACCTTCAGATATGCTGGCAACCCCCAATCTCTGTCACTGCTTCTGCCTTTAGACAAGCCCCTGTTCGCCAGGACGCTGGATAAGCCTCACCGGACATGGTGCCCCCAGGTCTTATGTAACGCAAAGGATGCCAACTTACGGTTGAAGGAAGATGAACCAAGGGCACACTGAGAGCAGAGTCCAGACTAGCTGGGATCATACACGAGTATCAGTCCTACAGGTGTCAAGGCACAGGGATAGAGCAGATGGATGGTCGAGGATAGCCAAAGGATCAGAGGTATTGAGGTATACGGAGGGTCAAGCAGAATCGTAGTCAAACAGGCATAGGGAGCGTGCGCTGCCGCATCCCCTTGTGTGCGCTTCCACTGCAGCCTACTAGAATCGCTGGGGCTGGAGCCCATGAACCAGCTTCACCTAAAATGTACAACTTACCTCAACCCCGGGATCCGGGTGGTCGGCGCTCCACTGTCAAAATGTCCACAGTAGGGGCTTTAGAAAAATGGCTGCTCCCATGAGTGAGGATACTTTGCATTGAAATCTGCTGTAAGTGTCCTCATTCATTGGGGCAGCCATTTTTCTGAAGCCCCTGCCGTGGACATGTTGACAGTGGAACGCCACTGCCTATAGATGGATCGCAGGTCTCAGGTAAGTTGAGAAACTGCTTCCTGCTGCTGCACTCTGCATTGAGAGACCCCCCACTCCTCACCCGCTCGCATGGACTCCATGAGCTTTTCACCCACCGGTAATTTTGATTCGGGTGGCTGAGGCCACCAGCAATGGATGGATCCTGGGTTCTCAGGTATGCTGCTGTACTCTGCATTGGGGGACCCACTGCCGCCCCCGCTCCTCACCCGCTCATCTGAGCTCCATGAGCTCTTCATCTGCCGGTAATTTTAATTCCAGCGGGTAAGGTGGGGGGTGTAAGGGGGCCCCACTTTAATTTTTTGGTCACAAAGCTCAGGTCCCTATTGATTTCAGTGGGGACCAGGTTCGGGTCAAGTTCGGTGACCGAACTGAACGTCGAATATGTCGAACTTGAACCAGTAAGCTCATCCCTACCTATAAGGAAATGACAAGACAATATTGAAGGGTTGATTCAACACCATGAGAATTTTCTCAAGATTTTTTTTTTCTCAGTGCAGTTCAGCACCATTATTGGCTGTGCAAATTGTAAAAAAAAATTTAAAATCTGAGGAGAAAAATACTGAGAAAGTGTTTTCTCTCAAAAAACATGAGAAAAAAAATGATCACGGTGTTGAATCAACCCTAGAGTTTTAAATAAAACAGTGATAGGAATTAGTTATTAGATCACTGTTGTTATTCTTACCCTTCACAGCTAATAAATTGAATGTGTCCTCTGTCCCTGCAGGTAGACGCATCTCACACCTACTCCCTGAAGGAGTTCTGCGACATCCAGAGCGGCCATTGTGACAGCGCCTTGGCCAGACTTCAGGCGCTGAGAGGCAGAGTCATTCCTGTCATCCACCAAACGTTCATCAAGGTCAGAGCTTTGTAAATGTCACTACAGATGTTTTGGCCTGTTGGTAATATTACAAGATTTGTATGTATGAAATTTCTGGTTTATAGATTACAGCTTTCTATGTATGAAATTGCAGCATCATGGCAGAGGAAATCTTGGCATTCATTTAGACATAAATTAAAGATCCCACCAGGCAATTACACAAAAACATACATCCTCACCTTGCACTCTGGATCTTCTATTCCAGTGGTCCCCAACCCTGTCCTCAAGGCCCACCAACAGGCCAGGTTTTGCAGATCTCCACAAAGATGCAAAGGTGGAGTAATTAGTGCAGCTGCAGAGCAATAGAGCTGGCTATTTGGAGATCCAAAAAACATGACATGTTGGTGGGCCTTGAAGACAGGGTTGGGAACCACTGTTCTATTCTCATGCATCTTGAGCAACCAGGTCCGTGTGTTAGTGCATGCTCCTGACAGTTATAGCTGAGAGAGCAAAAGAGAACAGAAACTTTATGATATTTGCCTGGATGAGCTTGCAAAGGTTGTACAGCTGCAAAAGATTTGGATCTCAGGCAGGGCCGGCACCAGCACAGTGCAAACCTGGGCAAATGCAGGGCCCCTGGCATCTTCAGGGGCCTACTCAGGCTCACCCTTGGCCATGGTACTATTTAAAAGTGGACCCAACCACTGAATATCGGGCCGACCTCAGCAACAGGAGATGATCAGCAATAGTGGAGAAGGTCTCATGGAATGGAGGACAATTGATGAAAGTTCAGAAGGTGGCGAGAACCAGGTGACAGCTGACAAGAACTGGAGGGCGATCAGCAGCAGGATATGTCCCATTTGTGGCAGCGGAGCTGAAAGGTAACATCATGTGACTCACTACTTTGGCGCCCATTAAGACTCTCTTGCCCAATGGTCCCCACAAACCTGGAGCCGGTCCTTATCTCAGGGCCATATCTTCAAGATTGGTAAGGTCCAGACTGAGCGATCAAAGGTGATTGTTTTTTTTTCATTGGACAAGAGCCCGCACATGTGCTGCTGAAGTGCAGAAAGGTGAGTTTTTACATGCACCCTGTAGGGTGTCACACAGTCCCGATTTGGAACCCTCCATGGAAAAGCCAGCAGCCGCCTCTTGAATCTTTTAGGTTCCAGTCTGGCCACTGCTGGGTTTTGTTCCACTTTAAGGAGACATGAAAGGGACAGTCCAGACATTGACAATAATAAGGCAGCAAGGAACTCGCCTAAAGCCTGTCCCATTGGCCTCTCCTCCATTTACTGCAGAGCATTGTAAAGGCGTCCAAAGATTGCAACTCCTTTCTATTCCTCTATGACCATGGTCATAAGCATGGTTAGGGAGAGACCCATGTTAGGCAGTATACTGTAGGTGGATTAAATGGATCAAATGAAAACCCTTATAAAAAATACAAGGCAGACAACCAAGGATTATGGCATTTCTCACAGAAACCCCTGCAGCAGATGGGCCCATGCAAATGGTGCTTTGGAATAGCGTATAAGAAAATATGCCACCATCTACTCCTACCTGTTTATTTATGTTTCAGGCTTTTGACCTTCATCAGCACAGGGCTGGAGTTGGTTGGTGACATGGGGGGGGGGGATGCTTGTCCATGACCACGCTAAACCACTCCTATCACTCAGCGCTTTCAGCATGAGTGAACCTGGCAAGCCACAATGGTTACATTTGCTGGGCTCGCTCACACTGGGGGCGGTGAGAGACAGGGGTGGCTGTGCGTCCAACGTTCGATCGTGGTTGTGGAAAACTGGAAAGGGAAAGAGGAGCAGACGTGTTATTAAAAATTGGTGAACAAATTTGGGCATTCCCTTTAATGGGGACCAAAACCCAGGATTTTGACCACCCCAGGTTTTGGTTGATGTGCTCAGTACATCACTATTTGTGATGTCCCACAGGGTAAAAACCCCCCGATATCGCCTGTAAACTCATCTTGCAAGGGTTGCCACAGCACAAGTGCAGGCTCTTGTTCAATCAGCGCTCAGCCGGTGGGAAAGGGTGATGCTCCCCAGCTCTCCATGTGGGGCTCCGTTGTTAAACAGAGTGCTATGGAGAGTAGGAAAGTATCAGCATCCTCGGATTCCCTCGGATCTAAATGTCTGGGAACCCAAGCTCATAACAACCAAGAGAAACCGGGAAATGCGACAGTGTCCCATGCATGTGCAGTGGGATGGCCGGCGAGGTAGTATACCAGCAATCCCAGGGGGGTTTCTCACAGTGGGGCTTCCCAAATCAGCATTCAACAGGGGTAGTGAATCAGCCGAAGAGGGGTTTGGTCCCTCCAAATACTCACCTCCTCCCAGCTCAGCAGTTAGGAATAATCACCTGTTCCACAGTAGCCTCTGCCTTAGCTGCCAGTGAGGGGTAGGTGACCAAAGTGACTTTGACTTCCACTACGAGGCCCATCACTACATTAGCTTTAGTATTAGTGTCTGCAGGGGGTCAAAAGTGGGTTTTTAGGTGAAAGAAAATCTGTCCCACATGTGCTTTTAAGCAGGGCCGGCTCCAGGTTTATGTGGGCCCTTGGGCGGCATGGTCTTAGTGGGCCCCTTTGTGGTGAAGTCACATGATGAAGGACGTCCCAAATCAAGGTGCCCCCTAAGGATCATGCTCATGCTATTGCACTGTAAAGCAGACAAAAACTCAGGGGTAGAATTGCTTACTTAGGGGATATCCCAGGGGGTTTCACACAAGAGGGTAACACAGATTGGGATGCTCCAGGGATAGGAAATCAGCTGGGGTGGGCAACTTAAAAGCAGAACAAAACTCAGCACTTCCTCCCCTGGAATCTAAATAAAGATGCCCCGTTGTGTGGGTCAAGGAGATGTGGGCACCAGTTGTGGTGGTGCCCTCCCAGTTCTACGCCGGTCAAGCGCCGTTGCACACCCCTAGAGTACCTAAACCAGACCTAAAGTCCAAAAGCATATGACGGCTGCGATATCCTGAACTTGCTAAAGAGAACTTGATTTGTGATGGCCACTAGGAAAGGATTTATGCCAGGCCTAAGGTATTTTGGACTTTATCTAGTTTGACCTCTTTTTAATATGGGCACCAGGGCCTCAAAACCATCTGTTGCAACTTTCACTGTGGTTTCCAAATCTGACTTGTTAGCATTGGGTCTACCGGCCCGGTAATGTTTTTGTTGCAGGTTACCGAAGCTGCGGGACTGAAAGAAATGTTCTTATCCAGCCTGCCTGGGAAGCCAAATTACTCGCAGCTCTCTGACTGGCGGAGTCTGAGGGAGAGGTTCCAGCGATTCCTGACTCTGGTGGACTGCATGTTCCAGGAGACCCTGCGCTATGTTGTTACCAATTCTGTGGACATACTTGTGAAGTTTATGGATGAGTCGGACAATGTGACGGCTACCGAGGAAAAGAAAAACGAACAGTTCAGGTTTGTACGGCGCTGTAAGATCTTGGTATCTTCAAGTGAAAGGCCAGTCTATACCGTATTTTTCGCCCCATAAGACACTTAGGATTTGGAGGGGAAAATAAAAAAAATATATATTCTAAACCAAATGTTGTGCTAAAACACCCCATTACAGGCATTCCCCCATCCCATTCCTCATGGGCAGTGTGGCATTCCCCCATACCATTCCCTATATAGGCAGTGTGGCATCCCCTCTCCATCCCATTCCCTATATAGACAGTGTGGCATCCCCCCCCATCCCATTCCCATAGGCAGTGTGGCATTCCCCCATCCCATTCCCCATATAGGCAGTGTGGCATTCCCCCATGCTATTCCCTATATAGGCAATGTGGCATCCCCTCTCCATCCCATTGCCTATATAGGCAGTGTGGCATTCTCACACATCCCATTCCCCATATAGGCAGTGTGGCATTCCCCCATCCCATTCCCCATATAGGCAGTGTGGCATTCCCCCATCCCATTCCCCATATAGGCAATGTGGCATCCCCTTTCCATCCCATTCCCTATATAGGCAGTGTGGCATTCTCACACATCCCATTCCCCATATAGGCAGTGTGGCATTCCCCCCTCACATTCCCTATATAGGCAGTGTGGCATCCCCCCCATTCCCATATAGGTAGTGTGGCATTCCCCTCTCCCATTCCCTATATAGGCAGTGTGGCATTCTCACACATCCCATTCCCCATATAGGCAGTGTGGCATTCCCCCCTCACATTCCCTATATAGGCAGTGTGGCATCCCCCCCATTCCCATATAGGTAGTGTGGCATTCCCCTCTCCCATTCCCTATATAGGCAGTGTGGCATTCTCACACATCCCATTCCCCATATAGGCAGTGTGGCATTCCCCCCTCACATTCCCTATATAGGCAGTGTGGCATCCCCCCATTCCCATATAGGTAGTGTGGCATTCCCCTCTCCCATTCCCCATATAGGCAGTGTGGCATTCCCCCCTCACATTCCCTATATAGGCAGTGTGCCATTCTCTTCTCCCATTCCCCATATAGGTAGTGTGGCATTCTCCTCTCCCATTCCCCATATAGGTAGTGTGGCATTCCCCTCCCATTCCCCATAGGCAGTGTGGCATTCCCCTCCCATTCCCCATATAGGTAGTGTGGCATTCTCCTCTCCCATTCCCCATATAGGTAGTGTGGCATTCTCCTCTCCCATTCCCCATATAGGCAGTGTGGCATTCCCCCTCCCATTCCCCATATAGGTAGTGTGGCATTCTCCTCTCCCATTCCCCATATAGGTAGTGTGGCATTCTCCTCTCCCATTCCCCATATAGGCAGTGTGGCATTCCCCCTCCCATTCCCCATACAGGCAGTGTGGCATTCCCCCCTCCCATTCCTATAGGCAGTGTGGCATTCCCCCTCCCATTCCCCATATAGGCAGTGTGGCATTCCCCCCTCCCATTCCCCATATAGGCAGTGTGGCATTCCCCCTCCCATTCCCCATATAGGCAGTATGGCATTCCCCCCTCCCATTCCTATAGGCAGTGTGACATTCCCCCCTCCCATTCCCCATATAGGCTGTGTGGCATTCCCCCCTCCCATTCCTATAGGCAGTGTGGCATTCCCCCCTCCCATTCCCCATATAGGCAGTGTGGCATTCCCCCCTCCCATTCCCCATATAGGCAGTGTGGCCAATATATATTTTTTGCTTTGCTTCCGCTTTCGCTCCCTCTTTGGCATGTACGCCTCTGGGTGGGTGTGAGTGTACACAGACCAGGGGGGCGCCACTTTCAGCAGCCTCTGTTCAACAGGCTCATGTGCCAGTGACAGCACTGGATCCTGGGCGAGGTAAGGCATTACATTATGAATGGACATGCACTTTAAGGGCACCAAACGCAGGCGTAGCACAGGGGATAATCGTCTCAAATGGTTTATTTCCTCCATGTATGTGAACAAATGGCTATTGTACGCTTGTGCACTCTGCTCCATTCAGCTTTCTTTGCATTTAAAGTGGACCAAAACCCAGGATTTTGACTATCCTGGGATTTGGTCCTTGCCCCCTGTCTGAAACCCCCCAGGTCGAACAAACTCACCTCTTCCCGGTCCTATGATGCATACGCGGCCGTTTGCTGACAGCACTGACAGCCGTATCCCCCGCTACCCTCTAACAGGGAGCGTGCCCGAGCCGGCCATTCACAAATGCCTGGCGCGGGCACGTGCCCTGCTAGAGGGATAGCGGGGATGCGGCCGCTGCTAGTGCATGTGCCGTTGGACCGGGAAAAAAGGTGAGTTTTTTGGGGCTACCTGGGGGGTTTCACACACTGAGGCATCCTGTTTCTGGATGCCTCGGGGGAGTTGGGAATCAATCGGCCCGGGAATCTTATAAATTGTTATTACAGATTCCTGGGCCAATCTCTGTGGGTTTTGGCCCACTTTAACCCATCTGCGCAGTCAAACACACAAGCCTGGAGCGGTGGGCTGCCCAAACCATAGCACAGTTAGGGGCTTCGGCCACACCTAGGTATGTTGCACTACCTTTGGCAATTGACATGCCAAATACGTTTATGTACCTGGGGCCCCTTTTAGAGACTCTGCATCCCCCCCCCCCCCCCCCGTAATCTACATGTGATGGCTTGCCCTGGTTGGAACTGGGCCCCGATCCTAAGACAACCAGGCCCTTGTCCTGTCTACCTATAAAGGAAGTTAAAGTGGACCAAAACCCAGCTCGATCGGCCTGGGAATCTATAAGATTCCCGGGCCCATCGATTCCCTCCCCTGGGGCATCCAAAATCGGGATGCCCCGCTGTGTGAAACCCCCGAGGTCGCAACGTTCACTTACCTTCTTTCCCCTTCACTTTACCTTCTTTCAACGGCGCATGCGCGGGCTGTTGCCGCATCCGAAACTATCCCTCTAGCAGGGCGCGTGCCCGCACCAGCTATTTGTGAATGGCCGGTGCAGGCAAGCTCCCTGTTGGAGGGAAGCGGGGGATGCGGCCACCAGTTTGCTCTGAGCCGCTGCCCTTAGATCCCATCTTAGATGGCGTGATGTCAGCGGCTCCGAGCTTGCTGATTGGATGAGTGGCCGTGCATGCGCCGTAGGACTGGGAAGAGGTGAGTTTCATGGGCCGATCTGGGGGGTTTCACACAGCGGGGAACCCCTGATTGGGGTGCCCTGGGGAAAGGACCAATACCCAGGATACTCAAAATCCCGGGCTTTGGTCCACTTTAAAACTAGGGGCCCAGTCAGGTTTGGTAGCCCAGACACAGTATATGGCGCTTGCCCTTGGGGCCCAGTTTGAACTAAGGCTCCTGTCATCATATATAGGTATAGGTTATGGGGGGGAGGGCAGACCATGGCCAGATTATAGGCAGGGCCTGAGGGACTTGGTGCCCAGGGGCCTCCACCACTAGTACCAGAAATGTAGGCAATTCTTTCTGTAGCAGCTTTTACACAAGGCGCCAGGTGACGCTGCTGATATCCTCTGGCTATGTCAAGTTATCCGCCTTGAATGGGCAGGTGGGGGTGTGCACGGAGTGGGGTATCCAGCTGTGAGCACCCTCTGTGTGACCGCTGCCATGTGTGGCCCTTGACAGCGCTGGATCCCGAGTGAGGTAAGGTTTTTATCCTTACCTCTCTGCAATGCCAAGGGAGGGAGTCAGGTGGAGGCAATGGGCTCGATTCAATAAAGGTAGAAAATAATTCTCATGGTAGTAAAAGATTCAATTCATGAGAAAAAAAAAGACTGAGAATTTCACGGTTGATGAATCACCAGCTAAGAAAACAATGAAAGTCAATGGCACTTTTTTACGCCTAAGAAGTAGAGAACTGTTTCCTCCTTTCTACACTGTAGTAAAAGCTGCCATTGACTTTCATTGTCTTTTTATCTAGTGATTCAGTAACAGTGACATTCTCAGGCTTTTTTCTCATGAATTGAATTTTTTACTACCATGAGAATTTTTTTCTACCTTTATTAAATCAAGGCCATTGTGTTATGATTGGACATCCACATTAAGAGAAAAATTACAGTCCAAACTTTATGCCTAGGGGCCTTAACCACACTTAAACCGGACCTTCAGCATCATTTAATGAAAAGCCCAAACCTTTAAAAAAACTTTTCCACAGCATCTAAAATTAATAGATTTTAAGTTTTTAGTCACTTATTATTCTTCCCCCCCTCCCCTGGGCTGCAGCTCTGTTCAGGACTCTAGGATACGGGCGCCGCCATCTTGACTCAGAAGCATCACATACTGAGAAGAGGAGAGGGGTAAAGTACAGGGACATAGCAGAGCTGGGGTCAGGGAAAGGACAGCAATCCCAGAATGCAGAGCAGCACAGTCAGAAGACATTTCCTGTTTGGAGGCTGCCTGATGCTCCATGAGCCGCCATCTTGACTCAGAAGCATTACATACTGAGACGAGGAGAGGGGTAAAGTACAGGGGGCGGGGTTATAGCTGTGCTTTGCACAGACATAGCAGAGCTAGGGTCAGGAAAAGGACAGCAATCCCAGAATGCAGAGCAGCACAGTCAGAAGACACTTCCTGTTTGGAGGCTGCCTGAAGCTTCATGAGCCGCCATCTTGGATGTTTAAAGGCTCATAACATGCAGTAGATGCAGGTAGGATGATTTTTAATGTGAGCAATCTGTATGTACAAGGTGGGGGAAACATATAAGATATGCTCTTATTCAGGGTGAAGGTCCGGATTAATGTGGGCAATCTGTATGTACAGGGGGGAAACATATAAGATATGCTCTTATTCAGGGTGAAGGTCTGGATTAATGTGAGCAATCTGTATGTACAGGGTGGGGGAAACATATAAGATTGGCTCTTATTCAGGGTGAGGGTCCACTTTAATTGGGCCCTGGCCCTGACACGCTTCTGCATCATTATCACTGACAGCAATATTATGGAAGATATTATAGAAGCCAGCCGAGGTCAAGACAGGGCTTACATGGCTGGGATGGGGGTGGCCCTCCCTTTGTGGCCAGGCCCCTTATGCCCCATACTGGAGTGTTGGCTCTCCTGCCCTGATGGCAGCCCTGAATGTACCATATAAACTACAGAACAACACAGACTTACATTTTTATTTTATTGTAATATGTCTTATTTTCTCTTTCACATTGTAGGGACAATGAGGAGAAGAAGCTATATGACACCAAAATATCTAAACAAAGTTTTGGACCTGACAGCACCCAGACGCCTCTAACCTCCGATATGAAAGTTGTAAAGGTAGCTTTATGTTATGGGAGGTGTTACTGGAAAGCTTTATGGAGGCTGCACTGCAAATGCAGAAATCATTGCTTTTATGGCGTCTTACACACCAAGGCGACCACTATCACTTCCTGAGCAACTGCAAGTAAATTGCTGCATATTTCAGTCTATGGGCCCTATGATACAGGCGCTAAAAGTCTTGCATGCAGCAACTTTGAAGAGAAATGACTGTGATTTAAGTGGACCAAAATCTAAATCACTCTAAGGCTGGGTGAATCCAATATGGCAGCCACGTTGTGTTAGAACCCTTTCACTTCTATCCTGTTTCCCTGAAAATTTGCATGATTTTTCAGGATTAAATATAAGCCCTACCCCTAAAAATAAACGCTAGTTACGGGGCGAAAGAGGCCCAGAACACCAGAAGATCCCCCTGTCATGGTCAGGGCCATTTCTTTTCCAGGGCTCCAGATACCCCTCCGCCACGCCAATATGATTCAGGTGCCACATGACCGTCTGTGTCATATTGTGAAGTTGCACAGATGTCATGGGGGCTGCATGCAGGAGCCAGGACATGTGTAGCACGTCTCACGCTGCAGTGCCACCCAAGCCCACAAGTGGTGACCACATAAGTTTCCTTTCTGTGTATACAGCCCATCAGGCTTGCCGTCGGCCACGCAAACCTGATAGGCTGAAATATGGCCATCGTATAAGTATCCCTGAGGAGGTGACTATCGACGTCCCGTTCCCTGGGCTGCCCCGCTGCTGCATATTAACAGGAAGTCCAGTTCCATGGAGCATATCAATGAGCAGCAAAGAATTCTAAATGAACGGACGTGGTAGGTATTCCTTGCGGCTGCTCCCTTTGAGCTGTGCATTCCTGCACCAACCATTTGGATATGGCTGGTGCGTACAGCAACGAGAGGCACAACGGCCCGAGCATGCACCTCATGGGATCGCAGGAGAACCAGGGTGTTTTATACAGCGGGGCTATAACGCTATATAGCCTATATCCAGGGGCGGACTGGCCATAGAGAGACCAGGAACAATGCTGCACTGCTTTGGGACCAGTTGGGCTGCTGCTTTTAACACCCACATTAAATCCCTGCCCCCTTAGTCTCCTTCTTATCATCCTGTACCCAGCCACACTGTACCCACAAGCTAAGGAACCCCAGTCCCAATGCTATAGCCCCAGCATCATGGTGGTGGTGGGGGGGCTCAGCAAGGATGTCTCAGGTTGCCCAGGGCCTGGTAAAATCCAAGGCTGATTTTTGGCCCCAGTCCACCACTGTCTATAACTGTGGTTCTCAACTGTTTATTCCAAATACCCAGAGCAACAAGAAACTTCAACCAAGTTCCCCCTAGCAACAAGTAATTCCAACCAAGTATCCCCTAGCGACAAGAAATTCCAACCAAGTACCTCCTATCAACAGGAAACTCCAACCAAGTATCACAGAGCAACAAGAAATTCCAAACAAGTACCCCCCTAGCGACAAGAAATTCCAACCAAGTTCCCCTTAGCGACAAGAAATTCCAACCAAGTTCCCCCTAGTGACAAGAACTACCAACCGTGTACCCCCTAGCGACAAGAAATTCCAACCAAGTACCCCTAGGGACAAGAATTTCCAACCAAGTACCCCCTAGCAACAAGAAATTCCAACCAAGTACCCCCTAGCGACAAGAAATTCCAACTAAGTACCCCCTAGTGACAATTCCAACCAAGTACCCCTTAGCAACAATACATTCCAACCAAGTGCCCCTTAGGGACAAGAAATTCCAATCAAGTACCTCTTAGGGACAAGAAATTCCAACCAAGTACCCCCTTATCGACAATAAATTCCAACCAAGTTGCCCCTAGCGACAAGAAATTCCAACCAAGTTCCCCCTAGCGACAAGAAATTCCAACCAAGTATCCCCTAGCCACAAGAAATTCCAACCAAGTGCCCCTTAGCGACAAGAAATTCCAACCAAGTACCTCTTAGCGACAAGAAGTCCCAACCAAGTACCCCCTAGCGACAAGAAATTCCAACCAAGTACCCCCTAGCGACAAGAAATTCCAACCAAGTACCCCCTAGCGACAAGAAATTCCAACCAAGTATCCCCTAGCCACAAGAAATTCCAACCAAGTGCCCCTTAGCGACAAGAAATTCCAACCAAGTACCTCTTAGCGACAAGAAGTCCCAACCAAGTACCCCCTAGCGACAAGAAATTCCAACCAAGTACCCCCTAGCGACAAGAAATTCCAACCAAGTACCCCCTAGTGAAAGTTCCAACCAAGTACCCCCTAGTGAAAGTTCCAACCAAGTACCCCTTAGCAACAATGCATTCCAACCAAGTACCCCTTAGGGACAAGAAATTCCAACCAAATACCCCTTAGCGACAAGAAATTCCAACCAAGTACCCCCTTAGCGACAAGAAATTCTAACCAAACTCCCCCTAGAGACAAGAAATTCCAACTAAGTACCCCCTAGCAAGTAGAAATTCCAACTAAGTACCCCCTAGCAAGGAGAAATTCCAACTAAGTACCCCCTAGCGACAAGAAATTCCAACTAAGTTCCTCCTAGTGGCAATAAATTCCAGTCAAGTACTCCCTAGTGACAAGAAATTTTAACCAAGTACCCCCTAGTGCAGTGGTACTCAACTGGCGGACCGGGGTCCGAATGCGGACCTCGGTGCCAAATTTCTGGCCCCCTGCCCTGACAGCCCTGCACTTAGTTGCTTCTGTGTTGCCATGCACAGCGCTTCCCTGTTACAGATTGGCGAATTAGTTGTTTGCCTCCCTGCACCTAGCATTGCAATATGAAGTACTGCATGGACAAGAAGTGGCATTGCAATGTATAATCCACCCCAACCCACCCCAATGCACTGATTTCTATCTATCCAGCCCCCCTGACAGCGCCCCGTCCGGACCTTCGCCTCTCACCAGATGCCTGTAAATGGACCTTTTACAAGAAGTGGTTGAGTACCCCTGCCCTAGTGACAAGCAATTCCAACCAAGTACCCCTTAGCGACAAGAAATTCTAACCAAACTCCCCCTAGCGACAAGAAATTCCAACCAAGTACCCCTTAGCGGCAAGAAATTCCAACTAAGTACCCCCTATCAAGGAGAAATGCCAACTAAGTACCCCCTAGCGACAAGAAATTCCAACTAAGTACTCCTTAGCGACAAGAAATTCCAACCAGGTTCTCCCTAGCAACAAGAAATTCTTGCAAAGTAACCCCATGGATTGCGTCTAAATGTTACATCAAAATAAGTCATTGGCCTTGTAACACTTTCAAGAAGAAATTCTGTATTACTGTCAAAATAATATACTAAACCCATCAGACCTACCATGTTGGTACACCCCTGAAGGTGACAGCGTAACCCTTCATGCTGTAGTGTGTACCCCCTGGGGTACGTGTATCGCAGGTTGAGAAACAGTGGTCTATAAGACTCTAGGGTCGGTTTTGGCCCTCTTTAAGTCAATGAACGCAAAGCCACAATTGCAGATCAATCTCCTAGAAGATACAAATGGCCTTGGTGTGTACATAGCCTAAGTGGCAGGTTCAAATATCTGCACTGCATTGTGGGAAATTGCTGCATAAAGATTTTGACCTCAACATACTGGCAGCTCTGTCCATAGAAGCCGCAGCTCCGCCCATAGATGCCACAGCTCCGCCCATAGATGCCACAGCTCTGCCCATAGATGCCACAGCTCTGCCCATAGATGCCACAGCTCCGTCCATAGAAGCCGCAGCTCCGCCCATAGAAGCCGCAGCTCCGCCCATAGAAGCCGCAGCTCCGCCCATAGAAGCCAAAGCTCTGCCCACAGAAGCCAAAGCTCTGCCCACAGAAGCCAAAGCTCTGCCCATAGAAGCCAAAGCTCTGCCCACAGAAGCCAAAGCTCTGCCCATAGAAGCCAAAGCTCTGCCCATAGAAGCCAAAGCTCTGCCCATAGAAGCTGCAGCCCCGCTCATAGAAGCCGCAGCCCCACCTACAGAAGCCACACCGCCCATAAAAGCCGCAACTCTGCCCATAAAAGCCGCAGCTCTGCACATAGAAGCCGCAGCTCTGCCCATAGAAGCCGCAGCCCTGCCCATAGAAGCCAAAGCTCTGCCCATAGAAGCCAAAGCTCTGCCCATAGAAGCCAAAGCTCTGCCCATAGAAGCCGCAGCCCCACCTACAGAAGCCACACCGCCAATAAAAGCCGCAGCTCTGCCCATAAAAGCCGCAGCTCTGCCCATAAAAGCCGCAGCTCTGCACATAAAAGCCGCAGCTCCGCCCATAGAAGCCGCAGCCCCACCCATAGATGCCGCAGCCCCATCCATAGAATCCGCAACTCCGCCTATAGATGCAACAGTTCTGCTCATAGAAGCCGCAGCTTTGCCCAAAGAAGCCGCAGCTCTGCCCAAAGAAGCCGCAGCTCTGCCCATAGAAGCCGCAGCTCTGCCCATAGAAGCCGCAGCTCTGCCCATAGAAGCCGCAGCTCTGCTGATAGAAGCCACAGCTCCGCCCATAGATGCTACTCCGCCCATAGAAGCCACAGCTCCGCCTATAGAATTTGAAACAGAGAGGCACCCCCTATGTATTAATATATACTAAGTATATATTAATACATGTATTCATATATTCTAAGTATTCTAAGTGTTCCAGAAGATATTCCTTACACTTGGGTTATACATCCAGTAGATGGCGCTGGACTGCAGAGACAGAAAAGTGGCTCCTCCAGGCCCCATATATACCAGGGACCTCCCACAAATTCCCCAGTTCTTCTCTGCAGTCCTGACTGCAATGACTAGAAGATGGCTCTCTCTACTCGCAGGTGAGCGGGGCTATTAGCCTGCGGCCCTGTAGCACTATTCCCACCCGTTTTCTTTTACTGCCTCCCAGCTCAGGCTGCTCTGGTTCGGGTGAAGGTAGGCAGCACCGCAGTCCCCCACCAAAGGGTAGGCGGTATAGGCCCATGGTGAGCCTTATGGGATGCCCCTCCCGCATGTTATGCCCCTCGCCCCCTGTCCCCGCAGTTGGCTCCCTTTAGGCTGGCTGTCACTTCCCCTTCGCTCTCCCTGGTAGACCTCGGGGGGGGGGGGGTCGGGGTGCATGTCTTTACATATGTTGTGTTTTGATCCCATTTGATTTGGTTGCACTGGTTTCTTTTGCCGCCGCTGCACGCTTGTACACGCTCCGCGGTCGGCAGCGACATCGCCTCAGGCGCTGCTGCGCCATCATTGGCTGGCCTTGTCAGGTGGGCGCATTTTCGCGCTCTTCGGGGGGGGCGGGCCTTGCGGCTGCCGTGTTCTGCTTCACTGTCTCCGCGGCCCGAGGTATATGCGGGCGCCATTTTAGTTCTCTGCTGCGTGTGCCTGGCGTCTCCCTATCGCGGTCCGTAAGTGCCCCTGCGGGCTGATTTATTTTGTATTTCTCTGTATTGCATATTGCTTATGGGATCTTTTTGCTTATGTCTTGCAGGCGGGTCAAACTTTGTGGTTTCTCACGGTCCTATCCCCTCAATTTAGTGTAACTCTTATTGGAGGGCTATTATATTCCCTTACTCCCACTTCCCTAGCGGGTTATTGGGGCATCCCGGGTTGCTATTATTAGCGTCAATCCCTATTGGCCTCTTGTGCCGTGATAATCACCATATGGAGGCTTCTCAGGATAATGTACTCAGGGTTCCTTCGGGACAAGCCTGACTGTTTGCGGCATGTGGGGTATCCCCTATAAGTGATGATGTCAGGGTGTGTGTACCCTGCGCCCAGCAGACGCTTGCGCTGCAGTCTGGGTTACCTGCGGCTGGGCCTATTGCTGCGCCCCCTCTGGATTCGCCTACCCCCCCCACGCTTACATCTGACTCCCAGTGAAGTGCATACCAGTGGGGAGTCTCAACCTGATTTGGCTGCCCGGGTGGCCAGCATTGAAAGGCATATTGCCGGGTCTGGTCCGCGTAAGGCTCCTGCCATCTGGCACCCGGTGTTACTCTCTTTCCTGTGGAAGCTGAGGAGTTTTTTGATATTACTGGATATACCCCCTGGAAGAAGGGGAATTATTCTCTGATTCAGAATCATCTGAGGATCAGCCTAGGGGTTATGCTGAGTCTTGGTCTGACCCATGGGCTTCAGATGATACTGACAGGCTTTTAGCTCACATTTTTGAAGTGCTCTGTATCTCTCCTCCTGCCGTGGCCCGCGGCAGCAGGGGGAGCTGTTTCATACTGTCAAACCACGCTTGGAATTTCCTGACCAAACTCACTTTAATAATCTGGTGCTCAAAGAGTGGGAACGGCCTAGCCGGCTTCCCGGGGTACCAAAGAGTTGGGATAAGAGGTATCCCTTTCCTGCTGAGATGGTTAAACGTTGGTCATGTCCTCCCGAGGTGGATGCACCAGTTCTGGGGTTGTCTAACACATCCGTCATGCATTCCCCTGACTCTACTACACTGAGGGATGGGGAGGACAGGCGCATTGATCAGCTGGCTTGCCATGCCTTTGCCTGTGTGGGGCCCACGCTCCGTCCGGTCTGTGCCTCTGCTATTACTATTATTATTACGGCTGTTGCTATTAAAAGCCTGCTCAGGGGTCTCTTAGATGGGGCCCCTGACGATGCTGGTAGTGAAGAGTATAGAGCTCTTCTGCGTTGTGAGGAATTTGTTGCATATGTTCTCTCTGCCTTGGATGATACCATTAGAATGTGTGGCAGGGCTTCTGCCTTATTGGTGTCAATACGCCGCTCGGTCTGGCTGCGCCAGTGGGCAGCTGACAACGCTGCCAAAAAGGCTCTCACTGGGTTTCCCTTCAAGGGGCTGCGCCTCTTTGGGGAACGTTTGGACTTGTTTGCTAAAGGAGGCAAGTTACCTCAACGTAGAAGGCAGCCCCAGTTCTTTCGGGGTTCAGGTGCCTTTTCTCCTTCCTTCAGGGGCTCCAGAATTGGACGGGAAGCTTCCTTTGCTGGAGCCCGTGTAGATTTTTGGGGCAGGGGCAGAGGACGTGGCCGCCCTGGCCCCCCCTGGGGTCCCAAGACTAAGTCCTCCCCCAAGCCCCCTCAGGCATGAAGGGGCGCCCTCACCCATCCGGGTGGGGGGACGGCTTCGGCTCTTGGCTCATGTCTGGAGGCGTCATGTCTCAGACCGGTGGATTCAGGAGGTAGTATCCTCCGGTTACAAGATTGCAGCCTGGCCCCCCCAAGATTCATCAAATCTCGGTTATCTCAAAACCCATTGTCAGCTCAGTGTCTCTCCCTGGCTGTCCAAGGCCTTCTAGATCTAGGTGTCATCTGCCGGGTGCCCTTGAAGGAAAGGGGCAAAGGCTATTATTCCAATCTTTTCATTGTCCCCAAAAAGGATGGGTCCATCAGACCTATCCTGGATTTAAAGCTTCTCAACAAATTTGTCAGATTCAGACACTTTCGTATGGAGACTCTGCGCTCAGCTGTGACCTTCCTACGCCCAGGGGACTTCATGACCTCTGTAGACATCAAGGATGCTTACCTTCATTACCTAACTTTCCAGGTCATCAGAGATTCCTCAGGTTCGCTCTGGAGGATCAGCACTACCAATTTGTGGCCTTGCCCTTCGGTGTTACCTCGGCTCCCAGGGTATTCACCAAGGTGCTGGCAGGAGTGATGGCCCTGTTGAGATCTCAGGGCATTCGCATTCTTCCCTACCTGGACGACATGCTTATCAGTCCTTCATCAGGCAGAGCTGGACACTCAGCGGTGGTGTCCACACTGGAATCATTTGGCTGGGTGATCAATCACCCCAAATATTCCCTGTCTCCTTCCATGGTGAAGTCTTTTCTGGGCATGATTCTGGATTCAGCTCAGGTCAAGATCTTTCTTCCTCAGCAGAAGGTGGAGGTCCTTCAAGAGAAAGTTCCTGCTGTCTTGTCCTCATCCATCCATCAGGCAGGGAATGCAGTTGGTGGGCCTGCTTCGAGGCTGTTCCATATGCTCAGTTCCACATGAAGCCTCTTCAGCTTCACCTCTTGTCAGTATGGGATGGGGGCCCTGTGTCCCTGGATCAGGTGTTTGTCTTGTCCCCTCTGGTCAGGCGGTCTCTAGTGTGGTGGCTGGATTAAAGGAACCTGCTGGGGGGCAGGTCTTTTCTGGCCCCCTGCTGGGAGACTGTCACCACGGATGCCAGTCTGACAGGTTGGGGGGGATTCTGGAAGTCCCTGAAGTTCCAGGGTCAGTGGGGCCCTCAGGAGGCCCATGCCCCTATCAAAATTCTGGAATTGAGGGCGATCAGGTTGGTTCTTGCCCACTTAACCCCACACCTGAGGGGTCAGGCTGTTCAGGTCCGCTTGGACAACCAGACGGCGATTGCCTACATCAATCATCAGGGAGGGACCCGGAGCAAGAGAGCCCTCAAGGAAGTGTCCCTGATACTGTCCTGGGCGGAGGAAAATGTTCCCTGCATCTCAGCTGTGTACATCCCGGGGGTGGAGAATCTGGAGGCAGACTCTCTCAGCAGGGGGGCCTCTCATCTGGGAGAATGGTCCCTCAGCAGCAGGGTGTTTCGCTCCCTGTGCCACCGCTGGGGTCAGCCAGATGTGGATCTGTTTGCATCCCGTCACAATCACAAGCTTCCAGTCTTTGTCTCTCTGTCCCAGGATCCTCTGGCCTTGGCCACGGATGCCCTGGCAATGTCTTGGACGAGGTTCCAGCTCCTGTATGTGTTTTCCCCGTTTCCAACGCTGGGCGGGGTGCTGTGCAAGATAGTTCAGGAAGGGGTGCCAGCCATCCTGGTGGCCCCCTGTTGGCCAAGAAGAGTGTGGTTCGCAGACATTGTGCAGTTGGCAGTAGATCAGTACGCACTGCCACGGGTTCCAAGGACACCTACACCACCCCAATTTACAAACGCTGGCTTTGACGGCCTGGCTGTTGAAACCTCCATCTTGATGGAAAAAGGGCTGCCTGCCTCGGTTGTGAATACCATGATCATGGCTAGGAAAAGGTCCTCTTCTTCCATCTATTACAGGGTTTGGCGTACTTACATTGACTGGTGCAAGTCCCACTCACTTCCCTATCGTGTGTTTTCTAGGATTCTGGAGTTTCTCCAACATACCGTATTTTTCGCCCTATAAGACGCACTTATTTTTCCCCAAAAGTGGGGGAAAAATGTCAGTGCGCCTTATCGGGCGAATGTAAAAAAAAAAAAAAAAAAACTCACCCGTCCTCGGCGCTCCCGCGTTGTCTGGCACACTGCGAGAGGCCAGAGGAGCGGCGGGGGCTCTGTCCCGGCCCCGCCGCTGCGATCGCTGTCTTCTCAGGCAGCGATGACAGCGGCGGGGCCAGAGACAGAGCCCCTGCCGCTCCTCCATCTGCTCCTCCACACGCCAGCACGAAGGTCCCGGCAGTGGGTGGGCGTGGCCTGCGCCGGCGCAGGCCACGCCCACCCGCTGCCCGGACCTTCGTGATCGCATGTCGGGGAGCAGATGGAGGAGCGGCAGGGGCTCTGTCTCTGGCCCCGCCGCTGTCATCGCTGCCTGAAAAGACAGCGATCGCAGCGGCGGGGCCGGGACAGAGCCAGCTCGTGAATGGGGTGGGCGTGGCCTGCGTCAACGCTGCGGCGCAGGCCACGCCCACCCCATTCACGGAGCCGGCTGCTCAGCGCAGTGGTGTCAGCGGACAGGTGAGTTTAACTTTTTTTTTTTTTTACTATGGCGCCTGCCTATACTAATGGGGGGAGGGGGGTGGGAATGGGGGGATGGGGATGCCACACAACCTATGGGAATGGGGGGATGGGGATGCCACACAGCCTTTGGGAATGGGGGGATGGGGATGCCACACAGCCTATGGGAATGGGGGGAGGGGTATGCCACACAGCCTATGGGAATGGGGGGATGGGGATGCCACACAGCCTTTGGGAATGGGGGGAGGGGTATGCCACACAGCCTATGGGAATGGGGGGAGGGGGATGCCACACAGCCTTTGGGAATGGGGGGAGGGGGATGCCACACAGCCTATGGGAATGGGGGGAGGGGGATGCCACACAGCCTTTGGGAATGGGGGGAGGGGGATGCCACACAGCCTTTGGGAATGGGGGGAGGGGGATGCCACACAGCCTATGGGAATGGGGGGAGGGGGATGCCACACAGCCTTTGGGAATGGGGGAAGGGGGATGCCACACAGCCTATGGGAATGGGGGGATGGGGATGCCACACAGCCTTTGGGAATGGGGGGAGGGGGATGCCACACAGGCTATGGGAATGGGGGGATGGGGATGCCACACAGGCTATGGGAATGGGGGGATGGGGATGCCACACAGGCTATGGGAATGGGGGGATGGGGATGCCACACAGCCTTTGGGAATGGGGGGAGGGGTATGCCACACAGCCTATGGGAATGGGGGGAGGGGGATGCCACACAGGCTATGGGAATGGGGGGAGGGGTATGCCACACAGCCTATGGGAATGGGGGGAGGGGGATGTCACACAGCCTATGGGAATGGGGGATGCCACACAGCCTATGGGAATGGGGGGAGGGGGATGCCACACAGCCTATGGGAATGGGGAGAGGGGGATGCCACACAGCCCATGCTAATGGGGAGAGGGGGATGCCACACAGCCCATGCTAATGGGGGGAGGGGGATGCCACACAGCCCATGCTAATGGGGGGAGGGGGATGCCACACTGCCTATGGGAATGGGGAGAGAGGGATGCCACACAGCCTATACTAATGGGGGGAGGGGGAAAGCCAACCAGCCAATGGGAATGGGGGGAGAGGTGGATGCCACCCAGCCTATGGGAATGTGGGGAGAGGGATGCCACACAGCCTATACTAATGGGGGGAGAGGGGGATGCCACACAGCCAATGGGTATATGGGGAATGGGAGGGGGGATGCCACACTGGATATACGGGGAATGGGATGGGGGCATGCTACACTGTCTATGGAATGGGAGCATCCCACACGGCCTATGGGAATTGGATAGGGGAATGCCACACTGTCTGTAATGGTGCGTTTTTGATTGAAATTTTTTTTTTCTTATTTTCTTCCCCCAAATCCTAGGTGCGTCTTATGGGCAGGTGCGTCTTATAGGGCGAAAAATACGGTAGTTTGGATCTGGGTCTTCAGCTCAGTACTTTGAAAGGCCATGTTTCTGCTTTGGCTATTTTTTTCCAAAGATCCTTTGCTCAGCATCCCCTGGTCAAAACCTTTTTCCAGGGGGTTACCCACGTGTGTCCCCCACATAAGCCTATGTTACCAGTTTGGGACTTGAACTTGGTCTTATCTGCCCTGCAGGGGTCTCCCTTTGAGCCCTTGCAAGGGGCTCCTTTGTCCATTCTCACACTTAAGGTGGTCTTTTTGGTGGCTATCACTTCTGTTAGGCGTGTTTCTGAGTTGACGGCGCTTTCCATCAAGCCTCCTTATTTTTAGAGACACCAAGACAAGGTGGTGTTTCATTTTAAGCTAGATTTTCTGCCTAGGGTTGTTTCTGCCTTTCATCTCAATCAGGACATTGTTTTGCCTTCTCTGTGTCCTAATCCCAGTAACCCTAAGGAGAGGGTTTTACATTCTTTGAACGTAGTCAGAACTCTGAAGTTCTATTTGGTGGCTACGGAAACCTTCAGGAAGACTGATGCTCTTTTTGTGCTTCCGTCTGGACCTAAGAAAGGTATGGCTCCGGCTAAGTCCATTATGAGCAAGTGGATCCGTCAGGCTGTCATACAGGCCTACTCTGCTAAGGGGAAGGAGCCTCCCTTCCGCCTTACTGCTCATTCTACTCGTGCTATTGGTGCCTCTTGGGCTTTTCAGCACCAGGCTTCTGTTGAAGAAGTTTGCAAGGCTGCTACTTGGTCTTCTGTTCATACTTTTTCAAAGTTTTACAAGGTTGATGTTAGGGCCTCATCTGATGCTGCTTTTGGCCGCAAGGTTTTGCAGGCGGCAGTGGTTTAAACGGTCTGCTGTTAGTTTTGGGGATCCCACCCTACCTTACGGACATTGCTATTGGATGTCCCAAGTGTAAGGAATATCTTCTGGAGCAGGACGTGCTGTATACTTAGAATAATACAATTCTGTGATTACTCACCTGTAGAATTGGTATTATATGTATACGGCACGTCCTGTTCCACCCCACCCTTGTTATTATTATCTTTAGTTACCTCTTTATGGTGATTGTTCTTATGTTCAAATTTTTCATATAATGGTTATAGTTCTCCCGGGGAGGAGCCACTTTTCTGTCTCTGCAGTCCAGCGCCATCTACTGGATGTAAACCCAAGTGTAAGGAATATCTTCTGGAACAGGACGTGCTGTATACTTAGAATAATACAATTCTGTGATTACTCACCTGTAGAATTGGTATTATATGTATACGGCACGTCCTGTTCCACCCCACCCTTGTTATTATTATCTTTAGTTACCTCTTTATGGTGATTGTTCTTATGTTCAAATTTTTCATATAATGGTTATAGTTCTCCCGGGGAGGAGCCACTTTTCTGTCTCTGCAGTCCAGCGCCATCTACTGGATGTAAACCCAAGTGTAAGGAATTTCTTCTGGAACAGGACATGCTGTATACATATAATACCAATATAATATAATATAATACCAATTCTACAGGTGAGTAATCACAGAATTGTATTTTTCTGTCTTCTGTCGGTTAAAGGTTTTAAGTAAGCTCAGAAGGAACGTGAAGGGGAAGCAGGAGGCAGTGCCGGTGTTTGAGGTGAGGCTGGGCCTTTGTTCCCCAGCGGATCCATCAAGGGCACATGAAAACTATGCACAGCTCCCTTCAAGAGGCACTAAAATCCCAAAGAAATCTACAGGAGGGAAGAAACATGTCACGTTTGTGCAGCAGTCGATGCAATCCTCAGGTAAGACTCGTTAACATTATTAGCTTTAATGTTCAAGCGAGCACACCATCAGTATGATGTGCAATCAGGCCTCAGTAAGTAGTGTAAAATATCTTAATATTCATTAGGGAGACAGAACTGAGAGGTATAAGCGCTCTTTTGCTGGGAGTGATGCCGGAAGAGCAAAAAAAGGGAAAAAAACTCCTAATTGGGCTTAAAGTGGACCAAAACCCAGAATTTTGACTATCCTGAGTTTTGATTTTTGCCCCCGGGGGCACCCGATTGGGGATGCCCCGCTGTGTGAAACCCCCTTCTGAACAAACTTACCTCTTTCCAATCCTATGCCTCATCCAATCAGCGCCCTCGGATCCGCCCTTGCACCTTCGTCTAAGGTAATTGGATCCAAGTGCACTGGCGCCCACTTCCCCCACTACCCTCTAACAGGAAGCATGGCAGCATCGGCCACACACAAATGCCTGGTGTGGGCACGCGCCCTGCTACGGGGATACGTCCACTGCCCCTGCATGCGCCGTTGCGTCTAGGTTCCAGAGCGCCATGTAGTACCTGTCGCTCAGTGTCGCTCTCCCATACATTTCAATGGGCTTTCATTAGTTGTGTATAAATAGCGTGTTTGGCAATTACATTTTTTTTCCCTCAAATCATTGTGTGACCTCTCCCGGCAGCAAACAAACACTTTTATACATTTTTTGGACTTTTTATAGTTTTATGCAGAATTGCTGAAACAATGAAGTGTTGAAACCATGTCATTCCATGTGTTTTCGCTTTGTTACTGGTGGATATGTGTTCAAAAAGACTTTGATCACACAGCATCTGTCGCTCTATGCTACAGCGCCCAGCTTTAGAGCGCCGATGCTGTGTGTGTAGTTGTTAAATATGGTGCGGAGCACCGAGTGCTGGACGCACTGAGCTGGCGCTACCTCTCGCGTTATACTGTTGTTAGAGCGCCCAACACACATCATATTCATCAATGCCAGCCAGGTTACTACAGCACCCGCCATGCTAGGTTACAGCGCCCGATACCCGCTTACAGCGTCTACTAGTGGTCGCTCTAAGCGCCGCTATACAGACGCTCATCTGGCAATGCCTGGCGTTAGTAATGAATCGGCCTCTAATTTTTTGTTGTTGCCATTTTCTAGATTCTGAAGAATGGGAGGAGGATGCGGAGGAGGATGAGCATTATTCAGGCTCTGCTAGGTGAGAATAAAGAATAGCTCTCTAAAAACAAATGTAGTGATATCACTTTGTACAGCGATACGGAAGCTGATGGTGGTTTAATAATCAATAACAATAATAATATTCTGTCCTTTTTCAGACACAAACACAGCTAATGTGTCTGTTCCAAGTTTTCTGACTCGTTTCCTGTCGTTTTTTGCACTTCCTCTAATCTAAAACTTACAAAACACCAACACTAATATACAGGCAGTGTTTGCCTATAGATTCACTTTAAACCAGACCTTCAGCATCATTTAATAAAAAGCGCAATCCCTTAAACGATTCCCCAGCATCTAAAATTAATATATTTTAAGTTTTTAGTCTCTTACTTTTTATTCTTTTCCCCACTGGGCTTCAACTCTGTCAGGACTCGGGCGCCGCCATCTTGCATCATAAGCATCACATATTGAAGGGAGGGGGGGGGGGCAAGTGCAGGAGGGCGGGTTATAGCTGTGCTTTGCACAGACAGAGCAGAGCTGGGGTCAGAAAAAGGACAACAATCCCAGAATGCAGAGCGGCACAGTCAGAAGTCACTTCCTGTTTGCAGGCTGCCTGATGCTCCATGAGCCGCCTCTTGGATGTTTAAAGGCTCATAACATGCAGTAGATGCAGGTAGGATGATTTTTAATGTGAGCAATCTGTATGTACAGTGTGTGGGGAACATACAAGGGATAGACTTTTTTTCAGGGTGAAGGTCCGGTCTGATTGGCCCAGGAATCGCCGATCGATTCCCTCCCATGGGGGCATCCAAAATCGGGATGGTCCACTGTGTGAAACCCCCCAGGTCGCCCCATACACTTACTTTGTTTCCCGGTCCAACGGCACATGCCCAAGCTGCGGCCACATCCCCACTATCCCTCTAGCAGGGCTCGTGCCCGCACCAGGCTTTTTTGAATGGCCGGCGTGGGCACACTGTCTGTTAGAGGGATGCGGCCACCAGCGCGCTCGAAGCCGATGGCCTTAGATGAAGGCTTAGACGACGTGACGTCAGCGGCTCTGAGCACGCTGATTGAACGAGCGGCTGCACATGCGCCGTAGGACCAGGGAGAGGTGAGTTGGCATCGGCAACCTGCGGGGTTTCACACAGCCGGGGGCAAGGTCCGGATTAATGTGGGCAATCTGTATGTACAGGGTGTGGGAAACATATAAGATAGGCTCTTATTTGGGGTGAAGGTCCGGTTTAAACCAGCCGTCTGACATCAGCAGCCATACCAGGGTCAAAGTCACGGCCATTGTTTTTCTACCTTCTGATGCTTGATGTGAACACTATCCGAAGCCCCTGTCCTTCTCTCATGTACATATTAGTTTGCATTGAGCTGCTGCCACGTGATTGGCTGATGGAATAATAGCTTGCGTTAGTAAAATTCTCCATGAATGTACATTATTCAGATGCCTATTTCTATCTTCCAGGCCTGTTACAAAAAAAGTTTGTGTGTTTCCCTCTAAGAATGACTTTGACTTGCACATACGCGCCATAGTGGATGGATTTGAGCACACCATAGGTATGTAGATGTTGTAGTTCCCTAAAGTTGTACCCTGTGATATTCTCAGACAGTTTCTCTTAACAACATTGTAGGGTTCATCACCACAGCCGACCGCAGTTCTTATTGCCGTTAAGAAATGCCTCAGGACCCCCGATTTGCCCCTTTGGGACATACAATGCAATAGATAAATTGGGAGCAGGCTTACCTGAGGTTGCCCTATAACCTTGAGTGCAGCTCAGGGGGTGGAAGGGTCGAAGACCTCACAGTACAGCCTAGACCCCATAGCCCATGTGCTTGCACAAATTCAAGAGAAACAAAGGAGGGAATTTGTGCAAGCACATGGGGTGTGGGGTCTAGGCTGTGAGGTCTTCGACCCTTCCATCCCATGGGCTGCACTCGAGGTTTTAGGGCAACCTCAGGTAAGCCTGCTCCCAATTTATCTATCGCATTGTATGTCCCAAAGGGGGTTCTCAGAGATTAAAGTTAGGACTGCACCCCACAGAGGCACCTTGGCGCTTGGTGGTGCAGCTTCAGCTACTTCTGCAGATGTATGTGGACCAAGACCTCTTTTTAACCAGATTTAGAGACAGATTATAGGTTTGTCTGCAAGCTAACAGGGTTGCGTGCTGTGGCTCCTTTAAGACTTGTCTATTCGTATGCACATGCCTAAAGACTAAATCTGGATCTTCTCAATAAATACACATTGAAGCTACACAAAACCATTTTTATAGCAGAAACGTGTTGAGGACTCTGACTTGTTGGCCAGCCTGTCTTAGCTAAGTTTACTAAAATAAATGTTGATTTGTATCATTGGTTTGTAGCCCATATGCCTGCATGTATTTATACAAATGACTCTAGGATATGTGTGTGTGTGCACAGTCACTTGACAGCAGATCCCATCTGCCATTGAAATCTGTGAGTGACGAGACGTGTCATGTGTAACAGTGATGTCACATTAGCAAGTAGCCCGGGGCTGTGCTGGCCCAGCAGTCCAGACATTGACGGCAGCGCCATTGTCATTATATCCCGTAACTGTTCCATATAATACCAGGTTGTGGCCTCTTCCAGCTCCACATCTTCTATTTAGAGGGCTTTTCAGCTGTCACTATCACTCCATCACATGCCCCGCTTCTCCAGCCTCATAGCAAATACATGGTCCAGTTTCACTTAGTCTCTGCTTTTTTAAAAAATAAGCCACCTAACCTCTGATTAAAGTGGACCTAGCTCCTCAGAGTCAGGAGTATAGTCATAGAGGCAAGATTAACTGCACTGGAGTCCTGGGGTACGAATTCAAGGCTTTAAAAAGAACCTCCAGTCAAAACTGACAAGGTGTCCCCTTACTCTATTAGTGCCCCATTTGGGATGCCCCATTGTGCTTCTCCCAGCCCTGCAGGCTCATACTCAACTCTTCTGTGTATTGCCCCACAGCTGCTGTTCACTAGACCACCGGCAGCCAATAGATTTCATCGGCTGGCAGTCCCACAGTGCAGTGGTGTTGGGATATGCTCCATTGTGGGTTATGCAATGCAGTAGTGGTGGGATATGCTCTATTATGGGTTATACAATGCAGTAGTGGTGGGATATGCTCCATTGTGGGTTATGCAATGCAGTAGTGGTGGGATATGCTCTATTATGGGTTATACAATGCAGTGGTGGTGGGATATGCCCCATTGTGGGTTATGCAATGCAGTGGTGGTGGGATATTCTCCATTGTGGGTTATGCAGTGCAGTAGTGGTGGGATATTCTCCATTGTGGGTTATGCAATGCAGTGGTGGTGGGATATGCCCCATTGTGGGTTATGCAATGCAGTGGTGCAGTGGTGCAGTCAACTCCTCTGTGTATTGCCCCACAGCTGCTGTTCACTAGACCACCGGCAGCCAATAGATTTCATCGGCTGGCAGTCCCACAGTGCAGTGGTGTTGGGATATGCTCCATTGTGGGTTATGCAATGCAGTAGTGGTGGGATATGCTCTATTATGGGTTATACAATGCAGTGGTGGTGGGATATGCCCCATTGTGGGTTATGCAATGCAGTGGTGGTGGGATATGCCCCATTGTGGGTTATGCAATGCAGTGGTGGTGGGATATGCTCCATTGTGGGTTATGCAATGCAGTGGTGGTGGGATATTCTCCATTGTGGGTTATGCAATGCAGTAGTGGTGGGATATGCTCCATTGTGGGTTATGCAATGCAGTAGTGGTGGGATATGCCCCATTGTGGGTTATGCAATGCAGTGGTGGTGGGATATGCCCCATTTTGGGTTAGGCAATGCAGTGGTGGTGGGATATGCCCCACTGTGGTTTATTCAATGCAATGGTGGTGGGATATACTGCATCACAGGTTATTCAATGCAGTGGTGGTGGGATATGCTCCTTCATAGGTTATGCAAAGTTGAGCCATCAAAGTTCCTAAGAACCTCAGCTTGAAACATCACAGCTCACCTTTGCACCTGTGGTTGTCGGATATGCTCCGTTATGGATTATGCAATGCAGTGGTGGTGGGATGGGGTCTATCATAGATTATGCAACTCCTATCTGTAACACAGTTTGGACCCCTAAAGACCTCAGTTTGAAACGTCACAGCTCCAATTTTCACCAGTGTTGGTGCGATATGCTCTATTATAGATTATGCACAGTTGAGCTGTGACTTTAGAGCTTTGTCTGAAATGTGTTACATCTCAACTTATGCACTGTGATAGATTTTGCAAAGTTGAGCTGTGACACATGTATGATCAAGGCTCTTAAGGTCCTCTGTCTGAAATTCATAACAGCTCATAACACCAGTGGTGGTGATGTATTCTCCCATTATGGATTATGCAATTCAGTGGTGGGATGTGCTCCATCATAACACACACCAAAGTTCTTAGCACCAGGGGTGGTAGATATTATATTATATATTATATTATAATATTATATTATGAAATATACTGCTGGCAGAATGTGGATGATAGAATGTGGATGATAGTAAAGTGTGCCTGTAACATGTGTCAGGATCTGGGGTGCTAACGTCAATGACTCTGGAAACAGTTCTTAGTTGAAATAATAAGCGGTTTATTAAATTCAGAGTATAATGCAGGGGTACAATGCAGTACAGTCAGCGGTTTCCTCACCAGCTTTAGCAATGTCCAATGTACAGAGTATTGCAAGTCCTCGATATCACAGGTCCACTTTCAGGGCATACAAGCCCAGGCTGCTAATCCACAGGTTCAAAAAGACATAACACATCAAGTTCTTCGGATGCAGTTCAGACCTGTAGGTTTTGGGAGCAGAAAGGCACGGGCTCCTTATCCCAGTCTCTCCTTCTCCACACTGGAAGCCTCAGCAGCTCCTTTTATTAGACTTCCTTCCTTCAATTAGTCTAATAACCTGTAAAGACCTGGGAGTCGGGGAAAAACCCGTAGAGGACTGGGGATGTGGACTGGAACTTTGTTATCCCGGCATGGATCGTGCCTGGCTGAAAAAAACAAGGAAATATAGACACCATCCACCACTTTTCCATACACTTTACCACACATGTCACAGCTCAACTATGCACCAGTGGTAATGGGGTACACTCCATTATGGGCTATGAAATTTAGTGGCGGTGAGATTTACAGCCAGAACTGTTCAAATCAATTCCTAATGAACTCTTTAATAAAGGTGATGTGTGATCTTACGAGTGTTTTGTCGTGGCAGGTAAAATGTCTCTCAGCCTGGAGCCTTGCTTTTCAAACTTTGGCTTTCCAGTATCTCCCGAAACGAAAGCCTCACCAGAGAAAAAACTGAGCCAAAGGAACGGTCAGAAAATATGGCCTAACTGTGACCTTCTTCTGGGAAAAGATGAACATTACAAAAAACAGGTGCGTAACTGCCATGTGCACAAAGTACTGCTAACCTGGTTTGTAGCTAAAAATTACTTAAAGGGCCTCTGTAGGCAAACGCAATTGTTAGACCATTGTGTCGGCACTGTCCTAAACTGTTTTCCCTTTTTAAAGTGGACCAACACCCAGGGGGGATCGGCCCTGGAATCTATAAGATTCCCGGGCCGATCAGATCCCTCCCCCGCGGGGCATCCGAAATTGGGATGTCCCGCGGGGTGAAACCCCCCAGGAAGCCCACAATCCTACCTTTTCCACGTTCCAGCAGGGCGCGCTGCCTGTAAGAGGGACGCGCGGGAGGCGGCGGCGGCGGACGTGCTCTGCTTGTCCGGCGCTGCCTCTCGCTTGTCCGTCGGCGGGGATTGGCTGCAGCGGTCACGTGGAAACGGGGTGAGGTGAGTTTTCGGGGCTTTCTGGGGGGTTTCACACAGCGGGGCACCCCCGATTGGGGTGCCCCACCGAAGTGGACCAAAACCCAGGATAGTCAGAATCCATTCTATACTGTACACTATAAGCATGTTTTCTATAAAAAAAAACAGTAGACAAAAAATATGGCAATAATATTTTATTGTGTGCATTTATAAACTTCTACCAGTGTTCTAATGCATTGGTTACAGGGTTTTGACTATCCTGAGTTTTGTTTTTTGCCCCCCTTGATGCCACCACTGTCATGTATGCTCTGTGGGATCACCATTAAAAAGCTAAACAAAACCCTCACCAGCCGGCCATGTAGTCTAAAAGACTTGGCTGCCCTCGGGTCATCCCAGTTTGGAAAACCTCACCTTTTTCCAGGGCTTCCGCTGCGTTTTTGTGTCTCTCACCTGCTTTCTCGGCTACCATTTAGTTTAAGCAAGCTCCAGATGAGAGTGTGCTTCAGACTAGAGGGAAGCCGGGGATGCGTCCAGCAGCCTTGTCAAGTCAGCAAAAACATTTGTGATCAGCCAATCGGCATCCTCAGTCCTACTTGCTGGACGTGGCTTAAAAGCTGTTTAAAAAAGAAAAACTGGCCTAGAGCCTGCAGCATTGCCGCAGGTATTCAGGTGGGGGGGATTTTGGTCTACTTTAAAGTGGACCAAAACTGACCCTGGATTTTATGAGACTCCAGGTCCAGCTGACCCCTTCTCCTGGAGCATCCCAAACATCCCAAACTGGGATGCCACATTCTGTGAAACCCACCCTGGCGCCCGATATCCTTGCCTGTCCGATGAACCCATGGTGCATGAGCAGCCGGCGGTATCACTTGCATGCTCTTTTGGCTGCGGGCAGCCATGCTTGCCACAACTGAATGGCTGTGCATGGCTGCGCTCAGCCGGAGGATGTGAGGGATGCTGCGCGCTGATCATCTGTGCGGCTGTGAGTGGCTCCAGTCGCACATTAATATGCGCAACCGGCATATTGATTGGACGAGAGGCCGTGCATTCGACCGAATAGAGGTGAGTTTACCGGACAAATTGCAGGGTATCACACAGCAGGACACACCAAACCGGGGTGCTCCAAGGGTATGGACCAAAACCCAGGAAAGTGAAAATCCTGGGTTTTCTTTATTGCATGGCACGACCCGCTTCGGAATTCATTACAGTTGGGTTATTCTGCCACCAGGTGGTGCAGTGATACTGCAGAAAGCTGTGGCATGTCCCGGCTCCCTATAAAAACGGGAATTAACCGACAAATTCCCAGAGTTTCCTCTGCAGTGACACTGCGAAGTTAGAAGATGGCTCTCTCTCTTGCGCAGGTGAACGGGGCAACCAAGCCTGCGGCCCTGCAAGTCTATTTCCATCCGTTTCTGGACCCTCACTGCCTCCCAGCCTCGGCTGAGAGATCGGGTGAAGGTAGAAGAGCACTAGGGTCAAGTGCTCCTGGAGCGCAGCTCCAAGCCGCAGACCCTGTAACACAAAGGGCAGCCGGCCATAGGCTTTATGGTGAGCCTAATAGGGATGCAGAGTTTCTGTCCTAGCTTCTGAGGGGGTGAGTTGTTTGGGGACTATGTCCCTCGCTGCTGCCTTCTCGTCTCTCCCTCTTCCCCCCTCTCTGACTTCGTTCGTGGGGGGGGGGGGACGGGTAGTAGCGCCGGGTGGTGATATCTCTGGTGTTTTGATGTTTTTGTGTATTTTTGTGGTGTTTTTAGCTGCCGCGCCGCTTTGTACTGCGCTCCGCGGCCGTGGGCGCTATAACCTGAGGTGATTTTTCTTTGTCATGGCGCCAGCTGGATCACGTGAGCGCCGTTTTCGCTTTTCGGGCGGGGCGGGGCCGGGTGATGGCGCGTATCGCGTCGTCCCCTCGAGGTACCTCTGCCGGCGCCATTTTGGAGTAACCCTGCGGTGTCTTTGGTCCATGAGTCCCCCTTGGGGGTTTTTTTATTGATGGGGTGTTCATGTGTATTTTTACTTCAGGTGGGATACCATTGGGTTGTGGTTTCTCCCGGCACCACTCCTTCCTCCCCCTTATTCCCCCTTCACTGACTTCTGGGGGCATCCTGTGGGAGGGCATCCCGGGTGGCTTCTGTCTTAAGCCTTTACCCACGGCTGGCCTATTGCGCCTGTGTTAATCACCATATGGAGGCTTCGGGGGATAGCGTGCTTGGGGGCCCTTCGGGGCAAGCCCGGCTGTGTTCCATGTGTGGGGTATCCCCGGTGAGTAATGGTGTCACGGTGTGCGTGCCATGCGCTGAAAATGTCCTTGCGCTCCAAGCTGGTTTGCCTGCTTCGCTTCCCAGCTCTGCGCCTCCTTCGGCTTCACCCACTCCGCCGCTCCTGCAATTGGGCCCCAGTGAGGGGAATGTTAGCAGGGAGTCACATTCTGATTTGGCTCTGCGGGTGGCTAACATTGAGAGGCAGCTTGCCAGGACTGTTCCTAGGAAGGCCTCTGGCAAGAAGCGGCACCTGGATCCCAGGCCCTCCCACCCTTCCTGAGGTGTACGTGGGGATTGATGATGGGGGAGCTCTCCCAGGATTCTGACTCCCCTGGGAACCAGCAGGAGGGTTGCGATAGTGACCCTGGGTCTACGTCCAGAGAGGAATCATGGTCAGTGGTGAGGACACTGATAATCTGCTGTCACATATTTTTGAAATGTTGCACATTGCTGTCCATGAGGTAGCTAAGAGAAAGCAGGGGGAGCTTTTTCGCCCTGGTAAACAGCGTCTAGAGTTCCCTGAGCAGGAACATTTTACCACCTTGGTGCTTAAAGAATGGGAACGTCCTAACAAGCTGCCTGCTGTGCCCAAGGGTTTGGATAAAAGGTATCCCTTTCCTGCTGATCTTGTTAAGAGGTGGTCATTTCCCCCTGAAGTGGACGCTCCCGTGCTAGGCTTGTCCAATACTTCGTCATGCCTTCCCCTGACACTACCACTCTGAGGGGCAGTGAGGACCGGCGCATGGATCAATTGGCCTGCCATGTTTTTACCTGTGTGGGGGCTGGCTTGCGCCCGGTATGTGCTGCCGCCATTACTGCTATTGCCCTTAAGAAACTGCTCAAGCGTCTCATTGATGGCGCAACAGCTGGTAGTGGGGGGGAGGAATATAGGATTCTCTTACTTTGTTCTGATTTTGTGACCTTTATCCTTACTGTTATGGCTGATGTTGTGCGGCTGTGTGGTAGGGCCTCTGCGCTCTTGGTGGCTATGCGCCACTCTGTCTGGTTGCGCCAGTGGGCTGCTGACGCTGCGGCTAAGAAAGCTCTCACTGGCCTCCCCTTCGTGGGGCTTCGGCAATTTCGGAGCATCTTGATGTTCTAGCCAAGGATGGCAGGCTGCCTCAGCATAGGAGGCAGTCTCGGCCCTTTCAGGGGTCCTCTACCCCCCCTTCCTTCCTTCCGTGCTCCCAGAGGGGGACGTGGCTCCCTCCTCTCCAGTGGTAGCAGAGATTCTTGGGGCCGTGGCAGACCCCGCGGTCGTTCCGGTCTCTCCTGGAACCCTAAGTCCAAACCCTCTCCCAAGCCCCCACAGAAATGAAGGGGCGCCCTCACCAATCCGGGTGGGGGGATGGCTTCGGCTCTTTACTCACGTCCGGAGGCTTCACGTCTCAGACCGGTGGATTCAGGAGGTAGTTTCCTCCGGTTACCAGATAGAGTTTGCAGCCTGGCCCCCCCAAGATTCCTCAGATCCCGGATGTCTTTACACCCCCTGTCTGCTCAAGGGGTTGCTTCTGGTGGTTCATTGCCTGCTAGAGTCAGGAGTCATTTGTCTGGTGCCCCAAAGGGGTCAGGGGTACTATTCCAATCTTTTCATGGTCCCAAAAAAGGACGGCTTTCTGAGGCCCATTCTGGATCTGAAGGGCCTCAACAAATTTGTCAGATTCAAGCATTTTCGCTCGGAGACGCTGCGCTCTGCTGTCAGTACCCTTCACCCTGGCGACTTCATGACCACTGTGGACATCAAGGATGCTTATCTTCGTGTGCCTATTTTCCCAGGTCATCAGAGTTTTCTAAGGTTCGAGCTGCAGGATCAGCATTACCAGTAGTCCTTTCCTCGGGCCGATACCTCTCAGGTTCAGGGGTTCCTTCCCCAGCAGAAGATGGAGGGTCTTCAGCTGCAGACTCGGGCTCTTCTGTCGTGTCCTCATCCCTCCATCAGTCAGGGGATGCAGTTGGTGGGCCTGCTGGTGTCCTGCTTCGAGGCAAACTTCCCAGATTTGTCTCTCTGTCTCAGGATCCTCTGGCCTTCGCCACGGATGCCCTGGCAATACCTTGGACGGAGTTTCAGCTTCTCTATGTGTTCCCTCCGTTTCCTCTCCTGGGCAGGGTCATGCGCAAGATAGCCCAGGAGCCGGTACCAGCCATCCTGGTGGCCCCTTGTTGGCCAAGAAGAGTTTGGTTCGCAGACGTCGCGCAGTTGGCAGTAGGTACGGTACGTCTTGCCCAAGGATCCAGATCTACGCCACCCCAATTTACAAACGCTGGCTTTGACGGATGGCTGCTGAAACCTCCATCTTGATGGAAAAGGGGTTGCCTGCTTCTGTTGTTGATACCATGCTTAGGGCTAGGAAGAAGTCCTCGTCCTTTATCTATTACAGGGTCTGGCATGCTTACATTGACTGGTGTGAGTCCAAGTCTCTTCCTTGTAGAGTGTTTTCTATTCCCAGAATTCTGGAATTCTTACAACATGGTTTGGTTCTGGGCCTTCAGCCTAGTACCCTAAAAGGCCATGTTTCAGCTCTTGCAATTTTTTTCCAAAGATCTTTTGCCAATCACCGGTTGGTTAAAATCTTTTTTCAAGGGTGTTTCTCATGTGCGTCCACCCCGTAAGCCTTTGCTACCAGTCTGGGATTTGAATCTGGTCTTGTCTGCTCTGCAAGGGCCTCCCTTTGAGCCTATCCGTGAGGCTGCCTTGCCCATTCTGACTCTTAAGGTAGCCTTTTTGGTGGCTATCACTTCTGTTAGGCGAGTTTCTGAGCTGGCGGCGCTTTCCATCAAACCTCCTTATTTTGAGCGGCATCAGGATAAGGTGGTGTTCCGGCTTTCGGCAAGCCGTATTTCTTGCCTACAGTTGTGTCTGCCTTTCATCTCAATCAGGACATTAGGGTCGATTCAAAGAAACATGTAACAGCTTGGATTTTGGTGCCGATCATCCTATTTTTCCCGTACGCTCGTGCGTTCGTATGAACTTGCGAGTGATTCTATAAGCAAATACGTTTCTATCCTAAAATGTACGTCCGTTCGTATGGCAGTTCGGGAATCAGACCTATGTCAGTTTCCATCCTGAATTTTCCGTTTCATTTCTCAGGTTGCAACATTGGTTTTGCCCTTTTTCCTTTTTTGTCTGGACGTAAATCCTTCTGATCTTGCGCCTGCGAACTACAAACTTACCTCATTAAAGTGCATTCTAAATATTTGGTCTTTTATTTTTCTTTATTTCATTCATTTTGTAGTAACCAACCATTAATGAAAGCATTTGCATAAGTAAATCTTACTTTGTTTAATTTTTAGTTAACTTGCATTTTTTACTTGTGGATTTAATTTTAATATTTTGGCTTCAAATGGTACAACTTAAAATTTTGTGTGTGGTTACCCACACCCTCTACATACAGATTGCTCTCAAAAAACACCCAGCAACTTCTGCATGTTATGAGTCTAGAAACAGCCAAGATGGCGGCTCAGGTATTCTCGGGCAGCCTGCAAACAGAAAGGGCCTTGTGACTGTGTTGCTCTGCATTCTTTGATTTCTGACCTTTCCGTGCCCCCAGCTCTGCTGTGTCTGTGCAAAATACAACAGTAACCCACATCCTGCACTTTATCCCGCTCTCCTCTCCTCAGTAAGTGTGATGCATCTGACCAAAGATGTGCTTAAATAATTAAACAAAGCAAAGGTAAACAACTACACCAATAAATGCAATCTAAAAATATTATTCTAGTACATCAATTTAAAAATAAATAACAAAGGACATAAGTTTCTTTAATTAACGCAAATATATTGCAAAATAAACGTTTACATGCAAAGGACTAATTAAGGTCCACATTAAAATGCTTTTATAAGGCATACATGAATCAGGTATGCATTGCCATACAATTTATGGCCTCGGCCATGCTGATACATGCAGTTCATTGGAGCTCAAGACGCGCAGACTCCTCCACATAGCCAAAAAACCTGTTCAAGAACAGCAATCCGACTGCTAAAAGGTGTCGGCAGTGGCTTTCTTTTAAAACGTATTTAGAGGTTTGAAAACTGTTCTCTGAATCACACCTAAACACATTCGATTATCCTAAGTTTTACGTTTTGATCCTAAGTTTTAGGATTTGATCCTAAGTTTTACGTTTTGATCCTAAAATTTAGGAACGAACTTCCGATGATCGTAAGAGCATATACGCATTCGTACGTAGGCTCGTGCGAGTCGGAAATGGCCAAAAAAACAGGAAAAAATGACTAACACCCACCCAAACTTACGATTCTCGATCCGAAATCAATTAACTTTTGCTCTTTGAATCGAGGGGATTGTCTTGCCTTCCTTGTGTCCTAATCCTGCTAATTCTAAGGAGCGGACACTGCATTCTCTGGATGTGGTCAGGGCTCTGAAGTTTTATTTGGTCGCTACAGAGACTTTCAGGAAGTCTGATGATCTGTTTGTTCTCTCATCTGGACCAAGGAAGTGTTTGCCTCCGGCTAAATCTAATATAAGTAAGTGGATCCGTCAGGCGGTGATTCAAGCCTATTCTGCTAAGGGAATGGAACCTCCCTTTAGGATTACTGCTCATTCTACTCATGCTATTGGTGCCTCTTGGGCTTTTCAGCACCAAGCTTCTGTTGAACAAGTTTGCAAGGCCACTACTTGGTCTTCTGTTCATACTTTTTCCAAGTTTTACAAGGTTGATGTTAAGGCCTCAGCTGATGCTGCTTTTGGCCGCAAGGTGCTTCAGGCGGTAGTGACTTGAACTACTGGCCGTTACTCTTTGGGGATCCCACCCTATTCTGGACACTGCTTTTGGATGTCCCAACTGTAATGAATTCCGAAGCAGGCCGTGCCATGCAATTAAGAAAAAAGCAATTCTGTGAGTACTCACCTGTAGAATTGTTTCTGTTCTTGCATGGCACGGCCCACTTCGCCCCACCCTTGTTATCGTTATTCTTGGTTGCCTCTTTATGGTGATTGTTACAAGTTAATTGGTTTTTTTTTTACCTTTTTTACATTCTTTACCTTATTCTCTCCCGGCTTCTTGTCTCACTGCTTGTCTACGCTGGGAATTTGTCAGTTAATCCCGTTTTTATAAGGAGCCGGGACATGCCAAAGCTTTCTGCAGTATCACTGCGCCACCTAGTGGCGGAATAACCCAACTGTAATGAATTCCGAAGCAGGCCGTGCCATGCAAGAACAAAAACAATTCTTTTGTTTTTGTTCTTTTTTTTTTTTTTTTCTCGGGGGGGAGGGGCACTCTAGGGGAAGGAAGGGGGTGGGGACACATAGGGAATGTCAAAAGAACGGCTCCACACTCAGTAAACTGGGTAAAACATACTCTATTGACAAATGCACGTAAGCAGATCAAACCTGGCAATGATGTTAAAGTGATCTTCCCAATATAGATGATCGACTCTGAAAAAGGCTATGAAGATCTAAACTGAGCCAAAAAAAAAGAACAAAAACAATTCTACAGGTGCACTTTGGTCCACTTTAAGATAGTAGTAAATGTATGTTTTTATGATATGTTTTTATTTCTGAAACAAATCTGATCTTTTGATGCAAGTTTATAAAGTACTATAAATAACTAATTCATGTCATTACAAAATGTATTTTCTGTTAAAAAGTGGTAAATTAAGGTTGTGTATGATTTGCGTTATTTAGGAAAACAAATCTGATATTTTATTCAGATTTAGAATTCGATTTTTCCTGCCTTTAAGACAGATCACCCCCAAAAAGTTTATCTCAATTCATGTCAGCATCATTTTTAAAGCATTCTTTGGATGCTCAGAATGTATTGATGCTCAAGCTCTGTCTGTGAAACCGAACCCCCCCTCAATACCAGTGGCTCGGATGGGAGCTGCTGTCTATGGTGCTGAATCGGCTGCACTAGCACAAGGCTTCCCAAAAGGGTTTCTAAGTCACTCCTATAGCTAAATGATTTTCTGTTACCCAAACCACAGCCACTAGCGCCGTAAGCAGCCTGACCCGTTCCTCTTCCAGGGTCCCTGAAAGCCAGACAGTTCCATCCGGGTGGTATTCCAGCCTGGCCTGCATTTGCTGTAAAAGATCTATAAAAGAGGCTTGTGGACTCTTGCAAAACTGGTATGGGAGGGAGGAAGCACAGCAAGCCACAGTGGTCCAACAGCTGTCTCTGACCACAGCAGAGCATGCTTAAAGCAGAACAAAACCCATCAGTTTCGGGCCTGGAATCTAAAAGATGACTTTCCTCAACAGAACAAATCCTGGTTAAGCCAAAATCCCAGGTTTTGTTCCGCTTTTAGACTCATAAAGCTGCACCATGAGGTGCCATTCCCAGTTCAGGCTGTGTGAAACCCCCCAGGGCGCATGCGCGGGCTCTCGTCCAATGAAAGCCACACGCTGAACTGACATAATTTGGCAGGCGGCTCTCATTGTTGTCAATGGGGAGAGCACGCTGCCGCATCCCCGGAGTCATGGATGCACTCCCACCCCAGTCATTGACATAGGCTGGGACAGGAGCGCACGTAGGCCATCCCGAATCAGGATGCCCCCAGGGAACGGAACAAAGCCTGGTTAAGTCAAATTCCCGGGTTTTGTTCTGCTTTGAGTCTCATAAGGCTGCGCCATGAGGTGCCCATCAAGATAAAAAAAATGCAATTCAATGCCTATATAACAATCCCAAATAACAGTATCAAAATCAATCCCCCATCATCATCATCATCATAACCAAAGTGTGCTAATGTCCTATGATGTGAATATAGGTCACAAAATGAAACCAACCGAAGTACAACCGAAATAAACCGATTAAGCCAAGAAGGTATCCCCGCAGCCTACCACCCCAAGAGCCACGCGTTCCGCGGGCACACTTCCCACTTCCTCAGAGCAGTGCGGACCACCAGACATTGTCCCAGGTCTCCCTATGGCCAGTCCACCCCTGCCCACTATTGACAATCTCTCCTTCCAATTTACAGGTGAAAAAGATTTTTTTAATCGTTCGACTCTCCATGGAGAAAGTAGAAGCTTACAGCGGCCATTTTGCCAAGTTCTGCTCTATGGTGGAAACGGCAGAGAATGTGAAAAGCAGAATCACTGGCAACCAAGCTGAGCTGATGCCGGAGGAATACCGGAACATCCTGGCGCGCTTTAAAGGCTTCATCTCTGAATGCAAACAGATGAATGTGGAGAGGAGGGTCGGTGCTGTTAAAGTACAGAGCTCAGAGTTTCAGGAAGCCTGTCTGCAGCATCTCCAGTCAGTTGTAGATATTATCCACACGTCACTGCCTGCTATGGCCTATGCCAAGAATGTCCAGCTCCTGGAGGTAAGTACAGGTCACCTTTTACCTGTGCTATGTGCATCTATTTGGGTGTTTTAAATGACCTGGAGCCCTAAAAAACCCCACTGACTATGTCCTGATCTCCTGTGTGGTCTCTAGGGTGTTGGAGATAGCTGGAAGAGGTTACCTCTGTCAGGATACGATAGATCCCAAATCAGGATCCCTCGGGGGGGAGGATGGGGGCCATTCACCCAATAAGGTTTTCGGTCGACTTTAAAGCTGAACAAATTCCACCAGGTTAAAGCCAACAGTCAAAAATGGCTTAAGCCAGACCAACACAACAAACAGTGCTCATGTGTATCCCTCCACAGGGCAATTTAGATTGCTGCATGTTAAAAGGGAAATTAAGTGTACTAATTATAGGCAGTGTGGTATTCCCCCCTCCTATTCCCATAGGCAGTGTGGCATTCCCCCCTCCTATTCCCATAGGCAGTGTGGCATTCCCCCCTCCTATTCCCATAGGCAGTGTGGCATTCCCCCCCCATTCCCCATATAGGTAGTATGGTATCTCCCTCCCATTCCCATAGGCAGTGTGGCATCCCCCTCCCATTCCCATAGGCAGTTGTGGCATCCCCCTTCCATTCCCATAGGCAGTGTGGCATCCCCCTCCCATTCCCATAGGCAGTGCGGCAACCCCCCCCCCCATTCCCATAGGCAGTGTGGCATTCCCCTCCCATTACCCATATAGACAGTGTGGCTTCCCTCTCCCATTCCCATAGGCAGTTTAGCACCCCCCTCTCATTCCCATAGGCAGTGTGGCATACCCTCCTCCCATTCCCATAGGCAGTGTGGCATTCCCCCTCCCATTCCCATAGGCAGTGTGACATTCCCCCCTCCCCCCTCCCATTCCCATAGGCAATGTGGCATTCCCCCTCCCATTCCCATAGGCAGTGTGACATTCCCCCCTCCCATTCCCATAGGCAGTGTGGCATTCTCCCCCTCCCATTTCTATAGGCAAAGTGGCATTCTCCCCTCCCCCCTCCCATTCCCATAGGCAGTGTGGCATTCCCCCCTCCCATTCCAATAGGCAGTGTGGCATTCCCCCCTCCTATTCCCATAGGCAGTGTGGCATTCTCCCCCTCCCATTTCTATAGGCAAAGTGGCATTCTCCCCTCCCCCCTCCCATTCCCATAGGCAGTGTGGCATTCCCCCCTCCCATTCCAATAGGCAGTGTGGCATTCCCCCCTCCTATTCCCATAGGCAGTGTGGCATTCCCCCGTCCCATTCCCATAGGCAGTGTGGCATTCCCCCCCTCCCATTCCTATAGGCAAAGTGGCATTCCCCCCTCCCATTCCCATAGGCAGTGTGGCATTCCCCCCTACCATTCTCATAGGAAGTGTGGCATTCCCCCCTCTCATTCCCATAGGCAGTGTGGCACCCCCCCCCCCTCCCATTCCCCATCTAGTCAGTGTGGCATCCCCCTCCCATTCCCATAGGCAGTGTGGCATCCCCCTCCCCCTCCCATTCCCATAGGCAGTGTGGCATTCCCCCTCCCATTCCTAAAGGCAGTGTGGCATTCCCCCTCATATTCCCATATGCAGTGTGGCATTCCCCCCTACCATTCCCCATAGGCAAAAGAAAAAACAAAAGAAACTCACATTTCCATCACTCCCACACTGCTGGCCGGCCCGCCTTGGGAGGCCAGAAAATGGAGGAGCGGTGGGTGGGCAGGGCAACTAATCCCTGCCTGATGCTGTCTCTGTCGCCACTGCTGATTCTTCTCTGGTGGCGCCTGTACACACAGAGCAAACACCTGGCTCCATACAGTGGGTGGGTGTGACCGATGCTCAAGGAACAGCCACCCCCGCCTGCTGCACAGCCGAGTGTTTGCTCTATGTGTGCAGCCACTGGAGAAGAAGCAGTGGGACAGCGTTTATGGCTGGACAGCGTGGAAGGTGGGGGCATCGGGCGTACGCACTGAAAATAAGTGCGTCTTATAGGGCAAAAATACGGTACATGAAACATAGATTCCAAAAAGACATTTTCCTGAGGGTTTCATCCGCTTTATTGTGACAATGAGGGGGTTAAAGAGCTTACGTCTTTTGTATGTAAGTATACTTAACTTTGCATTTAATTTTTGTCCTCTTCTGTGATCTACAATTATAGCACTAAACAACCTGCAGCTCCGATTTAGGTCTATATATAATTGTATGAAATGTTAATGACTGTTTAAAGGAAAATGGTAAATGTTTAAAGATGTGTTTATGTGGCGCATGCATTATTCATGGCACAAGGACCCCTCCCACCCCCTGCTTTATATATGTAAATGTCGCCTCTAACAGATTCACTTGCAGCACCAATCAGCTAAATGAAAACAGCTGCTGCTTTATAATATGTTACATGTAAATCACAATCGCAACTTGCTTTATGTGCAGCAATATATTCCCGAGATGTAGAAATGTCCTGAAGGTTTATGCCTAGTAATCCTCTCGTATTAATAGAGGGGGCAATTATGGGGCCCGGGGCCCCGACAATCTGGAGTTCTATTTTAGCTTAGATAGAAAACTTTGCCTTTCCAGTGTTATCTTTTAAAGGAGAACAAAATCCTCCCACAGATGGAACCTTTTAGATTCTAGGAATCGGGATACCCCTCTGTGAAACCCCCCAGGGCGCCAGTCATCACTTACCTTTCTCCAATGGCACATGTGCCCAATGAGAGCCGTTTGCAGTGACTTTGTCATTGTAATAGCACTTATTGTTTTCAATGGGGCGCAGCCAATCCGAGACGTTTGTCAGGTTTATTTCATTTGGCAAACAGCTCTCATTGACTTCAATGGGAAGCGCGCACTGCCGCTTCCCCAGAATCGCAGGCAGCGCACGTGCTTCCATTGCAGCCTATGCGCATGACTGGGGTGGGAGTGCGTGCTGCCGGGGAAGCAGGGGATGCGGCAGTGCAAGCTCCCCATTGGAGTCAATGAGAGCTGTTTGCCGAATAAAATAAACCTGGCTGCACGTCCACGCATGCGCTGTAGGAATGAGGAAGACGTGAGTTGCTTTGGCCTTTCTTGGTGGTTTTACACAGCCGTGCATTCCCATTCGGGATGCCCTAGAGGAGCGGAACAAAACGCAGGAAAGTCACACTCCCAGGTTTTGCTACTCTGGGAGTTGACTAAACACAAAAATCCGGTGGTGCGTGAGTTAGTCTCTGGTATGGTTGTGGGGGTTTTGGGCTATCCCCACCTTCTCTGTTTTTAAATAAAATTGTATTAAACCTTTAGAGCCTGACTTACGTACTGAACTTGACTTAAAGCGGACGGACACCAGTTTCCGCAGGGTGCGGATGTTGGTCCACTGGCAGAAGGACAGTCTAGGGGTGGGCGTGAACGTTTTGGTCCGCTTTAAGTGTTAGGGTGATTAGGGTGAAGTTTAGATGAGTTTCTGATGGCTGGGTTGGATGTCATGATGCTGTTAGATGGTTGGGTTGGATGTCAGGTGAAATAAGGGAAAAGCTCCACAGGTGAAATTATGCCAGGGCACAGATTGGGCTTCAAAGCATCAAAGCACAAGAATTCATGTGGTCATGAAACTAAACGTTTATTGAAAAAGGAATCGAGAAATCGCTAAACAATGACCTTAAAGTGGTACAAAACTCATTGAACTTGTGAAATACATTTTGGCCAATGCTCCTGACGATACTCACTTCTTAGGGTCAGGGCTGGATTAAGTGTGGTGGGGGCCCCTGGGCACAAAATCTGGTGGAGGTCCCACATACAGTATTTTTTTTCCTTTACAATATTAGTCCAGCCAAGTAACTGATTGGTGGTTACTTGGCTGGACTACTTACTGGAACATCAGATTGTGTAGTCCCCCGGCTGGTTCCCTGCATTGAGCTGCCAGCGGCTGTGCTTGGTGGCTTATGTGCAGTGACAGCTCTGCACCCATCACTGTAGTGCTGATGACGGCGGCTTTGCTGCTCTAGACTCTCCATCCTGTCCAGTGGTGGCTTTGGCTGCATGTTTGCAAAAACAACAAAAAATTTGCCCAGGCGCATTGGGGGGGGGGGGGTTGCTTTGTTGCGGGCCCTGAGGCCCATCAGACCAAAGACTGAAAAGCCTCCTGGACTAGACCATAACCCAAAGGTCGGTGGAGGCCCCCTTTGCAGGGCAAGTGGTGGAGGCCCTGGGGCATGCACCTCCCTCATAATCCGGCCCTGCTTAGGGTGTTGAACTAGGAATGGATATTTTCAAATTGTCCTGGAACACTGTTTTTATTTGCTGTCCATCAGTGTAAGATGGCTAGAAGTTAATGGACAGTCCCACCCTGAGGCATTTTGCCCCCCCAAGCCAAAAAAAGACTCTGCAAACACCTAGATGTCCCACTTTCCAGGACATCTGGTCAGTTGTCAACTGAGGCCCTGTTTGGCTTATCGATCCAAGACAAATACATACAGTGGGCACCACAAAAGATTGTTTTGTGGCAAATAAAATATATATATATATCTTATTTTTGTGATGTTTTGTGGTGTTAGAGACCCATTTTCTAGACTCTATTGTTTTTTTTTTTCATTGGCTGAACAATGGTAGTGGAATGTATGGATTGGCTGAGCCAGGGCCGGCCCCAGGTTCATGTGGGCCCTTGGGCGGCATGGTCTCAGTGGACCCCTTTGTGGTGAAGAGTCGCGTCACATCACCAAGGGACCTCCCAAATCTGGATGTACTGCCACCTCGGTCATTGCTGGCGCACTGCGAGGAGATGTGGGCAGAAGCTGTGGCGGTGCCCTTCCAGTCCTCACACAGCAAAAGCCGGCCCTGTCAGTGGGCCCCCCTGGAGGATTGGAGCCCCTGCCAGCTACCCCAACTTGCCAGCTTCTGACGCCGGCCCTGGGCTGAGCATTACGTCTTGTCTGAACATTTAGCACCAAACCACTGTAACAGTTTATCTCTTTTTTATAACTGTGCCTCTGCTCTTTTCTAGGTCATCCATAAATCCTTACAAAGACTGAACCTAGTGCTGAGCAACGTGGAAGACTTTGTGGAGCACCTGACTTTCCTGAGTCAGATCTCCTCAGATCTTACATCCCTGGAGAGAAAATACAACGCTGTCATCCAGTTATACTCCCTGGCCAAAGACTACGGCATTAGTATCCCATCTGAGGAGGTGGCGCTCTATCAGAGCCTGATCCCGAGTTTCCAGCAGCTGAAATCCGCAGTTCTCTACTGCGAAGCTAAGAAGGACGAGGACATTGTGAAATTCAGCGGCGATCTGGACAAATATATTTCCAACCTACATTTCGAGTTAATGGATTTCAAGATCAAAGTAAGTTTACTGCCTGCTTTGGCTTCGCTGGGTCGTGGAGGACCAAGTGAAGGAGCCTATAGCAATGCAAAGAAAAGTTTGACATTTAGGGGGTTATTTAGGAAAGGATAGCGCCAGGTAGTGCCACGTAGCGGCAGGTAGCGTCGGGTGAACGCTGGGCGCTGTATGTGAAACCATATTTAAGAAAGTGAATCTGGTGAGCGCCACTAACAGCGTCATGTAGCGTCACATATATTACTAGAAGCGGCTCAGTGTATAGCGCCGGTGCTCCAGGCTCAGCAGCGCCATGTAGCACCTGTCGCTCAGTGTCGCACTCCCATACATTTCAATGGGGTTTCATATGGTTGTGTTTAAATAGTGTGTTGGGTAATTACAATGCAAATTTTTTTGCTCAAACCATTGTGTGACCTCTCCTCGCTGCAAACTTTTTTTTTTACTTTTATATATACTTTTATATTTTTTTTTATATTTTTATGCAGAATTGTCATTACAGGTCTGGCATTAAAGTGTTAATGTCACAGTGTTACAACAATGTCATTCCATGTGTTTTCGCTTTGTTACTGGTGGATATGTGTTCAAAAACACAGCGTCTGGCGCTCTATGCTACAGCCCCCAGATCCAGAGAGCCGACGCTGTGTGTGCGTGTGTAGTTCTTTCTTAAATATGGTGTGGAGCGCCGAGTGTCGGACGCACTTAAGTGGTGCTACCTCTCACTTGCTGCAGCGTTGTCCTGTTGTTAGATGTAGCGTCGTCTTGGGCGCTTTGACCTCGGGAGACCACCTAGCGTTCTCCATTGGCTCTGCAGTGAATCAGGGACAGCACTTCTACAGCACCCCCTACAGACATCACATTCATCAGTGCCGGCCAGGATACTACAACGACCGCTACGCTAGGTTACAGCGCCTGACACCCACTTACAGCTTCTACTAGCAGTCGCTCTGTATTCTGCTATACAGAAGCTCACATGGCAATACGTGGCACTAGTAGTAAATCAGCCTCCTAGTCAAGTCTAGCATATGTCTGCTCCGATTTAACGCATGACTTTATGATCATATTTTGGCCCTGGTTTACCAAATCTATTCCATACCTTCCAACTTTTCAGGGTGGGAAATAGGGACAATTGTTAAATTGAGGGATGGCTAGGAGTTAGGTTATATAAATTACAACAATATAAACACTTTGAATAGGCAAATGAATCATTTATTGATGCAGATCTGAATGTTACACTTCAAAGAGGGACAAATCAGAACAACGAGGGACAGGGGGACATGGACTCAAAAGAGGGACAGTCCCTCCAAATCAGGGAGGTATGCTATTCTAACCCAGCATAGGCTGGCACAGCATGCACTACAGACACATTAGTATCACTGAGCTATTGTTGTGTCGGTGCGCTCTTACACGGAAGGAAACCTCTATTTACTACATTGTGCCGAGTTCTGGGCGCAGGTCAGAGGACTCGCCTTCTTTTTTGTTGCAGTCAGGCTCAATCCCATAGAACACAATGGCAAAGTTAAAATGCATATTAATAGATCTGCAGTTTACTTTTTTACCTAAATAACACACTACTTTACAGTGTGTGGAGCTTTTTGTTAGAGCTTCCTCTAAGGAAGAATCATTTTTGACTGCAGTGAATTGTTAGGCTTTTGTCATAACCATGATATATCTCTATATGTAATTATTGAACAATTTTTGGGGATTGGCAACTTTCTGAGCCTCATATGGTAAGGTAAAATGATATAGAGAGAGAGCACATGTGACATCAGCTCAAGCAATGTTACCTGTATATATATTTTTAAAACCACAAATTACATTTTTTATAGTGATCAGTGTTAAGTGGTGTTTACTGTGAGCTGTCTTATGTGCATTGTGTACTGACTTAAACCGGACCTTCAGCATCATTTAATGAAAAGCCCAAACCCTTAAAAACGATTCCCCAGCATCTAAAATGTATATATTTTAAGTTTTTAGTTGCTTACTTATTATTCTTTCCCCCCACTGGGCTTAAACTCTGTTCAGGACTCTAGGATACGAGCGCCGCCATCTTGCCTGGGCGCAGGTCGGAGGGCTCGCCTCCTTTTTGCTGCAGACTCACTCCTATAGAACACAATGGCAAAGTTAAAATGCATATTATTAGATCTGCAGTTTGCTTTTTTTTTAACCTAAATAACACATTACTTTACTGTGTGTGGACCTTTTTGTTAGTGCTTCCTCTAAGAAAGAATTTTTTTGGAATAATTACACAATTATATATACAAAGAAATGTCACTCCACACAGTTAAACACCTATTTTTTTTCTAGCTAGAGGTGGGAGTGAGCCTTGCTGAGCCTAACTATGCCTAATGGGCAAATTAGTAAATATGGGTCTTTACTGGTCTATTCAGTTGGCACAACGCGGCACAGCTATACTAAATCCATTGTCTAAAGTGGGCCAAAAGCATCTAATAGACTCCAGGGCTGCCTGATTCCGCCTCCCCAGGGCATCACGAATTGGGATTCCCCGCTGTGTGAACCCCCTCTCAATCGCCCAATATTCTTACTTCGCCAATGAGCCCACTGCGCATGCGTGGCCAGCAGCGGCACCACTCGCATCCTTTTAAGGCTGTGTGTGGCAACACCTGCCGTATCTGAATGGCTGGCATGGCTGCGCACAGGCAAAGAATGAGAATGATTTTACCCTGATTGTGCGGGTATCTGGGATTCCATTCAGCTTCTCCAGCTTCTGGGGAAGCTGATTGGACAAGAGCCGCCCCTGTGCCATTTGCTTGAGGAAAGGAAAGCATGTGGCGGGGTTTCACACAGTGGGACATCCCATATGGGGCTGCCCCAGGGAGACGGAACAAAACCTGGAATAGTGAAAATCCTGTGTTTTAGTCCACTTTTATCACACTCAAGTAGTAAGTATCTGGGCGGCCATTTTTTTTCATAGTGGCAATGCACAGCGAGGAAGCCCGATCCAAGCTGCCCCGCTGCTGCATCATAAAGAGGGACTATGGTCATATGATCGGCCTATTTCACAGTCAGGGCTGGCCGTGCTGATAGTCTCAGCTGCTGGCTGCGCTGCCAGGCTGCTCGCAGTCACTTGGAAGCGCAAACCGGTAGAGGCGAGTCTCCAGGCAGCCATTTTTTCATCGTGGCAATGCAGGAAGCCTGAAGCCCGATCCAAGCTGCCCCGCTGCTGCATAATAAAGAGAGACTATGGTCCTTTCCTTGCCTTCTTTCTTAGACATAAACTGAAAGGCTCCACCTTGAAGAGGCCAATAATAATAGGTAAAATATTACTGTATATAATGAGCTTATCATTTATCAGTCACATTCATCACCCTGTATAATGGCCATTTCATGGTATCCGAATCATAAGTTAATGTATCACTTGGCATTTCTAGGTGAGGAACCCAATACTCCTGGAACCAGACACATTTCCGCTAGAAGCCAAAGAAATCATCAACACTCTACTGGAAGAATATGAAGTTGTGGCAAACAAGGCTCAGTGTTATTCCTCCTACCAGGAGCGGTTTGGCAGTTCAATCACTCACATGAAGGCTAAGTTAGTAGATGTTCTGCTGGCGCAGAGGACTGCTGGAGAGATTGTCACCACCAAGATGCTCAACACCGAGCTGTCAGAGATTGAGTCTGATTTAAATTTAAGACGACTCCTTTGGGAAGCCAAAGAAGAATGGACAAGCCTGTCAATGGAGTGGAGGCTCACGCCGTTTGATAGCCTCGACGTGGACATGATACAGAGAGACGTCAATAGGTTTAGTCACACAATATTCATGCTTGAGAAAGGTAATGTATCTATTTTCAGATATTTGTCAACCTTAAAGTAGATCAAAACCTTGTGCCTGAGAATATTCTGGTTCACAGGGGCCAAAACCCCCCTGTGAACCCCAAATTATGGGGCTACATTTTGCTCATGGATATTTGTGACTCAATCCAGAAATATTGTTGGGTCTTAGGCAACTCCCAACTTGTGTTTTCAACACCTATGATTTTGACCCCTCCTACATCAAACAACAGATTAAAGTCTTTTTTTAATAATATTTTACACATTTATTGATTTCATAGATAAAAAAGAAGATAAAAACTTCCATAATAAAAACAGACATAGAACACTGTGCTCCTAACAACTTCATTTAGCATGTGTCATATTAGATGATTTCAAGGTAGTACTTCGATAAGATTGACAAAATAGTTTTCAAATTATGTGCAATTAAAGCTGTTCTATGTCTGTTTTCTTTATGGAATTTTGTATCTTCCTTTTTATCTATGAAATCAACAGTAACTATGACTGGAGGCCTGAAGGGTAGATGAAGAAAATTGTTTAGAGAAGTGAAGGTGAGTCACAAATATGACAAAATTGTGTTGTTCTAACTGAGCAACACTCTTGTTAAGCGTGGTACAAATTCTGTATTGATCAATCCAGAAATATTGTTGGGTCTTAGGCAAATCCCAACTTGTGTTTTCAACACCTATGAGTTTAACCCCGCCTACATCAAACAACAGATTCAAGTGTTTTTCAGTAATAAAATTTTACACATTTATTGATTTCATAGATAGAAAGGAAGATCAAAACATCCATAGTAAAGATATAGACATAAAGCAATGTGCTCCTAACAACTTCATTTAGCCTGTGCCATATCAGATGATTCCAAGGTAGTATTTCGATAAGATTGACAAAATAGTCTTCAAATTATGTGCAATTAAAGCTGTTCTATGTCTGTTTTTATTATGGAGGTTTTTATCTTCGTTTTTACCTATGAAATCAATATGAACTTTGTTTGACTGCGGGCCTGAAGGGTAGAAGAAGAAAATTGTTTAGAGAAGTGAAGGTGAGTCACAAATATGCCAAAATTGTGTTGTTCTAACTGAGCAACACTCTTGTTAAGCGTGAATTCAAAAAGGAGCTGGTACAAACTCTGTATAGATCAATCCAGAAATATCGTTGGGTCTTAGGCAAATCCCAACTTGTGTTTTCAACACCCATGAGTTAGACCCCGCCTACATCAAACAACAGATTCAAGTGTTTTTCAATAATAAAAGTTTACACATTTATTGATTTCATAGATAAAAAGAAAGCTAAAAACTTCCATAATAAAAACATACATAGAACAGCTTTAATTGCACATAATTTGAAGACTATTTTGTCAATCTGATCGAAGTACTACCTTGGAATCATCTGATATGGCACATGCTAAATGAAGTTGTTAGGAGCACATTGTTCTATGTCTGTTTTCATTATGGTTACACACACTCACATACACAGTGTTCGCCTTTTTGGCCAGTCACCCATGGTAATTGTAGCGATAACCCCTATCGCCTGAGGGCTTCACCGCCCGAGACGTCCTTTTCCCAATCGTAAGAGGTGCTGCTGGAATTCCAGAGTCGTCCGTGAGGAAACAGGAACAGCCCTTACAAGGGCTAGTGAATTGTAATATAGCGTTTCCCCCAATAAGAGACAGAACTCAGTATTGAGGGTGAAGGTGAAGTGTACTTTATTAGTGCCACTCTAGGCCTTATATACACAAGTCTCCATTGCATGACACACACACCGACCAATAGCAGCAGGGCACACAATCCCTCAACTCTGCCGGTGACGTAATCAATCAATACAATGGCAGTCAGAACAATGAATAACGTAATCAATCAATACAATGGCAGTCAGAACAATGAATAACGTAATCAATCAATACAATGGCAGTCAGAACAATGAATAACGTAATCAATCAATACAATGGCAGTCAGAACAATGAATAACGTAATCAATCAATACAATGGCAGTCAGAACAATGAATAACATAATCAATCAATACACTGGCAGTCTGTAACATGCTTAAGAAAAGGAAAGTAATGAACCTGTGTAAAGTCCAAAGGGGCAGAGAGTCTGTCACAGTAATCTACGTGGGCTTTTTACATATGCTTTGGACGTTTGCGGAGCGAACAGATAGCTTGTGAAAGAATTACCAGCAGGGTATGGAAAGTGTGGCGCTTGTGATTCCACTTAAAGTGGACCATCACCCTCCTGTGATCACCTCCCTCCCCAAAACCCCCAAAAAACTGCCGCCGCCGCCTCCCGCGCGCTCCTCTAGACGTGCCCACGCCGGCCGTTTGTGAATGGCCAGCGCGGGCGCGCGCCCTGTCAGAGCGACGTGCGGGAGGCGGCGGCGGGCGCACTGTCTTGTCCGCCGCTTGTTCGTGAGCGTGGTGAGGTGAGTTTTTCGGGGTTCTGGGGGGTTTTACACAGCGGGACACCCCTAATCGGGGTGCCCCCCTGAAGTGGACCAAAACCCAGGATCGTCAAAATCCTGGGTGTTGGTCCACTTTAATATGAGTGAAGAGTACAAGGGCTGACGCCCTCCACACGCTGACCATCAGCGATTGCGGGACGCTCAACAGCTGCTGGAGGGGATAAATGTAACTAGGTATCAATGTAAGTTAATGGCCTAGACTGGCGCACAGCAGTGCAGCAGTTGTTTAAAGTGGACCAAAACCTAGGATTTTGACTATCCTGTGTTGTGGTCCTTGCCCCCAGCTGTGTCAAAACCCTTAGGTCGCCCAGTAAACTAACATTTCCCTGGTCCTACATCGCATGCACGGGAGCTCATCCAATCAGTGTGCTCGGCTGCGGTTGTCAAAATTAGCTAAGACCCGGCTAAGTGCTGAGTCTAGCCAAGAAGGTCGAGCAGATCCAAGCATGCCAGTGGCCACATCCCCGCCACCCTCTGACAGGGTGCGTGCCAAAGCCGGCCATTCACAAATGCCTGGCGTGGACGCACCTCCTGCTAAAGGGATACATGCCGACGACCACAGCTCGCACATGCACCATTGGCTCATGGGGAAGGTGAGTTTTACAGGGCTCTGGAGCTTATAGGACTTTTGATCTACTTTCAAATGTTGATACAATATTTTAAGAGCTATCTGAGCAGTCATTACAGCTGATGGCCTTTTACATAGGGCCCTGTCAAGGCCCATGCAGTAAACTTTTCTGCCTGTTTACTCAATTCGATGCAGCTAGACATCTATAGACTGAAAACAGCAGAGACCAATTCTGCTTCCCTTCTCTAAATGATGCCAAGTGAGCACCAATATTATAAATAAGGTGGAGGAGCAACAATGATGGGACCCCCTGACCTCCTGGGCCCCAGTGCAGTCACACTCCCCATAGTTACACCCCTGCACAAAAGACTGGAATAGCTGTAAACAGGATTTTGTCATAACCAGCTAATTAAGAGCTATCTGAGCACTGATGAGTCATTACAGCTGATGGCCTTTTACTTCTGCCTAGGAATAAAGCATTATTTCAAAGTGATTTAGGGTAATATTGACTGTAGGACCTGGTTTTTCAGAAGCAGGCCTGTCTGAATTGAGGACGAGAAGATTTTTTAGGCTTGTGTTAAAATGGCCTTAGTACCCTGGGCCAGAAGGTACAATTGAGGAAGCCCTGTTGGTTTTGACAGTGTGCATACAATGTAATGGTTTCATTGGGCAAATACTTGTTACGTCACAGCATATGGTAAATTTGCATATTACAGTGCAGAATGTAGTAATGATAGGTGTATTAACATCGGAACCACACTAACACAGTGCCTTGTTGGGGCAATGTGGCTTTCACATAAATAGTAAGCAACAAACATGACTAACAGGTAGAAAATCAGAGGTTTGGTTGTATATATATGTTTTTCTACCTGTTAGTCATGTTTGTTGCTTAAAGTGGACCAAAACCCAGCGCAATCGGCCCGAGAATCTATAAGATTCCCGGGCCGATCAATTCCCTCCCCCCGGGGCATCCATAATCAGGATGCCCCACTGTGTGAAACCCCCCAGATCGCCCCATACACTTACCTTGCTTCCCGGTCCAATGGCGCATGTGCGAGCCACGGCCGCATCCCCGCTATCCCTCTAGCAGGGCACGTTCCCGCAGCAGACATTTGTGAATGGCCGGCGCAGGCATGCTCCCTGTTAGAGGGAAGTGGGGGATGAGGCCACCAGTGCGCTCGGATTGGACGAGCAGCCACGCATGCGGCGTAGGACCAAGAAGAGGTGAGTTGTGCTCAGTGATCTGGGGGGTTTCACATAGTGGGGCAGGGGGAAAGGACCAAGACCCAGGATAGTCAAAATCCTGGGTTTTGGTCCACTTTAATACGGAGATGGGACTGATGGGTGGTTCTACTAGGGGCCTCCCACGCCAACTACTCACTTCACAGAGCAACATTCCATTTCTTTCATAGGTTTGATTAGTGTACCTGTGAACCAGATGCGAGGGAGACTGTGGGTCCGCTTTAAGAATTAGGCTTCATTTTGGTTATAGTGGACCAAAACCTGGTCTAAAGTCTGAAAGGCTTTAGTCTGGGTTAAATCCTTCTGTAAGGGGCATCTGATTTCCTTGTATACCCCTCTTGATCGCATGCACTTTTGGCATCCCACTTTGTGCAGACTTGTGTGCTGGCGGGGCCACACGGGCCCCTGGAATAGAGCTGTGGGGAGGCTGTGGATTGTAGCTAGGTTTAGCTGTAGCTGTAGGAAGGAGGTCCGTTTACAGGTAAAAGGAGGGTTAGACCCTGCTTGAAAAAAAGCCAGCTATTTTTTTTGGTCCACTTTAATGAAGTGTGTGAAGTTCTGAAAACCATTGGTCTGTGTTAGAACAGAAATATTAAAGCAGGTGCCTAATTTTTTCTTCCAATTACAGGATTGCCCCCGAATGATGTGGTCACCAGCCTGAAACAGTCCATTTTGGATTTTAAACAGAGTTTACCTATCGTGGTGGCATTAAGGAATCCATGTCTCCAAACCAGACACTGGGATGCCATACACTTCACCATTGGCCGCATGATCACAAAAGATAAGAACTTCACACTGGGAAACCTTCTGGAGCTTAGAGTAAGTGCACCAGAGCATGATGGGAGTGATGCATGCTGTAGTTTAGGTCTAGGGTTCACAATCTGTAACATAGGGGCCACATGCAGCCCACACTGCCGTCAGTTGTGGCCCTCTGCACTTCTGTTTGCCCCGACCCACCTAAGCTCACTTCACTACCACTTACAACTACTCACCTCTTACCACCTCACCTCTTCCTACATCACCTTTTATCGCTTGACCACTGCCCACTTCTTCCCACCTCACCCCTTCCCACCATACCTCATGGTTTCCCACCTCGCCTCAGCCCACATCACATCATCATTTTCCCTGCTGATTTCTGTCCATTTTTCTCCAGCTCAGCCCTTCCTGCCTCTCCTATACTCTCCTCACCTTCTTCCACCCCACCTCACCTTTCCTGCCTGAATCCGGCCCACATCTTCCCACCTCAGCCCTTCATGTCTCACTTATTCCCACCACATCTCAGCCCACCTCACCTTTTCCAATCCACACCTCAGCCCAAATCACCTATTCCTACCTGAATCCCGCCCACTTCTTCCCACCTCAACACTTAATGCCTCATCTCTTCCCACCACACCTCAGCTCACCTCACCTATTCCCACCTGAATCCCACCCACTTCTTCCCACCTCAACACTTAATGCCTCATCTCTTCCCACCATACCTCAGCTCACCTCACCTATTCCCACCTGAATCCCGCCCAATTCTTCCCACCTCAGCCCGTCATGCCTCACCTCTTCTCACCACACCCCAGCCCACATCACCCGTTCCTGACTGAATCCTGCCCACTTTTTCCCACCTCAGCCCGTCATGCCTCGCCTCTTTCCACCACACCTCAGCCCACCTCACCTATTCCCGCCTGAATCATGCCCACCTCTTCGCACCTCAGTCGCCATGCCTCGCTGTTCCCACCACACCTCAGCCCACCTCACCTTTTCCCACCTGAATCCTGCCCACTTTTTCCCACCTCAGCCCGTCATGCCTCACCTCTTCCCACCACACCTCAGCCTATTCCCGATCATGCCCACTTCTTCCCACCTCAGCACTTAATGCCTCACCTCGCTCCACCACACCTCAGCCCACCTCATCTTTCCTGCCTGAATCCCACCAACTTCTTCACACCTCAGCCCGTCATGCCTCACCTCTTCCCACCACACCTCAGCCCACCTCACCTATTCCCACCTGAATCATGCCCACTTCTTCCCATCTCAGCCCGTCATGCCTCACCTCTTCTCACCACACCTCAGCCCACCTCATCTTTCCTGCCTGAATCCCACCAACTTCTTCACACCTCAGCCCGTCATGCCTCACCTCTTCCCACCACACCTCAGCCCACCTCTCCTATTCCCGCCTGAATCCTGCCCACTTCTTAGCACCTCAGCCCGTCATGCCTCACCTCTTCTCACCACACCTCAGCCCACCTCCCCTATTCCCGCCTGAATCTCGCCCACTTCTTCCCACCTCAGCCCGTCATGCCTCACCTCTTCTCACCACACCTCGGCCCACCTCACCTTTTTCTGCCTGAAACCCGCCCACTTCTTCCCACCTCAGCCCTTCATGCCTCACCTTTTCCCACCACACCTCAACCCACATCACCTATTCTCGCCTCTCCCACTTCTTTCCACCTCAGCCCGTCATGCCTCACCTCTTCTCACCACACCTCAGCCCACATCACCTATTCCTGCCTGAATCCTGCCCACTTCTTAGCACCTCAGCCCGTCATGCCTCACCTCTTCTCACCACACCTCAGCCCACCTTACCTTTTCCTGCCTGAATCCCTCCCACTCCTTTCCACCTCAGCCCGTCATGCCTCACCTCTTCTCACCACACCTCAGCCCACATCACCTATTCCTGCCTGAATCCTGCCCACTTCTTAGCACCTCAGCCCGTCATGCCTCACCTCTTCTCACCACACCTCAGCCCACCTCACCTTTTCCTGCCTGAATCCCTCCCACACCTTTCCACCTCAGCCCGTCATGCCTCACCTCTTCTCACCACACCTCAGCCCACCTCACCTTTTCCTGCCTGAATCCCTCCCACACCTTTCCACCTCAGCCCGTCATGCCTCACCTCTTCTCACCACACCTCAGCCCACATCACCTATTCCTGCCTGAATCCTGCCCACTTCTTAGCACCTCAGCCCGTCATGCCTCACCTCTTCTCACCACACCTCAGCCCACATCACCTTTTCCTGCCTGAATCCCTCCCACTCCTATCCACCTCAGCCCTTCATGCCTCAACTCTTCCCACCACACCTCAGCCCACCTCACCTTTTCCCACCTGAATCCCTCCCACTTCTTTGCACCTCAGCCCGTCATGCCTCACCTCTTCTCACCACACCTCAGCCCACATCACCTATTCCCGCCTGAATCCCGCCCACTTCTTCCCACCTCAGCCCGTCATGCCTCACCTTTTCACACCACACCTCAGCTCACCTCACCAATTCCCACCTGAATCCTGCCCACTTCTTCCCACCTCAGCCCTGTATGCCTTATCTCTTCCCACCACACCTCGGCCCAGACTTTCGGCCTGCTTTAAAAGTGCATAGGGCATAGAGAATCCTCTGAATTGTAAATGGGTGTCGGTGGTTCCTGAAATTATATATATATATATATATCTTCTCATTTCAATGTGCAAGACATGGCAGTCATGCTGATTTTTTAGTGAAGCCAGTGTGACTTGCAGTGTGCATTGCGGTGTGGGTTACAACCTACATACCGTGAGTAGTCGGAAAAACGTAAAAAAGAAAAGGTTCTTTTTTTTTCCAAAAATGACCTCTGATGGGGCATTTTTACCAGTTAGGTACAGCATTTTTTCCTATGAGGTAAGGGTGTTTTTTAGACATTTTTAGTTTGGAAATAACAGCACCCTATGGGCTATGCAGAAAAGTTTGGGGAATTCTTTAGCATAGGCCATAGGGTGCTGTTATTTCCAAACGTAAAAAAAACACCCTTACCTCATTGGAAATATTATTACCTTCAAACTTTTCATAGTGAGAAAGAGGCACAATTGTTAAATGAGGCCACGCCCCCTCATTGATTGATGGATAGGAGATAGGGTGTAACAGCTACAACAATAGAAACACTTTGAATAGGCAAATGAATCATTTATTGCTGCAGATCTGCATGTTACACCTCAAAGAGGGACAAATGAGAACAACGGGGGGCAGGGGGACATGGACTCCAAATCAGGGACACTTAAGAGGCATGTGTACGTTACCAGTAAAAATGCCCCATCACACCCTTCAGGTTGGGGGGTTGCAATTCGAGAAATATAAAATTCCTGCATTTTCATTCTTAACTTTGAGCCCTGTCCCCTTCCATGTGCTAAATTAATCTCCCCCCAAGGAAATAACTGATATCTATAAAAACTCACATTAAAATTCTCATTATCATGCTGCTTCTTCTGTTTATCACAGATTATCTTCACTAATAGCTAATTTCCTGTTCATAAGACAGGCCGGTGATATTTTCATTAACGAGCGTCAAAAATAGCAGAATGCGCACTGGCTGTGCTTCATTTTAGTAACCGGGACATAAAAACAAATATGGAAAAAAGGTTCATGCCGTCAATAGTCGTAAAATAAGTTTTGGATAGTTTAGTTCTCAATTATTTCCTCTGGTTTTCTAGATCTGAGTTTTAAAGTGCCGCTGCCTTAGGCTGGAATGAAATCGGTGTCTGGCAACCCGGGGTTAATTACTTAAAGTCGCCGCCAGCTAGACAATCAGATGTTTTCACGCTAGCAGAGTAAAGAGTCGAGCACCAGTTCACACTATGAATAGCCATAAAAACACACAGCTAATTTATATCACAACCCGACTGCGCCTGGGGCACATCAGTACATGTGACTCTGGGGGCCCACCCCACATTTAGGTGCAAGTATTACCGGCTTACATTACAGGCCCATGTACAGAAACTGTATTTTGTCTGTGTGTGCACTTGGGAGGCCACAAACAAGCTATACATAGTTTAGGATTTGGTGAAGAAGACCCTCAAAGGGACCCCTGGGACTAGGGGCCTGCTGGGGCATTTGAAATGCCACAAACAAGCTATACATAGTTTATAGTACATAGTTGGTGAAGAAGGCCCTCAAAGGGACCCCTGGGACTAGGGGCCTGCCGGGGGGTTTCCGGTAGGTCAGCCTGACTTATGCATTCTGTAATAGGGCCAGCAGCTTACTGCATCCCATCTCAGCCCAGTTGTTCTGTACCACAGCTCATAGCAAAAACTTGACCCCTTTTTGGGTCTACAGCATACCTACAGCATAGCGTTGGACTAATCGTGTTTCAAAAAGGGCATAAGGACTCAGAAGTTAGGGCTATAATCGTGGGTGACTTTAACATCACCACCAGATGCTACCAGACTACTATCGCTCAACCTCTGATCTGCCACCCTCACCCAGGTCCGGCCTAAGGATGGAAGGCACCATATGCGAGACTACAGCTTGGTACCTGCCTCCAACACACGTCTGCGCTTCCTCACTACCAGCTCACTGACTCTCATGGTTGCCGACAGCCACCACAATTCAACAGAAGCCACCTTTGCATAACCTAGCATCAAGTCTGATACCAGGCAGAGGTACTCACTTGCATTTCCTAGTCATTGGCTGCTGGTTCACTACCCCATGTGACCACCCATGTAGGGTGATGAATTGACAGCAGGCGGGGAGGCAATTCGGAATGGCATGATGCTAGGGAAGAGTGGACCAGAAGTCATTTTTGACTGCCGTCCCACTTTGAAGTGGACCAAAACATGTATTTGGCCTCCCTGAAATCTAATAGACTCCGGAGCTGGCTGATTCAATATCCCCAGGGGATCCCAATGTGAGTTGCCCCACTGTGCCAGGCTCTGTAGACTGAAAGAGTTCAGTGCCCTGCACTTATATAAACAGCATAGTGTGCCGATTGGATGACACGCTGCAAATGGAACTGCTTGCAAGTTGGCTATGGCGGAGATCCCAGGGAGTTTCCCACAGTTTCCCACATTGCAATGCCCCAGGGATATGGAATCAGCTGGTTTGATCCATGTTAAAGAGAAGTAACCACCCCCCTTTAGTCTATAAGACTAAAAGAGTGGTGGTCTCCCTCTTTATGGGGCATCACATTCCAACACACATGCCATCACCCCCCAAGCGAGCGGGTGTATGCTGAGCATACTAGAGGTTCAGCAGGTGGGTGGGTTGTGCCCCCCTCGACCGCGGCGCTCTGTGCAATGGCACACCCCGCACACCCCAAAGGCCAGCCCAGCCCTAACCCACAAAGACAGTCACACACGAGACCTGCTTTTCACTCACTTCTGCTCTGTATCCCTCTGCACACAAACCTGCAAAGTTAGGCAGGAACTTAAACCAGGCCAGAATGCTGGAGTCCCCCCTGCAATAAACCCCCCAGAACACTGGTGATCCTCACCTTCACTATGAGTCCTGCGATTGGCCGGTGGGTGGTCAAGGGGGCAGGTCGTTCCGGTGGCCAGCGTCAAGTACACGACCATGGCCCCTGTGCAAATCCCAATCACTCTCTGCATATTTTTGGAGGCTGGGTGGAGTGCACTAGTATTTAGGGATTGGGGGAAAGAGCACATTCATTTTTGTGGCCTGGGGTGTGGATACTCTCTGATCATTTTGGATGTCTTCATATTCTTTTTTAGAGGGAGTTTACTTAAAAAAGAAATGCTAATTAGCACCTGAAACACTGGCAAGGGATATATTTAATTGGTAGGTCTTTGGTAATTTCTAACATACATGTAGTTTAACTGCCATGTGTCGAGGTGGAATAAAAGGGGACCCAAGGGCCCATGTAAATTCAGGGCCAAAAACAACAGGCCAAAAGAGTGATCCTTAAAAGGGGTTAGAGTACACCCAAAGTCCCTTCCAGGTGCCTCAAAAAACAGCCAGCCTGCAGGCTCGATCCCACAATTTCCTGCAGGATCCTGTCCTCTGATTGCAGTCTTGGATCCAATGCCAACAGCTCTCTCCCAGCCTCAATCCCAAAAAGTCCTTCCGGCTCCTGCCCTCCAATTTCCTTGCTGGCTTCAATGCCAACAGTGCACTTATCTCCCAGCATCTCTGTGGGCCCTTGTGGGGTCCCTCATTGGGCAGTCATGGCCTAGAGGTAAGGAAGCGGCCTTGCGACAGGAGCAGGTTCAATTCCCAGCCATGGGACATGACTGAAATGCTCTTGAGCAAGGCACCTAACCCCCAATTGCTGTCTGGGTGCTGCACCGCTACATTCCACTGCTCCAGGCACATTGGACTCACTGTTCTTGTTGGTGCAATTCATTGGTGGGTTTGTGTTTGTACTCCCTGCATGGATGAGTTAAATGTGGAGGACACATTCATATGGGAATGGGCAAACCATCACAATTTTTTTTGATTGTTGGTCGGGGGGGTGGTTCCACAGCACCCCTCGCAGATTTGATTTCAGCATGGGACTGAGCAAGGCCAGACGATAAGTGCACTCTTGAAGCAGGAGACAGTAGGGCTGGTGGGTATTTTTCTGCAGCCTAGACTGTTTTTTTTACCAGACCCAAAAGTGGCTCACAGGGCTACCTCCCCCACTCCCCGAGACACCTAAATTTGGGATGCCAATCTATTTTTGTGCTGTATTGTGGAATTGCTAAACATGTTAGATGTGATAGGAGGGGCTACTTCTACACTAGAGGCCCAAGACGGGGCCAAGCATCTGTTATCTATAGAAAAATGTATAGTTCTGGAACTTGATAGGTTGTATTAGGACCTGTACTAGGATTAGATATGGGAAATGTTCTAACAAAACCTTTGTAGCTCCATATAGCATTGCCCTATAAAGTGTTTCCTCTTTATTGTCTCCATTAAGATCTTTCAACACAAAGACAAGATCATTGACATTTCCACAACAGCCACAAATGAAGCCACCCTGGAGGGGATGTTAAATAAGATCATCAGTCTCTGGAATAAAACCGAGTTCAAGCTGACCGCGCACCAGTCTGAGCTGTCCGAAATCCTGATAATCGCCTCTGCCGAGGATATAATGACTCAATTAGAGGAAAGTCAGGTGATCCTGTCCACAGTGAAGGGCTCTCGTTACTGTGGACCAATCAAGGTAACCTTTCCTGTTGATGTTAATGATAAGGCCAGACAGTACCATATTTTTACCTATATCCAGTCCAGGTCATCCCAGTGATGACATGTGGGTATTCCGCCCCCAGGTTGCGCTCTACTGCAAGATCAAAAGATGTAGCTCCCCCCGGCCTATAAAAGCAGGTGTCCCTCTATGATTCTCCAGTGTTCATCTTGCAGTCTTGCTGATGAAGATCGTTGGATACATTCTCTCGGATTCTGGCAGCAGAGCGGGGCCCCCTAGCCCGTCGGCCGCTGCAGACCCTATTCCCATTGATCCCGTGAGACCCACTCTTGCCTCCCAGCCGCTGGCTGCCTCGGGATCGTGACGGTAGGGAGAACTCCGGGGTCAGGCGTTTATGGCAGAGCTAGGCTCTGGGCCGAAGACCATGTTTAATGGGTAGCCGGCCATAGGCTTATGGTGAGCCTAACTGGGGGAACCACGTGTACAGGCTAGTTTGTGCCTTTATATCCCACAAGCTTTATTATTGTGTATGCTGTGCTTTGACTGTGTAACGTTACTTGGGCTGCTTTTTGAGTTTCATCCTTACCTCCCTCGCTCCCTCCCGGTTCCTCTCAAGCTGCTGTTCTACCCTCCCCTCCATCTTGTGTGGTGATGTGAGGGGGGGGGGGACGCCGCTCATGCGGCTCTGCTTTGACCGGCAGCGGCATGCGGGTAATGCACGGTTTGTAAGAGTCAGACATTTCCGCATGGGAACCTTACGATCAGCGGTGAGCTCGCTTCGACCCGGCGATTTCATGACCACGGTGGACATCAGGGATGCTTATCTGCACATCCCGATTTTCCAGGGGCATCAGAAGTCCCTGAGGTTTGCTCTGGAGGATCAGCATTACCAGTTTGTGGCACTTCTATTCGGGATATCCTGAGCCCAGTCCTTGCAGCAGGCCGAGAGCGATACTCGGACGGTACTCGGTCAACCCTGGAGGCCTTCGGCTGGGTAATCAATTACCCAAAGTCTTTTATCACTCCCTCAACAATGAGATCCTTCCTGGGAATGTCGATAGACACCGCTCAGGTAAAGGTTTTTCTGCCACTGCAGAAGGTTTCGGGTCTCCAGACGCAGGTGCAGGCTTTGCTGTCATGTCAGCGGCCGTCGATACGTCTGGGGATGAGATTGGTGGGCCTAATGGTGTCATGCTTCGAGGCGGTGCCCTTCGCTCAATTTCACATGAGACCTCTTCAATTGAACCTGCTGACCAGCTGGAACCGGATGCAGGAGTCGCTGGAACAGGAATTTTTGCTGCCCCCCCCCCCTGGCCAGACAGTCCCTCTTGTGGTGGTTGGACTCCAGGAACCTTTTGGTGGGCAAGTCCTTTCTGGCTAGTTTTCTAGTTACCACAGATGCCAGTCTGACCGGCTGGGGAGGCGTTTGGCAGACTCAGAAGATCCAGGCTCAGTGGGGCTGACCAATCAGATGGCTGTCGCCTACATCAATCACAAGGGCGGGACTCGGAGCAAGCGAGCCCTCAAGGAGGGGACCCAGATTCTGGCTTGGGCAGAGGAGAATGTTCCCTGCATATCGGCGGTCTACATCCCCTGGGTGGAAAACCAGGAGGCAGTCTCCCTGAGCTGGAGCGCCTTGCGCCTGGGGGAATTGTCTCTCAACAGCAAGACCTTCCATGCTCTGTGTCTCCGCTAGGGTCAGCCGGATGTGGACCTGTTTGCGTCCAGACACAATCACAAGCTCCCAAGGTTTGTCTCCCTCTCAAGAGATCCTCTGGCCATTGCCACAGACGCTCTGGCAATTCCCTGGACGGAGTTCAAGTTCCTTTATGCATTCCCTCCGTTTCCACTCCTGGGCAGAGTGCTGCGCAAGACCCAACCATTCTGGTGGCTCCTCGCTGGCCGAGAAGGAGTTGGTTTGCGGACATAGTTCTGATGTCAGTAGATCGCTACATCATGCCCGACGACCCAGGGCTTCTCACACAGGGGTTGCTGTCTTTGACGGCCTGGCTATTGAAACCGCAATCCTGATGGAAATGGGGCTGTCGGCCATGGTTGTGCATACCATGATTCAGGCACGGAAGAAGTCTTCCTCCATGATATACTACAGAGTTTGGCACGCTTATATTGCTTAGTGCGAGACCAAGAGTCTCCCTTGCCGCACTTTTTCTATTTCTAGGTTTCTGGAGTTTTTACAACATGGCTTAGACTTGGGTCTCCAGCTGAGCACCCTCAAGGGCCAGGTCTCGGCCTTAGCCATATTCTTCCAGAGATCCATTGCCAACCATAGGTTGATCAAGACCTTTTTTCAGGGAGTCACCCATGTCCGGCCACCGCGTAAGTCAGTATTACCGGTGTGGGACTTGAATTTAGTACTTTCTTCTCTTCAGGGTCCTCCTTTCGAACCTCTGAGCGATGCTGCATTGTCTATTTTGATTCTCAAGGTGGACTTTTTGGTAGCGATCACCTCGGTGGGTCGCGTATAAGAGCTGGCCGCGCTTTGTATGAGGCAGCATAAGGATAAGGTGGTTTTTCGCTTTAAACCTGATTTTTTGCCTAAGGTCGTTTCTCCCTTTCACCTTAATGTTGTCTTGCCTTCCTTGTGTCCTGTACCAACTAATTCTAAGGAAAGGACCCTCCATGCCTTGGATGTGGTCAGAGCCATTAGGTATTACCTGGTTGCGACTGAATCCTTCAGGAAATCGGATTTGCTCTTTGTCCAAACAGAGGGCTCTAGGAAAGGTTTGCCACCAGCCAAGTCCACTCTCAGTAGGTGGATCAGACAGGCGGTGGTGCAAGCATATTCTGCCAAGGGGAAGGAACCCCCTTTTCGGATCACAGCTCATTCTACCAGAGCTGATGGTGCCTCTTGGGCTTTTCAGCACCAGGCATCGGTTGAACAAGTTTGTAAGGTCGCCACTTGGTCTTCAGTTCATACTTTTACAAAGTTCTACAAAGTTGATGTCAGGGCCTCAGCTGACGCTTTCTTTGGCCGAAAGGTGCTTCAGGCGGTAGTGAAATGAACTACATGCTGTTCTGCACTGGGGATCCCGCCCTATATGGACACTGCTTTTGGATGTCCCACATGTCATCACTGGGACAACCTGGACTGGATATAGGGAAAAATACAATTCTGTGAAACTCACCTGTAGAATTGTTTTTGAGTATATCCAGTCCAGGTCGTCCCACCCCGCCCTCGTTCATTATCTCTTGTTTGCCTGTTATGGTGATTACCATTTTTTATTCTTGGACTTGAGTCCTTAAGTTTTGTTAGAGAGAGTACAAGCTGAAGCTATGTGAAGTAACATGGTTTCTTGGCCTCCCGGGCCTGTCCTCTTTTTGTTTACTTCTTTATAACCACTGGAGAATCATAGAGGGACACCTGCCTTTATAGGGGGCCGGGAGGAGCTACATCGTTTGATCTTGCAGTCGAGCGCCCCCTGGGCGCGGAATACCCACATGTCATCACTGGGACGACCTGGACTGGATATACTCAAAAACAATTCTACAGGTGAGTTTCACAGATTTGTATTTTTTCGTCCTATAAGATGCATCTGCCCAGAAGACGCACCTAGGAGAAAAATAATATTCTGAACCAAATAATAGGCAAGGTGCAGAATCCTCCAATTACAGGCAGAGTGGCATCCGCCCTCCCATAGGCAGTGTGGCATTCCCCCAATCCCATTCCGATAGGCAGTGTGGCATTCCCCACTTTCATTCCCCATAGGCAGTGTGGCATTCCCCCCTCCCATAGGCAGTGTGGCATTTCCCCAATCCCATTCCGATAGGCAGTGTGGCATTTCCCCCTTCCATTCCCCATAGGCAGTGGGGCATTCCCTCCTCCCATAGGCAGTGAGGCATCTCCCCAATCCCATTCCGATAGGCAGTGTGGCATTCCCCCCTCCCATTCCCCATATAGGCAGTGTGGCATTCCCTCCTCCTATTCCCCATAGGCAGTGTGGCACCCCCCTCCCATTCCCATAGGCAGTGTGGTATTCCCCCCTCCCATTCCCCATATAGGCAGTGTGGCATTCCCTCCTCCCATTCCCCATATAGGCAGTGTGGCATTCCCCCTTCCCATAGGCAGTGTGGCATTTCCCCATTCCCAATAGGCAGTGTGGTATTCCCCCCTCCCATTCCCCATAGGTAGTGTGGCATTCCCCCCTCCCATTCCCATAGGCAGTGTGGCATTCCCCCCTCCCATTCCCATAGGCAGTGTGGCATTCCCCCCTCCCATTCCCCATAGCCAGTGTGGCATCCCCCCCCTCCCATTCCCCATAGCCAGTGTGGCATCCCCCCCTCCCATTCCTCATAGGCAGTGTGGCATTCCCCCCTCCCATTCCCATAGGCAGTGTGGCCAGTAAGAAGCAGCGGCAGGGACAGCGCCCACCGCTCCTCCATCTTCTTCTGTTCTCCAGCAGCTGCCGCTTCCTCTTCCGGCCGGGGCACACGCAAACACCCGGCTCCATGCAGCGGGTGGGTGTGGCCTGCGCCGACTCGAGTAGTAGGCCACGCCCACCCACTGCATGGAGCCCATTGTTTTCATGTTCCCCGGCCAGAAGAGACAGCGATGACAGGGACAGAGTCCGCCGCTCCGCCATCTTCTTTTGGCCTCCCGCAATGTGGCAGACATCGCCCGATAAGATGCACTGACATTCCCCCCCCCCCCCCTTTTTGGGGGAAATAAGTGCGTCCTATAGGCCAAACAATTGTATATTCTAGTTCTGTGCAACTTAAAGTGGACCAAAACCCATCATTGATGCAAACCAAATTAGCCAATCTCCCCGCCAATAGTCCTTTTTCCAGGAGTAGATAAATAAATAGCTATATCGGGGTCGATTCAGAGCCAGGTGAGAATTCTCACTCCTTTTTTAGAAGGGAAACTTCCATTGAATTTAATTGTCTACCTTGGGGCTGATTCAGAGCCAGGTGAGAATTTACACTTGGTAGATAATGAAAGTGAATGACAGTTTTCTCTCCTAAAAAAAAAAGAGAATTCTCACCTGGCTCTGAATCGACCCCATTCTAAAACCTGATTTGGCGTTCTATTCCTGGGCTCCTATGTCATCCGATCAACTGACAGGCCTGCTGCTCCAGGGATTGGCTGACTGCAACTCTCTATGAAGTCCACTGCCTGCTGTGCAGAGCCCTGCAAAATTTGCCTAAAGGCAACACAAACGCAGCACACAATCTCATGCCGCATTGATACAAGCCTGGATGTCATGCAGCATCTCCCCAATAGGGCTTCCCAGTGGGTGGGGCCTAAGTTTCAGGCTTGTATGTCTTTTACAGTTCCTCAACAAACTTCCAGCTAATTTGTGATTGTCTTGAAAACCATCAAAAAACAAAACGATATAGAACAATAAAAGGTGATTTACAGCCGGCATTCGGGAAGCACTCGGAGGCTTTATTACTCCGGCTTCGCTATTTTTGTTGTTATTTGAAATGAATTCGTCTTTTATTGTGAAACATAAAATGATCTTATAATAAGAGCAACTCGGCTGGCGTGTTTTCTAGGGATTTATTAAACATGTTTCGCTTGTGGAGGGAAGGGGGAGTGGGAGAGGGAAACGGTGAGGATTCTAATAGGCCAGGGGAGGTTAGGCTCCTCTGAAATTACTCAGAGAAGTTTAGATTTTTTTCTCAAGTACCAAGTACACTGAAGAAGCCTGGAAAACGAAATGCGTCTGTACCAAACCACTTGCTACAAACAGGGGTACTGCACCCACATCAGACAACTTGCTACAAGCCAGGGTCTTGAGCCCAAAAAGAACAGAAAATGACTTTACGGAGAAGTAACAGGCACCCCCCCCCCCTTACTCCCCGAAAAAAAACTTAAAAGAGCACTTACGGGTTAATAGAGAAACCCTAATGTACTAACCTTTAGCATTTTTCTCCCAATTTTTTTTTTAATAATGTATTCACTAACTTGTATATATTTATGTAGACTGAATCATTGTGAATAAAATGTGTAAATGTACAGACATTGTTAAAGTGGACCAACACCGAGAGGTGATCGGCCCGGAAATCTATAAGATTCCCGGGCCGATCACCTCCCACCCCGCGGGACATCCGAGATCGGGATGTCCCGCGGGGTGAAACCCCCCCCAGACACCCCAAATCGCTTACCTGATCTTCGCCGCCGCCTCCCTCGCGCCCCTGTAGGCGTGCGCGCGCCCGCGACGGCCGTCTGCGAATGGCCGGCGGGGGCGCGCGCGCGCCGAAAGTGACGCGAGGGAGGCGGCGGCAGCCGCTTGGACGTTCCTGATCCCCGCCTGGACGTTGGCGGGGATTCGACCGTCCAGTCACGTGGCAGCGGGGACAGGTAAGATTTTGGGGCTTTCTGGGGGGTTTCACACAGCGGGGCACCCCCGATCGGGGTGCCCCGCCGAAGTGGACCAAAACCCAGGATAGTCAAAATCCTGGGTGTTGGTCCACTTTAAGAGTGTTACCAGAGGGAGGGAATAGGCGCAGAGGTTTCCTCCCCCAAATACCTGGTCAGGAGGTGCAACCAAACCAGCTGAACCAGGGGGAAGAACCAATCCCCAACCCCCATTTATTAAACATGTTTGAAGTGGTTCAAAACCTGTGAGAGGTGGACTCCAAGGCTGACCGATTTGCTGTCCCCATGGCGTCCTGCTTTGGATACCACGCTGTGAGAAACCCCCAGGCACCTTTCCCAGGGCCTTTTAAAGGCCCACGTGCACATCCCCGGCTTCCTTTTAGCTGAGGTGTTCTCCATACCCTTGTCTTATATCAACCCGCACCCTAATGTAAAGTATGTGCCTAATATACATGTGGCGCCCTGCCAGCAGACCTTTGTTCCTCTGCCCATTGCCTATCCCTTATGTGTAAATTAAAGTGGACCAAACCCAGGATTTTGACTATCCTGGGTTTTGGTCCATGCCCCCGGGGCATCCCAATCGTGGGTGGCCCTTTGTGTGAAACACCCCAGATCGCCGGAACAAACTCACCTCTTCCCGGTCCTACGACAGCAGCTGGGTTAGTTTAATATTCATCCTGAAGGTGTAATAATAGCTGAGGCAACGAGCGGTTATTAAATAGGACCAAAACCCTCCCTGTGGTCTATGAGACTCCAGCGCAGGCATACTCGCGCCCCCCCCCCGGGGCATCCAGAATCGGGATACCCCACTGTGTGAAACCCCCCAGGCCACCCGAAAACTCACCTTAGTTCCCCGTCCAATGGCGCATGCGTGAGCAGTGGCCACATCCCTGTTATCCATTTAGCAGGACGCGTGCCCGCGCCAGGCATTTGTTAATGGCCGGCGCTGGCACGCTCCCTGTTAGAGAGTAGGGGGGGATTCGGCCGTCAGTGGCGCTCGGATCCGCTCACATTAAACGAGCTCCTGGACGAAGCCGCTTGAACAGACCCGAGCCCGCTAATTGGGCAACCGGGCGCGCATGCATTGTAGGACCGGGTAGAGGTGAGTTTGTTCGGGTGACCTGGGGGGTTTCACACAGCGGGGTACCCCCAATCGATGTGCCCCGGGGGCAAGGACCAAAACCCAGGATAGTCAAAATAGTCAAAATCCTGGGTTTTGGTCCACTTTAACGTTCCCAGATTTCCTGTGTGTACAGCACTGACAGGCCTGTTCCACCTTACGGGTAAGCATTATCCTTTCCAGACTTCTTATGTGTAAAGTGACCACTTTCCACTACCAGTTAATCATGACCATTAATTGGCTGAAGAAAATCTGACCGGTCCAGTTATCTCGATCTTCCTTAGGACTCATGAACAATCAATTGGTACATTTTTTAAAAGCATAACTGGATTAATTTGTTCACCTTTTCTTTGGATGTTGCAGAGCATTGTGGATGAATGGGACAGAAAACTGAACCTTTTTAACCGGACTATAGAGGAGTGGATGATGTGCCAGAGGAACTGGCTGTACCTGGAGCAAATCTTCCTGGCGTCTGACATTCAGAGGTAACACAATAACTATTTTCTGGAGTCAGTTTTGGTCTAGTCAGTTCAGTCTAGTTCTGCACAGCATGTGAGATGAATCGCTACTTTCAGGACGCAGGTTGGTACTAGGTCCTATAAAGGTTCTGGAGCAAAACAGAATCAGTGTTAAACCGGACCAACAACCTTGAATAGTTGTAAAGAAAAAACTCCCGGATTAAGTGTGGTGGAGGCCCCTGGGCACAAAATCCAGTGGAGGCCCCAGATTCAGTATTTTTTTCCCATTAAAATAATAGTCCAGCCAAGTATCTGATCGGTGGTTGCCTGGCACCCGCCTACTTACTGGGATGTCAGATGGAGTCCCTTGTGCCCCCCTTGTGTGGGTGCGTGCTGCTCGGGAACTCCTGCTTTGCCATTCTGGGTGGGGGGTAGTGTAGTCGCCCGGCTGGTTCCCTGCATTGAGCTGCCAGCGGCTGTGCTTGGTGGCTTATGTGCAGTGACAGCTCTGCTCCCATCACTGTAGCGTTGCTGACGGCGGCTTTGCTGCTCTAGACTCTCCATTCTGCCATGTGGTGGCTTTGGCTGCCCAGGTGCAGGGGTCCCACTGCCGCCGATAGCTTTGTTGCGGACCCGTCAGACCAAAGACTGAAAAGCCTCTTGGACCAGACCATAACCCAAAAGTTGGTGAAGGCCCCCTTTGCAGGGTAAGTGGTGGAGGCCCCTTGCGCCCCCCTTATAATCCGGCCCTGATGATACTGAATCATTCTCAGCACTTAAATTTGCTCCTGCACCCACTAAAAGCTAAAACAATGCCTCACCAATTTCCTCGGGGTCGCAGCCATGCATAGAGCACTTGGTAGGATTCGGTAGGCTTCCTTTCCCAGCATCCCTGCTGTGCTGCTGCCTGGATTTAACTGACGTATCCCACAATGCACAGTGGCAAGAAAGCCAGCAGTACTTCCTCCGCCCTTCCTCCCAGCAGGCAGCCTGCAGCTCCATAGGACGCAGTTAAAGTGTTTGGCAACACAAAAGTTAACAAAAATATATCATTAGCTTGCATTGAGTGACTGGAGTGCTGTGATTCATCATCTGTCTGTCTCCTTAGTGAGGAAAATCACTTCCTCAGTCAGTTTTCAAGCCCCACCCCGCTGACCTGGTCCATCAATCAACTAAAACACTGCCTCACCAATTGCAAAGAGGACTTGGTAGGATTCCGTAGGCTTCCTTTCCCAGAATCCCTTCTGTGCTGCTGCCTGGATTTAACTGAAGTAACCCACAATGCACAGCGGCAGAAAACCCAGCAGTAATTCCTCCCCCCTCCCACCCAGCAGGCAGCATGCAGCTCCAGAGAACGCTCTTAAAGTGTTTGGCAAGTCAAAAGTTAAAAAATAGATGTCCGTAGCTTACATTGAGTGGCTGGAGTGCTGTGATTCCTCCTCTGTCTGTCTCCTTAGTGAGGAAAATCACTTCCTCAGTTTTCAAGCCCCACCCCGCTGACCTGGTCCATAAATCAACCTTCAGTGGACCAAGAACAGAAACACCCCCACTTCCTGCCCAGACGTCCTGATTGGCTGCTGATCAAGCAGGAAAAGAGAAGCTCATTTCAGACAGTAACACATTGAAAGGAAGACTATGGCCTTGATTCACTAAGAGTTGAAAAAAATTCTCATGGTAGTAAAAAATTCAATTCATGAGAAAAAAAGCCTGAGATTTTCACTGTTAGTGAATCACCAGATAGGAAGACAATGAAAAGCAATCATTTTTTACTCTTGAAAAAAGTATTGACCTTTTTACCCCTTTTTACCTGTAGTAAAAAGTGCCATTGACTTTCATGCTCTTCTTATCTGGTGATTCACTAACAGTGACATTCTCAGGCTTTTTTCTCATTAATTGAATTTTTTACTACCATAAGAGTTTTATTCAACCCTTTGTGAATCAAGGCCTACCTGCGAGAAGTACTGAAACTACTTTGGGTATGCAACACAAATAGAGTAATAAAAATAATTGATAGCGGTGCTCGCACCAGGGATATATTTAAGAAACAGCTAAAACCAGGCACAATGGCTTTCAGTTCAGCCTAAAAACAACCCCTGATAAATGGTGTCCCTCACGCCAGAAAAGTATAAATGAATTAATATTTATTGATAAATATAATACAATACTCTGGGGGGTGCCCCTGTACCCCCCTTCCTACTAAATCAATAGAGTCTCACATTTGCACTCGCATAAATATCATCATATGTATTTTTATTATTTCTGCTGTGACATGATGCAAAAAAGTTAAGTATGGTAGTAATCGCCTATTCCTGTGCGGCAGGAAGTAGGTAAGAACTTTTAGGTGCGCTGGGCATAAAACCATTTAAAAACTATGCCATGCTGTAAGCAATGTCCCTCTATTTCATTATGGTACTATACTAATTTAATTTGCCTTGCCTTGCCTTAAAAAAGAAACCACATGGTCTCGAAACGCGTAGGCGGCCCGGGGAGCTAGCTGTACCTCTCATATGGTCATATAAGATGGTGCTTTTCTCATTGTATGTACTGTGTATTTTTCTTGTTGCACTTTATCTTGATTAAGCTTGGGCTTTGATTTTTTGCACATGAGATACTGTTACTTGATGCACTTTTCCGCACTAGCACTTTATAGGTATATATAGAATTACTTGAATTAAATATATTTTTATTATGATTAACACACATATGAAATTATTATAGTACCTTAAAGTGGACCAACACCCAGGATTTTGACTATCCTGGGTTTTGGTCCACTTGGTGGGGCACCCCGATTGGGGGTGCCCCGCTGTCTGAAACCCCCCAGAAACCCCAAAAAACTCACCTCTCCCCGCTCCCACGTGACCGCGCCAGCCAATCACAGCGCTCAGAGCCGCTGTGGTATGCGCGTCCAAGGCCGCCTGGACGCGCATACCAGCTCAGCTGGCTCTGAGCGCTGGAGGCCGCGTCTCGCGCTTCCCTCTAACAGGGAGCGTGCCTGCACCGGCCATTCACAAACGGCCGGCGCGGGTGCGCGCCCTGCTAGAGGGAAGCGCGAGACGCGGCTCGCGCATGCGCCGATGGAACGGGGCTGAGGTAAGGTTTGTGGGCCTCCTGGGGGGTTCCTCCCCGCGGGACATCCCGATTTCGGATGCCCCGCGGGGAGGGATCTGATCGGTCCGGGAATCTTATAGATTTCCGGGCCGATCCCCCCTGGGTGTTGGTCCACTTTAATGAAATAGAGGGGCAGCACCCCCTTGTGGTGTAAATGGCTTACAGCATGGCATATATTTTTTAAATGGTTTTAACTTTGTTTGAATCATGTCACAACAGAAATAATAAAAATCCATATGATGATATTTATGCAAGTGCAAGTGTGAGGCTCTGTTGGTTTAGTAGTAAGGGGGGTACAGGGGCACCCCCCAGAGTATTTTCTTTAATTCTGTAGAAATAAACCACGGAGCAGTACACCGGCTATAAATTAAAATAAAAAGTTATTGTTGGTGCCACCCTTTCAACAAAAGTTTGTTAAATATAATACAATGTAGAGAAAAAGTGCGGGGGGGGGGGGGGGGGAAGAGATGCTAGGGCTCCATAAAAAGCGCGTGCAAGTTGTTCATAATTAGCATACCTCTGACGAAGGGTGTGAGCATCCGAAGTGGCGGTAAGGTGTATTGTTTCTTTGGCCCTTATTTAACAAGGGATAGCGCCAGGTAGCAAATAGTGAGCGAACGGTAATGACGCTCACCGCCACGAGAACGCCGGCTCTCCTCCGCAATCACACATTTATCAAGCCGATCCTGCTTAGCGACTGACAGAGCGCCAGATAGCGAATCATTCATCATTATTCCAGCCTCACCCCACAGCGCCAGCGAGCGACCTTGAACAGCGACAGGTATGACCTCTCGCTACCTGGCGCTCTCCAATGCATTTCAATGGAACAATCTTTAAATATTCATAATTAATTGCTATTAATGTTTTTTTTTTTTTTTTTTTTTTTTTAAATGTCAAAAATTCTGTGACCACTTCTGCAATGTTAGATATTTTTTTTAAGGTTAAAAAAAAAAAAAAAAATTGTGCAGAATTGATATTACAGGTCTGATATTAATGTATTCATATTACAAAATGTTTTGAAAAACATGTTTTTTTTTCAAAAAATATGGATGTGGGGGTTAAAAAAACTACTTTTAACCCATCGCCGCCAGCGCTCTGGGGTTTAAACAAGCATTTCACAGCGCGAGAATTTTTGGAGCGTGATTTGTTAATGAATATGGTGGGAGCCGTTAGCTATGGCCATTCACTGTCATGCGCTCCCATACAGCACGGAACCTGTCAAACAGCCAAGCACAGCGACTACTAGCGGGCGCTGTGAAAATAACGCTACTGTTGCTCAGCTGTCGCTACCTGGCGCTATTAATGAATCAGCCTGCCCGTTTTCTTTGCTGATTGAACTAGGTGAATGGACACACTTCTGTTAAATTACAATCATGTCTTAGAATATGTAACTGGGTAATGTTTATGTATTGAAGGTGGGGGGACATATTGTGAGCTGCTATCTTCTAATTGCAATAAAGTTATTAAGAGCTGCTATTTTCTGAAGTGCAATATGTTACCATTTTTGAATACTTTGTTTGTAGAAATGTTTTTAAAAAATAAGACTTTATTCGCTACTGTGATACTATTGCACTTTATTGAAAGATAGTAAAAATATACTAAAACAATTGCTTAATATAGAATAGCTGCTATTCAGAAGTGCAATATGCTACTGTTGGGGTAGTCTTCCTATTTATATACAATTGCTGATAATGCACTCCTTTGCACTTTATTAGTATAAAAATATTACGGTAATTCTGTTTATAACAAGCTCCTCTATCGGCACATGGAGAAATATGTTACCACCCGCAATTTTTAATTTGTATGTCAGTTATCAATTTTGTTGTATTTGTCTAAAGTTGATCATGTAATGTAAAATAACTATTATTTGTGAAATTAGATCTTTTTTGGACTTGACAATATAAAGGAGTGCGCACTTTTTCTATACATTGTATTGGATAAAGAGGGATCAATATGGACATCCCTATTTAAAGTAGCAGCACCATCTTCCTTAAAATGAGGGATATAGTCTCTCTTCTTGCAAGAAATTTGGCTCTCTTGTGTATGTGTGTGCTGGACTTATAATAAATTGATAAATATAAAAAAGCTGATCACACAGACAAGACATTTAAAACACACATAAGACAAAACAATGATCTGTGGGGCTCTGTGCAATCTAATACTTGATATGATAATATCTAATGTCTTCTAATCACTAGGGGTGCACCAGCCATTACCAATAAATAACTATTATTGTATACATGTGCTCACTCACATAAACCAGACAAGACTGAAGTGGACGTGTCTAAATACACACCTTTCTTCAAAAAGGAGCACCAATTCAATTACATGTACAACAAGTATTTATTGTAACAATAGAGATATGTTAAAATACACCAAAAAACACACTGGACAATTAAAATCACATGGATGACCACATGGTCGCAATAATGAATAAGAATAAACCCCCCCCCTAAGGGGAACAATACATCAAAAGACCCTATGTGCACTTATTATATCCTTTTTGTATTGGTTCTTTTTATGCCGGCATAAAATATATGAACCCTCAAAGTGAGCAACCTATACCAACTGAATATGAACCACAAACTAATGTGCTTAATAATACCGTGTACCAACTAATAACAATGTGAAAGTAAATATAACACCCTATTTTGCACAGAAAATATGTTGGCAAATCTTACCCAAATCAAAACAGTTATAATGGGTGAATGAAAACAATAAAGATACACTCAAAGTGCACGTGTACGTGCTGAATGACGCCGGCAAACCTGAATGTTCAGAAATAAAACATCGCACATAGAGTCAGCAACCTGGAGGTCATCATAAATAAACCACCGCGCTCGCGGCTCCCATGCCGCTTCAAGGGCTCCCCCATAATATCTAATGTCCATATGGATGTGCAAAATGTAGCAAAGTGCGTTAATAACAAAATTTAGTTGCAAAAATATATAAATCTCCAAAGTGCATGTGCTCAGTTGATCATCTGTGAAGCGTAACAATATATAATATATAATAAGTGCAAGTGCGCTGTAACAATATTCCAACAATTCCTTACAAAAGTGCAGAGCAGACCAAATAACTATCAAAGGAGAATTCATAGTCGGGGACCACAGCATTAAAGAAACCTTCACTCCCCCTTGGATGAATTGCCCGGCTATTCAATTTTTTTTTCAATTTGGTAAGTCGGGACATCACAAATCTTACACCAAACAGACATAATAAGAACTTATGTTCTTAGGAATATGAGGCCATTCGTACCCTCCAGGAGAAGGATAACATCATTATAAAAGAGGCTGACAAAGGGGGCATCATGAGGTATTAGATTGCACAGAGCCCCATAGAGTCCAGATCATTGTTTTGTCTTTTAAATATGTATTGTCTGTGTGATCAGCTTTTTTATATTTATCCAAGAATTGGGGGTTACCTCCACCCCTCCCGAGAAAAGCCTTGGGGACTAACAATTGCACTCACCACATTTGGTAAGTTGCAACTTACCAAAGCCTTGAGAAAGAGACCCGTTTGAGGTCTCGGAATGCATGGGTTCTCATTTGCCGTTGGGGTCGCCATTCTATTAACAGTAAGGAAAGATTTTTTGTGTTTTGCGTGTTTACTTTTGCTGCACTTTATGCTGAAACTTTGGACCATTATATTTTGCACATTATTGTTGGATACTGATGCACTTGGCTGAGCACATGCACTTTAAGATGTTTAGATAATGATTTACAAAGAGTAAGGTAATTGAGGATTTATTATTTTAGAGTAGGGTAATGATATATAGAATGGCTCCCCCTGTTGGCACACTTTGTAAGTAGAAAATATTTTATGTGTTTTTAATATGGATTGTGCTGCATAGTAAATAATACATTTATATTTTGACATAATTTATGTGGTGAGTGCAATTGTTAGTCCCCAAGGCTTTTCTCGGGGGGTGGAGGTAACCCCCAATTCTTGGATGCATTTGGTTTAAGAAAGCCATATAGGGGCAGTGCACCGCAGTATTAAGGTTAGTGGTTGGTGCCACCCAATCTGTGTCACTTTTTATATTTATCGATAAATATTAATTCATTTATACTTTTCTGGCATGAGCGGCACTATTTATCAGGGGTTGTTTGTAGGCTGACCTGACAGCCATTGGGCCAGATAATATCTGTGAGATGTATTTCTTGCTCTTTGTAGGCAGCTCCCTGCCGAGGCCAAGCTGTTTGCTCAAGTGGACAGTTCCTGGAAAGAGTTAATGAATCACACAAAGGACCGACCCAACGCCCTCCGAGCTGCTACGGCACCCGGAGTACTAGAGATCCTGCAGACTAACAATGCCCACCTGGAGAAGATATTAAAATGTCTGGAGGTAAGTGGGCAAAGCAGAGCGTTAGTTGCAATGTAAATGCGCTTCCCTGGGTGCTCTTGGACAGTGTTGGGTGAGTCCATTTTAAACCGAATCTACTGTGACTGTGATTGGCCGGTGAAGGCAGTTGCTTCAATTTTGCCAACCACATTCAAACAGATTGTTCCTGAGGAAGGGGGCCTTAGTGGACCCCCCAAACGTTCGACTAACAACCATTACCATGTTGGATTGTTACTGGATTTATGTTTTCCTAAATATAATTTGATGTCTGAGGACATCAGGAGTGCTGGTTCTTTTTGAGGACTTGGATTTGTGCAGCATCTCTGCGGACCGTGCACCCACACACAAATTTTGGAATTGGGGTAAGAGTGCGGTAGTTATAAAAACGTTTGGTGTACTCAAGTGATCATATGAATTAAAACCCCAGATTTTTACTTTCCTGGGTTTTGGTCCTTCCCCCCCCCCCCCCCCCGCATGCCAATTTGGGATGTCCCGCTATGTAAACGCCCCTGGTTCGCCTCTGTTCCAATGGTGCATGCACCAGTGCGTTTAGCTCTATTCTGTTTTTCTTAACCATCGAGAGGACTCGTCATTTAAAGCATGAATGAAACTGATTGCGCCAACGCCTGTATCCCTGCTAGCTTGGAGCTGGGGGCATACCCGCACCAGTGATTGGATAAAGTGGAGGTCGGCTTGGCTGCGGCCCATGCATGCGCCCTTGGATCGGCAGTGACGTAGGTTTTCACAAAGCAGGCATCCCAAATCGGGATGCCCAAAGGAAAGTAAATTTGGTGGTCCTGGAGTCCTAGAGACTCCGGGAATGCTTTTAGTCCACTTTAATCCACCACTAGGTCTTGTTCATAGAGCATGTCATAGATCGCGGGGACCGGACGGCATCCCCGGTTTCCCTCCAGCTGATGTGTGTGCCTCGACACCCAGCCTATCTGGCTGGGCACCTGAGCATGCATCAGCCAAGGGAAGCCAGGGATGCAGCCACGGCTTGCACATGCAATGGGTGATGACAGGGGAGTTGACTATACAGGTAATCACTCACTCCAGTCATCAGTCACTCCAGTCTGCCATTCCCACAGCACATGCGCGGGTGCTCGTCCAATCAGTGCTTTATGCCGTGCATACAAATACTCAGAATAATGTCCTTGTTCTGGAATTGGTGTCGGCATAGGGAGTGGGGGAGGCTGCATCCTTGTGGAGTGCACGCTCCCCCATACTCAGCCAACATTGATGGCTGGGATTGATCGTGCACATCTGCATGGATGCCGGGGATGCAGCCAAGGCCTGCAATCATGGTGAGGGACAGATGGAAAGGTAAGGAGTTTGCGGGCTATCTGGGGGTTTCACATAGTGGGGCATCCTGAATCAGTCCCTAGTTATCCGGTCTAAAAGATCCCCTAAACCCCTGAGGCATTCCAATTTGGGAACCCCAAAAAACACTCACCTTTCTGGGGTCTCCCCGCGGTTTGTGATGAGCTCCCACTCCCAGCCTATACGAATGGCTGGGTGCTGAAGTGTGCCATGGGACCCCAGAAAGGTGAGTGTTCCCAGGGGGTGTCACATAGCAGGACATCCCAATTCAGGATGCCCCAGCTGTCCCCAACCAAAATTACCCCCCCATAACTTTATGGAGGCTTACCATTACAGGTGGGGGTATTGGCGGCCGATGTGGTTGGTGGGGACATCAGCAGCCAGGGCAGGGGCATCGCAGAGCAGGCGGCCAGAAGGGTACATTGGATGACTTAACCCTCAATTGCCATCTGATGCAGCCCCGTCTGCCCCCTGAGGACCCCGCCATGTGACCGTGTTTGCCGTCTGCTGGCGTCGGCCCTGTTGATAAGTCAGCCCCTGAGAAGCAGATTGGAGGGAGTGCAGGGGGTGCAATCGCACTGGGGTCCAGAAGGTTAGTGGGGCTTATTCACCTGATTTATCATATTTGTGCTCACTTGGAAATATTTATAAAAAGGAAGCAGCATTTGTCTCTGTTATTTCACTCTTTAGTTGCATCCAATTTAGTTAAAAGACAGAAAAAAAGTTTACTGTATGAACCGTAAAGGGGCCCTTATTTAATGTTCACACCTGGGATCCATTACATGTAGTTAGGCCACACGTGTAGTTACGAGTTTCTGTACATTCAATTATTTTTCTCTCCTTTCAGGATTTTCTAGAAATTAAGCGGAGGGTCTTCCCAAGATTCTACTTCCTCAGCAATAATGACCTTCTGGCCATCCTGGCAGAATGCAAGAACCCCAATGTTGTTCAGGTGAGGGCAGGGCCGGATTAAGTGTGGTGGAGGCCCCTGGGCACAAAATCTGGTGGAGGCTCCAGATTCAGTATTTTTTTTCCTTTATAATAATAGTCCAGCCAAGTAACATGACTTAATTTTATCTACAAATACAGCAGCAGCCCCCAATATGTCCTATAACCTGTCTCAAAAATCAAAAAATGTAAATCAGAGGTCTCAGTTGCACACATTTGCAAATGCATGTGGGAACTGCGTGCATGCATCTGCAAGTGTGGTCCTGCTCTAATTTATAAGAGGCACAGAGAAGTCCTAGCAGCTGGTTCTTGTTTATCTTAAAGCGGCACAAAACCCTCTCCCCTGCCCCCTGTACCTCTACTCGTCCCGCTCACCCCCCCCCAATCCAAAGTGATTAATCAGGCTCGGAAGTAGCTTGGTATTGAAGAAAAGCGGCTACTTTTTGCCTTCTTAGCTACATCCACCCAGCAGATTTGAGACTGCTGATTGGTTGATCTCCAATGTGCTATCTAACGTGAACGAGATCACCACTCGCATCCCCATCTTCCCTCTAGTATGGGACATGCTCCTGCCCCCAGTTTATCTGAATAGCTGAGCGCTAGAACTTCCCTCAGAGACATGGAAGCCAGGCATGTGGCCGCGGCTCGCAATCAACATGATTTTTAATCAGCTTTAAAGGAAAACTCCCTTTTTGTCAGGTTGTTTTGCTCAATATATGTGGCAATACAAAGCAAAGTATCAGAAAGTACGGGCCTTATTTATCAAGCACTTCTGCCAGACAATAGCATTTTAGTGCAAATTAGATTAATGCAAAATAGGATTTATAATTTTTTCAGTATATTGCTGCACTTCTAATGTTTTAGTCAATGTGTTTCTTGCAGTGCAGCAACATGCGCAAGGGTGAGAAAAAATGAGTTTATTATATATTCTTAGTATGTCACACACCCCGCTTTAAGAATCCATAACATGTGGGTAATATCGTCCTGAAGAGGGCGTTCCTGCAGAGATGATAGCAAAAGAAAGCCCCTCCCTGATCCATAAATACCTGGGACCTCCCACTCACTACCCAGTTTTCCATCTCTGCAGACGGCGAGCAAGTCAGAAGATGATGGCTCCTCCTTGCACAGGGGGATTTCAGGTAGCCGGGGTAACTCCCGGCCTCTTATTTTGTTTATTTCCGCTCGGACCCCTGTTTGTCCCAAAAATTTACCTCATATTACATGCCTCCACAGTCTTGGCTGCTGGCCCGAGCGAGGGTACATTGGCACCTCTGGTGCTGAGGAGCAGAGCTCCACCGTGAGACCCTAAAAGAGAGGGTAGGCGGTCATACCGGGTAGGTGATCCCGGTTTGGGATGCCCCGTCCCTTGACCTTTCCCCTGGGGGGGGGGGCCCTTCCCTTTTCCAACTATGGGGGCTGGGGGTTCCTCTCATAGGGGTTAGCTTATTCACTTTCACTGTCTCTTTAATGTGTGTATCTAGAGTAGTTCCTCAATGTGTTATTTTCTTGTTACTATGTCCCAGCACCGCGGCTGTCATTGCAGCCGGGTGCCGGGGTTTTTCATTCTGTGAGGTGATTTTTCACCTCACGCGCGTTGGGGGGGCGGGGCTGGCACTCGGCGCTCTGCCGCGGCCAGGCCCCGTTCTCTCCTGCACTCCTCGCCGCAGCGAGCGGGGCGGGTGCTCCGCTAGTGATAGCGGACGCACCCGTTGTCATGCAGCCGGCGCCGCGGTTGTCGGCGGCGCCGGTCTCTGGGCTGGTGCGTGAGGGACTTCTTCCCTCACGCTTCATTCACACTGGAAGGGGGGGGCGGAGCCGGGCTTTCGGCACGTCGCCGCGGCTCCGCCCTCCTCTGTACTGGCGCCGCTGCGGAGCTGAGCTCCCTGTTACCAGGCAGCTCCCTGTTACTAGGCAGAAGGGGGCACAGATCAGCTTTGCGCGGGCTGCGCAGACCACGCCCCTGGCACGGCCGTGCTTCTTCTCTTCACTTCACCTCAGAGATCACCATTGTTCTGAGGTGGATCGTTCACCGCAGCGTCTGTGAGTGGCCCTGTGGGCCTGATTTATTTCTTCTTTTCTTTATCTGTTAAGTCTTATTGTAGGGACTTATGGGTCTCTCTCTGTCTTTTAGGTAAAAGTTATCCTGGAGGATCTTCTGTAGTATTGGAAGGTCTCTCCTGATCCTGGGTCCCTGGGTCCATTTTAGCATCACAAATCCTCCCACTCGGGACATTAAAGGGGCATCCCGGGTTGCCTAACTGGCGTAATTCCCTGGGTCATAGCGACCACTCAAAATTCACCTTATGGAGGCATCCCCGGATACTGGGACTGGGACCCCTTCGGGGCATCCCAAAAAGTGTATGTTGTGTGGGATTTACTGGGGATGATGTGTTACTGTGTATACCATGTGCACAGCAAACTATTACGCGGCAGTCCGAACCCCAAGCGTCGGGGTCAGCACAGCCGGCCACCTCAACTCCCCCTCCCGCCTTGACTCGTGCCCCGTGTGACGTGGTCATGGGCAGGGATCTGCAATCCGAGATGTGTGCCAGATTGGCTAGCCTTGAGAAAATGCTCTCTAGCTCGGTCGCCCGTAAGGCTCCGTCTAAGAGAAAGCATTTGTCGCCGGCTCCGCCGGTGGATGATCTTGATGACAGAGATAATCTGGATTGGTCTGATTATCCCCAGCTAGAGGAGGGGGAAGTTGATGAGGGTTCAGAATTTTCGGATGATGAGCAGTCTGCTGGCGCTGATGCCGAGCTTTCTGATTTAGGGAGATCCTTGGACTCTCCTCACGCTCTGTCTCTCATGCTGGAAGTTCTGAATATTTCCCCTCCCGAGGAGGCGTCACAGCAGAAAGGTGAATTGTTTGAGGAATCCAGGCCGCGCCTGGAGTTTCCTACGCAACGCCATTTTGATAGAATCATTGACAAGGAATGGGATAGGCCGGCTCGGCTCCCTGGCATCCCTCAGGGGTGGGATAGGAAATATCCCTTTCCTTCTGAGGCGATCAAGCGCTGGGCATCTCCCCCCGAGGTGGATGCACCGGTTTTGGGGTTGTCTAACTCCTCGGTGTTAAACAGACCTGATTGTTCCACTCTCAAAGATGGAGAGGATAAACATATTGATCAGATGGCTTCTCATGGCTTTACTAGCATTGGGTCGGCCATCCGGCCTGTGTGCGCTTCGGAGCTAATGGTGTTGGCCACCAGGTCTGTGGTCAGGGACCTGTTGACTTCTTCCGGGCTTCGTCCTGGTAGTAACGAGTTCCTTAGCCTTAAAAGGTGCGAGTTGTTTCTATCCTTTGTGTTGACCGCCTTGGATGATACTTTGATGATGTGTGGTAGGACTTCGGCTCTGCTTGTGGCTATTCGGCGGTCGGTGTGGCTGCGCCAGTGGGCGGCCGATTTTATGTCCAAAAAATCACTGACGGCCTTACCCTTTGTTGGTCTACGGCTCTTTGGAGAGACATTGGACTCTGTCACCAAGGGTGGTAGGTTACCTCAACGTAAGAAACAACGCCGCCCCTTTCGGGGGGCGCCTGCCTTTAACCCCTCCTTTCGGGGGGCCAGATCTGGCAGGGGTTCTGCATTTCCCTCTTCCAGAGGAGATTTCGGAAACAGGGGCAGAGGACGTGCCCGTTCTGGATACAGTTGGGGCTCTAAGCCCAAACCGGCTGCTAAGCCGGCTCGGCAATGAGGGGGCGCCCTCACCCATGCGGGTGGGGGGACGGCTGCAGCACTTCTCTCAGATCTGGGATCAAGTGGTCTCGGACAGATGGATCCGGGAAGTGGTGTCTTCCGGCTACAAGCTGGAGTTCGAGCTCCGCCCCCCTTCCAGATTTGTCAGGTCTCGGATGCCGTCGGAGCCTCTAGCGGCGCAGGGGCTCCTGGTGGCAGTAGAGAATCTTCTGGACATGGCTGTCATTTGCCCAGTGCCCCCTTCAGATCGGGGCAGGGGCTTTTATTCCAATCTGTTCACGGTTCCCAAGAAGGACGGGTTGGTCCGACCCATCTTGGATCTGAAGTTTCTCAACCGGTTCATCCGGCCGAGGAAATTCCGCATGGAAACGCTGCGTTCGGCCATTCACTCTCTTCGTCAGGGAGACTTTCTGACGTCCATAGACATCAAGGATGCTTATCTACACGTTCCGGTTTTTCCAGCACACCAGAGGTTTCTCAGGTTCGTGGTGGAGGATCGGCACTTTCAGTTTGTGGCACTTCCTTTCGGTCTCACCTCAGCGCCTCGGGTGTTCACCAAGGTGCTAGCGGGGGTGATGGCTCTGCTTAGAGGTCAGGGTATCCGCATCGTGCCCTATTTGGACGATCTACTGATCATGGCCTCTTCCTTCAACCAAGCGGAGTTGGACACCAGAGCGGTGGTGTCCACTCTGGAGAGGTTCGGTTGGGTGATCAACCACCCCAAGTCTTCTCTTTCTCCGTCCAGAATTCTGACCTTTCTGGGAATGTCTCTGGACACTTCACAGGCCAGGGTGTTTCTACCCCAGGCCAAGATTCTTTTGATTCAGGAGTTAGTTCGGCTTCTCTTGTCAACCCCTCATCCGACCATCCGGTTAGGGATGAGGCTGGTGGGGTTAATGGTGGCCTCATTCGAGGCAGTTCCCTTTGCGCAGTTTCACACAAGGACGCTTCAGCTTCATCTGTTGAAGGTTTGGGACAAGTCTCCTCTATCGTTGGATCAGTCCTTCCTGATGACTCCCCGAGTTCGTCGATCCCTGCAATGGTGGCTGGGGTCGGTCAATCTGTTGAAGGGCAGATCTTTTCTGGCTCCGCGTTGGGAAACAGTCACCACGGATGCCAGTCTGTCAGGTTGGGGGGGTGTTTGGAAGGACCTCCAGTTTCAGGGTCTGTGGGGCCCGCAGGAGGCTCACGAGCCCATCAATGTTCTGGAGTTGAGAGCCATCAGGTTGGTTCTGTTTCGCTTGACTCATCAGTTGAGAGGCCTGCCAGTTCAGGTTCGGTCGGACAACAGAACGGCGGTTGCTTACATCAATCACCAAGGAGGGACTCGCAGCAGGAGTGCCCTCAGGGAAGTGTCTTTGATTCTGGACTGGGCAGAGACCCACGTCCCGTGTATCTCAGCAGTCTACATTCCGGGAGTGGAGAACACGGAGGCGGACTTGCTGAGCAGGGCCTCCTCTCGTCAGGGGGAGTGGTCTCTCAGTCCCAAGGTGTTTCGTTCGATATGTCTCAGGTGGGGGGTCCCAGCGGTGGACCTCTTTGCTTCTCGTCACAATCACAAGCTTCCAGTCTTTGTGTCTCTCTCGCAGGATCCTCTGGCTCTGACAGTGGATGCCATGTCTCTAAACTGGAGGGATCTGGGGTTCCTTTACCTGTTTCCTCCGTTCCCAATGCTAGCCAGAGTGCTGCGCAAACTGGCCTTGGATGGTGCGTCGGCGATTCTGGTGGCCCCAAGGTGGCCAAGGCGAGTTTGGTTCGCAGACCTTGTAAGACTGGCAGAGGATCAGTTCGCCCTGCCTCTGCTGCCGGACCTGCTCACCCAGGGTCGGCTGCGCTATCCCAATTTACCATCGCTGGCTTTGACGGCATGGCTGCTGAAACCGCCATCTTGAAGGAAGAAGGTCTTTCTGACGCGGTGATTCAGACTCTTATCTGTGCCAGGAAGCGCTCTTCCTCTTCTATTTACTACAGGACTTGGAGGGCCTATATTGATTGGTGTGAAAGTAGGTCTTTCTCTTGTCGAGAGTTCTCCATTCCTAGAATTTTAGAGTTTCTCCAACATGGTCTAGATCTGGGGCTCCAGCTTAGTACATTTAAAGGGCAGGTTTCTGCCCTGGCGGTGTTCTTCCAAAGGTCTTTTGCACTTCATCCCTTAGTCAAGACCTTTTTCCAAGGTGTTACACATGTTCGGCCTCCTAGGAAGCCTTTTGTTCCAGTTTGGGATTTGAACCTGGTTCTTTCTGCTCTCCAGGGCCCTCCGTTTGAGCCCTTGAATGAGATAGCTTTGTCTTCTCTTACGCAAAAGGTGGCCTTTTTGGTGGCTATCACTTCGGTTAGGCGTGTTTCTGAGTTGGCAGCTTTATCCATTACAGCTCCGTACTTCGAGAAACATCAGGACAAGGTTGTCTTTCGTTTCAAGCAGGATTTTCTTCCTAAAGTGGTCTCGGAGTTTCATTTGAATCAGGACATTGTTTTGCCCTCTCTATGCCCAAATCCCAGCGACGACAGGGAAAGGACATTGCATTCCTTGGATGTAGTTCGTGTTGTGGAACATTATCTGGAGGTTACGTCTTCCTTTCGTAAGACTGATGCTTTCTTTGTGGTGCCCTGCGGGCCTAGGAAAGGTTTGGCTCCTGCCAAATCTTCCATTAGTAAATGGATTCGTCAGGCCATCATTGGGGCCTACTCTGCCAAGGGGAGGAGTCCCCCTTTTCGTGTTACTGCTCATTCTACTCGTGCAGTTGGTGCGTCCTGGGCTTTTCAGCACCAGGCTTCTGTTGAGCAAGTTTGTAAGGCCGCTACCTGGTCTTCTGTTCACACCTTTTCCAAGTTTTACAAGGTTGATGTTCGGGCATCAGCGGATGCTGTTTTTGGCCGCAAAGTTTTGCAAGCTGTTGTGGTTTAAGGTTGTGCATTGTTGCCTAGTTTTGGATCCCCGCCCTTGTTATGGACACTGCTGTTGGATGTCCCACATGTTATGGATTCTTGAAGCGGGGTGTGTGACATACTAAGAATAATACCATTTTGTGAATACTCACCTTGTAAAATGGGTATTATGAGTATGTCACACACCCCGCTTCAACCCGCCCTTTTGTATTCTGGATCCTCTTTATTGCGAACTTTGCGTGGTTGTTGTTTATATTTGCCTCTTCCTGGTCCCTTACCTTACTGCTTCTGTATACTGGGTAGTGAGTGGGAGGTCCCAGGTATTTATGGATCAGGGAGGGGCTTTCTTTTGCTATCATCTCTGCAGGAACGCCCTCTTCAGGACGATATTACCCACATGTTATGGATTCTTGAAGCGGGGTGTGTGACATACTCATAATACCCATTTTACAAGGTGAGTATTCACAAAATGGTATTTTTTTACTACTACTAATTTGCACCGATGTGGCATTGTATTGGAATACATGCTTGATAAATCAGGCCCTAAGAGAGGGCTACAATTCAGTGTCCTGACCCCAGGAGTGGCATCAGGGAATCAGCCATCATTTGGCACAGGTTTGCAAAAGGTAGGTACACTTAAACTGGACCAGTTTAATGAGTATTGATCCTGCAGTCAACTAATCAAACAAGCTCAGGGGGCATCCAGAATGCTGGAGTCCCCCCCACAACGCCCTTAATAATCACCTTCAATACGAGCCAGCACCGAAAAAGAAGTCCTGTGATTGGCCGCCGGGTGGTCACAGGGGCCATGGTCACATCCTCGGCGCCGGCCACCGGAACAACCTGTCCCTGTGACCTGGCCACTGGAATTTCCTGGTGCTGGCACGTAGTGAAGGTGAGAATTATGGGTGTTCTGGGCGATTATGTTCGGGGGTTCAGCATTTTGGATGCCCTCCCAAGCTTATTTTAATTAGCTGACTGCAGGGTCAACATCCGTTAAAGAAAAAATGGTGTTGGTCCGGTTTAAGTGTACCTTTCCTTTGCAAACCTGCACTGCAAGAAACACAATGACTAAAACATTAGGGTGTTGGTCTGGTTTAAACTTACTGTACATATTTACAACGTGAATTCCCAAAAAGTTGGAGAACTGCACTGTGTAAAATGTAAAGTGTTTTTTTTTTTTTAATGAGATAGAAAAACATTCAACTTCTGATATGTGTTCTATGATATATTGGGAATAAAATACTGTTACAGGAGATTTTGAAATAATTGCATTCTTGTTTTCCATACATTTTGCACCATATTCCAACCTTTTGGGAAATTGGGGTTGTGCGCTAGTTTCATTTTGTTCCAATTCTCCTCTCACTTCTACACTGCAGCCTCACCTGGCGAAGTGCTTCGAGAACATCCGACACCTGGACATCAAATACCCCATCAAAAGCCCCCCTGAGGTGGAGATGATTATATCAGCAGAAGGAGAGATGATCCGCATGCCTAAGTATATCTGAGCTTTTTATTAGCCGTTCTCATTGCAGGAGACGCGTCGCTAATAGCTTTGTGCTGCTTTGTGCAGGAATGTCCGGGTCCGGGGCCCCGTGGAGCAGTGGCTGGGGAACGTGGAGACCGGAATGTTTGATGTGGTGAAAAGGTAGGTTTTTACCTTCCTGCTGGTGAAGCACTTACAATGCCTTTACTACCATAGTGATTATTTATACAGAGCCTGTTAATACTGGGCACAGTGTAGTGTCCTTACTTTTTGCATTTTTTTATTTGTTACAGATTTTTGTTTTATTTTTGAATGCCAGCAAAAAATCAATTCAGTAAACTTGCTTAAAATATGTCATGAAAACTGTTTTATGCTTTATTTTAAAATAAGACATGAGTTAAATATATAAATGGCCAATACAAAAATATGGCGAAACACTATTTCAGGTCCTCCCTAAAGACAAGGGGGGGGCACAATTCCTTCGACTGAAAAAAAAGAAATTCAGTCTCCGGAGCCGACAATCATTCTTTACCATAAGAACTATAAATCATGTGGAATAGCCTCCCACAGAAGCTTGTTACAGCATCAACCGCTGACAGCTTCAAAAAAGGATCAGGTGCTTATTTAGAAGAAAATAAAATAAGGCAGTGCACGCTCTCCATTGTAAACAATAAGGTACCATCTGCCGAATAACATAGTCATAGCAAGCGGCTCTCATCAGACGAGAGCCTGCGCATGCGCCGTTGGAGTGGGGAAACATTCGTTTTTATGGGCGCCCTGGGGGTCTCATACAGCGGGCCATCCCGATACAGGATGCCCCAAGGAAAAGCTGGGTTTTGTTCAGCTTTAAATTAGGTTTACAGCTGCAGGGTCCTCATACCTCTGGAGTGTGAAAATTCTAGATGTTAATAAGTATGCGCCATTTTATTCATTTAGAAACTCCTGTTTTCCTTTGAATTACACCTTATTTTATCTCATGCCTTTCTAAAATAAAGCATCAAATGGCCATTATGTTCATGAGATATTTTAAATTGGACCAAAACCCAGCTCTATAAGATTCCTGGGCTGATCGATTCCCTCCCCCCAGAGCATCCAAAATCGCTGTGTGAAACCCCCTAGGTCGCCCCGTTCACTTACTTTTTTGCCGGCACAACAGTCCATGCATGGGCCGCAACCCAGCTATCCCTCTAGCAGGGCACATGCCCGTGCCGGCCATTCACAAATGGACACGCTCCCTGTTAGAGGGAAGTGGGGATGCGGCCGCCAGCGCGCTCGGAGCTGCTTGCTTTAGATATCGTCTTGGATGGCATGTCAGCGGCTCAGAGCGCGCTGATTGGAAGAGCGACCGCGCAATGCTCCGTAGGTGAGTTTCTTCAGGCGATCTGGGGGGTTTCACACAGCAGGGCACCCCTGATCGGGATTCCCTGGGGGAAGGACCAAAACCCAGGATAGTCAAAGACATTTTGATAACACTATCCCTATTTTCTCACAGGCTGGTCAGGGCCGGAGTACAGGATTGGGGACAATCAGATTTTAAGAAATGGATGCTAACCCACCCAGGGCAAGTTGTCCTTGTTGTGGTAAGTACAGTTTTTTTGCTTTTGCTTCAGATGTTAAAGTGTACCTATACCCCAGTCCAGTGCCCCAAAACAGCCTGTGTTTCTTTTTTTTTTTTAACTAAAGCCTTTGCTCAATATTTATAAAAACACTAACCGGAGACAGCATGATGGTGAATGGCAGCCATATGCTAATTAGTTCAGTTGACTAAACCAACACATAATGGCAGAAAGATACATAATGGCAGTTAGGTTGAAGTGCTCCCCAATGCTGAGCTGTGTACTGTAACATTGGAAAGCACCAGGGGGCAGGGCCGCTCGGCCATGTGGCTGTCTGCATCCAGTTCCTATTGTTATGAATATTGGGCAAAGGCTTCAGTAACAAAAAAAGAAACACAGCCTGTTTTGGGGCTCTGGGCTGGAGATAGAAGGTGGCGACATGGACTTCCTTTCTGGGTATAGGATCAAGAATTTAAAAAATAATAGAACAAATTGAAAAATTGCTTCGCATTGCACCCTGGAGTTGCAAGCAGCAGAAGCAGGAGCCCAAGCATAGCTTGAAAGACACTGGAGTTGGCAGCAGGAGCCCAAAAATTGGCTGAATGACACCCTGGAGTTGCAAGCAGCAGCAACAGGAGCCCAAACATAGCTTGAAAGAGACACTGGAGTTGGCAGCAGGAGCCCAAAAATTGGCTGAATGACACCCTGGAGTTGCAAGCAGCAGCAACAGGAGCCCAAACATAGCTTGAAAGAGACACTGGAGTTGGCAGCAGGAGCCCAAAAATTGGATGAATCACACCCTGGAGTTGCAAGCAGCAGCAGCAGGAGCCCAAACATAGCTTGAAAGAGACACTGGAGTTGGCAGCAGTAGCCCAAACATTGTCTGAATGACACCCTAGAGTTGCAAGCAGCAGCAGCCCAAACCTAGCTTGAAAGAGACACTGGAGTTGGCAGCAGGAGCCCAAAAATTGGCTGAATGACACCCTGGAGTTGCAAGCAGCAGCAACACATAATGGCAGTTAGGTTGAAGTGCTCCCCAATGCTGAGCTGTGTACTGTAACATTAGAAAGCACCAGGGGGCAGGGCCGCTCGGCCATGTGGCTGTCTGCATCCAGTTCCTATTGTTATGAATATTGGGCAAAGGCTTCAGTAACAAAAAAGAAACACAGGCTGTTTTGGGGCTCCGGGCTGGAGATAGAAGGTGGCGACATGGACTTCCTTTCTGGGTATAGGATCAAGAATTTAAAAAATAATAGAACAAATTGTAAATTTGCTTCGCATTACATATTTTTGTCATTTACATCTTAACTTTGGATGAAAAAATATGAACGCTTTACTTTTTTTTTATTATTCCAATTTCTGTAGCTCACACCCCTCCACTGACAGCCCCTTCCTCCTTATTCCCTGACTAATAAAGTGGACCAAAAGAGGCCCTTGAGTCTATAAGACTTCAGGTCTGCCTGATTCCCTCCTCCCCATGGCATGCAGACGTGAGATGCCCCACTGTGTGAGTCCCCTGTAAAACTTACCTTCTAGCCAATCCAACAGCACATGCGGGAGCCACGGCCACTGTTCGCTTTACCTTCAGCAGGGTGCGTGCCCTTGCCAGGCATTTGTGAATGGTTCTGCATGGTTGCCTTTGGTTGGACTCGACCCTTAGCCGAATCTTAGCCAATACTGCCGAGCGCGCTGATTAGATAAGAGCCCACGCATACGCTGTAGGACTGGGGAAAGGTTAGTTTTACTGGGTGACCTGGGGGTTTCACACAACGGGGCATTCCGAATCGGGGTGCCCTGGAGACAAGGACCAAAACCCAGCATAGTCAAAATCTCAGGTTGCTTTCGGTTGGACTTGACCCTTAGCCAAGTCTTAGCCGATACTGCTGAGCTTGCTGATTAGACAAGAGCTTTGGGGTGAATTGGGGTGCCCTGGAGGCAAGGACCAAATCCCAGGATAGGCAAAATTTTAGGTTTTGGTCCACTTTAAAGTGGACGAAAACCTATAGAGATCGGCCCTGGTATCTATAAGGTTCCAGGGACGCTTGATTCCCTTTCCCGGGGGCATCCAAAATTGGAATGCCCCACTGTGTGAAACCCCCAGGTCGCCCATAAACTCACCTTCTTTTACGGGTCCAGTGGCACATGTGCGAGCAGCGGCTGCATCCCCTCTGTCCCTCTAGCAGGGCACGTCCTGCGCCAGGCATTTGTGAATGGCACGCTCCCTGTTAGAGGGTAGCCTCGCCTTAAACTAGTGCTTAGATAAAGGGGTGGGAGTAGATCCGAGCGCGCTGATTGGATGAGAGGCCGCGCATGCGCCGTAGGGCTCGGAAGAGGTGAGTTCATTCGGGCGACCTGGGGGATTTCACATAGTGGGGCACCCCCGATCAGCCTAGTCCTTCCCCTGATCAAGGACCAAAACCCAGGATAGTCAAAATCTCAGGTTTTGTTCCACTTTTAACCAGACCTTCCGCATGATTTAATGAAAAGCCCAAACCCTTAAAAAACTATTCCCCAGCATCTAAGATTAATATATTTCAAGTTTTTAGTCACTTGCTTATTATTCTTTCCCCCACCGGGCTGTAACTCTGTTCAGGATGCTAGGATACGGGCGCCGCCATCTTCCCTCAGAAGAATCACACATACTGAGGAGAGCGGGATAAAGTTCAGGGGGTGGGGTTATAGCTGTGTTTTACACAGAAAGAACAGAACTGGAGTCAGGGAAAGGACAGCAATCCCAGAATGCAGAACAACACAGTCAGAAGACACTTCCTGGCAGCCTTTGCAGGCTGCTTCATGAGCCGCCATCTTGGATGTTTAAAGGCTCATAACATGCAGTAGATGCAGGTAGGATGGTTTTTAATGTGAGCAATCTGCATGTACAGTATTCTGAATCAGATGGTTGTATAGCGATCTTTCCCTTGTAAAAGCTCAGTGCCTGGCCCGTGTAAGTTAGAGAGAAATGCTGGGGATAATCGTTATCCGATAGCTGAACTCACCAATACTGTGTGTCATCCATAAAGCTGATTATTCAGTCCATCACAACAGTGGAATACAGCAAAATGAATGGATTTCAGTATCATGTGGTCAAAAGACGATGCTTTGATAGAATAGCATGCAGGGTAACATGTGTGTCTCATACATCAGGCAGAAAGACAATGAATAATGAAACAGGAAATGTTCACTGGAGAGCATGGGAGTGGTTTAGACAAAGGAAAATGAGTCATAGTCCTGAAATACAAGTGCAATATCCAAAAGGTCCAAAGATGGCAGCATAACTGACTATAGAAATGTCCATAGAACAGCAATACAGGAATTAACTATGTAGATTCCATACATAATAACGAAATATTAACTGTGTAACAGCACATACAGGGTGGGGGAAACATATAAGATAGGCTCTTATTCAGGGTGAAGGTCCGCTTTAAGGCTGCTCTAAAAGAACAGTATTTTAATTAGTTCATTCTTTTTGATTTGCTTCCTATTTTAGAGCCAAATAATGTTCAACAAGGATTGTATACGAGGATTTTCTGCGGCTGAACCAGAGAAGGAACTGCGGACTGTCTTATCCAATCTGGTTAATCAACTGCATGAGCTGGCTGACATGGCTCTGGAGATCCCCCTTCCCCATCAGAAGACAACACTGGAAGCACTACTGACCATCTATGTGCACTGCAGAGATGTCCTGACCCAGATGATCAATAACAAAATCTTTGCCTTGGATGATTTTGAGTGGACAAGGTGAGTCTTGAAGTTTTTTTAGGTTTGAACTTGCACAAGTTCTAGAACACTCACACAGGTAATTTCCGCTCGTCATTTCAGGCAGCTTCGCTATGAGTGGAATGATCAGAATAACTCATGTTATGTAGTTCAGGGTAACGCCTCCTTCATCTACGGCTACGAATACCTGGGTTGCTCCTCCCGACTTGTTATAACCCCTCTCACTGACCGCTGCTGGCTGACCCTGACCGGCGCTCTGGACTTACACCTTGGAGGATCTCCAGCTGGACCAGCCGGCACTGGGAAAACAGAGACGGTCAAAGATCTTGCCAAGGTAAGTCACCCAAGAACTAACTATACATATGCATGTAGCAGTTGTTAACTTAAAGTGGACCAAATCCACCCTGGAATCTTTGAGACTCCAGGGCAGGCATACACGCTGCTGTGTAAAACCCCTGAGGTCACCTGGAAACTCACCTTCTTTCTCAGTCCAACGGGGCATGTGTGGGCTGTTGCGCATGTGCGGGCGCATCCCCCGAAAAGGGGTAGGAATACTTTTTAATGGCATTGTATATATATGGTGAAACTCTCCTGTAGAATTGTTTTTGAATATATCCAGTCCAGGTCGTCCCAGAAGTGATGACAGTTGGGTAACTCACTGCAAGATCCGGAGCTGTAACTCCTCCCGGTCCCCTATAAAAAGAGCTGTCTCCATAGAATTCCCAGAATGCCAAAAAGCAGTAAATGAGACAGGCCGGGAGGTCAATAAACCATGTTAACTCACATAGCTTCAGCATGTACTCTCTCCAACAAAAAACTAAGAACAATGGTCCAATACAAAAATCACCATAACAGGCAAACAAGAGATAATGAAACAAGGGCGGGGGTGGGACGACCGGGACTGGATATATTCAAAAACAATTCTACAGGTGAGTTTCACAGAATTTTCACTATATCCAGTCCAGGTCATCCCAGAAGTGATGACAGTTGGAACATCCAAAAGCAGTGTCCATTTAGGGCAGGATCCCCAGTGCGGAACAGCAAGTAGTTTATCTCACTACCGCCTGAAGCACCTTTCGGCCAAAAGCAGCATCAGCTGAGGCCCTAACATCAACCTTATAAAACTATGTAAAGGTATGAACAGACGACCAAGTAGCGGCCTTACAAACTTGTCCAACAGAGGCTGGGTGCTGAAAGGCCTAGGAAGCACCAATAGCTCTAGTAGAATGAGATGTAACACGAAAAGGGGGTTCCTTCCCCTTGGCAGAATATGCTTGCACCACCGCCTGTCTAATCCACTTACTAAGAGTGGACTTGGCCGGAGGCAAACCCTTTCTGGAACCTTCAGTGAGAACAAAGAGCGAATCCAACTTCTTAAGGGCTCTGACCACATCCAAGGCATGAAGGGTCCTTTCTTTAGAATTAGACGGTTCTGGACACAGGGAAGGCAATACAACTTCCTCATTAAGATGAAAGGGAGAAACGACCTTAGGCAAAAAATCAGGTTTAAAGCGAAAAACCACCTTATCTTTATGCCGCTCAAAGTAAGGAGGCTTCATACAAAGAGCGGCCAGTTCTGACACACAGCGCACCGAGGTGATAGCCACCAAAAAGACCACCTTTAGGGTCAAGACAGACAATGCAGCGTCGCTCAAAGGGGGGACCCTGGAGAGCAGAAAGCACCAAATTCAAATCCCACACCGGTAATACAGGCTCACGCGGTGGACGTACATGGGTAACTCCTTGGAAAAAAGTCCTGATCAGTCTATGATTGGCAAAGGATCTTTGGAAGAAAATGGCCAAGGCCGAGACCTGGCCCTTGAGGGTGCCCAGCTGTAGACCCAAGTCTAAACCGTGTTGTAAAAATTCCAAAATCCTAGAAATAGAAAAAGTGCGACAAGGGAAACTCTTGGATTCACACTAAGAAATGTAAGCATGCCAAACTCTGTAGTAAACCATGGAAGAAGACTTCTTCCGCGCCTGAATCATGGTATGCAAAACCGCGGCCGACAGCCCCTTTTCCGTTAGGATTGATGTTTCAATAGCCAGGCCGTCAAAGCCAGCGTCTGTGAATTGGGGTGCTGCAGCGATCCCTGAGTGAGAAGCCCTGGGTCGTCGGGCATGATGTAACTATCGACTGACATCTGAACTATGTCCGCGAACCAACTCCGCCTCTGCCAGCGAGGAGCCACCAGGATGGTTGGTACCCCCTCCTGGGCTATCTTGCGCAGCACTCGGCCCAGGAGTGGAGACTGAGGAAATGCATAAAGGAGCCTGAACTCCATCCACGGAATAGCAAGAGCAGCTGTGGTGAAAGCCAGAGGATCTCTTGACAGGGAGACGAACCTTGGAAGCTTATGATTGTGTCTGGATGCAAACAGGTCCACTTCCGGCTGACCCCAGCGGAGACACAAAGCGTGAAAGATCTTGTTGCTGAGAGACCACTCCCCCAGACGAGAAGTCCCCCTGCTCAGGGAGTCTGCCTCCTGGTTTTCTACCTCAGGGATGTAAACCGCCGAGATGCAGGGAACATTCTCCTCGGCCCAAATCAGAATCTGGGACACCTCCTGAAGGACTCGCCCTGGTGATTGATGTAGGCAACAGCCGTCTGATTGTCCTAGCGGACCTGAATCGCACGACCCCTTAGATGGGGAGTCAATTGGATAAGCACCAACCGAATCGCTCTCAGCTCCAAAAGATTGATGGGTAAGTGGGCCTCCTGCGACCCCCACTGACCCTGGAACTTCAGTGCCAAAAACCTCCCCAGCCGGTCAGACTGGCGTCCGTGGTAACTATCTCCCACCGGGGAGTCAGAAAGGACTTGCCCACCAACAAATTGCTGGAGTCCAACCACCACAAGAGGGACTGTCTGACCATGGAGGGCCAGTGAAAATTCCTGATCCAGGGACTCCTGCGTCCGGTCCCAACTGGTCAACAGATTCAATTGAAGAGGTCTCATGTGGAACTGGGCGAAGGGCACTGCCTCGAAGCAGGACACCATGAGGCCCACCAGCTTCATCCCCAGATGGATAGATGATCGCTGACAAGCCAGTAGGGCCTGCACCTGCGTCTGGAGGCCCTCCACCTTCAGCTGGGGGAGGAATATCTTGACCTGAGAGGTGTCCAATGTCATGCCCAGGAAGGACCTCACCATTGAGGGAGTGATAGAAGACTTGGGGTAATTGATTTCCCATCTGAAATCCTCGAGAGTGGATAACACCATCCAGGTGTTCGCTCTCAGCCTGCGGAAGGGACTGAGCCGCAATTAGCAAATCGTCCAGATAAGGAAGAACACGAATGCCCCGGTTCCTCAGGATGGCCATGATGCATGCCAGCACCTTGGTGAACACACGGGGAGCTGAGACTATCCCGAACAGTAGTGCCACAAACTGGTAATGCTGATCCTCCAGCACAAACCGCTGGAGCTTCTGATGCCCCTGAAGAATCGGGATGTGCAGATAAGCATCCTTGATGTCCACCGTGGTCATGAAGTCGCCGGGCCTAAGCGAGCTCACCGCGGACAATAAGGTCTCCATGCGGAAATGTCTTACTCTGACAAACTTGTTGAGTCCCTTCAGATCCAAGATAGGTCGCAGCGTTCCGTCCTTCTTGGGCACCATGAACAGATTGGAGTAGAACCCTCGCTCCCGTTCCTGGCGAGGCATGGGACAAATCACGCCTGATAGCAGAAGGCTCTGAACGGCCACCTTTAGGCCCTGCACCGTCAAGGCGTTCTGATAAATCCGCGACCGAAGAAATCTTGAGGGTGGCCAAACTGCCAGCTCTGTTTTGTACCTGGAGGACACCACCTCCTGAATCCAACGATCCGAGACGTGCTGTCTCCATATGTGAGGAAATAGCAGCAGCCGTCCCCCCACCTGGATGGGTGAGGGCGCCTCCTTATGCCTGAGAGGGCTTGGCAGGGGGTTTGGATTTAGCTCCCCAGGAGGGATTGGGTCAACCGCGAGACCTACCTCGTCCCCAGGAATCTCTGCGGCCACCTGAAAATGAAGAGCCTCTTCCTCCTCGAAAGGAGCGATAGGCAGAAGAACCCCGAAAGGGTCTCGCGGGCTTCCGTCGCTGAGGGAGTCTTCCGTCCTTGGCCAGAAGGTCCAGACGCTCCCTAGTGAGCGACTTCTTGGCTGCAGCGTCAGCCGACCACTGCCGCAGTCAGAACAAGCAACGAAGCGCAACAAGCAGAGCCGAAGCCCTGGCGCCAAGCCGGACACTATCGTCCATGGCCGAAACAACAAAAGCAATAAAATCCACACAGGCTTTGAGGTCTTTATACTCCTCCGCCGCTTGCGAGATTTGGCAAAATCAATAAGGCGCCGCACCTTCTTCCTGATGGCCAAAGATACAATGGCCACGGCACAGACAGGGTGAAGCCCAGCACCCACAAAGGTAAACACATGACAAGCCAGCCATGCGCCTGTCAGCAGGGTCGCGTAAGGAAGCAGTATCAGATGACGGCATAGCCATAGTGTTGGATAACCTCGAGACAGGGGCATCCACATCGGGATGACGGGACCAGAGGCGGATCAGCTCCTCAGGGAAGGGATACCGCCTGTCCAGACATTTAGGCACCAATGGCAATTTATTAGGTCTTTCCCATTCCTTAAACACCATATTGGAAAAGTGGGCCTGTTCTGGGAAGACAAGCCTCTGTCTCTCAGGCCGGAATAAATCACCCTGCTTCCTTTTAGCCGCTTTAGGAGGGACAATATGCAAAGTCTCAAACACAGAAGACAGCAACTTCTCAGTGTCGTCAGGGAGCCACATATCCTTGCGCCTGGATAGAACCAGGCTCGCTGTCATAGCCAACCGCATGATCCCCTGAGGGAATCCTTAAACAGCTCTCCTTCCTCCATGGAGTCCCGACCTCCAAAAAGATCATCATCAGCAAAATCCGAGTAACCCGGCTCGATGTGCCGCTTCTTACTCGTGGCCTTCCCAGTAGCCGTGCGGGATAACTGTCTCTCCAGGCTGGCCACCCGGTAAGCCAAATCGGCTTGGGACCCCCTGCTGGCTTCCCCCTCGCTGAGGGCTGAATGCAGTAATGGGGGAGTTGGTGAGGCTGCAGGCAAAGGAGGGCTAGGGGCAGGGACGCCCGCCCTATCATGCTCCAACAATACGCTCCTGGCGCAAGTGACACAAACCGTGCTGAGTCCGCCCAGGGCGGCAGGTACCGCACATGGGGCAGAGCTTCACCCACCCAGAGGGGGCCCCTTGTTCATTAATCCCAGAAGCCTCCATTATGGTGATAAAAAAAATACAGGTTACAAGGCACTAACGACCCAAACCTAAGTGACCCCCAATTTAGTTCCTCTTTTTAGTAATCCCTCTTTAAGGGGAGAGGGTGCGGAGAGAGGGGGGTGTAGGAGACCGGGAGGAACCACAACCCTCAGCTGGCAATGGAAAGGGGGGCCTACCTAGAAGACACAAACGAAAGGATTCATGAGCGTCCCACAGCACATGCACATAAAAATCCAACAGAGAAATAAACGAGCGGCGAGGTAGCGGGGGGTCCGGGAGGCAGGGACCAGAAGCACAGGCAGGAGTGGCGAAAATGGAGGTCGTCAGCCGTGGGGACCCTCAGCAGGATCCGCAAATGACACAGTGAGCAGCAAGGGAAATGGCGCCCGAGCGCAGCAAGGCCGAACATCGAGGGGCGGGCCACGCAGCAATGACGCAAAACGCATCACTGCGCTGCCCCGCCCCCTGCTGCGGGCGCGAAAAGAGGTGCCCGCAGAAGATGGAGGGGAAGGAGAAGAGGTGAGGGAACGAGGGAAGGTGAGTATGCACAGCTGCCAGCAACAACAAAGTCTGAGGTGAAAAAGCTAGTGGGCACAGATAAGGGCATAAACCCCGGGCAATTAGGTGGTTCCTTCCCCCCAATAGGCTCACCATCGCCTATGGCCGGCTACCCTTTAGGGGAGGGTCTGCGGCCCAGAGCCTAGCTCTGTGAACGTCCGACCTTGGCGTTCTCCCTACCTTCACCTGTCCCGTCAGCCAAGGCTGGGAGGCATAAATGGGTCCACGGGAACAGTGGTAATAGGGGTGCAGCGGCCGACAGGCTCAAAATGCCCCGCTCGGCTGCAGTATCCACTTATACAAAATAGCAGGCACAGCTTTGAATATTGATAACTGAGCGTGCTGCCTGACCTTCAAGCTACTAGAGCATGGGCCAAACCAAATTGACAAGGGTCATAAGAAAGGGGCACAACTCCACAAATTCCATAAAATAAAAATATTTTATTAAATGTTACACTATAGCAAAAATAAAAGCACACATGCAACACAAAGACACTGTTAAAATCAATTAATCCACTATTCCTGTGATGCTAAAATACTTAGCAATCCATATTATAGAAGACCACAAGGTTTCAAAAATTACAAATAGAAATCAGTATTAAATAGCTCCACAATTAGCCCAAGAAAAAAAAAAAAAAAATATATATATATATATATATATATATATATATATTTCTTTATATATTTCTAATTACTCAAGTGAGTGTTTAATTACTCCACTTTGTGAAAAAAATAAAGTATAAAAAGGTAATTACTACAAATAATTCATCAAGACCATAAAGCTGTGCAATCAATCAAATCTAAAGTGCAAATCCTAGATAAGGAGGCTCTATTCACCAAGTAAAGCAGGGGATGAGACCCCCAATGTAAACCCAATACACAAAAGTGCTGTTAGTGCCGGGCTGTATAAGGAAGTTAAGGTAGTAAGCAATCACTGGAAAGAAAAAGTAAAGATCATACTGTCCTTGTGGTCAAACTGCAGTATCCAGAGAGAGTATCCAAGACGATCCTCGCAGCAGTACTGCAAGATGAATTCTGGGAATTCTATGGAGACAGCTCTTTTTATAGGGGGCCGGGAGGAGTTACAGCTCTGGATCTTGCAGTAACTGCGCCACCTGGTGGCGGACTACCAACTGTCATCACTTCTGGGACGACCTGGACTGGATATAGGGAAAATAAATGTGATTGCTACAACAATGGTAACTATTGTCCAATCAGTACAATCCCTATTGAATCGCAGACACAATCACATCACAAAAGCATGGATTAATTTCTTATCTGGTGGTGAAATTGTGTAGCTTATAGTGTGTTGCAATTCATTCATTCACATTTCAGAATGTTGGGCAACTGGATACAGGGCCGGATTAAGAGCATCCCGGGCCTGGTGCTGAAGAAAGCAAACAAAAAGAGATAGTGAAAATAGATGTGGAAAATAAATATAGAGAGGAGGAAAGAAAGTAGGGGGTGAGAGAGAGAGAGAGAGAGAAGGAGAAAGGGAGTGATACAATGAACAGAATGAAAGAGTGAAAATAGATGTGGAAAATAAAGAGAGGGAATCAAATATAGAGAGAAGGAAAGAAAGTAGGGGGTGAGAGAGAGAGAAATGAGAGAAGGAGAAAGGGAGTGACACAAGGAACAGAATGAAAGGGTGTGAGTAGGTGAAGGAATGGGAGGAAGTGAGAGAGAGAGAAAAAGAATGGTGAAAGAAGGAAAGAAAGTAGGGGGTGAGAGAGAGGGAGAAAGGGAGTGACACAAGGAACAGAAAGAAAGGCTGAGAGTAGGTGAATGAACGAGAGCGAGGGAGGGAGAGAGAGAAAGAAAAAGAATGGTGAAAGAGAAAGAGTGAGAGAAGGAAAGAAAGTAAGAGAGCAGGACTGACAGACAAGACAGGGTGCTGCTTGGGAGGGGGGTATATGTGGGTCCCCAGACACCCCCTTGGCTAGATGCAGGTGCAGCTCCTGCCTCCCATCCACCAATCAGAGCGCGAACTTCACTTTCCGGGGAAGGAGGCAGGTTGCCATGGCTCCGGACCGTCACTTTAGGAAAGTTACCTTGTTGTAGGCTCCCCAGGATAGAAGCCGGGCGGGAAGTGCAGCGACATTTCCATGTCAGGACTGTTAGGAAGTCCGCCAGGCTGCGCTCCCAGCGCAATGCGCACTCTCACGGATGGGGGAGTTCTCCTCAGCTCGGAAGGAACGGCCCATATCAGCTCCCGTACTGTCAAAGCGGAGCGTCCGATTGGTCGGCCAAACAACTGGCATGATGTCAGCGCCTGGGCGGGGAATGGGCGTGGTTGGTGTGTACGAGCTGCTCCAGACGCTGGGCGGGGTGAGTTAGTGTTGGCACGTGCGGGAGCCGCCACCTCTCCTCAGCGGAGTCCCGGGTCCTCATCCTTCTTCATAGCCCAAGCCGGGCGTCTGCGCGGGCCACGTTTGCAGGCTGCTGGGCCTGTTTTTAACGTAGGGGCCTGGAGCGGCAGCTCCGTCCGCCCCTACGTTAATCCGGGCCTGACTGGATACAGTGTGTCCTGCGTAACAGTTAATGTGTTGTGTTGTGAATAGTAAAGTCAATGTCCAGACTGGGCTAAGAACAAAAGCTAAAAAAAAAACAACATAGACTGTCCTTTTTAATTCTAGCTGCATATGCAAATGATCCACTTTGCGGTTTACAGTCTACTACAGCTGTAAGTAGAGCATAAAGTCACTGTAGAGGAAGTTATTTATTAAGAGAAGAGCACCCAATAAACCACAAGGACTAGGGCAACAAACTAACAAACTAGGACCAATGTAATATTATTTTGACAGTCTTTGACCATTGCAGAGATTAATTTGGGATCACTTCCTACTACTACTGGAGTCATGAATTTTATTTAAAGTGATCCATATGTCAAAATAGACTTTTGGATCGCTAGTATTGACCTGCACTTTATCCAAGGTGCATCTCGATTTGTGTTGTACAGCGGGTTCAATCATATCAGAAAGCCAGGGCTATACAGTTACCTTACTTCTGCTCCCCCTGGTGGCTGTCAAGTTGGAATCCCTTGCTCCCTCTTCTGTGCACGCCACCACCGGCAAAATCAGGCAAAGCATTAGGTTCACCAGGGTGTGCATGTGCATAGCAGAGAGATGTAGGGGCCTGGATATAACTATTAATTAACTAATAAGAATCCTTTAAATAGAGTTAACCATACCTAAACCATACTTAAAGTGGACCAACACCCAGGATTTTCACTATCCTGGGTGTTGGTCCACTTCTGCGGGGCACCCCAATCGGGGGTGCCCCGCCGTGTGAAACCCCCCAGAAAGCCCCCAAAAACTTACCTCACCGCCGACGGACAAGCTGAGGCCGCCGCCGCCTCTCGCGCGTACCTCTTACAGGGAGCGCGCCAGCCATTCACAAACGGCCGGCGCGGGTGCGCGCCCTGCTAGAGGGACGCGCGGCGGCCCGTGCATGCGCCGTTGGAACGGGAGAAGGTAAGGTTTGTGGGCGTCCGGGGAGGGGTTTCACACAGCGATTTTGGATGCCCCGCGGGGAGGGAGCTGATCAGCCATGGGTGTTAAGTGTTGGTCCACTTTAAACAGGAGATAGAGTAGTAACATAGTTATAACTAAAAGGTAGTGATTGGTTAGAGGGTTATTAGACCAACCTATGAGATGTCGCACACAAGGCCGAACATGTGGTAGAAGGTTCTGGAAGGTAGTGAGAAGGGATAAAGGGAAGCCCCCAACCCAAAGCCAGTGTGATTCACCATCTTGAATTGTAGAGGAGCACAGACTCGAACAGAAAGAGAAGGGAGAGATCCAGAAAAGGATATTATTCTCTATGGGAACCAATGCTTTATGATTGGGCCTGACTATGGACAGAACCAGAACTGTAACTGGATGGATATATTGTACCTGTTCCGTGTTTGCTGTTTGCTTGTGGATTAAATAAAGAGGAACTCTGCTTTCATCTACTGGACTGCTGTTCATCTTTCCAAGCGGCAACAGTTAGTACTGACCTTTCCCGCAACTCTAACCCTTTACCTACTCACAACACACACGCTGATCACCCTGGGCCCAGAAGAACCTGCTCCCTGCCGTCACTCGCCGGACACCCTGGTACGTGAGGGCTATAGAGAGCGGATATGCAGCATGGTCAACCACCCCAGGGACAGGCTAGTAAGGGGCTTTGTGTTTTGTTTGTACCTTCTGGCCATTCCCAATTGGGGTGCCTCTTGGATTTAGTGCCAGGCAATATTAACTAATATTAAACTGGGATTATAATCCATTCTGCAGCAGAAAGTGTGAGAGTTTGCAGAGAGCTCTCCCTTTCATCACTGACCCACATGCAATGAAAACCTTTTGGGGCAATTTACCTGAGCTTTGTTGTATGATATGTTGTGTATTGTGTTTACAGGCTTTAGGCAAGCAGTGCGTGGTGTTTAATTGCTCAGAAGGCCTGGATTACAAGGTGCGTTTATGTTTGTTATATTACCCTGGGTGTATGTATTTTCCACAACAGCATTGCAGCATTCCCATCCATCTGTGGGTTTCTCCGGGTGCCGCAACCCTGGCTTCCAGGCAGATGTGCACGCTCCTGCGACCAGCCATTCAGTCACACTCCACAGGGAAACTAGGGATGCGGCCAGTCGGCTGGCACATGTCACCCTTGATATCAGCCAATCGCAAATGCATTTTTGAAACTTTTTGAAACAGACGGTGCGGCTTCGGCGGTGGAGTAACCCATTTTTTCCCTACAATGTAATGTTTTGTACACTACAAAAAGAATTGGACGGCACCAACTGATTTCTAAAGAATGTGGTGCAATGATCTGGGTACCACTCACAATATCCAAACACTATTGAAAATGGGGGTGCCCAAATCCCCCAAACGGAGCCTAAGCCAGAGACTTAATTTTGCACACTCTTGAATATTTTCCAAAAAGTTTATTTAATCCACATAATACAATATATTTAAAAAGACCGTTTAAAAAACATACAAGACAACAACATTCTCACAATCTGCCATGAGGGGCGCTGTTGTAAAAAGCAGCCATAAAATCCTATAAGTAGAGCTCAAATAGCCTAAATCCTTCTGAGGGCAGTAATCCTTAATCATAAATAAAGTGCTTGTGCTTACCAAAAGTGCATCAAATCCTAGTAAACAATCAGATAAATAAAGAGGGGTGGGAGCAGCTCAATCACTATTATTTATACAAAATTATTATTATTATTCAGGGCCTGGGAACTAATTTACCGCCCAGTTTAACCCTCTCATCAACTAAAATCAAGCAACAAACATGTCTAGCTATGTGGAAAGACAGAGATTTGGTTGCACATATCTGCAGATACATGTGGAAGCCACACTGCCCCGGCAAGGCACTCTGTGTTTAGTGTGGTCCCTACTCTTAATTCTGAGTCCCCAAAGTTGGGACATGCAATGCAGACAAATATCTGAGAGCTACTCACCTGGGAAGCAGCCAGCCTCCCTTTAGAACACTTCACAGGGAGAAATCCATATTGACTGAATTCCTCCCGGCTTGTGCTCATGGCAATTCAAATGAATAAAGGGGGGTGGGAGCAGCTCAATCACTATTATTTATACAAAATTATTATTATTATTCAGGGCCTGGGAACTAATTTACCGCCCAGTTTAACCCTCTCATCAACTAAATATCAAGCAACAAACATGTCTAGCTATGTGGAAAGACAGAGATTTGGTTGCATATATCTGCAGATACATGTGGAAGCCACACTGCTCCCACCCCCTTTATTCATTTGAATTGCCATGAGCACAAGCAGGGAGGAATTCAGTCAATATGGATTTCTCCCTGTGAAGTGTTCTAAAGGGAAGCTGGCAGCTTCCCAGGTGAGAAGCTCTCAAATATTTGTCTGCATTGCATGTCCCAATGTTGGGGACTCAAAATTAAGAGTAGGGACCACACTAAACACAGAGTGCCTTGCCGGGGCGGTGTGGCTTCCACATGTATCTGCAGGTATATGCAACCAAATCTCTGTCTTTCCACATCGCTAGACATGTTTGTTGCTTGATATTTAGTTGATGAGAGGGTTGAACTGGGCGGTAAATTAGTTCCCAGGCCCTGAATAATAATAATTTTGTATAAATAATAGTGATTGAGCTGCTCCCACCCCCTTTAATCAGATAAATACAGTGCAAAAATACGCTATAAACTATGACTACATGAGGTAGGTGCAAAAACATGTCAAAAACACTTATCTTACATATTTACATATTCATAGTGTCCATAGTGCTGGCTGCCAGTCGTCCCCTCCAGGAAAAAGCCTTTTTCCTGGGGGGGGGGGGGGGGGGGGACTGGCGGCCAGCACTTTGGACCTACCTCATGTATATAGTTTATAGCGTATTTTTGCACTGTATTCATGTGATTGTTTACTAGGATTTGATGCACTTTTGGGAAGCACAAGCACTTTATTTATGATTAAGGATTACTGCCCTCAGAAGGGTTTAGGCTATGTAAGCTCTACTAATAGGATTTTATTGTCTGCTTTTGACAACAGCGCCCCCCATGGCAGATTGTGAGAATGTTGTTGTCTTGTATGTTTATTAAACGGTCTTTTTGGTTATATTGTGTTATGTGGATTAAATAAACTTTTTGAAAAATATTCAAATGTGTGCAAAGTTAAGTCTCTGGCTTAGGCTCCTTTTGGGGGATTTGGGCACCCCCATTTTCAATAGTGTATGAAATGTTTTGTCACATAGGCTGAGCAGTCCCTTTAACCCCTTCCTCTCCACGATGCATAGACCCTTCATAAACTGTATTATTTTCAAAGCCCACATTCCTAATACTGACTGACAAATCATTTCAGATGATGGGCAAGTTCTTCTCGGGGATGGCGCAGTCTGGAGCCTGGTGCTGCTTCGATGAGTTCAACCGCATTGACGTGGAAGTTTTGTCAGTAATCGCCTCTCAGGTTCACGCCATCAAAACGGCAAAGGACAGTCAAGCTATAAGGTATGAATCTTATATGATTTTTACATTATTATTATAACACTGAAAATGTTGAGATTGCCCTATTCCTATAGCCCAGCCCCTGAATTTTATTTATTTATGACCACCTTTTTTACCATTAAATGGTAGACCTATCTCCACCCTTTTTGCATCAGACACACCGATGCTTGTGGGTGCAGGGGAGGATAGCTGCTTCCTGCACTGCTTGTCTGTATTTACCTTGCTTCTTTGTACAGTATAAGTCATGTACCCCTGAGGAAATGGCCAGGAGGCCACAAGATATTTCAAGGGATTGACCTGTCAAACTTTAAAATCAATTGCCTGGCAGATTACCTGATGCAGTGTCAGACCCATGCCGCTCTGGTCACAGAAATTAAAGGGGATTTCTTCTTCTTCTGTGCTGCCTTACTGATCCTTTCCCAGGTGACACATTAGTGATAGGCTAGAATGGAGCCCCCCAAGCCCAGTTTACACCAATGCAATGCACACAGTGTGCATGCATCACTCAGCCCCTGACACTCCCGTCAAAGAGGATGTGAGGAACATGAGGTGAAGCTTTATAACTGCTGTGAATTTAGCTTAGGCCCTTATTTAAACCGGACCTTCACCATGATTTATTAAAAGGCCCAAACTCTTAAAAAACAGTTCCCCAGCATCTAAAATTAATATATTTTACGTTTTTAGCCACTAGCTTATTATTCTTTCCCCCACTGGGCTGCAACTCTGTTCAGGAATTTAGGATACGGGCGCCGCCATCTTGACTCAGAAGCATCACACTTACTGAGGAGAGGAGAGTGGGATAAGGTACAGGGGGGCGGGTTATAGCTGTGCTTTGCTCAGACAGAGCAGAGCTGGGGTCAGGTAAAGGTCAGCAGTCCCAGAATGCCGAGCAGGACAGTCAGGAGGCACTTCCTGTTTGCAGGCTGCCTGATAAAATGGCGGCTTCCATAAGCCGCCATCTTGGATGTTTAAAGGCTCATAACATGCAGTAGATGCAGGTAGGATGATTTTTAATGTGGCCAATCTGTATGTACAGGGTGTGGGAAACATATAAGATAGACTCTTATTCAGAGTGAAGGTCCGCTTTAAGAAAGGATAGCGTCAGGTAGCGCCTGGTTAATGTGAGGTAGCGACAGATAGCGACTGGTGAACGCCGGACACGGCACACAATTCCACATTTATCAAGCAGAATCTGTTTAGCGACTGGGATAGCGCCATGTAGCGTCTGATTCATCATTTTCACAGCCTCAGCGAACAGCGCCAGCGTTCAGCCTTGCACAGCGCCAGGTATGACCTCTCGCTACCTGTCGCTCTCCAATACATTTCAATGGACGAACCTTTTCTTCTCTTTAAACTGGGTTTTTTTTTTTTTTTTGCCAAAAAATCACAAATAATTCTGTGACCTCTTCTGACATTGAAAAAGCTGTTTTTTCACATTTTTATCATTTTTTAAAAATGTCTTCAGAAATGACATCCGGCCGCCTCCCTCGCTCCTCCGTAGTACTCTTCACCTGTCTTGAATCAGGGGCTGGTCAGCCCGGCTGCCAGGACTAACCATCCCCTGGGAGTTTTGCACCAATCACACTCTAGTATTGCACCAATCAGCACATACACATCCCGCCCCAGGGCGGCCATTGTCAGTTCTCCCCAATAAATATGGAGTCAGCCCAGTACTCAGCGCCTGTGAGAGTCTCTTGTGATTGGGGTGTGATTTTACTAGTTATCTGTTTCCGACCCGGCTTGATCAACCATCCCCGTCCGCTGCCTGTACCGACCTTTGCTTGTCTGACCTCGAACCTGCCTGCCCCTTTGGATACCCCGCGATCTCTGACCTCCCGGCTTGACCCTTCGGCTTCCCCTGACTACGCACCTGTCTCATCCCTGTACTCTGACGCTCCTTCCGGACTGTCTTCCCGTGTATGACCTCGGCTTTGGGATACCCTCGCGGTTCATCGACCTTCACCGTAAGCAGACATCCTTTGCGCCTATTAAGACCTGGGGGCAACCGTGTCTGGCGAGGCGTTCCTAGCGTCCCGGCAAACGGGGGCTTGACTATAGGCAGAAGCGGCGGTGGAGATTGGGGGTTGTCTGCTTACAGAAGGCTGGTGTCCCACTGGGCATCACACATTGTCTATTGAGGCAATGAAAGTTAATGTCAGTTTTCTCCCCTAAAAAGTAGTGAGAATTCTCACCTGGCTCTGAACCAACCCCAATGTTACTGCTAGAATACATTGTCCAAAAGAATGTTGGAGCCAGCCAGCTTCATGAGTCAATAAAAGTCCCCATCGTCAACGCGTTTCGGGCAGCTCGCCCTTACTCATGACGCTGCCCGAAACGCGTCGACGAGGAGACTCACTTTTGACAATGCCTGTTTTACCGCTGACTGATGGGATGGTCTTTTAACGACAAAGAAATAAAACTGGATCTTTTATTGACATGAAGCTGGCTGGCTCCATCATTCTTTTGGACTTTGTGGGACATGAGGTGAGCACTCATGCTGACACTTTATGAGCCTGTTTTAAATGTCTTGGGCTAAAGCTGGCAACTCTATTTACATTTGCTAGAATACAATCGTTTTTCTAAAAACACTGCCGTCATGAGCTCTTTCCTAGACATTAGGAGCCCTATACACCTAGTCAATAGTCACTTTTATGAAAGTATTACAGCACCCTAAAATAGACCTCCTAGCTTTTACCGCTTACAGTATAGCTAAAGGATTGTGGAATAGAAGTAAGTGACCTACCTAACCTTATATTTTAAATAGCCCGTGGGTTCTCCTTTAATCGGGTCCCTCTGCAACCACAGCCATCATTGTTCTGAGCGCGTGTGGATGTCACAGAGGATAAGCGGCACCTCCTGTATATGGTGCTCTAGAAATAATGACCTAATTCCTGCACCTTTACTTATGAATGAACCTATAATAAGGAGTTTTGTTTTCCAGCCATACACCATGGACCATTTATTATTTATAGGCTCTATTTCCACAGATTAAAAACTTATTCTGTCTCTTTTTTGTGTAGGTTCATGTTTGAAGGAAGAGAGATCCGCCTGAACATGTCGTGTGGAATCTTCATTACCATGAATCCAGGGTAAGCGCAATGCCGGCACCGTTCCTCGACACAGGGAATAGTAAATGTTCCTCCCCAATAAATTATACATATAGGTAGAGAATTCAGCATTAACGAGGAGTGGGACTGCCCTCCCTCAGGTAACTAAAAAATGTTTCTTCGATTGCTGGCTTCCTAATTGCTTTCCCCGCTTGAGTCACATGTCTGGATCAAAACCGGGCTAGTGTTTAAAATAGAGGAGTGCATAATACATGGAGACGCTCTGTGGGGTGGCCCAGTGCAGCACTATTTTCAGTCTCCCAGTGGGGCTTATCTGTATTCAAAAGTACAGAGGCTCTTCGGGATAGGCTCCGGCTATGTGGAGGCTTTTTTAGGATTCACAAAAAAAAAGTTTGACCCAACTTTGGAAAACTTTAAGGCTTATTCCTCCCCAATAAATTATACATATAGGTAGAGAATTCAGCATTAACGAGGAGTGGGACTGCCCTCCCTCAGGTAACTAAAAAATGTTTCTTCGATTGCTGGCTTCCTAATTGCTTTCCCCGCTTGAGTCACATGTCTGGATCAAAACCGGGCTAGTGTTTAAAATAGAGGAGTGCATAATACATGGAGACGCTCTGTGGGGTGGCCCAGTGCAGCACTATTTTCAGTCTCCCAGTGGGGCTTATCTGTATTCAAAAGTACAGAGGCTCTTCGGGATAGGCTCCGGCTATGTGGAGGCTTTTTTAGGATTCACAAAAAAAAAGTTTGACCCAACTTTGGAAAACTTTAAGGCTTATTTTTTAAGGCAGCCCTCCAGTCAAAAATGACTTAAACCGGACCTTCAGCATGATTTAATAAAAAGCCCAAACCCTTAAAAACTATTCCAAGCCTGATGCTCCATGAGCCGCCAACTTGGATATTTAAAAGCTCATAACATGCAGTAGATGCAGGCAGGATGATTTTTAATGTGAGCAATCTCTATGTACAGGGTGGGGGAAACATATAAGATATACTGGGTTATTCAGGGTGAAGGCCTGCTTTAATGGGTCTTAAATTCATCCTTCGTGTTTACCGAATTGAATATGACTTCAGATCTAAGACATCACATCTTCTTTAGATATAAAGGCAGAGTGGAGCTTCCAGACAACCTGAAATCTCTCTTCCGACCGGTCTCCATGATGGTTCCAGACTACCAGCTCATTGCTGAAATCATGCTCTTCTCTGAAGGCTTTAAAGCGGCAAAGTCTCTGTCGGGGAAGCTGGTCAACCTCTACCAACTCGCCAGCAAGCAGCTTTCACAGCAGGTAACTCCATTATTGCACTTCATACCATTCCTTTTATTTAGAAAAACCATGAATGTGAACACTGGCTCAAGAGTTAAAGTGTCCAAGGTCCAACTTATCCAGATTGTCTTTGATACCTGTCCAAAATTTGAAATGATGTAATTTTAAAGCAGGACAAAGCCCACCAGAGGCCGCCCTGGAATCTTTTAGCTGCTGGCTTTCCCTCAGGGCATCCCGAATTGGTGTGTGAGACCCCCCCCCCCCAGAACGCCGCTATTCAATCACGTCTTCCTCGTTCCTACAACACATGGAGAGTATGCGCTGCCACATCCCCGGCTGTGTGTGCGCTCCAGCTATTCAGATAGGCTGGGACGGGAGCACACGCGGCGCCAGGGGTGCGGCAGCACGTGCTCCCCACTAAAGTCAATGAGAGACGCTTACCAAGTGACATAGTCACAGCAGACCCCTCTCATTAGGCAAGAGCCTGCGCATGTGCCGAAGAAATGAGAAACAGGTGAGTGAAAAGCGACATTTTGGGGGGTTTCACACAGCGGGGCATCTCAGTTCTAGATCCCTCAGAGGAATGAAACAAAACCCAGGAAAGTCAAATGCCCGGGTTTTGTTTTTAGCTTTAAGAAACCAGATTTCTATTTCTGCTGGTTACTATAATTGGTGCTGGCAGAGCCTTCCAGTTCTCCTGCACAATGGAGACCCCATGTTGCATACAGTGACTATTCTGCCCTGGGGGCTGGGGTAGATGTAACACCTTTATAAAGTACGACTACGCATATCTCAACCTGCAGACCATAAACACTGGTTTCACTTACCTGCACTACTGTAAACAGCCCCAGCTATACCCGGGCCTGCAATTGCCTGCCGACAGCCACGTGGCCTGAAGCTCTTTCTGCTTCCCGGAATTTCTGAAGAGACACCAGACCATGTGATTTTCAGTGGTCATTTGCAGGGACAAGGATTGCAGTGCAGGTAGTTGAAACAGGAATTTCAGCAGGGTGGGTGCTCCAGCAATCTTGATGCCCCTGGACAACTAGCAGTTTGGTGACAAATATCCATTTAGGAGAAAATGTGTGTTGGATCACTTTAAGGATTTAAACAATATGGCGAAAACAACTGAATTAAATCACAAGATTATACTAAAGGTCCTAACTATTCTCCTGCCTTGTTTTCTAGAACCATTATGATTTTGGAATGAGAGCCATCAAAACTGTTCTAGTAGTGGCTGGTCAAAAGAAGCATGACTTGGAGTCCAGGTGAGGAAATAACACGAAATTGCTGAACCTAGAAAATGCAAGATTAGTGAGGGATAGACTTATAAAATTCCATGGCAGAACAGACTGGTTCTGAACCTGGTCCATATGTGTGGGGGGATTATGCTGAACCTCTGGATCCTAGCCCAGGATTAAAACATGGACCATGAGATGCCCTTTGACTATTGTGGGTCAGACCTATACACACTCTTGCAGTAGTACAAACAATCCTAGACAGATCTCTGAAGGAAGTATCCACATACTTTATTGAGTGTGTCCCCCTCGAGTCTATAAAACTGTGGTCTCCCTCTTTATGGGGTATCTCGAATTGGGATGCCCCACTGTGTGAAACCCCCCTGGCTCACCCCATTTTCTTACATCTTCCTGGAGCCCTCTCGGTATGTCGGTGCCACGCCTACAACCCCAGCAGAGAACCTCTAAGCCAGTGGTACTCAACTGGCGGACCAGGGTCCGAATGTGGACCTCGGTGCCAGGTTTCCGGACCCCTGCCCTCACAGTCCTGCACTCGGTTGCTTCTGTGTTGCCTTGCTCAGCAGTGCTCCCTTTACTTGATTGGGGATTTAGTGCTTACATCACACTCACCAGCATTGCACCATCCATTTCTGTCGTCCTAGTTCTGTCCATCCATCCCTTCTCCCAGCTCTCTTCATCCCTCCCTGTCCTTCCTGTTCTGTCTATCCATCCCTCTTTTCTGCTGCTCCTCTCCCATTCATCCTTCTACCCCGAGCCCTATCTATCCATCCTTATTACCAGACCTTATTGCCAGTAACATTTTGGGCCCTAGTCCACCCCTGTACACGACCTGCACAGAATGCGCAGGGGGTAAAAGCAGTGTGCCGTGGGCCAGAGCTGTAGGTTCTGTGGGGGAAAAAAAGCTCCTGTTTTTTTCCCAGTGCCCACTAGAATTCTTGGGGTGGGGCAAGTAGTCTTTTGCCAATGGAATCTATGGCTCCCCCCATCTAGTGCCCTTATTTCTAACTATCCACCCCCCGCAACAGCCCCCCCCATCCGGACCTTTCTCACGGGATGCCTGTAATTGGACCTTTACAAGAAGTGGTTGAGTACCCCTGCTCTAAGCCATCTAAATGTTGAGAACCACTGGTCTAGTTTTATCCAAATTAGTTCAAATTCGCAGGATAAAGGTTACATTATGACCCTTGAGGGGGCTCTATTTGATATTTGCACCAGGGCCTGGTCACATTTAGTTACGCCACTGGTGCCATGTAAATAGTTTGTGCTCTTTCCTTACGAGGCACTATAGCCACTTTTTAAGAGCCATTTCCTTATTCATTATAAGCTGGCATTCCTGTGGGGCCACCGTGTGACAGGTTTGGGAGGGGCCCCCTACGCATAGACCCCCACAACCCTCCACAATCCTTACCTGCACCTCCGTCAGCTGGTGGTCAAGTGTTCTGGACCTGAAAAAGCAATCTGGATGCCCTCATGAGGCTGTCACAATGCAGCCCCACATTTTTGTAGAAAATGGATGTGGGAACGCTTTCTCCTAATTTAGGCAGATGAAATTGGAGGCAGCCATAGATAGGGGCATAAATATCTGTTTCAGTGTCCCATGGACTTTAGGACTCTGGAGAAATAAGGGTGGCCTTTTGCTCAATGCCATAAACCAATTCTCCCCACTGAGTTTTTAATGGGACCAGCTCTGAGTTTCATCACAAACTATAAAGATATTTCTTGGGTTGCTGTATCAGCAGTGAGGTGAACACATTGTGTAGATTTGCACAAAGAAAGATAAAGGTAGAAGTAAGTAATCCAATAACAAAATTTACCATTAATCAGCGGTTTATACAGGCTAAGCATTATGTAGTGAAGAACCTGCTGCTAAACCTGGAGAAGCGTGCCGTGCAGAACTACCCCTCCCCATCCAGTATAGGTAATGCCGGGTGACTGGGGCTTCAGCAGTTAAACACAGGCCTGAGCTGATACTGCAATAACCAGAAATGTGCCAGCAAAGCGGAATATTAATATGTATGTGAGGGAGAAGAGCTCCAGATAAAAATAATCTTTGAATCCGGACAAATAAGGGATCAGCTGAGGCTGATATTATACGGGCACAGCGCTAGCTCAACTGGGACTCGCTCCATAAAGGTGACCTGTATACAAGTAGGTATAGAGAGATCCCAAACCAGGGTTAATGGGCTAAAACATGCAGTGGGGCAACCTTTGGCTGGTATAGACAACTCATGGTATAGAAGGGGGGAAGTTCTCTTCTGCTGTCAGCTCATCATTAGAACAACTGACCCAGGGGGGTAAGGTGAGTAAGTGACAAGCAATTACCACCAAGTAACTCCAAGGAGGAGATCAATTACTAATGTTAGCAAAATAAGTAGGTCATGGGCCTTGTAGCAATTTTTGACCAAAAAACAAATAATGCTCTACGTTGCCAAGTACCCCCTGGGGTACGTGTACCACAGGTTGAGAGTACGCTAGAGGAGCTTGGCAATGCACAGCCCCCCCCCCATTTCCGGGAAGCACATAATGTCTGAAGACCGCTGAAAGGATAGCAGTCCTCTTCTACTGGCAGCTCTTTATTTGAACAACTTACCATATGGGGTAAGGTGAGTGATAATATGAATTGAATATGCTAGAGCAAACCTCCAGCTTGGCTATACAACCCCCTCTGGGAAGCGTGTAATGTCTGAAGATTGCAGATATCATAGATGAAGTCCTCTTCTGCTGCCAGGCGGAACTAGCCCAAAGGGTAAGGTAATAACATAAATAATGAATAATCTCCAGAGCATGGGATCCCACAAGACCCCAAAACAATGCCTAACCAAACAACTGGCACCACCACATACTCTTATAACAAAATGTATTCAATTTATTATTCATCCAATACAAAAAAAGTTTAAAAACAATTAAAAACACACATCTCATGAGGGGGAGGACTACAAGAACACATGTATGCCTAGTACATCTATATACATACAATTATTAACCCTGTGTTATCTTCAAAATCATCAATATACAATATCAACCAACTTATATAATGTGTGTAAACTATCCTATATACATCTATATACATACAATTATTAACCCCGTGTTGTCTTCAAAAGCATCAGTATACAATATCAACCAGCTTATATAATGTGTCTAAACTATCCTATATACAATCCTATTTTATACAAATGTACATCAGTAAAGTGCAATCCAGTGCTATCAGTATCACTCTACCCTAATGAAAACACCGAGGGGAAAAGGACATAGAAAAACAGTGCAGTAAATCATAACATGTGCTATATGTACTTCACCAGGCAGACATGCGCCGAGCGCCTCACCCCGTCCCGTTCAAATAATGAATAAACTAGCTTCAGATCTGTTTAGGAAACAAAATTTAAAGCAGACCTCCAGCTTGGCTATGCACACCCCCACCTCTCAGATATGATAGATGCAGTTCTCTTCTGCTGACAGGTCATCATTGGAGCATCTTGGCCAGGGGTAACGTAAGTGCTGACAGGTCACCATTGGAGCAACTGAAGCTAGCTTCAGAAACAAAACTTATAGCAGACCTCCAGTTTGGCTATGCACCCCTCATCCTCTGGGCCACATGTGATGTCTGAAGACTGCAGATATCAAAGAAGTTGTCCTCTTCTGCCGGCACATCATTATTGGAACGTCTGGCCCCACTCCTTGGCTGGCACTAGACCCAATTTAGGGTGAATTGGGTACAGGTACTGAGGTACAGAGCTGACCATGATTGACAGCTAATTGCTGTGCAGCAGTGATATTACTGTTGCACTGGTTGACTGGCCAAGCATTTAACCACTGTCAGTGCAATAGCTCAGTACGCGGAAAGGGCTGCATCCACCAGTGGGCCAGGTGCCTGACCAGGCAGGGGAGTCCAAGGGGTAGGGGGTAAATGGGTGCACTTCTGTTTTACGGAAACAAAAATCAAACTCCAGCCTAAATAGGTGCCCCCAAATTTTGGATGCCCATGTGGTAAAAAAAAAAAGTGTCTAAAATTGGGATAAATTACTGCCCATGTCCCACATGATCCCTGGCTGCCAATAAGAGTTCATTAGATCGTCATACACAGTGCATGCACGCCCACCCGGCGAACCCTATACGAGAAGAATTGAAATAAAAAAAGACTCAATCCTTGAGTATAGAGGGGCATTTAACTGTGGTGGTCTAGCAATAACACAGGTGTTCTTAGGTAGGTCAGGATGAACATAAACCTCTTGATTTCCAGTATGATTTTCATTATAGACACTGAATTACACTATCAATTGAGTCTGTGTTTTTTTTATTTATTTAAAAAGAAATTGATTACAAAAAATGAAAGTATGCTGCTTTATATTATACATATATATATATATATATATATATATATATATATTATATATTATATATATATACATATTATATATCATGTGTTTAGTTATCAGGTCTCTCCCAATCCTCAACTGATTGGTTGCTCTTTAGTTTTCCCTTCCAGCAGTAAATAGTTAACAGTCTGGTTAGCACTCGTATTGGGACTATAATTGAAATCTAGAAAAGTAAAGAAAAATGGGTGCTTCCTCCTACAGGATAAATTCCTCAAATTATCCCATACCCATATGTAAGCAATGTGAATAAGAAGGTAGGAGCACACCAATAGCTTGATTTGCAAGAAATTGTATTGAAAAAGATACAAATATCAATTATATACATATATTCCATATTAGTTACAAGGTGGCATAAACGGGAGGTGTACTTATAATACAGGGGTCCTCAAACTACGGCCTGCGGGCCACATGCAGCCCGCGGAGCGCATTTACCCGGCCCGCCGGCAGTGCGCGGTCGCAGTGTGCATAGGTATTTGTTCATAGTTTTTTTTAAACTATAATATAACTACTATTATAATATAATATAACTATAGTCCGGCCCTTCAACGGTCTGAGGGACCGTGAACTGGCCCCCTGTTTAAAAAGTATGAGGACCCCTGTTATAATACATCTAAGCCCACCAGAAAAAAGGATACGTATGTTTGGCAAAGTTAGGTAACCTTTTACCATTCAGTTCATACATTACTATATATAACATTAATGTTAAGGTTATTCATTGTGTACATTTCTAGTGTTATGGTGCATACTTGGATGACCCTATCCTTTTTTTCTGGAGTATTTAGATGTAATATAAGAACACCTCCCTTTTACGCCACATTGTAACTAATATGGAATGTATGTATATAATTGATATTTGGGTTTTTTTTAATACAATTTCTTGCAAATCAAGCTGTTGGTGAGCTCCCTACCTTCTTATTCACATTGCTTCCCTTCCAGCAGTGATCAAGGCAGCATGAAGTCCGCACGCTCGCCTCCATACTGTAGCAGAAAGACTAAATTTATCGTCTTTATCTTCCTCACAGCAGAGAGAAGAAAACCCGTCTATCTTCTGAGGACGAGGCGCTGATTATTATAACCGCCTTAAGGGAAGCCAACCTGCCCAAATTCTTGGCTGAAGATGTTCCGCTTTTTGAAAGCATCATGTCTGACCTGTTCCCTGGGGTCATTTTTGAAAAAGTGAACACCAAAAGACTGGAGGTACCGGATTTGTATCAGATCAGTGTATCTCTGGGGGTCATGCTAATTATTTGATAACGCAAGTTTAAAGTAATTGTCTAGGCAAGAAAATTAAAAAGGCTTATACTCACCTTTTAGCCCCTTCAGACAATCGCTCCTAGTCCGGCTTTCTGACACTTACCTGATCGTCAGACCCAAGTCCCGCAAAGTCCTTTCCCATCTTCCACTGCTTTTCTAGTATTGACGATAGACTGCCCCCCCCCTTCAAGCGTCACAGCTCCATTCACTGCATTGGAACGGGCGTGTCAAGACCTTTTTTATTTGACTTAAAGGAGCACTATCGCGAAAAATGGCCCAATGATAAAAATCCATATAAATTTGCAGCATGGCGGGGGGGAGGGGTCACTTATACTCCCAGCAACAGGAAATATTGAGCCAGGCTTGTTTTTCTTGCTTTTAATGGAAGGAAAAGTGCATCGGGGGTGACAGGCTCTGTCACCCCTGATAGACTAAACCTGTCATTCCTGGATTTTATTCCTACCATGTGAAAATAAACCACAAGCTTGGCGGGAGTTTTATTCAGTTCTGGTGTATAAGTGACCCCTCCTCTCATTAGCCAATATATTTATATGTAATTTTATTATTACACAATTTTGCGATAGCGCTCCTTTAACCTCTAGGTGCACATTTCTCGTTGAGCAAGTCATTCAACAGCCAAACAAAGAACACAGCTGATCAGTGCTAGTCCAGCTTATAGAAACTCACTTGATCACTGGATGCGATCCCGCTCTAATCCTCCACTTCCCGCATTGCCTTGGGGGCCTGAACTCCATTCATCAGCATTTGCGGGTAGGATCCCCCCCGCTAGTCACATGGGCTCTAACGCAGCTTGCTGCTGCTGGCGACCAATGGAGTTTGCTTTGTGCAAGCCTGTCCAGCAAACGCTGTTGGTATGGAAGTGTCTGGCTTTTTAATGGCAGAGCATCCAGAATCAGGATGCTCTGGAGGGTACTGTTAGAAGCAGTCTATGGTCATTTGTAGCGGGCCTCTGTCTGGCCAATGGCAGAGGCTGTGAGGAGCGAGGGGGGTTCATGGACCTAAGGTTGGTGTGGCATGTGTGGGGTGAGGTGCACTTACTCATTCAGCCGGCGCTGGTCTCCAGTCATGACACGTCTTGTAGCAAACAACAGGTTTTTTATTTGGGGCTTCCGTCCATCACAACAGCATAATCCAGTACAGGTGATATTCATCAGCAGTTATATCAGACAGTCTTTACAGCTTCCAGTTACCAACCACTGGTTTCTTCCCTCACTGCTGCTCTGCTCCTCCACTCCATAACCAGTCATTCCCCTCTTCACATCCAGAGCTCAGAACTAGAACAGAGCACTCTAGAATGGTTGGGTCCTCCCTTATATAAGCTTCTACTACTGGTTACCACTACCAATTATGTAGCTAACCCCAACCAATGGCAAGGCAAGTAATGTTGCCAATGCCACCTGGCTGAGTCTCTATTTACCTAACTAAAGGGGCACTCTAGACTAATCAATATTAACTGCTCTTATTCCTTAGAAAGCAGGTGTCATTGCATCATGTTGCCTATCTACTACTGATTAAAGTCACTAACAGTATCAGGGTCTACACTACTGACAGGGCTCTAATCCTTTTTAACTGTGCTGTTGACCACTGTACCTATCCATCTTCCAAGGGTCTGCCCAGGAAAGAACCAAAAGAAACATCTATAGTCACATCTCACACCCACTCCACTTAATGCAATAGAGGAGGCATGTGGAAGCTTGGCACACCCCCTCAATTATAGTTCTGAGTCGGTAAATGGTGGGGTGCACAATCCACGGAATCGGTAATTTTTGATGGAACGGAAGAGCTACAGGGGACAAAAGGCACCAGTGAACTTAGCCTCCCGGGTGCATAAGGCGAACTATAAAAAGGTACCCCACCCAACCCAGGGTGTTTCGCTCCATTCCTCAATAAAGCAGTGCACCTCAAGCCCTGGTTCATTCCTTTCATGGGACTGACGCCAACTTGTAGTGGATGCAGTCATTGAGCCACCAATCTTTGACAGTAAAAACATGCCCACATACAACAACACCCCTGATCTCTGCTGATCCACTAAGGGGATAATTAAAAAAAAAAAAAAAAAAAAGGTTCAGTAGTTGAGACTGCCACCAATTCGCAATGGGGGTAATGGGTGGGGCCGTAGTCGCTGAGTCCCATTTTTGACAGTTAAAACATGACGTGCAGCACCCCTGATTTCTGCAGAAGCACTAAGGGGGTTTTAAAAAAATATAGGTCCAACAACTGGGATTGGTGCCCCCCAGCAGTGGGGGTGGTGGACGGGGCCGCTGCTGCAGCACCCCCGATTTCTGCTTAATCGCTATGAGGATAGAAGGAAAGGAAATAAAAAAAAAAAGGTCCAGTGATTGACCCCCCCCCCGTGCAGTGCCGCCAGAGGCTTCTACCTCGTATGGCCTAATTAGAGGTACACCCATGCCAAAAGGTGTTAGTGTAGCCCTCACGCACCGGGTGTTCAGTGAGGACGGCAGGGAGCAGGTTCTTCTGGGCCCAGGGTGCTCTATGTGTGTGTGGGTAGGTAAAGGGGTTAAAGTGGTCCTTCACTCTGAATAAGAGTCTATTTTATATGTTTCCCACACCCTGCACATACAGATTGCTCACATTAAAAATCACCCTAACTGCATCTACTGCATGTTATGAGCCTTTAAACATCCAAGATGGCAGCTCATGGAACAACAGGCATCCTGCAAACAGGAAGTGCCTCCTGACTGTGCTGCTCTGCATTCTGGGATTGCTGACCTTCTCCTGACCCCAGCTCTGCTCTGTCTGAGCAAAGCACAGCTATAACCCGCCCCCCTGTACTTTATCCCCTCTCCTCTCAGTAAGTGTGATGCTTCTGAATCAAGATGGCGGCACCCGTATCCTAAAGTCCTGAACAGAGTTGCAGCCTAGTGGGGGAAAGAATAATAAGTGACTAAAAACGTAAAAATATATTAATTTTAGATGAAGGAGAATCGTTTTTTAAGGGTTTGGGCTTTTCAATAAATTATGGTGAAGGTCCGGTTTAAGGTACAGTTGCAGGGGAGGTTAGTACTCACCGTTGCTGCTTGAAAGGATGAGCACTAGTCCAGAAGATGAAAGCAGAGTTTCTCTTTATTAAGTCCACGGGAAGACAGCAAACATGGCACAGGTACAATACATGCATCCAGTTACATGTCTGGGTTCTGTCCATAATCACAGATACAATTAAGAAGGCATGACTCCCCCAAGGAGGATTCCCCTCCCTTGTTGGATCTCTCCCCCTTCTCTCTGTCAGCGTCTGTATTTGCTCCTGCTCCTTTACAATTCGAGAATGGTAATTGGCTTTAGGAACTGGGGCTTCCCTATATCACTTCTCACCACCTTCCAAAACATTCCATCACATGTTTGGCCACATATCCGACATCTGATAGGCTGCTCTCTAAACCCTCTAACCATTTACTACCCTTCTAGTTATAGCTATGTTTCCACTCAGCATCCTGTTATGGCTAATAACCCTTCATACCTCACCTTCTATAACATTCTCCAATCTCCATTTCAGCCTATGGCCCAATGCTTGTCTATGGCCTAATCCCACTACTGCCATCTTGAGTCTAATTTAGGGCACTGCACTGTTTATGCACTTCCATGGTTGGAAACCACAAATGGGCTTAAAGTGGACCATCACCCTCCCGTGATCTTATAGATTCCCGGGCCGATCACCTCCCTCCCCGCGGGACATCCGAGATCGGGATGTCCCGCGGGGTGAAACCCCCCCAAACGCCCCAAATCCCCTTACCTTGTCTTCGGCCGTCTGTGAATGGCCGGCGCGGGCGCGCGCGTGTCAAGAGTGATCGGGGGTGCCCCACCGAAGTGGACCACAGGATAGTCAAAATCCTGGGTGTTGGTCCACTTTAATGTCTTGTTACTCTATCTACAGGGGTCCTTATTAGTTAACCGACATGTCCCTATTTATACCCAGACCCCTACATTAGTATAGATTTTTTTTTCTTGCCTGGACAGACCCTTTAAGTTTATGTGAATTTACTAAATAAAATCCTGTGCTTGTTCTCTGGTATTTTTAGCCATGTTCCAGTACACCATGTTACCGAGACGCAATGGCCTCATTTATCATCCCTGTGCCTCCTCTGTACATTTTTATTCCACCTTTGCGCATTTCAAAACTGATTCTGCAGCAGTAACTGGCGTCTGTTTGTTTAAGCAGTTTCACCGATTTCTCCTCTAATTGGTTCTGCTGCCTCATTAACAGGGCGAAGCTGAAGCCGGCGCCATGAGCTAAGCGTTTATTAAAAATCATTTCCCTCTGTTTCTGCTGTGTGTGTGTATGTTCTGTCCGCTTCTAGAATGCCATCTCTGTCGCAACAAAGGAACTGGGCCTGCAGCCCTGGGAGAGCCAGACCGAGAAGGTCATCCAGTTCTATAATCAGATTGTGGTAAGTGTCTCCGCTGACGGCTTATATAAGAAAGTAATCTAGCAAATTATTCCTTATTAGATTCTAAAATCATTGCAAGTGTAAAGATTTTCTGGCTGTGCGGACGCCATGGCGGCTTCTAGTCTGTAGCCCAAAGACTGAAAAGGAAAAAAATGGGGACTTGCAATATACCCTATTTAATCTGTAGAGGTGCTGCTCCCAAAGCTGCAAAAGAGCTCAAACCAGGAACAAAAATAAACATGTAGGCAGGCAACTCTCAACTCATAAATTGATCAAAAAATACATTTTTATTAATTACATATTTATAATCACTACATACAATACACTCAACATATTAAAATCCCTTAAAAAACACATAAATCAAACAATAACACACAGGAAAAACCAACATAAAGGTGTGTAGGCGATGGGGAGAGTCTCGCCACACTAATTGATATAAAATGCCTAAATATATACGTGCTAAATCATTCAACATAGTGTTCCAACAGTGCAACTGAGCATGTGCAAATCCTGCCTATGATCCGGATCACTATAAAATCTATATATTTATAAAGTGAAAGTGCTCCTAGACAAACAATCAATTAAGAATTAATATTCCCAACCATAACAACTCATAAACATATCAATCTACTTTATTCACCAATTAAAGAATAATATGAAAATATAATCACCTGTATATATTATTAGGCATCCCAAAGGGGAACCACTGATATTTATCACAATACCAATCAAAAAATAAAATCACAAATCTATCACAAAAAACATCACCAGAAATATAGCCAAGGTATCATGAAAATAACATGTGTGAAGTCTTCCCACCGCCTACTGCACCAGGAGCTACGCGTTCCGTGGGCACATCACCCACTTCATCAGGCTGTAGCCCAAAGACTGGACATTCTGGACTGAGCATGAGCTCATTAATAAGGAGTTGCAATGGCCGATGCTCACATGGCTGCATGACTGTAAAAACACCACTGATTAGATCAAACTAAAATTGTATTCAATAGAATATATACAAAACCTTACCAAAATAATCACAAAAAATCCAAAAAAACCATGTAAGAAAAAACACCAAAGCAGCCGCCAGGGGGTACCATGTTGTCATTAAACTGTACAATTTAAAGCGGAACAGAACCCAGGATTTTGACTATCCTGCTGTCTGAACCCCCCACCCCCCAGTTCGCCCAGTAGAACTCACCTCTCCTTAGTCCAACGGCGCATGCGCGGGTTCTTGTCCAATCAGATCCCGTTGCCGTGTTTATATCATTCTGCATTCATTGACTTCAATAGGGAGCAAGAGCGGCATGCATGCTCCCATCCCAACCTATCTGGGGCGGCAGCACGTGCACATCCCAAAGAAGCAGGGGATGAGGTTGCGCTTCTCATTGCAAACAATCAAAGCCCTTTGCTGAAAGACAGCAAGCTCTAATTGGGCGAGAGCCCACGCATGCGCTGTTATGGGGAAAGGTGAGTGTTTACCGGCGTAATGGGTTTCACACACCAGGTCATCCCAGTTTTGGACGCCCCGGGGGGAAGGCCAGCGGCTGGCCCTGGGATCTTTTAGATTCCAGTGCTGGCCGCCTGGGTTTTGTTCCCCTTTTTAAAAATATACTAAAAGTATCCAGTACTGTCTACTTTTGGTCTGTACAAGACTCCTAGTCAGTCAACTAATAATGATGTACATATAAAGTACCAGTACCAAAAAAAAAATAAAATAAATATATATATATATATATATATATATATACACACACACACTTGTAAATATATATAATAAGACAGTGGGGGGCTCTGACTCCCACACACATTTGTTTTAGTTTTCATTTAATTGGTTGTTGTTTTGGTTTTCTACGTTTTTATTTTGTAAAACTCTAATATTTAATATGCAGGAAGGGGGAGAGGATGCACTTGTTTGTCAGGAACAGTGGAATTTGTGCCTTCCTAGCTCATCTAGAGCAACTTGAGTCACAGAGTTAAAGCGGACCAAAACCCACTGAACTTCTCAAATACATTCGGTCAAAGCCCCTGCCGATACTCTCTTCTTAGGGTGCAGAAATAGAAATGGATATTTTAGCTTTTCAAGCTGTCCTGGAACACTGATTTCTTTGCTGTCCCTCAGTGTAAGATGGCAGGGGATCAGCCATTGCATAGGTGCGGCAATGACATCATTGCCACACACAACAGTAGCAATGAATGGAGGAGGTGAAGCTTTACAGCTAAAACAGGCGCCATTATCTGGGATTAGAGTGAAACAGAAGCAGTAAAAATTGGCAAAAGGTGCTCCTCATAGGCGGAGCAATTCAGGGCATGCTAGTTAAAAATGTGGGTTTCGGTCCGCTTTAAGGAACATGTTTGAAGATCCCCAAACCAATCTGTTACCAGTAGACCCATATTATTGTCAGTTGGATAAGCCAAAGATGTGTAGTTCTCATGTCTAGCTAAAAAGGTAACTCCCAAGTTACCCACACGCAATTATTTTTGTTTTCATTTGTTTTCTTCGATTGATTTTTCCAAGTCAATGAAAATCTTCAAAGTGTAACTAAAACCTGTAATCAACCCAACCTCCTGCTATTCCCATACCTCCCAAGTGTCCTTGATTTGGAGGTACTGTCCCTCTTTGAGGTGTAATATGCAGATCTGCATCAATAAATTATTAATTTGCCTATTCAAATTGTTTATATTGTTGGAACTGTTACAACCTATATCTTATCCATCAATCAATGTGGGGGTGTGGCTTTAATTTACATTTGTCCCTCTTTCCCACCATGAAAAGTTGGAAGCTATGTATACACACACACACACACACACACACACACACACACACACACACACACTTCCAGCTAAGCCCTATTTGGGGGAAAAAACTCACCTGCTCACCATCATTCTCCTGGCCCTCATCAGAAACTGTAATTTTATGTTAGATCTGGATCTCTGGGGCTTCCTAGCTTGATAGGTGTGATGTTGACCTCCATTGTGTCTTGTCTAGGCTCGTCATGGAGTGATGCTGGTGGGTCCGACTGGAGGAGGGAAGACAACCGTGCGAAGGATTTTGGAAAGGGCTCTACTACATTTACCATCAAATTCGAAAGCAAGCTGTTCTTCTCTGGTATTTTGCTCTACTATTATTACAAAATGCATATTTTTGTAACATGTATTTATCCTGCCTAAATGTCACTGAATACTGAAAAATACTAAAAACAAACAAAAAAGAAAAGAATGGGGTAATGTACCCAGCCAGTAATGCATGTACCCATGTGTAAGGGTGTCAACTTTGCCCATGTTATAGTGTCGGGGAAATTGCCCATCATGTCATTCAGAACACAGACACACAGAGACATACTTAACCCTACTTCTCAAGAGCATCTGTCTTGCGAGAGAGCCTTGAACCTGTTTTATTTTATAGTAAAGCAGAGGGTTGTCTTACAAACCCATATTTGGAAATGCATATGTTATTATCCAATCACAGTACAAGCCCTAAAGTACATACATTAGCATATGTATTTGAGATAGATGCATGACAGATGCATGCATGTCTCCATCATGTGTAGGTGGAGCTATAACATTTCCTATACCAAGGGTTGGCTATTTTTACAAACAACTGTTACATGCAAGGTCCTCTAGTCAAACACTGCAGATTAACTGATTCTCATAGATCAGATTGAATTAAAAGTGGATTTGGTCAAATTTTTAATCTCTATTGCCTCATCAATTGGCATCTGCCTTGTTGAAAGAGTCTAAAAGACTCCAGGGCCGGGCAATTCCCTGTCCTAGGGGCACTTCCCACCCTGCTTAACCCTGGTGGAGACATCTGAATTTCTAGAACGGTGTTTCCCAATCTTCTCTTTGAGAGGGTCAACAGGTCAGGTATTGCAGATCTCTACAATGATACACAGATGATACAATTAGTGCTCAAGCAGAAATATAACCCTAAATATTACACCTGGGCATCAGCATAGAGATTTGTTGGTGGCTCTCGAGGAGAGGGTTGGGGAAACACTGGTGTAGAGCGAGGATGCCATGCATGTGGAATCCTGGATGGAGGGGGCAGACTGGAGGAGAGAAAAAAGGTAGTTTTACTTCCTCCCTCCTTTAAAATCATTGTCAGGGCAAAAACAATATATAGTTATATAGCACAGAGCGGTTATGAAGGCTATTCCAAGCAACAATATCCTGACAATTAAAACGTCCAAGTGTTTAGAGAAGATCCGGCATTATCCCACAAGCGCATGCACAATTCCTCAGTGACTATGATCCATCCACTGTGACTATGGTCAATCCAACTGAAATCGCCACGTGCCCGTCACCTTATAAATTGAACTCTTACCAGAAAACATTCAATTAAACGCCTTGTATATAACTCCAGAGATCTTCTCATATGTTATATTGTAATTCTCCTTCCAATCTTAAAATGACATATGGAGCTTATGCCTAGAACTCAGCTCAATCCCATGTTCAGCATAAAGGCGAGAAAGAAAAGAAGAGGATCTAGCGTAATAAGGTCTTTTAATTTAAAAATCTTTATAAAAGTGCCAAATGCACACTTACAATAAAAGTCTATGTATAAACGCAAGCTGTACAAGAGCGATTCTCACCCAACCTTTAATTCACCTCGGCCGCTGGTGGGGGGAAGGATGAGTGCTCTGCTCACATATAATCCTGAGAGTGTTGTAAAACGATATCACCGCCGCCGTCCGCCGTAACGCGTTTCGTTGCCGTTGGCAACTTCTAGACTAGAAGAAGTTGCCAACGGCAACGAAACGCGTTATCCTCAGCACTCATCCTTCCCCCCACCAGCAGTCGAGGTGAATTAAAGGTTGGGTGAGAACCGCTCTTGTAAAGCTTGCGAACAAGCGCTACATTGTTCACTGCATTCAGCTTCCAAGATGGAATTTCAGTCCTACTCACGGCCACTCTATTTATTGCAATGGGGAGGCCATGCCGAGATCGGTAATGGAATGGGTTTACTGAGGGCTGGATCTTGATGGAGGCCACCATGTAGGACTAGCACTGGATGCTGACGTGCTCGTTTTGGCATTCGATACGTTCGAACACTGTGCCAGAGAAAGGAGCTGTAGGGCACAAACGGTGGGTATAGGTTTCTTTAGTTTTTTTACCTGGACAATGCTTTTAAGAGAAGACTTTTAGTTCTATGTGGATAGCACAGGACATCAACTTGAATTGACACACTAATGATGTCAAGTAGAGCTGGGGGCCATATTCAGGTCCGTGTGGGCTGTGTGTAGATTTCTACCAGACCTCCCGCATCATTTAAAGCAGAAATACAGTGTAAAACAACCCCCTGCTCTTGCCACTCTTTCCAGGCACTGAGGCAAGATGAGTGGGGTCGCAAAGGAAAAAAACCCTTACCTTTGCCATTTTCCAGCGCTGCTCTTGGGGGCACAGTTGCCACCGGTGCCTGGCCGCATGGAGCCGAAGTGGCACTGGAGAATGGTTAAGGAAAAGGGTTTTCCTATAATGAAAAGCTCAAACTCTTAATAAATTATTCCCCAGCACCTAAAATGAATATATTTTAAACCGGACCTTCAGCATCATTTAAAGCTTTTGACTATCCTGGGTTTTGGTCCTTTCCCCCGGGGCACCCCGATAGGGGGCACCCCCCTGTGTGCCCGCGCCAGGAATTTGTGAATGACCGGCGCACCACTGCTCTTAGACGCGCCATAGGAACCGGAAGAGATGAGTTGCTGCGGCGATCTGGGGGGCGGGGTGGTTTACACAGCGGGGTACCCCCGGGGAAAGGAACAAAACCTAGGATAGTCAAAACTTTTGACTATCCTGAGTTTTGGTCCACTTTAATGAAAACCCCAAACCCATAAAAACTGTTCCCCAGCATCTAACATTAATATATTTTAAGTTTTTAGTTGCTTACTTTTAATTCTTTCCCCCACTGGGCTGCAACTCTGTTCAGGACTCTAGGATACGTGGGCATCATCTTGCCTCAGAAGCATCACGTACTGAGGAGAGGGGTGAAAACTGCAGGGGGCGGGGTTATAGCTGTGCTCTGCCCAGACAGAGCAGAGCTGGGGTCAGGTAACAGACAGTAATCCCAAAAAGCAGAGCGGCATAGTCAGAAGACACTTTCTGTCTGCAGGCAGCCTGAGACTTCTTGAATGTTTAATGGCTCAGAAAACGCACTAGGTGCACGTAGGATGATTTTTAGTGTGGGTAATCTGTATGTACAGGGTGGGAGAAACATACAAGATAGGTTCTTATTCAGGGTGAAGGTTCGGTTTCACTGCTGCACAGTATGAGGAAACCTATGTTGGACCTGAAAATGCTTTTGAATACTGTACAAACCAGGAGGTCAGTCTTTGCAATGTCCTAATATTAATGTGTTTTCTACTTATAAATAAAATCACTGAAGAAAGGAAAGGTGGAAACATTCATCATCAACCCCAAATGTGTGACCCTTGGAGAACTCTATGGAGAAATCAACCTCAACACCATGGAGTGGTCAGATGGGCTCTTGGCCTATGCTGTACGCAACTTTACCCAGAAGGCATCAAAAGATGGAGGAGCAACTCCCGCTAGTTCTCCCACAGCTCATGTAAGTATAGAGTAATACATTGTGCTGTATACTCTTATTAGGTTTCGTAAGAGCCTCTATAATTTTAATACAGGTTCAGTTCAGCACCACATGCAAAAAGTGCACTTTGGAGTAAAGAGGACACTTTCGTCGAGAAATGAAATTGAGGTACACTTGGTGCTGAATCAACACCTAGGTAGACAATGAAAAAGAATGGCACTTTTTACACTAAAAACAGAATAATACACTTTTTTGCACGTCTGCTGAATTTAGCAGCAGATGAAAAAGTGCAATACCTCTTTAAAGTGGACCAATCACCAGGATTTTGTCTATCCTGCTGATCAGTTCCTGCCCTGGGGGCATCCCGATGGGGGATGCCCCTCTGTAGCAAACCCCCCAGATTGCCTACTCAACTTCAGTCTTTCTGCCGTTCCCATGGAACGTGCACTCGTCCAATCAGAATGTAAAGAAAAATGAACCCAAGGATCAACCAGACCCAAGGGGGTGGAGCAGCCCCCTGCCCTGACTGTTCTCCCTGGCGATTGTTTACGGGGAGGCCGATTCATTAATAGCGCCAGGTAACGACAGATGAGCGACAGTAGCGTGATTTTCACAGCGGCCGCTATTATTCGCTGTGCTTGGCCGTAGTTCGCTTGTTGACAGCGACTCAGTCGGTGAGCGTTAATGTTAAATACGGGGTTAGGAGTCGCTGTTTGACAGGTTCCGCGCTGTATGGGAGCGCCTGACAGCGAATGGCCAGAGCGAACGGCTCCCAGCATATTCATTAACAAATCACACTCAAAAAATTCTCGCGCTGTGAAATGCTTGTTTAAACCCCAGAGCGCTGGCGGCGATGGCTTAAAAGTAGTTTTTAACCCCCAAACAACCATATTTTTTGATTTAAAAATTAAACAAGTTTTTCTAAACATTTTGTAATATGAATACATTAATATCAGACCTGTAATATCAATTCTGCACAAATTTTTTTTTTTTTTTTTTTTTTTTAAATCTAACATTGCCGTAGTGGTCACAGAATTTTTGACAGTTAAAAAAAAAAAAAAAAAGCTTAAAATCAATTAATTATGAATATTTAAAGATTGCTCCATTGGAGAGCGCCAGGGAGCGACAGGTCATACCTGTCGCTGTGATGGGATTAGCAGCGGCGCTGTTCGTTGCAGTCTGCTTCATGATGAATCCCGCGCTAGCCGACGCTCTCGCCGGCGCCAGCCGAAGCTCTCGCCGGCGCTAGCCTCATTTAGCGTGATAAATGCGTGATTGTGTCCGCCGCCTGGCGTTCTGGAGTCAGTAGCCGCCGATAGCTGGCGCTACCTGGCGCTAGTCAGACACTACCTGGCGCTAGCCCTTGATAAATAAGGCCCTAAGTTTCCACACAGCTGAGTATCTCTCTTTTTTGCTATTGCACTTATACTTGTCTCTGATTGTGTCCTTATGTTATATTTCTGCACTGATGTGATTGCCATTTCATTTGGTTTATGTTTTGTGTCATGGTGTCTATTGTATATTAATAATTTTTAATCAGGGAATGAATTTTTTGCACAATGCACATTTCACTTTAGGGTAGTTGCTTTTGGATTAAATAAGGATTAACATGTTTTGAAGGGTATTTATTTATTGTGGATCATGTATTTTTTTTCCGTTTTTGTGCCGGCACAAAAAAAAAGGGGTGTTAGTTATCATATAAAATTATTTTAAGCTCAAAGAGCTACTATATGGGTGATTATTTAGGACAGGTGTGTATACACTCATTCTGGGCAGGTTTAGGAGGCTTTTTAAATTGTCTTGTTGTTGTTTTTTAAATGTGTGTCTTTTGCATAATAATAAAAACTTTATTAATTTTCTTTGGTTGTGCTCCTTAGTGTGACCCTTGGGTCTGGTTGATCCTTGGGTTCATTTTTCTTTACATTGTGATATGCATTAGAGAGCACGCCGTTACTTCTTTGTTATTAGTGGTGCACCATTTCTAATATACACTCGTCCAATCAGCACTTCAGTTGTTTTGGACGACATGTCGGCATAGGGAATGCTAGGGGCCACATCCTCGGCTCCCCTGTGGAATGTGCGCCGCAACCTATCTGAATGGCTGGGCACGGAATGGAGCACAGGTGTAGGGATGCTCAGGACTGGCGGAAAGGTAACTGTTCTCCAGTTTTCGTATTACCGTATATACTCGAGTATAGGCTGACCCGAATATAAGCCGAGGCACCTAATTTTACCACAAAAAAATGGAACAAGTTATTTAATCGAGTATAAGCCGAGGCGGCTTTTTTCAATTGGAATTGGAGTTGACACACAGAAAGACACACACACACACACACACACACACACACACACACACACACACACACACACACACACACAGAAAGAGACACACACACAGAAAGAGACACACACACACAGAAAAAGACAGATACATACACACACACAGAAAGAGACACACACACACACTGTGGGTACCTGCTGCTGCCGCCCCCGCCGCCGCTCTCAGACGCGCGGGTATCGGGGGTCAGGGTTTGGCTGAGGTTACCCTGCAGAGGGGCAGCGGGGTCCCCCTCCCCTCCTCCTCCTGCCGGTCACTCGGCACACAACACCCTCCATTCAGGTCCGCCTGGCAGCCGCCAGCCGCCGCCGTTCTCATACACACACCAGCACTTCCTGGCTGTTGCGCGCTGGTCGTCGGTGGGCGTGCCCCATATGGCCGGCGTCCAATGAAAACATTGGACGCCGCCCATTGACGACCAGCGCGCAGCAGCCTGGAAGTGCCGGTCAGTGTGTGAATGTGTGTGCGTGTTTGTGTGTACGAGAGCAGCGGCGGCGGCAGCAGTGGGTACAGCAGGGACCCGCAGCGGCCGCCCCTCACCCTCCAGCATCTATTGGGTTCAGGGTTGCGGCCTTCCCTGGCAGTCCGCCCCTGGACTCGAGTATAAGCCGAGGCGGCTTTTTTCAGCCCAAAAAGTGGGCTGAAAAACTCGGCTTATACTCGAGTATATACGGTATGTCATACTGCAAGATGATGATGCCAGCAAATACCAGTATGTCAGTAAACTGAATGATAACCTCTAATTACTTGTTTTTTATAGCACAATGAAAGTAATGCAGAAAGCCTTCACGGTGGACCCAAGTTTATGGAACTCAACACAGAAGATGATCGTTCAGATAAAACAACTTCCCAATCTAAAAGTAAGTTAGGTGTGTCATTTTAAGACCATAGGCCTTGATTCACCAAGTTACAAAAAATTCGCATGGCAGTAAAAAATTAATTTCATGAGAAAGCCTGAGAATTTCAGTGTTGATGATTAACCAGATAGGAAGACAATGAAAGTCAATAGCACTTTAGTCCTGAGAAAAGTTCGAGAAACTTTTACTCCTTTTTACACTGTAGTAAAACAAGCCGTTAACTTTCATTGTCTTCTTATCTGATGATTTATCAACACTTAAAATCTCAGTTTTTTTTCTCATGAAAATACCATTTTGTGAATACTCACCTGTAAAATGGGAATTATAAGTATGTCACACACCCCGTAATTATTACACTTGGCTTCCAACGATTCCGGAAACGATCCCTCGGGGCAATTCAGGCTATGTATGGGGTTGTGGGGCTCCTCTTCCTGAGGGATGAGGTCATACTCTGTGTTTCATGTGCACAGCGGAACATTACGCGGCAGTCCGGTGCTCCGGTATTCGGTCCTCCGCCTCCCGTGTCTTCACCTACCCCTCCCCGCCTTTTCCAGAACCCATGTGACGTTGTCATGGGGGGGATTCGCAATCCGAGGTTTGCGCCAGGTGGGCCAGCCTTGAGAAAATGTTTTCCGTTGCGGTTGCCCAAAAGGCTCCGGCTTAGCGGAAACATCCTTCCCCGGCTCCGCCGGCCTGTGATGTTTATGGTTTGAGTCCTTAGACTGGTCCGATTGACCCCCACTTGGGGAATCGAATGAGCCTGTTGTCCAGCATTTGTTTTTACTACCATGAGAATTTTTTTTCAACTCTTGATGAATTGAGGCCATAGTCATTATATGACTACTATGGCAAAGGTGGTCAGTTAACACATCATTGTGGATGAAATCTTCATCGTGATACTTACTCTATACCTACTCTATACACTTAATACTAATATCAGTCCTGAGATTGTATACACTAGTAAATAAAACAAAGATGGGGGCCCTAGACCCGCCCCCTAACCCCTACATTACTGCGGCACACTCAAATATAGATTCAAATGTAAGTAGAAAAATATATATACAATTTTATTAAGTCAGGACTTTTAAAAAGACTATATATACAAACAAAACATCAAAGGACTCATTAAAAACACTTAGACAATACAAAAAGCTGAAGGGAGAACCCTCAAAGTGTCTCTAATTAAACCCGATACAAACCAATGATCATATAAATTGAAATAACAAATAGTTCATGAATGGTAGCTGGCAGAAAGAATCAGTATAATGACACAGAAAAGTGCAGTAGTGCTAAAGTGCCCTATCTATACTAAAAAACAGTGCCCAATAATATATCTACACAACAAAGCTAATGAAATGGCCAAAATGCCATAGTATTGATCAAAACTTATTAATAAACCATAAACCATAAATGACAAACATGTGAAATTCAAGTGCAAAGTGCAGAGGAAAACCTGGAAAATCCTATTATGGCTGCCAAAATACATTCAAGACATAAACATTAAAAATAATGGGAAAAAATTTCATCACCAATAATATGAGCCTCCGGGGTCCCTCACAGCAGCCCGCCACCGACGCGTTGCGTGGCCAAACGCCACTTCGCCAGGGTGAATGAGCTGCTGCAACGTTCCTCCCTCCCTTTAAACTCACCACGAAGACGACTGTGCCAATGCCCGAATGCCCCGCCGCCCCCCAACCACGTGCCCCGATAGTTCTTTCCCTATATACTACCAGCACCCATTTTTTGATAATATATACAACTGTAAATAGCTGTGCACACTCACACATTTTTCTTTCTTTGTATACACTAGTATACATTAAACTACTAATATAATTAAAGGGACAGTACCGTCAGAAAGCCGGCTGTGTAGAGATCCTCAAAACATGACCTGTTGGTAGTTGCTTTGAAGAAAGGATTAGGGAACTGTTCCATAGACACCACCAGTGCCATCAGTACAGATGAGCCGAAGGCCATTATCAAAGCAACCTAGGCCTCCATAACTCCTCAGCTGTGTCACAAGCTGATTGCCCCATGCCACCCCGCATTGATGCAGTAATTTTTGCAAAAGTATTCCCATTGAGTGTATACAGTATACATAGCAGACTTTTAAGTAGACCAACATTTCTGTATTGAAAATAATTTTTTACAGAATATTCTTATTTTTGGAGATACTACATTTTGGGTTTTCATTAGCTGTAAGCCATAATCATCAACTTTCAAGAAGAAAAGAATGCATGAAATACAGTAAACCACTCAGTCTTATCTATAAAATGAATTGAATTACTGAACTAAACTTTTCAATAAAATTCTAATTTCTTGACATGCGCTTTTAATTCCAAGATGTTCTGGTTGTCCGCTCAGGTGAAGCAGCTTCTGACTGGTTTTGGATAATCCTGGATGGGCCAGTGGACACAATGTGGGTGGAGAACCTGAACACAGTCCTGGATGACACAAGAACACTTTGCTTGGCCAACAGTGAGAGGATCCGCCTTCCTGAGAGCATGAGGATGATCTTTGAGGTGGACAGCCTGGCTCAGGCCAGTCCTGCTACAGTCAGCCGCTGCGCCATGGTCTACATGGTAAGCTAAGCTGACGGTTGTGAAAAAGGAGCTTGGTGGTTAGCACGCAGTTTTGTGTCCTCCCAAATTTATGCTGCCTCTAGATGCTTGGCTTCCCCCCAGAAGCAAAAAAAAACCCATACATCTATTATAGGTTAATTGGTTGCAGTGTAGAGAAAAGTGGAGGGGAAAATGCCTTGGGAAAGGGGAGCATGTTGGTGGAGGGAAGGGACCAAGTCTGAAGGACAGAGGGAACAATGCCCATAAGGGAGGGGCTGATGGGCAGATTCCACCCCTTGACCATGATGCCACATATGGGGAGGGGGATGGAGAGGCTCCTATTACCAAGAGCAGGCTGGTGTAGGGGTCCTTGTCAAGTAAGAAAGAAGGACAAATGGGGGGCAGGGTACCAGGTTTTGGGAAGAAGGGGACCATTAATGGGCAGGAAGGGACCATGTACCTGGGGGAGGGGACAGAGCTGCAGATGCTACTGCCAGACCATGGTGCAGCATGTAAGTTGAGCACTGACTTCAAGTCTTTTTAGGGGAAAAACCAAAATGTTGGGTGGGTGACCCCCATCTGGGATGGAGAGTCAATCAATACCCCGAGCAGCCTAGTCAGAAAAGGAAGTGGGAGGGAAAATACCACATGAGGAAAGGGAAGAGGGAACCATGTCTAGTTAGGGGAAGTTCCATGGAGTTCCATGGACAGGTAGGGAAGGGACCAAGGCCCAGTTGTGAGAAAGGAGGGGCTAATGTCTCTGGGGGAACATGAGTGACCTATGTTTGTGGGGGGAGGGTTAGAAGGGCCAGTGAGCAAGGTTGTGAGGAAAACAAGTCTCGGAAGGTAGATGAGCATAGGGTATGGGGGGAGTGGAGAGTTTCAGATGCCAACCATCCAACCATGGCAACACATGCTGACTGGGGGAAGGTTCAAAGTCTTTTCGGGGCACTGAAGATTAGTATTAATTGAGTTCCAAAATTAGTTTTGGGGAAAATCTTCAGGTATGAAGTAACATGATACTTGGGTCCACACCAGCCAGAACTAACCTCCTCCACTCAGTCTTCTGCCTTCACTAGCAGACCTACAGATACCAATCAGTTTTGACAACTCTATCACCCCATGCCGCTTGTAAGAAAAAGTCAAGTTCATCACTGCTCCCAGAAAACTTAACCTCTGTCTTTTTTTTTAATGTTATTTGTTTGCAAACGTTCCGTTGTCCGTAGAGTATATAGATTTCCTACACAAGTTCTTCTTTTTGTTTACAGGACCCGGTCGACTTGGGCTGGCGGCCTTTTGTAAAGACTTGGGTGACTCAGGTGGCCACAAAGCTGCCACCTAGTGGAGCACAGTACCTGGACACCATGTTTAGCCTTAGTGTGGATGAGGGAATCAAGTTCATCCGCAGGCACAGGAACTGCTTACCCTTCCCAGTTCAGGACATGGTGCTCGTCATGAACCTGTGCAAAATCCTTGAGGCTTTTATTGACTTCATAAGCAGGAACGGTGGCTTCGGACGGAGTAAGAACACTTTCTAGTTCATCGATGTCTGTCTGGAAACACCCTGACTCTCAGATATTCAAGAGCAGAGTCAGCCAAACTAACCTTTGCCTATGGGGGGAATTGGTTATGGGTTGAGGCTCATGAACCTAGATTCTCTATAATCATATTAATGAATGCCTAAGAGCTTCTCCAATTTACACCAGAGCTGGGCCTTGATTTAGTAAACTTTCCCTAAAAGATCTCAAGACAATACGAGCCATTTCATTATTTATTTCAGAATAAGGAGTGAATCAATGAAAGACCATTTCAGGGGTTTATAAATGATTAAAAGTGCACATTTTTTTAGCTACTAACCCCTAAAACTTTTTTCTATGCGCCAATAAAAAGATCCACTCACTGTGTGATGTAAGACTTGCTAGAGTTTTACTTTAAAAAGAATCTCTATTTTAAAGTGAAATAAATAAGCTGTCACCTTACTCTAGTGAAAGTTTTAAGGGCAAATCGTATGAATTCATCCTATTCTGACTCACCAGATGGCAGTAATGTGAATCCTGTAGACAGCTCCACATTCCTTGTGTGTGTCTGTGATGGATGTTTTCTTTACTCCATAAGGCTTGGCAGATAGCCTTTATATAGCTTTATTTCGGTACAGAATCTTGTTACAGCAGACATGTACGTTCAATACAGCTGGAAACTTGCGGTGTTATCCATACAGCAACAACAGGTAAAAGGACTGTACCTGCAGAAGGTAGCAGCAGGTGTGCACTGCTTGGATGCCAGATTAGAAATGGCAGAAAGGGAGGGAAAGAAGGGAGGAGTTACTTGCATCAGAGCAAGACTAAGGGAGTCTGGAAGGGACAAGGGGAATTAAAGGCACACTGCTCAGCCAGTACAATAAACACTATATTAAACCGTTACCCCAGGTAAAATAAAACACACGTCGTGGGACATGACACCTCCCTTTACATCAGCTGGAACAAAATCTGGGAATTTGACTTTCCTGGGATTTGTTCTGTGCCCCCAGGGAAAACCCCCAGGATGCCTGAAAAAACTCACCTTCCCTCGCTCCAACAGCGCATGCGCAAGCTCTCGTCCAATGAGAGCTTCCTTCTGTGACTACGTCATTCGACAGGCGGGTCTCATCTACTTGAATGGGCAGCATGCTGCCGCATCCCCCGTGTTCCCCAGCGACGTGTGCGCACGACGCCAGGGATGCATGGGATGCTCCCCATAGTAAACAATGAGAGCCGTCTGCCAAATAACGTAATCATAGCAAATGGCTCTCATTGGATGAGAGCCCGCGCACGCGCCGTTGGAGCGTGGGAAGGTGAGTTTTTTTTAGGGCCTCCTGGGGGTTTTACACAGCGGGTATGCCAATTGCGTATGCCCCAGAGAAAAGCCAACGGACTGCCCTGGAATCTTTGGATGGGTTTTGTTCGCTTTAAAGAGGAACTTTTTTGTAATTCTTTTTTGACCCGAGATGCTGGGGGGAACAGCATTGGAACTGGATCTCGGGTGAGGTAAGGTGTTTATTTTTTCGTAACCTCCCCTCCTGGGAGGGAAGGGAGGCGTGGGGGGGGGGGGGGGTGTTACATAGAGACCTCAGACTTATGCTGTCATCACAATAACTCATTCCTTAAAGAAGAACAAAACCCAGGATTTTTACTATCCTGAGTTTTGTTCTCGGGGCATCCTGATTTGCGATGCCCCGTCGTGTGAAACCCCCTAGAACGTCAGGTCTGATTACCACTCCAGCGATCCCACAGCACATTCGAAAGGCTCTCCTTTAATCAGCGCTCTATGCCATGCATTTTAATGAGCGGCGTAGAACTTTGAAAGAAAGGAGAGAACGGCCAGCATCCCCATGACAGGGATGCCGCCGCTGACCTGTGGGAGTGCCTGAAAGGTCAGATTTAGGGCAAACCGAGGGAGTTTTACAATTCAGGGCATCTCAAATTCAGACCCACCTCAGGTGGGGGGGGGGGCACTGGCCCTAGATTCTTATAGATTATAGGCCAGTGGTTAATCCTTTACAGCAGACTACGCTTGGTAATCCAGTTCCAGAGTCTAAAAGATGTTACAGCTTGCCTGGATGCACCCTGATTTGGGATGCTCCGCTGTGTGAAACCCCCAGGATTGCCTATATACTCACCTAGGTAATTGATCTCACAGCGCATGCGTCGGTCTCTAGCGACATTCCCAGCTGATGTGTGCACCTTCCACGTAGCAGAGGGGAGCGTCCAGCGGGAGGCGCCCAGCAATTGCTTAATTCTCGGACATGAATACTCACAGCAATGAGTTCTAATTGCACGAGACCCTACACATCCACCATTGGGGTGTAGATCGAGGTGAGTAAACAGGCGATCTGGGAGGTACACATGGCCGTCCCAAATCAGGATGCCCCCGTAAAATGGCGCAAACCCCAGGTGAGTTAAAATAATGCAGAAAACAGTCCTTATTCTCAAAATATATTTTAAGGGACCCGACTGAATTAAACTGGACCTTCAGCATCATTTAATGAAAAGCCTAAACCCTTAAAAAAGGATTCCCCAGCATCTAAAATTAATATATTTAAAGTTTTTAATCACTTACTTATTATTCTTTTCCCCACTGGCCTGCAGCTGGCCTTGGCTCAGTAGCATCACATACTAAGGAGAGGAGAGGGGTCAAAAGTACAGGGGGGCGGGTTATAGCTGTGCTTTGCTCAGACAGAGCAGAGCTGGGGTCAGGGAAAGGCCAGGAATCCCAGAATGCAGAGCGGCACAGTCAGAAGACACTTCCTGTTTGCAGGCAGTCTGATGCTCCGTGGGCCGCCGTCTTGAATGTTTAAAGGCTCAGAAAATGCAGTAGATGCAGGTAGGATCATTTTTAATGATCAAATTTAATCTGTATGTACAGGAGGGAAACATATAAGAGCTCTTATTCAGGATGAAGATCCGGTTTAAGGGTTTGGGCATTAAATTATGCTGAAGGTCCGGTTTAAGGTCCTAAAGTCAAAAAAGGCTTTAGGCCCATTTATACTCCCATCCTCCTGTTAAAACATCCATGCAAGCTTGAAATCAGGCAGAATCACTCAACAGATCTGTGCTCCTGCACCACTCTCATGCCTCATGTGACTGCTGGCAACCAATGGGAACGTGCAGAGAATGATAAAGTAATAGTTTATTGTCTTGAAACTGAAAAAAAATGATTTTCTACAGATGAGATGGAGGAGAATCTCGCCTCTTTATCGAACGCTCAGGAGACCTGCTCTGCCAGCGACACCGGGAGATCATACACACCCAGCCTGAGCACAAGCTCAAAGAGAAGGTAAGTACATTGTGGTAATTGATAAATAGCTTTCACTATGGAGTTAAATAGGAACTTAACTCAAGTGTCAGTTAATGCTTACCGTGCCCTTATTCATTGTATGTCTGACAATCACATGACTGCCAATGACCAATCGGGTTTGCCATGGGGGCTTGCACATCAAACCTGAATGGTACACTGCAGTAGCCAGACGTCCACCAATGGGGTTTAGGTCCTAGTCAGACTAGTTTAGTAGAGCCAACCAGGGACACTAAAATAACCTTACTTACCTCCTCAGTAAGGCCTGCTTTAGGGAGATACTCACTTTTATAGTGGAACTATATTGGGGTGGGGGGAGGAAACTTCCACACACATGGCAGCTGAACCTCCTGCAATAGAAGACAAGCATCACCGCTGTGTGCTTTCTGCCCCCATCATACAGAGCTCCATCTTGAATTTGGGGCTCACGGTGGAAGTAGTAGGTAGGTTGGGGTCGAGGCTGGATTATAAGGGGGGCACAAGGGGTGGGCGTCCCGGTGCCTCCACCACTTGCCCTGCAAAGGGGGCCTCCACCAACCTTTGGGTTATGGTCTGGTCCAGGAGGCTTTTCAATCTTTGGTCTAACAGGCCGCGGGGCCAGCAACAATGCTACAGTGATGGGTGCGTGCAGAGCTATCACCGCTCACTGCACGTAAGCCACCAAGCACAGGCGCTGGCAGCTCAATGCAGGGAACTGTTTTCTGCTGGACCAAGCAGGAGTTCCCGAGCAGCACGCACCCCCACAAGGGGGGCACAAGGGACTCCATCTGACGTTCCAGTAGGAGGGTGCCAGACAACCACCAATCTGGCTGGACTATTATTTCCTATTAAGGAAAAAAATACTGTATCTGGGGCATCCACCAGATATTATACCCAGGGGCCTCCACCACACTTAATCCAGCCCTGGTTAGGGTTCTTGTGAATCTGGGGATTACCTGGCACCAGAAGTTGCCAGAAAAGCTTAGATCTTCTTGAAATACCAACCCAGACATCCCAATTTGGGATATACCCATCCTCTGTATACCAGAAAGAAGTGCCAGGACTTGGGCAATAACACACTTCTGTCTTTACTGTGGCATTGGCAGCCACATCCACATGTGCACTATATTGGTGGCGACCAGTAGGGTTTGCATGCACCATATGTGGCGCTGCACATGCTCCTCCGGAGAACCCCATTGGCCGGTGGCAACCAACTGGGTCAGAAGAGCTTTGCGGGAGACACAGAAGTGGTAATTTTTGGGGGGAATTTACTGGGGATGAAATGCAGTTGGACTTGGTGCATGGGCAGGCTCACCTCCAGTTTACCTAGTCATGCATATTAAAATGGGGGAAAAATGATTCAGTTGGCCCTGGAGTTCTTTCCCCTGTAAGAAATCCCTCATGATTACTGTAAAACATACCTTTCAATCCATGACACATGTGCAGGCCGTGGCGGCATCCCCAGCATTCCTGTGGCTGATACCCGCTCCCACACCAGGCCTGAATGGCCGACTTTGGCACACACCGTTGAAGCAGAACTGCCGTCATGAGGTGCCCAGCAATCCATTCATTTAGAATAGATTGGTGAATATTAATATTCACAGCAATCCATTCTGATTGGCTGGAAGCCCACACACACACGTCTTGAGAGAGTGGAGAGAGGTAGGATTGTGAGTGATCCCCAGGGTCTCACACACAGGGCCAGCCCAAATCGTGTCTGCTTTAATGCATTGCTCAGAAAACTGAATGAATGCTATACGTGCATCTCCACTGGCTGCTCCCCTCTGGCTGTGCCATTAAAACAAGGCCTGGCATTGGAACACACAGTAGTCGGAATGCTGGAGATGCCACTTGTGGTCAACGCATGCGCCATGCAATCACCCAGCTAGGAAAGTACAGCCAGACAGCTGGGGGGGGGGGGGGGCTGTAACCTGGCCTAGAGCTTGCTTTGCCCAGGAAACCAAGAAAGCTGCTGATCAGGTAGCACTGTGATGATGTCAGGTGCAGCTTTTAAAGTGAATCAATCACCAGGATTTTAACTATCCCGGTCATTAGTATTTGTACTTAGGGGCATCCCGATTTGTGATGCCCCAACCCCGCTGTGCGAAACTCCCCAGATCGCCCACTCAACTCCCCTTTCTGGCGTTCCCACGATGCATGTGCAGTCAAAACAAGGGCTTTATGCCATGCATTAGTATGTACGGCATGAAGCGCTGATTGGATGAGCGTCCGCTCATCCAATCGGCGCTTCATGCCGTACTTACTAATGCATGGCATAAAACCTTTGTTTTGACTGAGCGACAACATAGAGTATGGTGCCCCCAGATTCCCTGCAGAGTGATCGCTTCCACAGGCCGGCCTATCTGAATGGCTGAGCACAGGAACACGCACAGCTGCAGGGATGCTGGGGATAAGGCCATGGCCTGTGATTGCGACGAGGGACCGGCAGAAAGGTAGGGTGATTGCGGGCAGTCTGGGGTGTTCACATAAAGGGACATCCCAAATCATTATGCTCCAGAGGAACGTAGACAGCATGCTGGTTTGGGCCCTGATTGATTCACTTTGGGTGTCAGAATGCAGGTGAGTCCAGGAAGCTGAATGTCTGCAGGAAAAGAATTACGGCTTCCTCGAAGAGAAACACGAGGCACCTTTTGCACATGTCTTTGCAGTCAGGGCCTTTTTCAGATAGGTAATGGGTGTGGCTTATTACTTTTCATGTGCTGCTTTTTAATAAAGCTTTTTGTGTTTTCTATGGCTAATAGCATATTGATGTCCACCCTTCCCAGATGTAGCTCAAAAAGTGCATCCTGGCGCTAAGCTCATTGGCACCATTTTGTGGCCTCATTACCCCTTAACCTGCGTATAAGTAACCTGCAGATACCAAAACCCAAACATGCTCATCTGTCTCCTCAAGGGCCACCAGCAGGTCATGTTTGCAGATCTCCACACTGCGGTAATTAGTGATCAGCCATAGAGCCGGCTATATGAAAATCCACAAGCCATGACCTTTTGGTGGCCCTTGAGGAGAGGGTTGGGCATCTATGCTCCAACCCTTCTCCACTCTCTAAATATCTAACAGTAAAATATTAGGATATAGTCCGCTTTGAAGACAATAAAGGAGTTTTTGTGACACCTACCTGAGGCCTTACTTACATTTCTTCACCATTACTTACAGGGAGGAACAGAAATGGTTCCTAGAGAAGCACCCTGAGAAGCTGACGCAGTTGCTGGGGAAGCTTTACATCTTTGCGTTCACATGGGCCTTCGGAGGGGTTCTGAACCGTGAGGATGAGCAGGAAGGTGACTCCCTCATTGGGCTGAAGGCTAGAGATGAGTCGCTGGCTAATATTACCTATGACTTCAGCAGCTTTGTGCACGATCTCTTTGAAGGAGAACAAGCCAGAGGTAAGAAATGGCTCCAAGGTGATTTCTCTAATTATACCTGCAAATCCAAACAACCAAGAGATCCAATCATCCAATCAGCAGGCCATCTGACCAAACTGAAATGGAAATCAAATGATTTCTGTGTTTTATTATTCTTTAGGATCGTTAGAATTTGTATTGCTTCTGTTTGCTTTGTACAGTTGTAAAATAATTTCTATTTCGATCAATTTGATTCAAGATCATTCATAGAAGTCTAACAGGATGATTCATTACTAGCGGCAGGTAGCGACAGAGCGTCTGTAGCGCGGATTTCAGAGAGACCGATAGTAGTCGCTGTGCTCGGCCGTGGTTCTTTGTTTCAGAGCGCCTCAGTCGCTGGCCGGCATTGATGAATATGTTGTGTGAGCCGCAGTACTACGCTGTATGGGAGCGAACGATAGCCCTAGCTCAGTGCGACCGACTCGCACCTCATTCTTAAAAAAAACAGCCTCAAGCAGCACCGGCGCTCAAAATCGGGTTGTTGTAGCTAAGAGCGCCAGAGGCTGTGTGACTAAAGTCTGTTTATGAACATGTATCCACTAGTAACAAGTGAAAACAAATGAAATTACATAGTTATCACATTGTAACATGAACACTTTAATACCAGACATGTAAGGACAATTCTGCATAAAAATATTATTAATCCAAAAAGTTTTCAAAAATGTAATTTTCTAGGCCAGGATACATGTCAGAAAGATTTGAGATTTTATTTTAAAAAAATGGGATCAGGAAAGGGATTTAAGGATCGTCCATAGAAATGTATGGGAGAGCGCCAGGTAAGACGTGGCGCTCTGCAAGGCTGAACGCCGGCGCTGTACGCTGAGCCTGGGATAATGATGAATCGGACGCTACATGGCGTTGTTCCAGTTGCTCACCAGATTCAGCTTCATAAATGTGGAATTGCATGCTGTGTCCGGCGTTCACCTGCCGCTACCTGGCGCTGTACAGGCACTACCTGGCGCTATCCCCTCATGAATAAGGCCCTAAATGGTTTATGATAAACTGATATTTGATCATTTCTAACATCAAATGGTGTACGAGTGATTTCCAGCATGAGAATTTTGTAGCTCACTTACGTCTTGTCAGGCTTACGAGCAGGGTGAGTACCGCAAGCAAGGAAGCCTCTTGTGAGGCAACTGTGAAACCTTGGCCAGATAATAGAGCAGAACCAGCAGGACTCTCGACCTAGGAACCTGAAGTCTAAGACCAACCCTTGTTTTAACTAGAGCCCCTCGCAAGGGGGGACAGACTGAGGTGTAGGGAAAGTCCAGGTCCCAAACCCAGGTAATGAGGTGCTGGAACGCTAAACCAAGTTAGCACAGTAGCAGAACTGGTGAGCAGCATGGTTTGTAAACTGTCGAGGGTCACAAGAGTAGAAGCAGATCGAGGAACACAAGCCGGGTGTTTCAGGTAGCACAAGGTCATAAGTAAAAGTAAGCCAGGGGTCAAGCCGAAAGGTCGGTTTAAAGAGTAAACGCAGTCAAGAGGTCCGGGTTGTATAAGGAGAGCATTCCAAGGGTTAATCCATTAGAGTAGACAAGTAGATGACTGTAAATCTGGAGCTCAAGGTAGTACTGGAACACAGGAAACCAGGAAAGCTGATGATCAGGTAGCCCTGTGATGTCAGGTGCTCCTTTTAAAGTGAATCAATCACCAGGATTTTCACTGATTGGTCTTTGCCTCAGGGTCATCCTGATTTGGATGCTCCATCCCCACTGTGCGAAACCCCCCAGATCGCCCACTCAACTCCCCTTTCTGCTGTTCCCACAGCGCATGCGTGGCCACTCGACCAATCAGCGCTTCATGCCATACATATTAATGCATGGCATAAATCCTTTGTTTTGACTGATAGTCTGCCCTGTGGATTCCCTGCGGAGCGCGCGCTTTCACAGGCCTGGCCTATCTGAATGGCTGTGCGCGGGAACACGCACAGCTTCTGGGATGCCGGGGATACGGCCATGGCCCACGATTGCGGTGAGGGACTGGCAGAAAGTTAGGGTGATTGAGAGTGGTCTGGGGGGCTCGCAAATCACTATGTCCCAGGGGAACGTAGTCAGCATGCCCTGGAGTCTTTTAGACTCCAGGGTTGGCCCGGGCCCTGATTGGTCCAATTTAGGTTTCAGAATGCAGGTAAGAAGTCCAGAAAGCTGAATGTCTGCTGCAAAAGAATTGCGGCTGCCTCGATGAGGAAAGTGCGGCCCCTTTTGCACGTGTCTTTGCAATCAGGGCCTCTTTTAGGTAGGTAATGGGCGTAGCTTATTACTTTTCATGTCCTGCTTTTTAATAAAGTTTTTTGTGTTTTCTATGGCTAATAGCATATTGATGCCCTCCCTTACATTTTATAATGCTTTGGTTTTTCAGGGGTCCAGATGCCGCTGGGGGAAAGCTCCATCTTCAGTTACTTTGTGGATCTTCAGACGGGGAATTTTGTGCCTTGGGACAGTTTAGTCCCCTCTACAGAATCCTTAATCCAGAAAGGTTGTTGTCATTTGCTAATTTTATATTTTTATCATCTTTACAGCCAGAATATTGAGGGCTATTGTATTAAAGTGGACCTGCGCTATAGAAATGAGGTCCCTGTGGGACAGACCTCACGTCACCACTTTAAACACCCCTTCAGCCTTTTCACAGTTCACTGCCAGCAAGGCACTCAGTTGTTATGTATAAATGCTGTTGGCAGTGAACTGTGCAGGGGACTGGAGTAAACAAATAGGCAGAGAGAGAGGAGCCTCCTAGAACAAAGTGAATGGAGCTATTCACACTGTGATGCAGGTAGGGCAGATAATCCTAATTTGGGACGCTCAACACCCTAAAGGCCTGTAAACATGCATGTAATTAATCAGTATTATATACCTCCTCTCCCTACCAATGTGCTGTTGTGCCTACATGACTGCTAGTAAACATTGGGGTTCCCTAAGTGGTTCACTTCTGCCAGCTGATTCATAATGCCTGTCTCTTGTTATCCTCATCTGTCCCTCTTTTAGGTCTGATTTACAGCTCTGCAATATAAATATTCTATTAGCATGTCAACCTGTGGTTTTAATTTTGCCACAAACACTTTACACCTATACTATTGGGGACTATATTATAACAGGGACACTAAAGTTATGCCCCCTGCTGAGACCACCCCCAACAGCCTATGTTTTCCAATATGGGCCTACCTGCTTCCCCGTAACTCAACTGTCAGGACAAGCCTCTATGATGACAGGGTCACTTAAACTTAAAGAGGAATTCACCGGACTCCATCTTAATACGCAGCAACAGGGCATCCCGGATAGTGCTTACCACACTGCTTTTTAAAGTGGACCAAAACCCAGCTCGATCGGCCCGGGAATCTATAAGATTCCTGAGCTGATCGATTTCCCCCCCCCCCCCAGGGCATTCAAAATCGGGATGCCCCGCTGTGTGAAAACCCCCAGGTCGCCCCATTCACTTACCCTGCTTCCCGGTGTAACGGCACATGCGTGTGCCACGGCCGCATCACCGCTATCCCTCTAGCAGGGCGCAGCAGCCATTTGTGCCGTCTTAGATGGTGTGACGTCAGCAGCTCTGAGCGCACTGATCGGATGAACGGCCATGCGTGCGCCGTAGGACCAGGAAGAGGTGAGTTTCTTCGGGCGATTTGGGGGGTTTCACACAGCGGGTACCCCTGATCGGGGTGGAAAGGACTAAAACCCAGGATAGTCAAAATCCTGGGTTTTTAGCCACTTTAATGTGGGCAATCTGTATGTACAGAGTGGAGGAAACCTACAAGATTCAGGGTGAAGGTCCAGTTTAAGAGAATATCAGATGTTCCTTCAGTCCAGGGGCGAGGTAGACATGTTTCACCTACAAGGGCTTCTTCTGCACCTCTTCCTTAATTTTCCATGCTGACTGATGCCCCTGATGATTTCCCCATGGGCACCCCTCAGGGAAGCCACCATCCAGCCATATGTTTAGGTGTAGGGTCGGGTGCAGCAGCCATTGTTGCTGATGTCACACTTGGTAATTGTTTGCTATCTTCTCCGCACTGCTCCCTTCTCCTTGATCCACCCTATCCCCCCTCTTCGCATTCCACACAATCAGCCTTCATACCAGATATAATATCGGCCTGCCCAGGGGAATACTAATATTTATAGCTCAGAATAGAGGGGGCTGTCGTGTTATGCCCTCGCCTAAACCGTTGCCTCGGTTTCCATTACGAAGTTTTTATTTTGTACGATTCGAATGCTTTGTTTTCTTTCCTTCCAGTGTAATTTTTCACTTTGTAAAGGCCAGCCGCTCCGAGACGCCTTACGGCAGACAGGACGCATTAATCATCGGATGAATAGCTCCGCTCGCTGCTTCTTTCTCTTTTCTTAAGTTTAATTGTTGAATCTTGAGCAGTTAACCTCACTCCCAGGGTCACATGTTCCAGAGCTGCCTCTGATGGGGCCCCGGAATTATTATTTCATATTATGCAAAGTACAAATGAGCTGCATTACTGTTACTAATTGTGGCAATTGAGGAGGATTAGTACCTCTACTTTATCCATCCATCATGTCCGACATGAATTTCTGACGCTGCTCCCAAACACTTGTTGTTTCACTCTTCAGCTTGCGATCTTAAAGTGGACCAACACCCAGGATTTTGACTATCCTGGGTTTTGGTCCACTTCGGGGGGGCACCCCGATTGGGGGTGCCCCGCTGTGTGAAACCCCCCAGAAAGCCCCAAAAACTCACCTCACCATGCTCCCACGTGACCGCGCCGTCCAATCTCTGCCCGATGGACAAGCGGGGTGACAGCGAAAGACAAGACAGCGCATCTGGCGCCGCCTCCCGCGTGTCAGTCTTACAGGGCACGCGCTCGCGCCGGCCACTCACAAACGGCCGGTGCGGGCGCGCGCACGTCTGAGGTAAGGTTTTTTTGGGGTCCCGATCTCGGATGTCCCGCAGTGAGGGAGGTGATCGGCCCGGGAATCTTATAGATTCCCGGGCCGATCACCCCTGGGTGTTGGTCCACTTTAAACCGGACCTTCAGCATCATTTAATGAAAAGCCCAAACCCTTAAAAAAATATTTTCCAAGTCATCCTTTAGCTTGACCATTTATTAACAAAGAACTCTCCACGTGGTCAAGCTGAAGGATTCCTAAAAAATCTGTTACCGGTAAGTCTAACAGTGGTTTTTCCAAGCCATCCCTCAACTTGACCACATGGAGAGTTCTTTGTTAATAAGTGATCAAGCTGAAGTATTCCTAAAAAAATCTGTTACCGGTAAGTCGGTGGTTTCCCCAGCATCTAAAATTAATGTATTTTAAGATTTTAGTCACTTACTTATTATTCTTTCCCACACCGGGGTGCAACTCTGTTCAGGACTTTAGGATATGGGCGCCGCCATCTTGCCTCAGAAGCATCACATACCGAGTAGAGGAGAGCGGGATAAAGTGCACGGGGCGTGGTTATAGCTGTGCTTTGCAGAGCTGGGGTCAGGGAAAGGACAGCAATCCCAGAATGCAGAGCGACACAGTCAGAAGACACTTCCTGTGCAGGCTGCCTTGATGCTCCTTCAGCCACCATCTTGGATGTTTAAAGGCTCATAACATGCAGTAAATGCAGGTAGGATGGTTTTTAATGTGAGCAATCTGTATGCACAGGGTGTGGGAAACATATAAGATAGGCTCTTATTCAGGGTGAAGGTCTGCTTTAAAGTGGACCAAAAGTCCAAGGGACTTGTTCACCTTTCCGGCGCAGGTCTGGATGCTCCCGCAGCCACACAGTTGGCTAATGTCAGCTATATGGCTGCTTTTCCTAGCTACTTCCAGGTTCATGTAGTGTGGTTAACCACACAAGCCTATATTCTAAGCGTACAGCACGTCCTGCTCCAGATATAGTAATAACATGTGGGTAATCCTCCGCCTTCAGCGCCGTGCACTGCAGAACATGAAGAAAACAAGCTCCTCCCTGCCCTTCATATACCGAGGGACCTCCCACAAATCCCCTGCAGTGCTGGAACTGCGAAGACATGAAGTATCACGCTCTCGCAGGCGAGCGGGGCTTGACAGCCCGAGGCCCTGCAGGACTATTTCCACCCGTCCTCATTGTGAATTAATGCCTCCCAGCCTGGGCTGCGTTGGTCGGGTGAAGGTAGGCAGCACCTTGTGTGCTTACGGAGCTAGACTCCACCGCAATCCCCCACCATAGGGTAGACGGTTAAGGCTAATGGTGAGCCTCATAGTGGATGCCCCTCCCGCACCAGTGCCCCACGCCCCGTGTAGCGGTGAACCCCTATATGGGTCACCTTCCTCCCTAGATTCCCCCGTTAGTGGGGGAAAAAAGAGGGGGGGGGTTGTGTGTACGATGGCTAAACCTTGCCCTAATTACACTAGACACCTATTGCCTTTAACGGTTACCGGAGTCAGAGTCGCGCGTCACATTTAAGGTTTTAGTTATCCGCAGCGCCTTTTTTGTATTCACTCGGCGCGTAAGGCGGTTCTGTTCGGGAGACGCTACGGCGTTTTTATCACGGTATACACCCTGTCAGATTTTCTCTGAGGTGATATTTTTCTAACATAACTGTCGCTTCTGCGCCTTCAAGCTTCGCGCTCTCCGGGGGGGGGGACGTGGTTTGGTTTGGCCCGCTCTGGCCCGCCCTTCGAGGTTCGCTTGCCGCCATTTCCTTCTCACGTGCGCGTGGTGAAGACGGTCCTCCCCTCGCTGTTCTGTAAGTGCCCTCATGGGCGATTTTTCCCTAGCTTTTGCTTCTTCGCTCTTGGCTCTGACATCCCTGTTCCCCTTGTGTCTTTCAGACTGCGGACTTCGGCGGCTTCTCCCGGCCCGGTGTAGCGCCCGGTCCAGACCTTTTTAAAGAAATCACTCCCACTTCCCAGCGGGTTATTGGGGCATCCAGGGTTGCTTTATAGCGTCAATCCCTACTGGCATATTGAATATAATAATCACCATATGGAGGCATCTCAGGATATTGTGAACGGGGTCCCCCCGGGACAAGCCCGTCTGTGTGTAGCTTGTGGGGTCATACCTAGCAGTGGTGACAATGCATGGGTCTGCGTCCCTCGTGCCCAGCAGGTGCTAGCCGGCCTCCCCACCTCTTCCGAGGCTGGGCCCGCACCTCGCCTTGCTTCGCCTACTCCCCCAAGCCTGAGCCTAACCCCCAATACTAGCGGGGATTCCCATGCTGATTTGGCCACTAGACTGGCTAGTGTGGAAAACTTAATCGCTGGCTCCTTGGCGCGCAAGGCTACTGCCAAGAGACGTCATTTGAATCCCGAAGCTACTATTCTTCCTGTAGAATCTGACGACTTACAACTGTCCTATGCACATTCTCCCTCAGAGGAAGGGGAACTGTTTTCTGACTCAGGGTCCTATGACAACGAGTCCAGGAGTCAGGATGAGTCTGGTTCTGATCATTGGTCCCAGGATGACATTGATAGACTGCTGACCCAGATCTTTGATGTGTTATCCCTCTCTCCCCCTCCCGCGGCTCCTCGGCAAAGGGGTGATCTGTTTCATACCGCTAGGGTGCGGTTGGAGTTTCCTGAACAAACTCATTTCAATAATCTCGTCCTAAAAGAATGGGAACATCCCAGCAAACTCCAGGGGGTCCCTAAAGCTGTGGACAAGAAGTATCCATTCCCTGCCAATCTGATCAAGTGTTGGACTTCGCCGCCCGAGGTCGATGCCCCGATACTTGGTCTGTCCAATACCTCTATTATGCACTCCCCTGACACTACTACGCTGCGGGATCTGGAGGATCGGCGGGTTGACCAACTGCATTTGAGGGAGCGTCGTTCCGCCCGGTTTGCGCCTTAGCCATCACGGCGGTAGCGCTCAGGACTGTGGTTAAGACTGCTCTTGAAGGGGCGGATGACTTGCCATCTGACGCCGCCAATGCTTTGGTTACCTGTGAGACTTTTGTCAATTATATCCTATCTGCATCAGACGATGCTATTAAGCTGAGTGCTAGATCCTCTGCTCTGGTGGTAGCCATACGCCGTGCAGTCTGGTTACGCCAGTGGGCCGCTGACAATGTCGCCAAGAAGGCCCTTACGGGGCTTCCATTCAAAGGGCTGCGCCTGTTTGGAGAAAGGTTAGATATTTTTTCTAAAGGGGGCAAGTTGCCCCAGCGCAAACGTCAGATTCGCCCCTTTCGTGGTCCAATCTCCCATTCGACCCCCCACCGTGGGGCTAAACAAGGCAGAGGGGTGTCCTTCGCGGGTCTCGCGCAGATTCCTGGAACAAGAACAGAGGACGCCATCCCAGTTCTTCCTGGGGGCCCAAGCCCAAAGCCCCTCCCAAGACCCCCCAAGCATGAAGGGGCGCCCTCGCCCTTCAGGGTGGGGGGACGTCTACAGCACTTCCAGCATGTCTGGAGACGCCACGTCCCAGACCGGTGGATTCAGAAGGTAGTTTCCTCCGGTTACAAGATAGAGTTTGCTGTACTGCCCCCTACCAGGTTCGTCGGGTCACGAATCCCACAGGATCCTGCCTCAGCTCAAGTCTTGATGCTAGCGGTGCAGGACCTTCTGGACCTCGGGGTCATTTGCAAGGTCCCCTTAAGAGACAGGGGCATGGGGTTTTATTCCAATCTTTTCACGGTACCCAAAAAGGACGGGTCAGTCAGACCCATTCTGGATTTAAAAATCTTAAACAGATTTGTCAGAAACAAACATTTTCGTATGTAAACTCTGCGCTCGGCCATTGCCTCGCTGCGCCCAGGGGACTTCGTGACATCTGTGGACATCAAGGACGCTTACCTGCACGTTCCGGTGTTCCCAGGGCATCAAAGGTTTCTCAGATTTGCGCTGCTGGATCAGCATTACCAGTTCGTGGCCCTACCATTCGGCCTTACGTCAGCCCCCAGGGTGTTCACCAAGGTGCTGGCAGGAGTAATGTCTCTGTTGAGACTAAAAGGCATACGCGTGTTGCCCTACCTGGACGATATACTCATCACCTCTCGGTCTCTGCGGCAGGCAGAATTGGACACGCGGTTGGTGGTGTCCACCCTGGAGTCCTTCGGCTGGGTGATCAATTACCCAAAGTCCTCTCTGTCCCCCTCCTCAGTGACCCTGTTTCTGGGGATGATTCTGGATTCAGTTCAGTCAAGGATATTCCTTCCTCCACAGAAGGTGGATGCTCTGACAACGCAGGTGAGGTCCCTGCTCTCGAGCCCTCATCCCTCCATCAGGCAGGGAATGCAGTTGGTGGGCTCGATGGTGGCAAGCTTCGAGGCGGTGCCCTTTGCACAATTCCATTTGAGAACTCTGCAGCTTCACCTTCTGTCAGTTTGGAACAAGGACCCAGCGTCCTTGGACGAGATCTGGGTGCTTCCCTCCTCGGTCAGACAATCCCTTGCGTGGTGGCTGGACCACAGGAACTTGACAAGGGGCAGATCCTTCCTGGCTCCCTCCTGGGAGACGGTCACAACGGATGCCAGTCTGTCGGGCTGGGGGGGATTCTGGAAGTCTCTGCGCTTCCAGGGGAGGTGGGGCCCTCAGGAGGCCCATCTACCTATCAATGTCCTGGAACTCAGGGCGGTCAGATTGGTGCTGGAACAATTGACCCAGCACCTGAAGGGTCTGGCGGTTCAGGTACGCTCAGACAACAGGACGGCGGTGGCCTACATCAATCATCAGGGAGGAACCCGGAGCAAGGGTGCTCTCCAGGAAGTGTCTCTGATTCTAACATGGGCAGAGACCAATGTTCAATGCATCGGCTGTTTACATTCCGGGGGCGGAAAACCTGCTAGCAGATGCTCTGAGCAGGGGGTCGTCCCGTCAGGGGGAGTGGTCCCTCTGCAACAGGGTATTTCAGTCCCTGTGTCACCGTTGGGGTGTGCCGGAGGTGGATCTGTTTGCGTCCCGTCACAATCACGAGCTCCCGAGCTTTGTATCCCTGTCTCAGGATCCTCTGGCTCTGGCCTCGGATGCCCTGTCAATGTCTTGGAGGGAGTTTCGGCTCCTGTATGTGTTTCCACCAATTCCCCTTCTGGGCAGAGTGCTGCGCAAGATAGCTCTGGAAAGGGTACCCGCGATTCTGGTGGCCCCAAGGTGGCCAAGAAGAGTGTGGTTCGCAGACGTGGTTCAAATGGCGGTAGATCAGTACGATCTGCCAAGGTTACCAGACCTTCTAACTCAAGGGTCTCTACGCCATCCCAATTTACTAACTCTGGCTTTGACGGCTTGGCTATTGAAACCTCCATCTTAATGGAAAAGGGTTTGTCCGCTTCTGTAGTGGCTACCATGGTGCAAGCCAGGAAGAAGACTTCTGCTGCTATCTATTATAGAGTATGGCGTGCTTACATTGACTGGTGTGAATCCAGGTCTCTTCCCTGCCGGGAATTCTTAGTCTCCGGGGTGCTGAAGTTTTTACAACATGGTCCCAGACTTAGGTCTTAAGCTTAGTACTTTGAAGGGCCAGGTTTGGGCCCTGTCTATCTTCTTTCAGAAGACCTTTGCCCAGCACCCTCTTATCAAGACTTTCTTTCAGGGGGTCACTCATGTGCGTCCTCCTCGGAAACCTATGGTTCCTGTTTGGGATCTGAACTTGGTTTTGTCATGAGGCAGCTTTTGCTGTTCTCACGCTCAAGGTAGTCTTCCTGGTAGCTATCACCTCGGTTAGACGTGTGTGACGTGAGTTGGCTGCCTTGTCTATTCAGCCTCCCTACTTTGAGAGACACCGGGATAAGGTGGTGTTTTGCTTCAAGCCAGACTTTCTGCCTAAGGTTGTGTCTGCATTTCATTTGAATCAAGATACTTGTACTTCCTTCCTTGTGCCCTAATCCTAGTAACCCTAAGGAGAGGGTTTTGCATTCCTTGGATGTGGTTAGGTGTGTCAAGTCTTACCTGGTTACCACTCCGGCCTTTAGGAAGACGGATGCTCTCTTTGTTGTGCCTCACGGACCTAGGAAGGGTTTGGCTCCCGCCAAGTCTACCATCAGTAAATGAATTTGTTAGGCTGTGGTTCAAGCCTATACTACTAAGGGGAAGACTCCCCCCTTTCGTCTTACTGCTCATTCTACTAGAGCTGTTGGGGCTTCTTGGGCTTTTCAGCACCAGGCCTCTGTGGAACAAGTTTGTAAGGCCGCTACTTGGTCTTCTGTTCACACCTTTACAAAGTTTTACAAGGTTGATGTTAAGGCCTCAGCTGACGCTGTGTTTGGCCGCAAGGTTCTGCAGGCGGCAGTAGTTTAAACTGCTTGCTGTTGCCTTCTGTTGGGGATCCCACCCTTCTTTACGGACACTGCTATTGGATGTCCCACACGTTATTACTATATCTGGAGCAGTATGCTGTATGCTTAGAATAATACAACTCTGTGAAGTACTCACCTGTAGAGTTGATATTATATGCATACAGCACGTCCTGCTCCACCCCACTCTGGTTTCACCCCTGTTTGGTGATTGTTACCTTTTGATATTTTTTGCCAGTTTTGGGTGGTTGTTTTCTCCGGGCCTCTCCTTCTCACTGCTTTTCAATGCTGTGGATTTGTGGGAGGTCCTCCGGTATATGTAGGGCCGGGAGGAGCTTGTTTTCTTCGTGTTCTGCAGTGCACGGCGCTGAAGGCGGAGGATTACCCACACGTTATTACTATATCTGGAGCAGGACTTGCTGTATGCATATAATATCAACTCTACAGGTGAGTACTTCACAGAGTTGTATTATAAAGCTGCGGACTACTGGCTGACTAACGGCAGCTTCTTTCCATGGGGGCTGCGATGCCGCCACCCGCTCCCACATCCCTCGGTCACCTCACTGCTCGCCTCCACGTCCGCTGAAGAGAGAAGCCAGTCGCTTTCTGTGAGGGGCCGTCGCCCAGACGCGAGTTCAAAGGCTGCACCCAGGCGAATTGTGGGATACATACTCATGGGTGTAGCAAGATGGCGGTGTGGGAGCCAGAGGTTTAGGAGCCAGTGGCCAGGTAAGGTGAGAATGTCATTAAAGAGGAGCATTGGGGGAGGTTAAAATCCCCATGCCTCAGTGATCTGTCCCCCTCCCCCCCGGGCATTACTTAGGGCATTCTTTACTCACCTTGTCAAGGGATCCATCTTCTAGGTCCCTCGGTTTCTTTGCGACCTTCCCTTCTTGCACCCCATAAGGCACTGCGCGTGGCCACCGATCTCGTGCCTGTGCAGTGCCCAAGAATGATATGCAGTGGGGCCCCCAAAACACAGCGAGACTTTGCTGAGTCGTGCAGGACCTTGACGAGCACGGCTAAAGCTGTGCTGTCATTTACAGAAGGCTAAGGCGACGGGGGGCAGAGGATCGGGCTCTGAAGCAGCCGGATGTTGCTGCAGTAGGCTGCGGCGACATCCAAAAGGTAAGTAGGGGGGGAATCGCCCCTATTCCAAGTATACAGCACGTCCTGTTCCAGAAGATTCATTACACATGGGTTACACATCCACAAGATGGTGCTGGACTGCAGAAAACAGCTTGTGGCTCCTCCTGGCCCTATATAAGTTGGGGACCTCCCACAGATTCCCCAGTTCATTTCTGCAGTCTGCGCTGAGAAGATAGAAGATAGCTCTCTTGTGGCGCAGGTGAGCGGGGCTTATGGCCTGCGGCCCTGCAGGACTATTCCCACCCGTTCCGTAATATATACTGCCTCCCAGCTTCGGCTGACAAGGTTCGGGTGAAGGTAGGTTAGCAAGCACCAGTATATAAGGTGCTGAGGAGCTATGCTCCTACCGCAGTCCCTGCTCTAACAGGGTAGGCGGTTTAGGCTAATGGTGAGCCTTTTTGGGATGCCCCCACTGCCTAATAGGTTTTGCCAGGTTATTCTGTGCAGTTAAACCCTATTCACATATATATTTCCCCCTCTACCCTCACTTCTCATATTTGTCCTCTGGGCGCCATTTTCCCTGGGAATTCTGCTGTTATCCTCCCTCACTCTCCCTTTGGGAGATCTCCGGGGAGGGGGGGGGGGGGTTGTTTAGTGATTTAATACTGTATTTCACTCTTGTCATATTTTAGTGTTGGTAACTTTATAATACGCCGCCACCGCACTTTGTACTGCGCTCCGAACCTGGCAGCCCCATTCACCTCAGAGCTGCCGGGCCGCTATTGGCCGGCCGGATCACGTAGGCGCGTTTCCCGCTCTTCAGGGGGGGGGGGGGGGCGGGCTCTGTGAATGATGCAATTTTTCCTCACAACTCCACGGCCCGCCCCTCGAGGTCTGCGGACGCCATTTTGCTGCTCCTTGCTGCGCGCTGCTGGCTCTCTGTGGTCTGTGAGTAACCCCGGTGGGGTGATATTTTCTAAAGTTTTTTCTCTGCCTTATTCTCATGGGAATGTTTGATTATGTCTGTCAGGCGGGTGAAAACTTCAGTACTGTGGTTTCTCCCGGCCATTTTCCCTCACTAACTCCCACTTCCCTAGCGGTTCTTGGGGCAACCCGGGTAACTCTTCAGCGTTAACCCTTGCTGGCCTATTGTGCCATTCAAATCACCATATGGAGGCTTCTGGGGATAATGGGCCTGGGGGTCCTTTGGGACAAGCCCGGCTATGTGTTGCGTGTGGGCGATCCCCTATTAGTGATAATGTCAGGGTGTGTGTACCCTGCGCCTAGCACTGCAGTCTGGGCTGTCTGTTACTCCTGGGGGTGCGCCCCCTCTGGCCTCCCCCCCATGCTTACATCTAACCCGCACTAAGGGGCATACTAGCGGGGAGTCTCAACCTGATTTAGCTGCACGGGTGGCCAGTATTGAAAAACATCTTGCTGGGTCTGCCCTGCGTAAGGCTTCTGCTGAGAAGCGGCATTTATCACCCGTGGTTTCCCTCTTCCCTGTGGAAGATGAGGGCCCTTACTCACTCCCAGGTCCCTACCCCCTTGAGGAGGGGGAATTATTTTCTGATTCTGATTCCTCTGAAGAACTACCTAAGATATACGGTGGTACTGGGACTCCCTTTGGGGAAGACCCGTGATCCCCTGTTGACACTGACAGATTGCTGAGTCACATTTTTAAAGTGCTTTGTATTTCTCCCCCGGCAGTGAGCTTTTTCATACGGTTAAGCCATGCGGGGAGTTCCCTGAGCAGTCTCACTTTAATAATCAAGAATGGGAACGGCCTAGCAAGCTGCTAGGGCTGCCTAAGAGTTGGGACAAGAGGTTTCCCTTTCCTGCTGATGTTGTTAAGCGTTTGGACCAATTGGCCTGTCATGCCTTTGCCTGTGTGGGGATGGCACTGCTCCCGGTTTGTGCCTCTGCTATTACGGCTATTGCCATTAAAGGAGTGCTTAAGTGTCTTTTGGATGGGGCATCTGAGGATGCGGGTAGAGAGGAGTATAGATCTCTCCTGCTTTGTGAGGAATTTATTGCATATATCCTCTCTGCCATGGATGAGGCCATTAGAATGTGTGGTAGGGCTTTTGCCCTGTTGGTGGCTATACGCCGCTCTGTCTGGCTACGTCAGTGGGTAACTAACAGTGCTGCTAGAAGGCTCTCACTGGTTTTCCCTTCAAGGGCCTGTGCCTCTTTGGAGAACGCTTGGACTTGTTTGCTAGGGGTGGTAGGTTACCTCAGCACAGAAGGCCATCTCGGTCCTTTCGGGGGACAGTTGCCTTTCTCCCATCGTTCACGTGGTTCCAGAACTAACCGTGGAGTCTCTTTTACTGGGGCCCGCGGTGACCATTGGGGAAGGGGCAGAGGACGTGGCCGTCCTGGCCTCTCCTGGGGTCCCAAGCCAAAATCCTCACCCAAGCCCCCTCAGGCATGATGGGGCGCCCTCACCCATCCGGGTGGGGGGACGGCTTCGGGTTTTTTGCTCACGTCTGGAGACTTCACGTCTCAGACCCGTGGATTCAGGAGGTACTGTCCTCCGGATACAAGACAGAGTTTGCAGCCTGGCCGCCCCCAAGATTCATCAAATCCCGGATGGCTCAAACCCCCCTTTTAGCCCAGTTTCTGCGCCTTACTGTCCAAAACCTTCTGGAGTTAGGGGTCATCTGCCAAGTGCCCTTAAAGGAAAGGGGCAGAGGCTACTATTCCATTCTTTTCACTGTTCCCAAAAAAGATGGGTCCATCAGACCCATCCTGGATTTAAAAAATTTGTCAGATTCAAACACTTTCGCATGGAGACTCTGCGCTCAGCTGTAAATTCACTACGCCCGGGGGACTTCATGACCTCTGTAGACATCAACGATGCTTACCTTCATATACCAATCTTTCCAGGTCATCAGAGATTCCTCAGGCTCGCTCTGGAGAATCAGCACTACCAATTTGTGGCCTTGCCTTTCGGTATCACCTCGGCTCCCAGGGTTTTCACCAAGGTGCTGGCGGGCGTAATAGCTCTGCGGAGATCTCAGGGCATTCGCATCCTTCCTTGCTTGGACGACATTCTCATCATGTCTGTCCTTCCTGTAGGCAGAGCTGGATACCCAGATGGTGGTGTCCACACTGGAGTCCTTCGGCTGGCTGATCAATCACCGCAAGTCTTCCCTGTTCCCGTCATTGGTGAGGTCCTTTCTGGGCATGACTCTGGATACATCTCAGGTCAAGATTCTTCTCCCTCAGCAGAAGGTGGAGAGTCTTCAAGCTCAAGCAAGGCTTCTTCTGTCTTGCCCCCATCCCTCCATCCGGCAGGGGATGCAGCTGGTGGGTCTGATGGTGTCTTGCTTCGAGGGGGTTCCATACACTCAGTTTCACATGAGACCTCTTCAACTTCACCTGTCAGTATGGGATCGGGACCCTGTGTCACTGGATCAGGTGTTTGTTCTGTCCTCTCTGGCCAGGCGGTCTCTTTCGTGGTGGCTGGACTCAAGGAACCTGTTGATAGGCAGATCCTTTCTGACCCCTTGCTGGGAGACAGTCACCACAGATGCCAGTCTGACAGGTTGGGGGGGCTTCTGGAAATCCCTGAAGTTCCAGGGTCAGTGGGGCCCTCAGGAGGCCCATACCCTTATCAACATTCTGGATCTGAGGGTGATAAGACTAGTTCTCGCCCAGTTGACTCCACACCTTCGGGGTCGGGCGGTTCAGATCCGCTCGGACACCCAGATGGCAGTTGCCTACATCAATCATCAGGGAGGGACCCGGAGCAAGAGGGCCCTCAAGAAAGTGTCCCTGATTTTGTCCTGGGCGGAGGAGAATGTCCCCTGCATATAGGCAGTTTACATCCCGGGAGTGGAAAACCTGGAGGCAGACTCCTTGAGCAGGGGGATGTCTTGGCTGGGGGAGTGGTCCCTCAGCAACAAGGTGTTTTGGTCCCTGTGCCGTCGCTGGGGGCAGCTGGATGTGGACCTGTTTGCGTCCCGTCACAATAACAAGCTTACAGTCTTTGTCTCTCTGTCCCAGGACCCTCTGGCCTTGGCCATGTATGCGCTAGCAATGTCTTGGAAGAGCTTTCAGCTCCTTTATGTGTTTCCTCCATTCCCTCTGCTGGGCAGGGTGCTGTGCAAGATCTCCCAGGAAGGGGTGCCAACCATTCTGGTGGTCCCCCGTTGGCCTAGAAGAGTGTGGTTCGCAGACATCGTGCAGTTGGCAGTAGATCAGTATGCCCTACCCAAGGTTCCAGATCTGCTCCCTCAAGGACAGCTACGCCATCCCAATTTGCAAACGCTGGCTTTAATGGCCTGGCTGCTGAAACCTCCATCTTGATGGAAAAGGGGCTGCCTCTGTTGTTAGTACCATAATTCAGTCTAGGAAGAAGTCCTCGTCATCTATCTACTATAGGGTATTGCATACTTACATTGACTGGTGTGAGTCTAGGTTGCTTCCCTGTCGGGTGTTTTCTATCCCCAGGATTCTGGAATTCCTGCAACATGGTTTGGATTTCGGTCTTCAACTTAGTACCCTGAAAGGTCATGTTTCAGCCTTGGCTATTTTCTTCTAAAGATACTTTGCCAACCATCGTCTGATTAAGACCTTTTTTCAGGGGGTTACTCACGTTCGTCCTCCTCGTAAGCCTATGTTACCAGTCTGGGATTTGAACTTGGTATTATCGGCCTTGCCCGGGTCTCCCTTTGAGTGCTTGCGTGCGGCCCCTTTGACGCTTAAGGTAGCCTTTTTTGGCCATTTCATGTATGCCTTATAGAAGCATTTTAATGCTGACCTTAATTAGTCCTTAGCATGTAAACCTTTATTTTCCCACACATCCATATAATTGTTAAGGACGTAAGTCCTTTGTGAATTATATTTGGATTGTTGAACTTGAATCTTAATTTGTTGTAGGAGTTATTGTTTTAGTTGGTTACCTTTGCTTTGTGTAATTATTTTATATTTGGTTGCAGGAACCGCAAGATGTGCCACTTGCACAACATACAAGCAGTGTTTGGTCCGGATATGCGATTCACCAGTGTTCTTGCAGGGCATCCAGGGTCGTCCCATGATGCTTATATATTGCGGAGCCCTGGCTTATTTCATCAGTTTGAGTCAGGAGAATTATCTGTGGATGGCTCCTGGGTAAGTTTGCTCACATTTCATCAATCCATTTTCACTGTATGGCAATGAATATAGTTGATGACTCATGTCTTAACCTATGGCTGTTTTTAGCCCTTGATGACATGTTAAACAGTATTGTTGCTTAGAATGTGTATTTTATGTTAGTATTTTTAAATTCTTTCAGGGTATTCTGGATATCCGCTCCTGCCCTTGCTCCTGGCGCCCATTCTTTGCCTGCAGAATGCGGGCCAGGAGTTCTATAATCGGGCCCTATGTAAAACCCGGGTCGTGGTGGCGAGGGCCTTCGGGCTTTTGAAGTCCAGAATTCGGTGTTTGGACCATACAGGGGGGGGGGGGGGGGGGGCACTGCAGTATGACCCCAACAAGGTTATACCAATAATTTAATTTACGTTTTTAATCAGGGACCACACGTGCCAGAGTGGCACAACTGAGTGTCCGGGTCCTTCAGTTGGTGGGCGAGATGCAAGAGCTGCACGACTCGTTGGGGACCACAGATGCAGAATAATGTTCTGTTGCCTGCCATTGCTATGTATTTAGTTTTTAATAGTTGTAAAAATTTAAAATTTTGTCAATATTTTAATATTTTATGAATAAAAAACAAATGTTACATTTAAAAAAAAAAAACATTAAAAAAAAAACAAACAAAAATGGCATTTGGTATTAAAAAAAAAATAAAAGTTTCAGTGTCATTTCATTTCCCAAATACATTAACACAAAACTAATGGGCCCAGAAATATTTAGAGATGAATCTTCACATGACCGCGAAGTGATTTGGGTAAGTTTTAGGGGTCTAAAATGGAAGAAGAACATAACCGCGAAGTGGTTTGGGTGAGTTTTAGGGGTCTAACATGGAAGATGTAGGAAAGCGCAAAGTGATTTAGCTAAGCATTGTAGCAGTGAAGTAGTGACCCAAATATGTAGGCGAGCACTTTAATGAGTTAAGTTTGTAGTGCGCAGGCGCAAGCTCGTAAGGATTTACGTCCGGACGATTATTTATTGAAAAAGGGAAACACAATCTAACGGGAAACGTAAAGGATTCGTGGGAGGAGACGATAGAAAAAGGGCAAAACGAACGGACGTAAACTTTACAGAAGGATAGCAATGCATGCATAGAATCGCTCGCACACTCATACGAGAGCGGGAACATTTAAAAAAAAAAAACAGATCGGCACAAAAACGAAAGTCTTTTTTTTGTCTCTCTCAATCGAGCCCATTGTCTTGCCTTCTCTGTGCCCTAATCCTAGTACTCTAAGGAGCAGGTATTACATTCTCTGGATGTGGTTAGAACCCTGAAGTTCTATTTGGTGGCTACTGAACTTTTCAGGAAGACTGATGCTCTTTTTGTTCTCCCTTCTGGGCCTAAGAAGGGTTTAGCTCCAGCTAAGTCTACCATCAGCAAGTGGATCCGTCAGGCTGTGATTCAAGCCTATTCTGCTAAGGGGAAGGAGCTTCCTTTCCGTCTTACTGCTCATTCTACTCGTGCTATTGGTGCCACTTGGGCTTTTCAGCACCAAGCTTCTGTTGAACAAGTTTGCAAGGCCGCTACTTGGTCTTCTGTTCATACTTTTTCTAAGTTTTACAAGGTTGATGTTAGGGCCTTAGCTTATGCTGCTTTTGGTTGCAAAGTTCTGCAGGCGGCAGTGGTTTAAACTGCCCGCTGTTACTTTTGGGGATCCCACCCTACCTTACGGACACTGCTATTGGATGTCCCATGTGTAAGGAATCTTCTGGAGCAGGACGTGCTGTATACTTGGATTAATACAATTCTGTGATTACTCACCTGTAGAATTGGTATTAGAAGTATACAGCACGTCCTGTTCCATCCCACCCTTGTTATCATTATTCTTCGTCACCTCTGTATAGTGATTGTTCATATGTTCATTTGGGATTTTTGTTATTATTGTTCTCCCGGCTTCTTGTTTTACTGCTTTTAAATACTGGGGAATTTGTGGGAGGTCCCCGACTTATATAGGGCCGGGAGGAGCAACAAGCTGTTTTCTGCAGTCCAGCGCCATCTTGTGGATGTATAACCCATGTGTAATGAATCTTCTGGAACAGGACGTGCTGTATACTTATAATACCAATTCTACAGGTGAGTAATCACAGAATTGTATTTTTTATTCTTGGTCCGATTTTCCTCTTTAATAAGCATGCAGTGGTTTGCATGTTTATTGATGACCTTTCTTTATCTTTTTGTTTTGATAGTACAAAAAATATGGAGACTTTCAGTCTGCTTTAAAGTCATTGTCCAGGCACGGCCAGGACAAACCAAGTAGCCCTACATGTCCTCATGCTCCCAGTTTGCTTTGCAGAGAAAAATACATTGTTTTATGTTGATTTCCACACTTTCCAGGTGGTGGGAGTGTCCTGCAGTGTACTGCATGGATTAGCATCAGGCTTTCCTTTAGAATGCAGAGAGGGATGGGGTGAGAGATCAGAGGATTGACAAGAAGGGGAAAATAGGGATTGGTTAGCAGCTGGAAGGGGAGGAATAGAGGCATAAATTCTCAATGCAGTGGCGTCTGTCGTCCAGGACAATCACCTCGATTGATGGACGATGCCCAGAGCGTGGGAGTGGGCCAGAAAATAGTGATCCTCAGGCTGAAAGAGAAAGCAGACACAGAGGTCGGCAACGCTACAGGCAGGGGGGCTGCATGGTAAGATTCAACCCCTGTCTGGACAATGACTTTAAAGAATAACTCCAGTAATTAGTAAATTAGTGTAAGAAGTATAAGAAATATTAGCATTTGTTACATTCAAAGTTGGCAGAATGTAGCTCATGAAGGCTTGGTGGGTACTGTATATAAGGTGTGCACACATATCCCTTGTTACAGTCATTGTAACCCAGAACCGTGTTTCCCAGAAGACGGGCTCCAAAATATGCATTAGGGCTTATTTTCAGTGGATGTTGCATAAACTGCAATCTAGAGCTGATCCTGGGGAATCTTCCTCCATGCCCCTCCCCTCCATTGATGTCATTAGTCACATCGGGGGGGAGGGGATTGATTTGCACATCCGTGCCAGGCATTTCTGAATGACTGGTGCAGGTTTGCACAGCTGAAGGGGAACGGCCATAGCGGCATTCATCTTTACTAAGCCAATGTGACATTGGATCGGCTTGGTAAAACCGAATGGAGTGCTGCCTGCTGATTAGAGGAGAGCTCGGGCATGTGCCATGGGATCACCTGCAAGGTGTGTAAATGAGGCGATCCGTGAGATTTCACATAGCAGGGCAATGTTTTTATTACTGAGGCTCAGACTGCTTAAAGTGGAACAAAATCCAGGGATTTTGACTATCCTGGGTTTTGATGTTCGCCCCTAGGGCACCCTGATTCAGCTGAGTGAAACCCTCCAAGTCACCCAGTAAAACCCACCTTTCCCCAGTCCTATGGTGCATACACGGGCTCTCCTCTAATCAGCGTGCTCGGCTACCCTCTAACAGAGTGTGTACTTGCGCTGCCCGTTCACAAATACCTGGCGGGGGCACGAGCCCTGCTGAAGGTGTACCTGACAGCAGCTGCAGCTTGTGCATAGGTTTGTTGAATCGGGGAGAAGGTAGGTTTTTTAGGATTTTCAGGGAATTCACACAGCGGGGCATCCTGATTGGGGATGCTGTGGGGGAGAGGAATCAGGCAGCCCTGGTGTGCTGGGTGCAGCGGAGTCAAATCCAGATAGACATTAGTGGTATAATAGGAACTGGCTTTACTGGAACATGAATGCAGTAAGAAAATGTCTCCTTAAAGAGGAACTTCGGAGGCCCCGGAGTCTAAAATACTTCTGGGCCATCCTAGTTCCTGTCCTTGGGGCTTCTTGAATTGGGATGCCCCACAGTATGAAACCCTCCCAGATGCCCAGATCCACTCAACTTCTCCTGAGCCCTCGTCGCGTCACTGTGCTGCAGCTGCATCCCCACACACCTCTAGCCGTGCACGTGCCCGGCCTTTCTGAATGAGCGGCGCAGGCAAGTCTTGGCTGCAAGGTGAGGAATGGATGCGGCTCGTGGTGCTTAGCGGTGGCTCAGCAAATCAGCGTGCTCGCTATCAGCTTGAACCTGCGCCGTGGAAGCTACTGGAAGGCAGGTGGATCGGGTGACCTGGGAGAATACACACAGCGGGGCATCCCAATTCAAGATGCCGCCGAACGAAGGAACAACACACAGGAAAGTGAAATTCCTGTGTGTTGTTTCTCTTTAACATGGTGGCTAACACAGACAGGAAAAATAAGTTATAGAGTGCAGCTGAATATACAGCAGAAAAATGCATAGAGAGACTACAGAAGCATTGGTAACAGCGCCATCTACTGTCATAAAATCACATTCTGTCACACTACTGTGAAAATCACATTCAGAGACAAAGAGAAGCTGTTGCAAGGTATTGTATCTCCAACATTTTTAACCAGTGGTCCATTTCTGTTTTGAGAGTCAACCAAACCTTCGCTGCGCCTACATTTAAAGCTTTGTAACATGGGAGTTAATGAAGCAGCTGTATTTTAATCAGGGTGTTATAAACTGGTTGTGTCTCTTTATCATTTTAGAGACCTTGCTATTCTCAGAGCTTAACCCTTCAGGGGCTAGAGAGAGTTCAGTGCCGCTCTTCATCTCTACCATAGACAGTGTCCGTTATTCCTTCCTTAGCAGCCTTCTACTTCTGGCTAAACACCCCGTCCTGCTCACAGGTGAGTCACAGAAGTGGATTAATATATATTATCTATATACCGGTGCCCGGGGTAATGTCTAATCAGCAAGATAACAAATTAACAACTACCACTCTAAGCAAATGTGTTTATTTATTAAAGTAGACCAAAACCCAGCTCGATCAGACCGGTAATCTTATAGATTGATTCCCTCCCCCCCCCCCCCGGGGCATCCAAAATCAGGATGCCCCGCTGGGTGAAACCGCCCAGCTCGCTTTGTTCACATACCTTGCTTCCCGGTCCAACGGTGCATGCGCGGGCCGCGACCGCATCCCCACTATCCCTCTAGCAGGGCGCGGGCATGCTCCCTGTTAGAGGAAAGCAAGGGAAGCGGCCACCAGCACCAGCTCTGAGCCATTGGCCTTAGACTCCATCTTAGATGTCGTGACATAAGCGGCTCTGAGCGTGCTGATTGGACTAGCAGCCATGCATGTGCCGTAGGACGGGAAGAGGTACGTTTTTTCAAGGCAATCTGGGGGGTTTCATACAGCGGGGCACCCCAAATCGGGTGGTCCTGGGTTTTTGTCCAAATTTTAGTGGAACAAGACCCGAGATTTTGACTATCCCGGGTTTTGTTCCATTCCTCTGGGGCATCCCAAATTGGGATGTGAAACTCCCCAGATCTCTCCGAAAACCTCCCCTCTTCCTGGTCCAATAATCAGAGCCATGTGCCATGACTATATAATTCGTCAAAGGGGAGCTAGAGCGGCCTCACCCCCATCGATGCGTGCTCCCATCCCAGCCTATCTAGCTGGGGTGGGCGCACCCACAGCCCGAAGATGCAGGATATGTGGCTGCTCTCGCTTTCCATAATAAACATCATTATTTTAGCCTTGAGGAAGAGCCCTAGTGGCTCGGAACGCGTGGGCTTGCTGCGGGGCTGCTTTCCTGCCAGTGACACAGTAAGGATCTTATTTTGTGTTATTTCATGTTTGTATACCTTGCACTTTCGTCCCTTATTGGGTTTGCCTTTATTCAGAGGTTTTGTTTTGAAAATTGATGCACGTCTGTTTAGCACATAGCACTTTATTATTATATACTAATGGTGTACCTAGTATTAGTCACAATTCATTGATGCACATTATATTAGTATGTACCTGGCTGGATGGCTCCCCCATGTGGCTGGTTATGGAACAGCACTGGGACAATGCTGTAGTTTTTAAATTGTTTTTAATGTTATTACCGCTAATAAAGACTACTTTATATTCTTACCTTTTTGAGAGTGCAATTGTTAGTCCCCAGGGACCCATCAAGTGGGGTGTTTGGGGGGTACCCCCAATTCTTTGGTGTCATTGTGCATTTGCAGGGTCTCCTATAGGGGCAGTGCACCTCATATTACTGTCCAACAAATTAGAGGTGCCCCCCGCAGTACTTTCCCATAATAAACAATCATAGGCATTTGTTGAAATACACAGATACATGAAATACATAGATATGGCAAACTGCTCCCAATTATTAGAATGGCAAGCGCACGCTCCCATCCATGCCTATCTGAATGGCTGAGGCGGGAGCACACACACACTACTGGGGATGCAGGGGATGCAGCAGCGCATTCTCCCCATTGAAACATTGAGAACCATTTGCTGAATTACATAGTCACGGCAGACGGCTGTCATTGGATCAGAGCCCGCACAGGCAGGCAAAGGTAAGCAATTTACTGGCAATCCGGGGGGGGGGGGTTTCACACAGCGGGGCATCCCAAATCAGTAGAAGACCAGCAGTCGGCCTTAAAATCTGTGTCACTCCTGGCCACTTCTTCCCGCTGCCCAGGTGTGGCCCTTAGACCTAAAAAGGTTGTGCCCCCCTGAATAGGAGTGACTATTAAACACAATAAATTGGGAAAGCCAGTAGGGTGACAAGTTTGACATCTTTAAGAAAAAAATGCCATTTGCCTGGATTTATTACTATAGATATACAATGACCCAGATGAATGAGGATCTGGCTCCTCATTAGGGTGGGAGAGGGGTCCTGATTTTGTGTCCATCCACCTTGTCTGCTCTTGTATTCCCTTCACTTTGTATCTCTAGGCGACTCCGGAGTTGGAAAATCCACCTTAATTCACAACATGCTGGAGAAACTCCAAAAGCCCGGGGGACTGTCTGTAAAAGCTGGGACTGTGCTGGGAGATGTCTTCCTGTTCAATGACTCCAGGACAATCAGGTATAAACTGATGATTTTTTGGGGATCCTCAAAGTGGGACAGTTTAAACCGGACGTTCACCCTAAATAAGAGTCTATCTTGTATATTTGCCCCTCCCTGTACATACAGATTGCCCACATCCTACCTGCACCTAGTGCATTTTCTGAGCTTTTAAACATTCAGGATGGTGGCCCATTGAGTCTCAGGCTGCCTGCAGACAGGAAGTGTCATCTGACCAGGCCGCTCTGCATTCTGGGATTGCTGTCCTTTTCCTGATCCCAGTCTGTGCCAAGCTATAATCCTGCCCCCTGTACTTTTAACCCCCCTCTCGTCTCCTCAATATGTGATGTTTCTGAGGCAAGATGGCAGCGCCCATATCCTGAAAAGAGCCCAATAGAGAAAAGAATAATAAGTAAGCGACTTAAAATATATTTATTTTCCTAGTGCACAGCACGGCCTGTTTCATGTAGTCCTTACATCTGGGTATTCCGCCACAAGGTAGCGCAGCGGACTGCAGAAGATTTGTGGCTCCTCCCGGCCCCATATAAAAACAGGAATCGCCAATAGACCTCCAGTGTTTCCTCTGCAGTCATACTGCGAAGATTGAAGATGGCTCTCTATGCTCGCAGGTGAGTGGGGCAACCAAGCCTGCGGCCCTGCAAGTCTATTTCCACTCATTTCCGGACCCTATTTGCCTCCCAGCCTCGGCTGTCGGATCGGGTCATGGTAGAGGAGCACTAGGGTCAAGTGCTCGGGGAGCGCTGCTCCAAGCCACAGACCCTGTACAACAAAGGGTAGCCGGCCATAGGGTTTTTATGGTGAGCCTGCTGAGGGATAAAGAAGCACTGCTGCCACTATGGTGTAGGGGGTGAGTTGTGCTTGGGGTCTTGTGTTCCTAGCCTGTCTTCATGTACCCCGTTGGTGTCTGTCTCACTTGCCCCCCTCCCTCCCCTCTGGCCCTTTTGGACGACTCCCGCCGCTGCCTGCCTTCTCCTCCGCTCCCCCTCTCTCCGAAGGGTGTTGTCGGGGGGGGGGGGGGGGTGGGTGGTGGCGGCGGTAGATTTGTGTCCCGTGGTTTGTTCTCGCCGCTGCCGCGGGCGTACTTCGCTCCCAAGCGGGGGGCGCTTTTACTATTGTCTTTACTGGGGCTGTCATGGCACTGGCGCCGGATCACGTGGGCGCGCCTTTTCGTGCTCTTTGTGTCATGCCCCCACGGCCCGCCCCTCGAGGTGCTCAGTTGCTGCGCCATCTTTGCTGCGTTGCTTGTGACCGGTGTTCCAGAGGCTCCTTGTCAGCGTGGGCTGCGGCGGTGAATCTGATTTTCCTGTTCTGCCCTCCGCAGATCCCTTGACTGTGCTCCGGCCGCCTGTGTGTGCTGCGCGCGCTGCGCTCTTGGTCCGTGAGTCCCCCATGGGGTTTTTTTCTTGTTGGGGCATGTGCTGCGGGATACTTATGTGTCTTTTGCTTATGTCTTTCAGGCGGGATAACAGTGTATTGTGGTTTCTCCCGTTCCTATCCCCCCCCCCCTTTTCCCTCTGGGCCCTCTCTGTGGGCATCCCGGGTGGCTTTTAGTAGCCCTTACCCTATACTGGCCTATTGTGCCTGTGTTAATCACATAATCATATGGAGGCTTCTGGGGATAGCGTGCTCGGGGGTCCTTCGGGGAAATCCCGGCTATGTGTCATGTGCGGGGCATCCCCTTTGAGTGGTGGGGGCGCGGTTTGTGTGCCGTGCTCCCAAGGTATTATTGCGGCCCAGGCTGGGATGAGTGCTTCTCTTCCCAGTTCTGCACTCCCTCCGGCATCTCCTACTCCCCTCCGCCTGCATTTAGCCCCCAGTGAGGGGGATACTAGCAGGGGGTCCCAATCTGACCTGGCACTATGCGTGGCCAGCATTGAAAGGCAGCTGGCCCGACCTGTGACGGGCAAGGCATCTGGCAAGAAAAGGCATCTTGATGCCGCGCCTTCCCTCTTTGCTGAGGAGGATGAGGGCCTTGATGTGTTTGGCGGCCGTGACTCCCTAGAGGAGGGGAGGCTTTTCCATGCTTCAGACTCCTCTGGGGACCATCAGGAAGGGTACGACAGTGACCCGGGGTCTGCCTCTGATGAGGATACCTGGCTCCCTGATGACACTGATAGATTGTTGACGGACATTTTTGAGACATTGCACAAGGCCCACCCTAAGGCGGCGAAGCAGAAGCAGGGTGAGCTCTTTCGCCCTGACAAACGGCGCTTGGAGTTCCCGGAGCAGGGCCATTTCTCCAATATGGTGCTCAAGGAGTTGAAACGTCCTAACAGATTGCCCACGGTGACAAGGGATTGGACAGAAGGTATCCCTTTTCTGCTGACCTGGTCAAGCGCTGATCGTGTCCCCCTGAGGTGTTCTAGGGTTGTCTAACACCTCGGTCATGCTGTCCCCTGACACTACTACACTGCGTGACAGCGCGGACCGTGTATGGATCAGCTGGCATGCCATGCTTTCACCTTTGTGGGGGCAGGCCTGCGTCTGGTTTGTGCCGCAGCCATTACTGCCATTGCCCTGAAGAAGAAGCTCAAGCGTCTCGCTGATGGCGCCATGGCTGGTAGGAGAAGAGAGGATTATAGGGCCCTCTTGCTTTGCTCTGATTTTGTTGCCTTTGTGCTAGCTGCCATGGATGATGCCGTCCGGCTGGTCGGTAGGGCTTCGGCCCTCTTGGTGGCTATGCGCCGGTCTGTTTGGTTGCGCCAGTGGGCGGCTGACTCTGCAGCTAAGAAGTCCCTCACTGGGCTCCCCTTCACGGAGCTGCGTCTCTTTGGTGAGCTTCTGGATGTTCTGGCCAAGGATGGTAGGCTCCCTCAACGTAGGAAGCAGCCTCGGCCCTTTTGGGGGTTCTCCTCCTTCCCCTCCTTTCGTGCCTCCCTCTTCTCGGGTAGCCGCAGAGATTCTTGGGGCCGTGGCAGATCCCGTGGTCGTCCCGGTCTCTCATGGGGACCCAAGCCCAAATCCCCTCCCAAGGCCCCTCAGGCATGAGGAGGCGCCCTCACCCGTCTGGGTGGGGGGGGGGCGGCTTCGGCTCTTTGCTCACGTCTGGAGGCTTCATGTCTCAGACCGGTGGATTCGGGAGGTGGTGTCCTCCGGTTACAAGATAGAGTTTGCAGCCTGGCCGCCCCTAAGATTCCTCAGATCCCGGATGTCTCAAAATCCTCTGTCTGCTCAGGGGTTGCGCATAGCAGTTCAACGCCTGTTGGAGTCAGGGTCATCTGTCCGGTACCCTATCTGGAACGGGGTCAGGGGTACTACTCCAATCTTTTCACTGTTCAAAAGAAGGACGGGTCGCTGAGGCCCATCCTGGACTTGAAGGGTCTCAACAGGTTTGTCCGGTTCAAGCACTTTCGCATGGAGACGCTACGCTCGGCTGTCAGTACTCTTCGGCCGGGTGACTTCATGACCACTGCGGACATCAAGGATGCCTATCTTCACGTACCAGTCTTTCCAGGTCATCAGAGATTTCTGAGATTCGCTCTGGAGGATCAGCACTACCAGTTTGTGGCCTTACCATTCGGTATCACCTCGGCTCCTCGAGTGTTCACCAAGGTGTTGGCGGGCGTAATGGCCCTTCTGAGGATCCAGGGCATTCGCATCCTCCCTTACCTGGACGACATTATGATTGCTGCTCAGTCTCTTCATCAGGCCGAGAGGGATACTCAGGTGGTGACATCCACTCTCGAGTCCTTCGGTTGGATGATCAATTATCCCAAGTCTTCACTGTCTCCATCTTTGGCGAGGTCCTTTCTGGGCATGACTCTGGACACCTCTCAGGTGAAGGTATTTCTCCCTCATCAAAAAGTGGAGGGCCTTCAGATGCAGGCACGGGCCCTGCTTGTGTGTCCTCATCCCTCCATCCGGCAGGGCATGCAGTTAGTGGGCCTGATGGTGTCCTGCTTCGAGGCGGTTCCCTTTGCTCAGTTTCACATGAGGTCTCTTCAGTTGCGTCTCCTGTCAGTTTGGGATCGGGACCCTGTGTCCCTGGATCAGGAATTTGTTCTGTCCCCTCTGGCTAGGCAGTCCCTCTCGTGGTGGTTGGACTCAGGGAATCTTCTAGTGGGCAGGACCTTTCTGCCCCCGTGCTGGGATATTGTCACCACAGATGCCAGTCTGACCGGTTGGGGGGGGAGTTTGGAAGTCTCTAAAATTCCAGGGTCAGTGGGGCCCCCAGGAGGCCCATGCTCCCATCAACATTCTAGAACTGTGGGCGATAAGGTTGGTTCTCTCCCAGTTGACTCCACACCTTCGGGGTCGGGCTGTTCAGATCCGCTCGGACAACCAGACGGCGGTAGCCTACATCAATCATCAGGGAGGGACTTGGAGCAAGCGAGCCCTCAAGGATGTGTCCTTGATTCTGTCTTGGGTGGAAGAGAATGTTCATTGCATCTCGGCGGTCTACATTCTGGGGGTGGAGAACCAGGAGCCAGACTCCCTGAGCAGGGGGAATGGTCTCTCAGCAACAAGGTGTTTTACTTCCTGTGTCGCCGCTGGGGTCAGACGGATGTGGACCTGTTTGCGTCCCGCCACAATCACAAGCTTCCAAGATTTGTCTCCCTGTCACAGGATCCTCTGGCCTTCGCCATGGATGCGCTAGCAATTCCTTGGATAGAGTTTCGACTCCTCTGTGTATTCCCTCCCTTTCCTCTGCTGGGCCGGGTGCTGCGCATGATAGCCCAGGAGGGGGTTCCGGCCATTCTGGTGGCCCCTTGTTGGCCGAGGAGGGTGTGGTTCGCAGACGTCGTGTAGTTTGCAGTAGATCGGTACATCTTGCCCAAGGATCCAGACCTTCTCACTCAGGGACAGCTGCGCCATCCCAATTTACAAACGCTGGCTTTAACGGCTTGGCTGCTGAAACCTCCATCTTGATGGACAAGGGGTTTGCTGGCCTCTGTTGTTGATACCATGATTCTGGCTCGGAAGAAGTCTTCCTCCTTTATCTACTACAGGGTCTGGCATGCTCACATTGCCTGGTGTGAGTCCAAGTCTCTTCTTGTCTGGTTTTTTCTATACCCAGGATTCTGGAGTTTTTACAACATGGTTTGGATTCGGGCCTTCAACTTAGTACTCTCAAGGGACAGGTATCAGCTCTGGCTATTTTTTTCCAAAGATCCTTTGCCAATCACAGGCTGGTTAAGACTTTCTTCCAGGGAGTTACTCATGTGCATCCGCCACGTAAACCTATGCTACCGGTGTGGGACTTAAATTTGGTGTTGTCTGCTCTGCAGGGTCCTCCCTTTGAACCTATATGTGGGGCTGCGTTGCCCATTCTGACTCTTAAGGTGGCCTTTTTGGTGGCTATTACTTCGGTCAGGCGAGTTTCTGAGCTGGTGGCGCTTTCTGTGAAGCCTCCTTATTTTGAGCGGCATCAGGATAAGGTGGTGTTTCGGCTTAAACCGGATTTCTTGCCCAAGGTTGTGTCTGCTTTCCATCCCAATCAGGACATTGTCTTACCTTCCTTGTGTCCTAACCCTGCTAATTCCAAGGAACTCTGGATGTTGTCAGAGCACTGACATTTTATTTGGTTGCTACTGAGTCTTTCAGGAAATATGATGCTCTTTTTGTTCTTCCTGCTGGACCCAGGAAAGGTTTGCCTCCGGCTAAATCTACTATCAGCAAATGGATCCGTCAGGCGGTGGTACGAGCCTATTCTGCTAAGGGGAAGGAACCCCCTTTCCGGGTTACTGCTCATTCCATTCGTGCTATTGGTGCTTCTTGGGCTTTTCAGCACCAAGCTTCTGTTGAACAAGTTTGTAAGGCCGCTACTTGGTCTTCTGTTCATACTTTTTCCAAGTTTTACAAGGTTGATGTTAAGGCCTCAGCTGATGCTGCTTTTGGCCGCAAGGTACTTCAGGCGGTAGTGGTTTGAACTGCCTGCCGTTACTCTTTGGGGATCCCACCCTACCTTACGGACACTGCTTTTGGATGTCCCAGATGTAAGGACTACATGAAACAGGCCGTGCTGTGCACTAGGAAAATTATATATTATATATATTTTAAACTATTCCCCAGCATCTAAAAATACAATTCTGTGAGTACTCACCTGTAGAATTGTTTTTCCTGTGTACAGCAGGGCCTGTTTCATCCCTCCCTTGTTATCGTTATTCTTGGTTGCCTCTTTATGATGATTTGTTCCAAAGTTGGTTGTGAGGGTTCTTTTTACCTTTTTTACCTTTCTTACCTCCCGGCTTCTTGTATAACTGCTTGTCAACACTGGAGGTCTATTGGTTATTCCTGTTTTTATATGGGGCCGGGAGGAGCCACAAATCTTCTGCAGTCCACTGCGCCACCTTGTGGTGGAATACCCAGATGTAAGGACTACATGAAACAGGCCGTGCTGTGCATAGTAAAAACAATTCTACAGGTGAGTACTCACACAATTGTATTTTTAGATGCTGGGGAATAGTTTAAGGGTTTGGTTTTTTTATTAATTGATGCTGAAGGTCCAGTTTAAGCCAGTAAGTGGGTGGTGAGTGTGGCAGGGGTGTGGTTTAGGGTGTAGCCTAAATACAGGTGACATAATCTAGGAATATTTGTCCATAAAGGATGTTGGTGATGGAGCCAATGCTCAGAAGTCCATGCATTCCACCATCCAACCAAAGATTCAGAGTTCCCCCCTGTCCTGCACCATTAGATCTGAACAGCTGGGCAGCGGAGTACACATCAGCTGCGAGAAGCCCGGGATGCAGCTCTTGCATACGCTGTGGGGTCGCCGGTGAGGAGAGTGAAACACTGAAACAGTGATTCCCCGCTGTATGCAGCTTCATACAGCGGGGATAAGGAATCGGCTGAAAGTCTCCAGGGCCATCCGAAGAGGGTTTTGGCCGTACAATTTCCCCTTTGTAACCCTGGTGACACCCATACTGTCCAAGATGCTTTACCACAAGGGTGCCATCTTTTACTCTCCCTGCTGGCATCAAAACTGTAAAGGACTGGCCCCCCTTGCACAACCCATACTACCCAAGGACCAATAATAAGAAAGAAAGGGTGAGAGGAAGGATATGGTTCCCCAGTCAGAGGGTACAGAGATCTGGCCAGAGGGCTCATGGGCAGCAACAAACAGGGAAAAGTAAAGCAGGCTTTATGAGGGGCATGAGCAGACAGGATCCTTCACTAACCTGTACAGAAGTGGATGAGGCAGCTGCTATCGGCCTGCATGCCCCCCCCCCCCCCCCCCCCCCGCTTGCACCCAGCACAGGGTTCCCAGTAGGAAGAGATTGTAGATGGGAGGTCACCTCTCATTGGGCTTCAGGCTGCGGCTGGTCTCCAGAGGCCTCTCGGGAAAGATTTTAAAGTAAAAAGAATGGACATAATGTAGTGACTTTTGTGGTTTCAGCCTTCTAAAGAATCTCACATCTATGACAGCAGGGGATGAGGACCTGGGATTAACCCCGGATGATATAGGTAAGGTCCAAACAGCTGTGAACTACGCTAAGCAAACACTACCCTTATATATAAAGTGATATTGGAAGCCTGTCCGGCACTTGATAAAAAGCTACACTTTTCTCAGACTTATTTGGTGCAGCAAGGCATCTGCTCTGCACTGGGGGACTAGGGATCTGCTGCACACATAACTGCAGCCTGTACCACCTATGGACGGCCAGCAGAGAGTGCTCTGGCTTCCTGTTCCTCCGGGGAAAGAAGAAATTGCCCTGGGGGAAGGGGTGGCAAGGGGGTGACAGGAATTTGGTGACAAAGATGGGTTATTTGGTGTCCCGCAGGTTTTGGGTGAAAAGTTTATGCTAGTTCCAATCGAACATAAGATTTGTTTAGGCTGTAACCCTGTGGGTTATACTTCGACTATCCTGGGTTTTGGTCCTTTCCCCTGGGGCAATCCAAACGGGGGTGCCCCTCTGTGTGAAACTCCCCAGGACGCCCGAACGGACTCACCTCTTCCCAGTCCTGCGGCACATCTAACAGCAGCGGCTCTATGGGCCACATTCTCCGCTTCCCTCTAACAGGGAGCGTGCCTGCGTCAGAAGATGCGGCCTTCAGAGCCGCTGGTCTTAGATGCGCTGTGGGACCGGAAAGAGGTGAGTCCATTTCGTCGTCCCGGGGGGTTTCACACAGCGGGGAAAGGACCAAAACACAGGATAGTCAAAACTATTGACTATCTTGGGTTTTGGTCCTCTTTAAAGAGGAATAACACTCATTTTAGAGAAAAATGAAGAGGAGGTAAGAATACTGGGGGGGAGGGGGGATCAGCAATTGGGATGCCCACCAGCCAGGACCAGCTCCAGGTTTATGTGGGCCCTTGGGTGGCATGGTCTCTTTGGGCCCCTTTGTGGTGAAGAGTCGCGTCACATTACCGAGGAACGTCCCAAATCTGGATGCCCCTAAGGATCATGCTATTTGGACCAAAACTAGAGTTTACTTTGAGCTACTTAGAGCTACTTTGAAGCGCACCAAACCCCTTTAAACCTGACCTGAGAAAAGAAAAAACCTTCTTTTAAGAAAAGAAAAACTTACCTCTACAGTGCTTTCCTTCCTGGCTTCCACTCCCCGGTCTGCTTGTTGCCGCCTGCTGCTTGATCGCCCGCAGCCCACCGGCACGCTTGTCACATGGTGTCGAGGCCCCTCCTCTCTCCCCGGCAGGGAAAAGAAGTTGCACCGCCACCTCGGTCATCGCTGGTGCGCCGCAAGGAGATGTGGGCACCAGCTGTGGCGATGCCCTCCCAGTCCGCCGCCCAGTCGCACACCCCAAAGGCCGGGGCCCCCGGCAGCTGCCCCACCTTGCCGGGTGCTGACGTCGGCCCTGCCACCAGCACCCAGATCAACACCAATTTTGTCTAGGTGTTGGTCCTCTTTTAAGTTGCCTAATGTCACATGTGGATTGACTTTAAATCAGACCAAAGCACGAAGCTTCTAAAAGATCCCCGGGCTAGGTGAAACCCCAGGTTACCTTGATTCCTGCTACCATGGCACATGCTAAAGCTTCCCTGGCACTCCTGTCTGATATGTGCACCCCCGGCAGCATTACTGAATGACTGGTGGCGGGTGCACGCAGCAAGAGGGAGCTCGACCATCAGGAGGCATTCATTCAGAACAGATTGCTGGGCATTAATGTGCATGGCAATCTATTCTAATTGGCCCGGAGCCAGTGCATGCACTCTGGGAGCGTGAAATGAGGTAAGGGAACTGGAGATCTTGGGGGAAGGGGGGTTTACAAACAGGGACCCAAACTCATGGTTTGCTTTAACCCTTTAAACGCCAAGCATGTGAAATCACGCGGCTGCTTCTCCCACTATTAAAGTGGACCAAAACCCAGCACGATCGGCCTGGGAATCTATACGATCGAACCCCCCCTTCCCACCCACTGTGTGAAACCCCCCTAGAGTCCTGAACAGAGTTGAAGCCCAGTGAGGGAAAGAATAAGTAATCAACTAAAAATTTAAAATATATTAATGTTAGATGCTCGGGAATAGTTTTTTAAGGCTTTTCATTATTTGATGCTGAAGGTCCGGTTTAAAAAAAATAAAAAATAGGGACTAAATTTAAAAAATATAATTTAATTTAACAAGACATTTCATGTTAAAGTCTGCTGAAAAAAAAATGGCACAAAATGGTGAAAAACTACCTGGCAACAGAGGGTGACAAAATCTCTAGGTAGGCTGGCAGGTAAAGGGTTAAAACAGACCTGACATGCTAACAACTAACCACATACACATTAAAACTGGCACAAAAGTGGACCTAAACCTTCATGGCAAACTTGCACCAGGTCTACAAGGACTCTAACCCATTTACTCCTGCCCTGCCCTTGAGCCCCAAATTTCGCTCATGGAACTCCGTATGAGGACGAACAGAAAACGGATGCACCCTACAGTACAGCCACACTGCAGTCTGTATTTGCATATTAATTAGGCGATTAGCATTTGAGCAGACTGTGGATTTTTTACTCTCCTGAGGAACACAATGTGTCTTCTCTTACAGAGGGGTCCCTTGTTGGAGTGTCGGATGGCCGGGAGTCAGTGAGTGACTTTGGATTTCGCAGACTGAACCGGCTGATGGTTTCCAACGTGCAGCTCGGAGCGCACAGCAGCCCGGCCACAATTCAAAGCCAGATACTGAGCAAGCTGGTGAAGAGGGGTCGGGACACCCTGGGGGCACCCAAATCCAAACAAGTAAGAAGAGGAATTCAGGTTCATCAAAATAATGTTTGTGTGCCGTGCAAAGAAACCGGACGTGCGGCTTCCAGTGCCCCACTGTTTATAGCATGTCAGGTTTTGTGGAATTGATAGAAAATTTAATATCCATAAAGATAAAAGTATGAAAATACACATCTAGTGATACAATATACACATTGACCATTTTCTATCAATTCCACAAAACTCTTGTATCAATAACATATGTGTTAAAGTAAGAACTCACTCATTAGGCCCTACAAAATACTCCCAATCAGGAGTAGGCGGCAGTGGTTTGAACTGCGCATTGTTGCCTTTTGGGATCCCCACCCGTTTGTTGGACACTGCTATTGGATGTCCCAGATGTTATGAATCATTATCTGGAGCAGGACGTGCTGCATACTTGGAATAATACAATTCTGTGAATACTCACCTTGTAGAATTGTTATTATAAGTATGCAGCACGTCCTGCTCCATCCCACCCTGATTACTTATTCTTGGATCCTCTTGGTGATTGTTTCCTTGTTAATATTGTTAATCTTGTTATTGGCTTCTCCTGGTTCCCTTACTGCTTTTTTATACTGGGGAATTTAGTGGGAGGTCCCGGGTATATATGGACCAGGAGGGGCCTCTTTTTTGCCATCTCTGCAGTAAAGCGCCCTCTTGTGGACTATATCCCAGATGTTTTGAATCATTACTGGAGCAGGACGTGCTGCATACTTATAATAACAATTCTACAAGGTGAGTAATCACAGAACTGTATTTTTGTTCCGCTTCAAGCCTCCTGGCCCGGCATTCAAGCTCTGCACTCACAACCCTTCCTAAGTGTCCCTTATATTAGACCCAGGAACCAATCAGTGTGGAGGTGGGGAGCCCCTACCTAATTGCCTAAAGTTAACCCCTCAGTGGCAGTGAGCCAGCAACCTAAAGCCATCCCTAAGTAAACCATCACCTACACTACACTACAATGACAGATCATTGGAAAGATCATATTGTATAGTGTGTGGCTTTAGTGAATCATCCTCTGTTATTGGAAAGGGATTACATGGTAACAGCTCTAATATCAACCGGATAACAAAGGACCTGTTTGGATGATTTTCTTTAGGTGGCTGTTTTTATTGATGACCTGAATATGCCGATCCCGGAGCAATATGGCGCCCAGCCACCCCTGGAGCTGATTCGTCAATTTCTCGAACTTGGCGGATTTTATGACACGAAAGCACTTACATGGAAGGTAGGTGAAATGACCATATGAATCTCCATCTTGCTGGCTGCAGCGGGGAGGGGCCTTTTATACTGGGAATGAGATGATGTTACCTCACTCCGCTGGTATAAAAGCTCGCTCCCAGCATCAGGGTTGGGAGCCGGCGCTGGGAAATGGGACTCTTCCGGGTTCTCACCTGGGATTGGGGTCGCTAGTTCTTATTTAGAATTCTGAAATCTGGATGGAGTGAACGCCGCTGGCCAAATCTCCATTCATGCCTTTATCTGCACACGTGCCCGCGCCGCCCATTAAGAAAGGCCTGGCACACCGACAGCTAAAGGTACGCTGGATATGTGGCCGTGGCTCAGAAACACGTCAGGGGCACGTCAGAACGGTGAGTAAATTGGGCGATCGGGGGGGGGGTCACAAAGCAGGGCATCCCCATTTGGGGTGCCCCATAAAGGGGGTGTTGCTCCTCTTTAAAGTTGACCAGTTACCTCCGATGATGGACCTGGAGTCTCCCTGGCCGACAGACTAGATGCCCGACTGTGTGCCCCCCTCCCCCCGTATTGCCCGCAAACCCCCTTAGCTTTTCCTGTGCCCTCGGGGCCACATCCCCCAGCATCCTTGCAGCTGTGCGCACTCCCGCTGTTCACATAGTCTGGGCACGTGGGAGCGCGCATTCCACAGGGGAGCCGGGGATACAGTCGCCGTTAAACCCTATGCTGAAGTGCTCCCAAAACAACTGCTTTATGCCATGCATCAATATACACTAAAACACTGATTGGACGAGTGCCCGTGCATGCACCATGGGAACAGCGGAAAGGTGAGTGTAGTGGGTGATCTGGGGGTTTCACACAGCGAGGTATCCCAATTTGGGATGCCTCTCGGGCACCATTTTAAAGGTAGCTCTTCATACTATATAGCTGTTGGTAATATAGGGTGAATGAACATATCAAACTGTGTGGCCACCCTGATTGTCATGCTGATCCTCCAACCTCAACCATGCTGATGGGAAAAATAGCATGCTGCCACTGTCTCCTGTTTTCGGGGTCTGATCTAAAGAGGTGGATCAGCATGAGAGCCAGGCATCTAGTATGTCTTGTTTCTCGTAATGTTTCCAGCTATGTGACCGCAATGATCTGTTCTCTTCAGACTATCCAGAATGTGTCTCTCATCGCCGCATGTGCGCCCCCTGGAGGAGGACGGAATGAGATCAGCCCCCGCCTCCTGAAACACTTCTGTATGTTCAGCCTGCCTCACCCCTCCGTGCAGGCGCTGCAGCACATATTCCAGGTAGGTGTTCAATGCCGCAGATTGTGTGCAGGTATGACAGTTTTAAAAGGAATTATATGTCAGGGGAACTGGTTAGCAGTGAGGGTTATTTAGATATTGAATGTCTAGACTGCAGTCATCTGGATGTGGACACATTAATGGTAGAAAAAAAAAAAAACATTCAACAAACATTCCTTACATTGAAACAACTTTGTTGGATGTGTTGCTACTCTTCAGTGGGGCATCCACTGTGTGTATCACCAGCAAACTCAACTTTTCCCTGTTCCCACGGCACATGTGCGGTCTGCTTAGCCAATAAGGGGATCTCGTTCCTTTCAAATTTTCTTTGCCAAACTATGTCTGTGCAGGAAAGAGGATTTAAATGAAGCAAGTACCTCCGGCTGCATCTACGCCCCTGCCTCTAGCTGCCTGGCGCGGGTCTGGCTAGAGATATGCCAGGGATGCGGCCACGGCACTGGCTCATGGAAGAGGTCAGTGGCTCAAGCAATCTGGGGGATTTCACACAGGAGCAGAGCAGTCCAATTCGAGATGCCCCATGAAGAGGTAGAACCCCCCCAAAAAAAGCTTTGTAGACTCGTTTGTTTGAGGTTTGTTGAAGAGGGTGTTGCTCCTTTTTAAAGGGCTTATAAACCAAATGGAAAAAAGAGGTGTACCTCCCCCCAGAGTTTAAAGGTCCTTTAATGTGGACCAAAAAACATCCTGGGTTTTGGTCTGTTTCCCCATGAATCGAGTCTGTTTCCCCATGAATCGGGTCTGTTTCCCCATGAATCGGGTCTGTTTCCCTATGAATCGGGTCTGTTTCCCCATGAATCGGGTCTGTTTCCCCATGAATCGGGTTTGTTTCCCCATGAATCGGGTCTGTTTCCCCATGAATCGGGTCTGTTTCCCCATGAATCGGGTCTGTTTCCCCATGAATCGGGTTTGTTTCCCCATGAATCGGGTCTGTTTCCCCATGAATCGGGTCTGTTTCCCCATGAATCGTGTCTGTTTCCCCATGAATCGGGTCTGTTTCCCCATGAATCGTGTCTGTTTCCCCATGAATCGGGTTTGTTTCCCCATGAATCGGGTCTGTTTCCCCATGAATCGGGTTTGTTTCCCCATGAATCGGGTCTGTTTCCCCATGAATCGGGTTTGTTTCCCCATGAATCGGGTTTGTTTCCCCATGAATCGGGTTTGTTTCCCCATGAATCGGGTCTGTTTCCCCATGAATCGGGTCTGTTTCCCCATGAATCGTGTTTGTTTCCCCATGAATCGTGTCTGTTTCCCCATGAATCGGGTTTGTCTCCCCATGAATCGGGTCTGTTTCCCCATGAATCGGGTTTGTTTCCCCATGAATCGGGTTTGTTTCCCCATGAATCGGGTTTGTTTCCCCATGAATCGGGTCTGTTTCCCCATGAATCGGGTCTGTTTCCCCATGAATCGGGTCTGTTTCCCCATGAATCGGGTCTGTTTCCCCATGAATCGGGTCTGTTTCCCCATGAAGCAAGTAATTTTCCCAGTGAATCAGCTCACAAATGCACCGTAGGACCTCGTCCAGTCAACGTTGTATATTGTGCATATTAATGCTCAGCATTTTGAAACGGAACCCCGGTCTGCCTCCGGCTGATGCACGCAGGGAGTCAGCTCTTGAGTATACCTTGAGTATACACAGCTCCGATCCTTGTAACTTCTTCCCTAACAGCTGCGGCTGCGAGCGCGCCACTCGTTGTAGCAGACACTGGGTACAATAGCCGGCCAGAGTTGAATAGTAAAATTTCAATCCTTTATTCAGAAGTAGTAAAATGCATACAGCAATGCAGATAGTCTCGTAAAAAAAATAGGGAAAAAAATAACTTACGTCTACGCGTTTCAGACTATTCGTCCTTACTCATGACATATCATTATTTTTTTTCCCTATCTGCATTGCTGTATGCATTTTACTACTTCTGAATAAAGGATTGAAATTTTACTGTTCAACTCTAGCCGGCTATTGTATCCGGTTTCACACAGCGGGGCATTCAAAAACAGCATACCCCAGGGGTAGGGAAATAGGCTTCAAAAGGTTTTGGTCCAGTATAAAGCAGACCTGAACTCAGGATCCCCCCCTGGGTTTGGCCCTCTTTCAAAGGGGCATCCAAGTTTGGGATGCTGTGTTTGTAAAATCCCCGGTTTGCCTATTTATTTACCTTGGTCCCTGCTCCCACGGCACATGAGCTGGGCCTGCATCAGTTAGCATTAAGTGGCCACACCTCTTCTACTGGCTGCTCCCTCCACTTGTGCATGGTCACCATCAGTCATCCAGATATGCCTGGCGCGGTCATGCGCAGGGGGTGGTGGACGGATACAGAGGAGAGGGGTACATCCCAAATCAGGATGCCTCAGGGGAAACCTGGCCGTAGATTAATTTAGACTCTAGGGAGAGAGTCAGTTGGTTTTGGTCCTGCATCTGAAAAAAAACACCACTACATCAGCATTAAGCCCAGTCAGGGGTTATTGTGCAAAAAATAGTCAAAATAGGGTTCTGTTCCTTGCCCCCCCCCCCCCCCCCCCGGGGCATCCTGATTTGGAAGGTCTCACTGTGTGAAACCCCACAGATTGCCCTGTGAAAACTTGCCTACTGCACATGTGCAGACTCTTGACTAATCAGAGTCGTTTGTCGAGCATTAATATGCATGGAAATTGGCTCTGTGCTCAGACACAGCTGGGCATTCCCATTTGGGATAACCCAAGGGAATTTAGTAACCTAACAGCTATGCAATGGCTGCATTGCTGCTGCACAGATTGGGTGACCAGGCAGTCACCCAAACCCAGCAGCTAGAAGGAGGGAGCAAAGCTGCAAATCGCTGTTCCCTTCAAAGGACAGTGTCCTTGGTCTGAGCAGGTAAGTCATTATTTAATTTTTTTAAATCCACAAATAAAAGTTGTGTGAATCCTGATTTTAGCATAGCCCACCAATCACAGCCTCAGTGATGGGTTGGCCTTCATAGGATTGGCTTACCACCCTTGCCTTCTTACTGTGCTTCCTTGTCATTAGGTGCAGCTGGGTTCCTTTTTGCTGAACCAGAACTTTCTAGCGGACATCCAGAAGTGCCGAGAGCTCCTGTCATCCTGTGCCATCGCTATTTACTACCGGACATGTCACAGCTTGTTACCCACCCCGGCCAAGTGCCACTACACCTTCAATCTCAGGGACCTGTTTAAGGTATGAGAAAAAGTGCCACCACCATAGTGGCAGAGGAGTTTTGGGGAACAACCCTTATATGTGATAGGGCGACCTTCAGCGGGCCAATAAAGTGTATGTCCATTTGAGTAAACCGTCCAGGGTGGCGGTAATTGCCTACTTTTGTATTGGTCACCCTATATATATAATGATTCTCTTTATATATATATATATATATATATATATGATAATTCTGTCAAGAAAAATGATTTAATTGATTTTATATTCTTTATTTCATTATCCGCAAATGGTTAAAAGAAGGAGACCTTGATTAATTGAAATGCTATTAAACACAATACACGTAGATTAATCCACAGTCCAATGTGTTGCAGTATGTCAAAAATCGGTTACAATTTATAAACTCCAATTGCAGAGCTTTATTAGAAAATTGTAGAATAAAGAATGTTCTTGTCCTAACTAGTTTCGATCTCAGTGGACTTGCTGAAGCAATCTAGATAATGCTTTTTGACATAATGCAACACACTGATAGCTGCAAGATGATTGGACAGTGTAGCCAGGCAGTGGGAAAAGCAAGCAGGATGCTCGGCTGCATAGCTCGAGGCATCACCAGTAGGAAGAGGGAGGTTGTGATGCCGCTGTATAGAGCCCTGGTGAGGCCACAGCTAGAATACTGTGTGCAGTTCTGGAGACCTTACCTGCAAAAAGACATTATTCAAATAGAACGGGTCCAAAGGCCGGCAACGAAAATGGTGGAAGGATTTAAACTTAAAACTTATCAGGAGAGACTTAAAGAACTTAATTTGTACAGTCTGGAGGAAAGAAGGGAGAGGGGGGACATGACTGAGACCTTTAAATATGTGAAAGGATTGAATAAGGTTCAGGAGGGAAGTGTTTTTAAGAAGAAACTTAATGATAGAACAAGGGGCCCAACCTGAAGCTAGTCGGGGGGAAGATCAGGAGCAATGTTAGAAAATATTATTTTACAGAAAGAGTAGTAGATGCTTGGAACAAACTTCCAGCAGAGGTAGTTGAAAAATCAACAGTCACTGAATTTAAACATGCCTGGGATAAGCACACATCTATCCTAAGATAAAGAGAATATACAGTATATACATAAGATAAAGAGAACATACAGTATACACATAAGGGCAGACTAGATGGAGCGTATGGTCTCCTTCTGCCGTCAACCTTCTATGTTTCTATGTTTCATTGGACTGTGGATCAATCTGCATGTAACCTGTACATGTACTTAAACCGGACCTTGACCCTAAATAAGAGTTTATCTTGTATGTTTCCCCCACCCTGTACATACAGATTGCTCACATTAAAAATCATCCTACCTGCACCTAGTGCGTTTTCGGAGATTTTAAACATCCAAGAAGGCGGCCCATGGAGTGTCAGGTTGCCAGCAGACAGGACGTGTCTTCTGACTATGCTGCTCTGCATTGTGGGATTGCTGTCCTTTTGCTGACCCCAGCTCTGCTCTGTCTGTGCAAAGCACAGCTATAACCCGCCCCTGCACTTTTGCCCCCTCCTTCTCTCCCCCGTATCTTAGAGTCCTGAACAGAATTGAAGCCCAGTAGGGGAAAGAATAATAAGTAAGCAACAAAAAACTTAAAATGTATTCATTGCTGGTGGAATACCCGTATATACTCGAGTATAGGTCGACCCGAATATAAGCCGAGGCACCTAATTTTACCACAAAAAACTGGAAAAGTTATTGACTCGAGTATAAGCCTAGGGTGGGAAATGCAGCGGCTACCGGTAAATTTCAAAAATAAAAATAGATACCAATAGTGTTTTGAATACCATATTTATTTCAAAGAAAATACTTTTACGGGTACCGTATCTTTTGAGGCCTAATGCAGGCTGATATTACAGAAAGTGATGACATAACTGTTTGCATAGAGCAGCCTGTGTTAGGGCTCATAATATACATTCTACCAGTGTCCTGCCTGTGCCCATTAAATATACAGCCTGCCTGTGTCCATGAAATATACCGTACAGCCTGCCTGTGTCCATTAAATATACCGTACAGCCTGCCTGTGTCCATTAAATATAATGCCTGTCTGTGTCCATTAAAGGAAAACTGTCACATACGGTAAGCATAACCGCACTAAGCAGTGGCCCAGGCTGGTAGTGCGATTTATGCTGAGTAAATACCTGGCTCCTGCCGTTTGATTGCCCGATCCGTTCTGCCGTTATACCGGTAGTTGATTGCCGCCTTCCTCTTCAGCGCGCCGGCTCCCTCTATACACCCGGAAGCGGCCGCTCGCCAGGCTGGACTGAAGCTGCGCCGGCCGCTTCTGGGTGTACGCAGGAAGCGGCCACGCACGCGCAGTCCGGAGCCGGCGTGCTGAAGAGGAAGGGGAGGACGGCGGATCACTGTACCAGAGGAGGCGGGACATCGCTCCCGCGGCTGCACAGGACATCAGCATCATGAGGCCATTCACGAGCGTCACCCAGCGGTATGGCCCTGCCCCTTTTTCTCCTCCATTTCGGCCAAAATTTTCACTGACTCGAGTATAAGCCGAGGCGGCTTTTTTCAGCCCAAAAAGTGGGCTGAAAAACTCGGCTTATACTCGAGTATATACGGTAGTTTTCTTATGGGTTTGGGCTTTTCATTAAATGATGCTGAAGGTCCGTTTTAAAATGCGTGTATAATGTGGAACTAAACTTTGCTTAAAGAGGAACACCACCCAGAATTTTCACTCTCTTCCTCTCTGGCGGTCCTGCAGCACATGCACGGGTGGGCAACAAATAAGCGTGCTCCATCCCAATGAGCTTCTGTCAAGCTGGATGGAGCAACCGTGCCACTAGCCACAGCCCCACTTTTGCACATACCTGCACCAGCCATTAACAAATTCCTACCGTGGGTATGTGTCTCAACTGAAGGTATAGCGGGGATGCAGCTGTAGCCTGTGCATGTGCCTTGGGATAGCTGGCTAGGTTAGTTTACTCGGCAATCCTGTGAGTTTTACACAGCAGGGCATCCAGAATCAGGATGCCCCAGGGATAGTCTAAAACCCTGGTTCTCATTCTACAGGTTTGGGGTCCACCAACAGGGGTCTATATATTATTTTAATAGTAAAACCTTATTCCCTTTTGCTTTAAATGTGCTATGAGGCCTGTGACCTACTTACTTTGGTCATACTTATAATTGATCCCCTCCTTGGGGGTTCTATGTCGGAACTTCTTGTCTCTAAGGGGTACTTGACGTAAAAAGTTTGAGAACCACTGGTCTAAAAGACTCCAGGGATGGCCAAAGAGGCTGTGGTTTTTCTTTAACTCAAGGGAAAGCCTGTCTCTCTGTGAGCAAGGGGAGGGAATGTTTGCCTTGTGGGTGTATTAACTCATGTCTCTGTCTCTCTGTGAGCAAGAGGAGGGAAAGGGTGTAGGTCCTCTTTGTAGTGCAGGCCTTTAAAAAAATGTAGTTGCTTCCCTCTGAACATCTTTTCCAGGGCAGTGTCAACAGCTAAGGCCAACAGCTGAGCCACAATGCTGTTTTAACGCCTATACCTCTGTGGTCTCGTAACATCTCTTCATCGTTTCAATCATGCAAATGAAATTGACTCGGGGCTGGGCTGTCCTCTTTAAAGAGGATCAAAACCCACCCTGGAGTCTATAATACTCCAGGGCAGGCATACTTGCTCCCCCCGGGGCACCCTGATCCAGGGGCATAGCTAGGGGGGGAGCAAGGGGGCACTTGCCGCGGGTGCAGCAGGTCAGGGGTGACCAAAGGGGGGCCTGAAAACAGGTGGGGGCGCCATTTTGAATCTTTGCCCGGGGTTCCAGAAAGCCTAGCTACTCCTATGCCCTGATCGGGGGGGGCCCCGCTGTATGAAACCCCCGAGGTCACCCGAAAACTTACCTTCGTACCCGGTCCAACGGCGCATGCGCAAGCAGTACCAAATCCCCTACTCCTATGCCCTGATCGGGGGTGCCCCACTGTGTGAAACCCCCGAGGTCACCCGAAAACGTACCTTCGTACCCGGTCCAACGGCGCATGCGCAAGCAGTACCAAATCCCCTACTCCTATGCCCTGATCGGGGGGGGCCCCGCTGTATGAAACCCCCGAGGTCACCCGAAAACTTACCTTCGTACCCGGTCCAACGGCGCATGCGCAAGCAGTACCAAATCCCCTACTCCTATGCCCTGATCGGGGGTGCCCCGCTGTGTGAAACCCCCGAGGTCACCCGAAAACGTACCTTCATACCTGGTCCAACGGCGCATGCGCAAGCAGTACCAAATCCCCACTATCCCTTTAACAGGCATGTTAGACGGTAGCGAGGGATGCAGCCGCCAGGACGCTTGGATCTGCTCGCATTAGACGAGCTCCTGAACAGGGAGCAAATCTGAGGACGAGCCGCCGCACATGCGTCATAGGACCGGGAAGAGGTGAGTATGTTCGGGCGACCTGAGGGGTTACACACAGTGGGGCACCCCTCAACTGAGTGCCACAGGGGCAAGGTCCAAAACCCAGGATAGTCAAAGTCCTGTGTTTTGGTCCACTTTAAAAATACAAATTCAGGCTTGAAATAAAACTGTACTCACTTTACCCCTGGACATCTAATCCAATGCAGTATTGACAGATAAAGTCAATATGTTCTTCTGCCCTCTTCTGCCAGGCTTCAAGGATGCTCCTGAATACATCATTTTCAACCAAATGTTTTGTCTGCCACAGACAATGCTTTTTTAATACCGATCCCTCTGCAGTTTTATATTTATGTTTTTTAAGAGGACCAACCACATGTTGTAGCTGCAATCATGCAAAAGCAATCCCTGCCTTACCTCCAATCGCATTCTGATAATGGAGTATAGAAATAGTTATGTGTTTAAAGCGGAACAAAACCCAAGATTTTGACTTTTAGACTATCCCCAGGGATAGTCAAAAACACTGGTTCTCAATCTGCGTGTTTGGGGTCCACCAACATAGAAACATAGAAGGGTGAAGGCAGAAGGAGACCATACGGTCCATCTAGTCTGCCCTTATGTGTATACTCTATGTTCTCTTTATCTTAGGATAGATGGAGGCTTATCCCAGCTTTAAATTCAGTGACTGTTGATTTTTCAACTACCTCTGCTGGAAGTTTGTTCCCAGCATCTACTACTCTTTCTGTAACATTATATTTTCTAACATTGCATCTGATCTTCCCTCCGACCAGCTTCAGGTTGGCCCCCTTGTTCTATCATTAAGTTTCTTTTTACAAACACTTCCCCCCTGAACCTTATTGAATCCTTTCACATATATAAAGGTCTCCATCATGTCCCCTCTCTCCCTTCTTTCCTCCAGACTGTACAGATTGTTCTTTCCTGATAAGTTTCCGCCATTTTTGTTGCCGGCCTTTGGACCCGTTCTATTTGAATAATGTCTTTTTGCAGGTAAGGTCTCCAGAACTGCACACAGTATTCTAGATGTGGCCTCACCAGGGCTCTATACAGAGGCATCACAACCTCCCTCTATATATTATTTTAACAGTAAAACAGAATTCCTTTTTGCTTTAAACGTGCTATGAGGACCGTGACCTTCTTACTTTGGTCACATTTATAATTGATCCCCTGCTTGGGGGTACTCTGTTGGAACTTCTTGTCTCTAAGGGGTACTTACCTCCAATCGCATTCTGATAAAGGAATATAGAAATAATTGTTTTAAGCAGAACAAAACCCAAGATTTTGACTATGCCAAGTTTAGTTCTGTGTCGGGATCTCCCGCTGTGTGAGACCCTTCCTGAATGCCCAGGAAAACTCACTTCTGCTCTGTCCAGTGATGCATGCACGGGCTTCCGTCCAATCTGTTTGCAATGCATTTTTAATGCTCAGCAAATGGCTCTGGTTACATCCAGGACTTCAGCAATCTGGAGCACAGCAAGCACTTACCCAACAGAGCGTGTGCTCCAATCCCATCTGAATGGCTGGGGGTGGGAGCGTGCTCACAGCCTGCAGATGCAGGGATGCGGCCGCAGGATGTTTACTTCGTGGAGGGCAGCAGACAAGTTCTTTGGCGCTCCGGGAGGGGTGTCGCATCTCATTTCGGGAAACTGAATCTTAAAGTGGACCAACACCCACCCCTGATCGGCCCGGGAATCTATAAGAATCCCGGGCCGATCAGCTCCCTCCCCGCGGGACATCCGAAATCGGGATGTCCCGCGGGGTGAAACCCCCCAGAAAGCCCCTAAAATCTCCCGCCTCCCGCGCGTCCCTCTAGCAGGGCGCGCTTCCGCGCCGGCCGTTTGTGAATGGGGTGCCCCGCGGAAGTGGACCAAGACTGGGTGTTGGTCCACTTTAAATTCCAGGGCCAGCCACAGTTTTGTTCCGCTTTAATGGAGATTTTTGTATACATGTGTACTTGTACAGGGAGAAAGTCAGTTGCTTTGACTTATTAGGTATAGAATTCTCATTGTACTCCATACACCATGAACTTTCTGCACCACCCACTGTGTGCCATCAGGCCAGATGCTACAAGCGAACAGTCAAACCAGACCAACAGTGCTCATATGCATCCCTTCCCGGGGCAATTTAGATTACTGCACATAAAAATTAATTCACCTTTTTCTAACTCCTGCTGTGGTAAATTTTAGAAACAAAATGGCTGCTCATGCATTTGCAGACAGGACGTGCTGCTGGGCTTCCTGCTACTGTGCATAGTCAGTTATGTCAGTTGAATCCAGGCAGCAGCATGACTGAGATGCTGGGAGAGGAAGCTCCAAAATGGCCGCTACCTTTCTGTTCCAGGCTGTTGGTCCAGTTTGATTTATTGATACAGTGAATTACATATAAAACTTCAAAACACCCTAAAACCACAAGCAGATCGCAGGGACACCCAAACACCTCCAATCCAAAATATAAACTCTTAGTTATTAGGATCCAGGTCCAGACCTGGAGACCGAATTCTAAACCTGCATACCTCCCAAGTGTCCCTGATTTGTAGGGACTGTCACTCTTTTGGGTCCATGCCCCCCCTGTCCCTTGTTCTCATTTGTCCCTCTTTGAGGTGCAATATGCAGATCTGCATCAATTAATTATTAATTTTCTATTTAAAATGTTTCTATTGTTGTAACTTTTACACCCTATCTCCTAGCCATCCCTCAATGAGGGGGTGTGGCTTCATTTTACAATTGTCCCTCTTTCCCACCCTGAAAAGTTAGGAGATATGCAAACCGCCACTAATTAGCAACAAGCAAAACGCCAGTTTGCCTGAATTATACAATACATACTTGTGTGCAAATATGTACTAACAACATATGTAAAGTGCAAAGTGTAACTCAGCCTACAGGTCCTGAACCTGTTATTATACATTTTGGATTGGTGGTGCTTGGGTGCCCCCTGGTGTCAGCTTGCGGTCTCATAGTGTTCTAATGATTTTTTTTATTGTCTTATATGTCATACATGGTATCAACAAAGTAAATCTGATCACATCGGAAGTGGTGCTGCCTTGGAGGTCCTAAACCACATATGTCAGTCTCAAGGCCTGGGGCCGGATGCGGCCCTCCAAGCCTTTTTATGTGGCCCTCTGATAGCTATCAGATGCCTGTGGCTCCCATTCTAGCCCTCCAGTCACTCCAAGGTTGCTGACACCAGCAGCACATCTTTGTGCCTGTGAGTGGCGCTGCCAGGTGATGCACCATTACATTAAACTGCACAGCACTATAGAGCACAGTGCTGCCTTTACTCCTGCCCCCAGACCCAGTGCCTACAGCACTGGTGCGTGCCTTTTTAATGTTTTTGGGGAGAACAGTGCCTATAACTGTTTTATGTCTGCAAGTTGCTCTCTCCAAACTCAGCATACTGAGGGTGCTACAGCTCTGGCAGGGGTTATTGCTAGTGATTGCCAGTTGGGGTGGAAAAAAATTATTCCTTTTTTTTATTTCATCAAAATCTAGGCAAAATAATTCTGCTTCGGCATCTGTCCTGGGCAAAATATTTATGTGGCTATCCTGGGCAAAATAATTGTACGTCATCTGTTCAGGGCAAAATAATAATAATAATAATGCCATTGTATTCCTCAGTGCTGTATATGGAATAAATCTAAAATGTCTCTTTTTTTATTTAATTTAATCAAAATCTAGGCAAAATAATTCGGCATCTGTCCTGGGTAAAATATTTATGTGGCTATCTTGGGCAAAATAATTCTTCCTTGGCATCTGTCCTGGGCATAATATTTATGTGGATATCCTGGGTAAAATAATTGTACGTCAACATCTGTTTAGGGCTAAATAATAATAATAATGAAGTGCCATTGTATTCCTTGGTGCTGTAAAAATATTTCGGCCTCGGCATCTGTCCAGGCCAAAATATTTATGTGGCTATCCTGGGCAAAATCATTCTGCCTTGGCATCTGTCCTGGGCAAAATATTTATGTGGCTGTCCTGGACAAAATAATTGTAGGTCAACATCTGTTCAGGGCAAAATAATGAAGTGCCATTGTATTCCTTGGCGCTGTATATGGTGGAATAATTCTATCTAAAACAATTCATTTTATTTATTTAATCAAAATCTGGGCAAAATAATTCGGCCTCTGCATCTGTCCTGGGCAAAATATTTATGTGGCTATCCTGGGCAAAATAATACCGCCTCTGCATTTGTCCTGGGCAAAATAATTCCGCCTCAGCATCTGTCCTGGGCAAAATATTTATGTGGCTATCCTGGGCAAAATAATTCCGCCTCGATATCCGTCCTGGGCAAAATATTTATGTGTCTATCCTGGGCAAAATAATTCCGCCTCGGCATCTGTCCTGGGCAAAATATTTACGTGGCTGTCTTTGGAAAAATAATTGTACGTCAACATCTGTTCAGGGCAAAATAATAATAAAGAAGTGCCATTGCATTCCTTGGTGTTGTATATACTGGAATAATTCTATCCTATATCTTAACCATTTATTGAAAAATCCACGTTGCATTTTGTTTTGTTTTATTTTTGTGGCTCTTTGAAGGCGACCAGAATGCTGATGTGGCCCTCGGTGAAAATGAGTTTGACGCCCCTGTCCTAAACAAAGCATTTTTTAATGTGTCATTGTACTCAACAGGTTCTGCGAGGTTTGCTACAGGCCAGTGAATCTGTAATTGTGACCAAGGAGATGGCGACACAGTTACTCATCCATGAGGCCACCCGCGTTTTTTGTGATCGGCTCGTGGATCAAAGAGACAGAGAGATCTTCTTCCAGTGTCTGTCAGATGAGCTGCACAATTATTTCAAGGTAAATATGAACAAAGGAGGCTGATGGCCTATCTGACCGCACAGTATGTTTTTTTTTTTTTACCTATAGTAGCTGGTTAGTCCACTTTAACCCCTTAAACACCAAGAATGTAGTATCTGCGTGCTCGCTTCTCCTATTGTTAACTGCCAAGCATCTAGACTGTATGTGCCTGGCGTTTCCCCATTTCCCTGCGGCGCAGCAGCTTCTGACAGCTCAACAGTGCCGCAGGGAGGGACCTTTTTTACGGCAGGTGAGATGGCGTCATCACACTCTGCCAGTATTAATGGCCCCTCCAAGCAGCGCGAGTGAGCTGCGGGGGCTCCACACATCTGCCCCCGCGCCCGGACTCCGGCGTTCACTTCCAGTTGTCTGACAGCGGCGTGGAACATTTTGACTATCCTGGGTTCTGGTCTTTTCCCCAGGGGCACCCTGATCATGAAACCCCCCCAGATCGCCCTATCTAACTCCCCTCTTCCCAGTCCTCTGGCGCATGCACGGCCGTTCGCCGAATCAGCGTGCTTGGAGACGCTGACCTCACGCCATCTAAGACAGAGTCTAAGGCCAGCGGCTCTGAGCGCGCTGGCGGCCACATCCCCCTCTTCCCTCTAACAGGGAGCATGCCAGTGCTGGCCATTCACAAATGCCTGGTGCGGGCACGTACCCTGCTAGAGGGATAGTGGGATGTGGCTCGGGCATGCACCGTTGGACCGGGGGGCAAGGTAAGTGAATGGGGCGACCTGGGAGTTTCACACAGCGGGACATCCTGATTGGATGCCCCGGGGGGAGAGAAACGATCTGCACTCGGTTTTGGTCCACTTTAAGTTTGGGGAGTCTCCTAGACAGGAACGTTGTATGAGGCTTTTGTGGTATGGAGGAATGAGGCTTTTACATTCAATATGATATATATATATATATATATTTATTTTCATACATTATTTCTCAAAAAAATCACAGAAAATGAGAGTGACATCTCTAGATAGGCTCTAGGTGGCAGCGAAAGGGTTAAATGACAACCAATGAAAGCTACTTTGATTCTCTGTCACTGCAAATCCGGCATCCCCTTGCACCCCCTGGCCATACATGCAGGTTCCCTGCACATATACAGTGCTGATTTCTTCTCCTGATAGGTTGGTTCCCTGCCTGCTAAACTCTGTCCTGTTCCTGTGTAGCTTGCTGATCTCCCCTGCTCTAGGCATGTATATGCCCTATGAGCAACTGAAATTGAGTAGGTGTGCTAAGCAAGTGTCTCATACTGAAACACTGCGGATGAACCAATCTGTGGATGGGAGTTTATGGGGCTAATCATTATCAAACAGGATTCAGTACACTCCCCGTCACAATACAACACTGAGGTCCTATAAGTTTAAGGTATCTTTCCTTCCATTCTGCCTTTCATTGTAAAGTACTTGGCGAATGTTACCGATCTGATGAAATACTGATGGTTGTTTTTTGTTCTTGATTTAGGTTTCCTGGTCTAAAGAGAAACTGATGAGCGATCCGATCCAATTTGTAGACTTTCTAGACGCCAGCTCCTCAACAAAAAGCAGAGTGTACCGACCAATCACAAACCAGAAGCAGCTTGTGTCTAAGCTGGAGGAGTACAGGATGAAGATTAGGATGAATTCGGCCAGCGCGGCAGTGAGTACATGTGTCTGCAATAAAACTCTTTTCTTTAATGCATGGCACGGTCCGCCACTAGGTGGTGCAGTGGTACTGCAGAAAGCTGTGGCATGTCCCGGCTCCCTATAAAAACGGGATTAACAAACAAGTTCCCAGAGTTTCCTCTGCAGTGACACTGCGAAGTTATAAGATGGCTGTCTCTCTTGCGCAGGTGAGCAGGGCAACCAAGCCTGCGGGCCTGCATGGCTATTTCCATCCGTTTCTGGACCCTCACTGCCTCCCAGCCTCGGCTGACAGATCGGGTGTAGGTAGAAGAGCACTAGGGTCAGGTGCTCAGGGAGCGCTGCTCCAAGCCGCAGACCCTGTACCACAAAGGGGAGCCGGCCATAGGCTTTTATGGTGAGCCTAATATTGATGTGGAGTTCGGCTTCAGAGGGGGTGAGTTGTTGGGGAATGGTCCCATTATTTCCTTTTGTGGTTCCCCCCCCCCTCCCTGGCCATGGCTGCTCGCCGCTGCCTTGTGCTCGTCTCTCTCTCTTCTCCCCCCCTCTCGGACTTCGTTCGGGGGGGGGCGGGTGGTAGAGGTGAGTGGTGATATTTGTGTCGTTTTTCTGTATATTTGTGTGTTTTTTGCAGCCGCACTGCCTTGTACTGCGTTCCGCGGCTGTGGGCGCTATAACCTGAGGTGATTTTGCTTTGTCATGGCGCCGGCCGGGTCACGTGAGAGCCGTTTTCGCTCTCTTCGGTGGGGGGCGGGGCCGGGTGCTGACGCGTATCGCGTCGTCCCCTCTCTGCCTGCCCCTTGAGGTACCTCTGCTGCCGCCATTTTAGACAAACTGCGCGTCTGGATTTTTCCTTTCTGGCTGTGGCGCTACTTACTACGGTATGTCGCCTTATCCGTCTGTGCCTAGTGACCCGCCGGTGTCTTTGGTCCGTTAGTCCCCCTTGGGGGGTTTTTATTGAATTGGGGTGTATGCGCTGCGGGATGCTCATTTGTCTTTTTACTTATGTCTTTCAGGCGGGATACCCTTGGGTTGTGGTTTCCCCCGGCTCCACTCCTTCCTCCCCCTCTTTCCCCCCTTTACTGACTTCTGGGGGCATCCCATGGGAGGGCATCCTGGGTGGCTTTGTGTAGCCTTTACCCACTGCTGGCCTATTGCCTGTGTTAATCACCATATGGAGGCTTCTGGGGATAGCGTGCTTGGGGGTCCTTTAGGACAAGCCCGGCTGTGTTCCATGTGTGGGGTATCCCCTGTGTGTAACAGTATCACGGTGTGTGTGCCGTGCGCTGAAAGTGTCCTTGCGTTCCAAGCTGCGCTGCCTGCTTCGCTCTCGGCGCATCCCTTGGCTTCACCTACCCCCCGCTCCTGCAATTGGGCCCCAGTGAAGGGGACATTAGCAGGGAGTCACACTCTGATCTGGCTCTGCGGGTGGCCAGTATTGAGAGGCAACTTGCCAGGACTGTTCTTAGGAAGGCCTCTGGCAAGAAGCGGCACCTGACTTCTACTCCCTCATGCCCTACTGTGGAGTATGAGGAATTTGATGCCACTGCTGGACGTTATTCCCTGGAGGAAGGAGAACTGCCTCAGGACTCCGACTCCTCTGGGACCAGCAGGAGGTTTGTGACAGTGACCCTGAATCAGGGGATTCATGGTATCCTGAGGACACTGGTAATTTACTGTCTCATATTTTTAAATATTAGTCATTGGTTCTGCACTCCTTTACTCATTATATGCTTTAATCAATAAATCCAATATTGGTGTTGCAACCTCAATTAAAGGGTTTCCACCCCTATTTAACCCTTTCCATACAATTTACAAAAAAGCATTGATGGTGCGCACTCATGAAGTCCAATGCAACAAGAAAAAGACTAATTTATCAATCTTATTATCATTTATTGAAATAAATCACAATATGAAGTATACACAAATTCATAAAACTCCTCACATTTAGACAAAAGACATTGCATGTAACCTTATTGGGCCTCTTTAGATATGCTTTAAGGTAATGAGATGGAACAGATTAATTGCGCATAACCTAACAGTGTATGGTTATAGTCAACATATAGCTAAAGTGCTTAGTGCAATTGAAATAAGGAATTCAGAGGTATTGACTCCCACAGTGTTAAGAACATGTATCAGCTTATATAAACATTGCACAAGCCCACAGCCATATATTGCACTTATTGCTGTGCATGGTATCCTTCGTTGTGGGCAGTGGTAACTTTGTGATTACTATGTATCTGTGCAATATGGTTTTCTTTGGGCATAAGTGCAATATATGGCTGCGGGCTTGTGCAATGTTTATATAAGCTGATACATGTTCTTAACACTGTGGGAGTCAATACCTCTGAATTCCTTATTTCAATTGCACTAAGCACTTTAGCTATATGTTGACTATAACCATACACTGTTAGGTTATGCGCAATTAATCTGTTCCATCTCATTACCTTAAAGCATATCTAAAGAGGCCCAATAAGGTTAAATGCAATGTCTTTTGTCTAAATGTGAGTTTTATGAATTTGTGTATACTTCATATTGTGATTTATTTCAATAAATGATAATAAGATTGATAAATTAGTCTTTTTCTTGTTGCATTGGATTTCATGAGTGTGCACCATCAATGCTTTTTTGTAAACTGTCTCATATTTTTGAAATCTTACACATGCCCCCCCCCCTGTGGAAGCTGAAAGGAAACGGGGTGAGCTGTTTCGTCCTGTTAAGCAGCGTCTGGAGTTCCCTGAGCAAGGACATTTCACCACTATGGTGCTTAAAGAATGGGAACGTCCCAACAGGCTGCCTGCTGTGTCCAAGGGTTTAGATAAGAGGTATCCCTTTCCAGCTGATCTTGTTAAGAGGTGGTCAGTTCCGCCTGAAGTGGACGCTCCTGTGCTAGGCTTGTCCAACACTTCATGCCTTCCCTGGACACTACAACTCTGAGGGACGGTGAGGACAGGCGCATGGATCAGCTGGCCTGTCATGCCTTTACATGTGTGGGGGCTGGCTTGCGCCCGACCTGTGCTGCGGCTATTACGGCCATTGCCCTTGAGTCTCTGCTCAAACGCCTCCTGGCTGGCACTTCAGCTTGTAGAGGGGGGAGGAGTTTAGAATCCTCATGGTTTGCTCTGATTTTGTGGCCTTTATCCTTGCTGCTATGGATGATGCTGTGCAGCTGCTAGGGCAAGTGCTAGGGCCTCTGCGCTCTTGGTGGCTATGCGCCACTCTGTCTGGTTGCGCCAATGGGCAGCTGATGCTGCTGCTAAGAAAGCTCTCACTGGTCTCCCCTTCGCGGGGCTGCGGCTATTTGGGGAGCGTCTTGATGTTCTAGCCAAGGATGGCAGGCTGCCTCAGCGTAGGAGGCAGTCTTGGCCCTTTCAGGGGTCCTCTGCCCCCCTCCCTTCCTTTCGTATTCCCAGAGGAGGCCGGGGCTCCCTCCTCCCCAGTGGTCGTAGAGATTATTGGGGCCGTGGCAGGCCCCGTGGTAGTCCCGGTCTCTCCTGGAACTCCAAGCCCAATCCCTCTCCCAAGCCCCCTCAGGCATGAAGGGGCACCATCACCCATCTGGGTAGGGGGACGGCTCTTTGCTCACGTCTGGAGGCTTCACGTCTCAGACCGATGGATACAGGTGGTAGTGTCCTCCGGTTACAAGATAGAGTTTGCAGCTTGGCCGCCCCCAAGATTCATCAAGTCCCGGATGTCTTTAAACCCCCTGTCTGCTCAAGGGTTGCGTCTGGCGGTTCAATGCCTGTTAGAGCCAGGAGTCATTTGTCCGGTGCCCCATCTAGAACGGGGTCAGGGGTACTATTCCAATCTTTTCACGGTCCCCAAAAAGGACGGCTTGCTGAGGCCCATTCTGGACCTCAAGGGCCTCAACAAATTTGTCAGATATAAGCATTTTCACATGGAGACGCTGCGCTCGACCGTCAGTACCCTTCGCCCGGGCAACTTCATGACCACTGTGGACATCAGGGATGCTTATCTTCATGTTCCTATCTTCCCAGGTCATCAGAGATTTCTAAGGTTCGCACTGGAGGATCAGCATTACCAGTTTGTGGCTCTACCCTTCGGTATCACCTCGGCACCTCGGGTGTTCACCAATGTACTGACGGGAGTGATGCCGCTGCTACGGAACCAGGGCATCCCCATCATTCCTTACCTGGACGACATCCTAATTGTGGCCCAGTCCTTTCCTCAGGCCGAGCAAGACACTCAGAGGGTGACCTCCACTCTACAGTCCTTCGGCTGGGTGATCAACTATCCCAAGTCTTCTCTGTCCCCGTCCTTGGTGAGGTCCTTTCTGGGCATGACTCTGGATACCTCTCAGGTCAAGGTGTTCCTTCCTCAGCAGAAGGTGGAGGGTCTTCAGATGCAAGCTCGGGCTCTGCTATTGTGACCTCATCCCTCCATACATCAGGGGATGCAGTTGGTCAGCCTAATGGTGTCCTGCTTCGAGGCAGTCCCCTTTGCTCAGTTTCACATGAGACATCTTCAGTTCCGGGGGTGGAGAACCAGGAGGCGGACTCCCTGAGCAGGGGGACGTCTCGTCTGGGGGAATGGTCCCTCAACAACCGGGTGTTTCTCTCCCTGTGTCACCGCTGGGGTCAGCCGGATGTGGACCTGTTTGCGTCCCGTCACAATCACAACTTCCCAGATTTGTTTCTCTGTCCCAGGATCCTCTGGCCTTGGCCACGGATGCCCTGGCAATACCTTGGACGGAGTTTTGGCTTCTCTATGTGTTCCCTCTGTTTCCTCTCCTGGACAGAGTCATACGCAAGATAGTCCAGGAGCAAGTACCAGCCATCCTGGTGGCCCCTTGTTGGCCAAGAAGGGTTCAGTTCGCAGACGTCGTGCAGTTGGCAGTAGACCGGTACGTCTTGCCCAAGGATCCAGATCTCCTCACTCAAGGGCAGCTACGCCACCCAAATTTACAAATGCTGGCTTTAACTGCTTGGCTGCTGAAACCTCCATCTTGATGGAAAAGGGTTACCTGCTTCTGTGGTTGATACCATGATTAGGGCTAGGAAGAAGTCCTCGTCTTCCATCTAGTACAGGGTCTGGCATGCTTACATTGCCTGGTATGAGTCCAAGTCTATTCCCTGTCGGGTGTTTTCTATTCCCATGATTCTGGAATTCTTGCAACATGGTTTGGACTTGGGCCTTCAACTTAGTACCCTCAAAGGCCATGTTTCAGCTCTGGCAATTTTTTTCCAAAGATCTGTTGCCAATCACCGGCTGGTTAAAACTTTTCTCCAGGGTGTTTCTCATGTGCGTCCACCCCGTAAGCCTTTGCTACCAGTATGGGATCTGAATCTGGTGTTGTCTGCTATGCAGGGGCCTCCCTTTGAGCCTATCCGTGAGGCTGCCTTGCCCATTTTGACTCTTAAGGTAGCCTTTTTGGTGGCTATCACTTCTGTAAGGCGAGTTTCTGAGCTAGCGGCGCTGTCCATCAAACCTCCTTATTTTGAGTGGCATCAGGATAAGGTGGTTTTTCGGCTTAAGCCAGATTTCTTGCCTAAGGTTGTGTTGTGTCTGCCTTTCATCTCAATCAGGACATTGTATTGCCTTCATTGTGTCCTAATCCTGCTAATTCCAAGGAGCGGACACTGCATTCTATGGATGTGGTCAGGGCTCTGAAGTTCTATTTGGTTGCCACTGAGACTTTCAGAAGCTGATGCTTTGTTCGTTCTCTCTTCTGGGCCTAGGAAGGGTTTGCCTCCGGCTAAATCCACTATCAGCAAGTGGATCCGTCAGGCAGTGGTTCAAGCCTATTCTGCTAAGGGAAAGAATCCTCCCTTTAGGGTGACTGCTCATTCCGCTCGTGCTATTGGTGCCTCTTGGGCTTTTCAGCACCAAGCTTCTATTGAACAAGTTTGCAAGGCCGCTACTTGGTCTTCGGTTCATACTTTTTCCAAGTTCTACAAAGTTGATGTTAAGACCTCAGCGGATGCTGCTTTTGGCCACAGCACCAAGCTTCTATTGAACAAGTTTGCAAGGCCGCTACTTGGTCTTCGGTTCATACTTTTTCCAAGTTCTACAAAGTTGATGTTAAGGCTTCAGCGGATGCTGCTTTGGGCCTAGGAAGGGTTTGCCTCCGGCTAAATCCACTATCAGCAAGTGGATCCGTCAGGCAGTGGTTCAAGCCTATTCTGCTAAGGGAAAGAATCCTCCCTTTAGGGTGACTGCTCATTCCGCTCGTGCTATTGGTGCCTCTTGGGCTTTTCAGCACCAAGCTTCTATTGAACAAGTTTGCAAGGCCGCTACTTGGTCTTCGGTTCATACTTTTTCCAAGTTCTACAAAGTTGATGTTAAGGCCTCAGCAGATGCTGCTTTTGGCCGCAAGGTGCTTCAGGCGGTAGTGACTTGAACTACTGTCCGTTACTCTTTGGGGATCCCACCCTACTTTTGGACACTGCTTTTGGATGTCCCATCTGTTATGAATACCGAAGCGGGCCGTGCCATGCATTAAAGAATAAAGCAATTCTGTGAGTACTCACCTGTAGAATTGTTTTTGTTCTTGCATGGCATAGCCCTCTTCGCCCCACCCTTGTTATTGTTGTTCTTGGTTGCCTTTTTTTGGTGATTGTTCCAAGTTAAATTGGGTTTTTTTTACCTTTTCTACATTCTTACCTTTATTCTCTCCCGGGTTCTTGTCTCACTGCTCTTCTACGCTGGGAACTTGTTGGTTAATCCCATTTTTATAGGGAGCCGGGACATGCCACAGCTTTCTGCAGTACCACTGCGCCACCTAGTGGCAGAATAACTCATCTGTTATGAATACCGAAGCAGGCCGTGCCATGCAAGAGCAAAAACAATTCTACAGGTGAGCACTCACAGAATTGTTTTTTTACCCCTTTTCTTCACATCCTGATCAGTTGGATAAAAATGTCTGCCAATAAAGTCTAAAGAATTGACTATATTTAATAAACTAAGGAACATCGTAACAGCAGTAAAAATGAATGGCAGATAAAGTTAGATGCAAACCTGAAACAAGTGTCTAAAAGAAGGGCCTCTGACGTTGTCTATGTGTTTGCTTGTGTCTGGGAATCCCAATTGTCTCTCGATACTTTAAAAGGGAACTTCTGAGGCCCTGGAGTCTAAAAGACACGTCTCGGCTGCAAGCTGAGCGGGGGACACAGATGGCGGTGCACGCAGCTCACTTCTGTGCTGCTCGGGTGCTTAGCCTTCCAGGCGACTTAGCCGTCAGCGGCGCCGAAGGGAGCTGAGTGACAGCGAGCTCGCTGATTGGCCGAGCACTGCACACTTTCAGCTCTAGTCTGCGCTGTGGGAACGGCTGGAAGGTGAATTGATCAGACGACCAGGGCAAATACACACAGAGTGGCATCCCAATTCGGGATGCTGCCGCACGGAGGAGCAACACACAGCAAAGTGAAATTCCTGTGTGTTCCTCTTTAACAGATGAAAGTGTCCTTCCAATCTGGTCTGTAGACCCTATGCTTATACCATAAGTATCACACATTAGGGTTGATTCAGAGAGACATAAAAAGACTTTTTTTGTGTCGATCTGTTTTTTTTTTTTAATTTTCCCACTCACGTATGAGTGTACACGTGATTCTAAGCATGCATCGTAAGCCTTCAGTAAAGTCTTCGTCCGTTCGTATGCCAACGAGGATGTAATTTTTCAGCTTTCGTTTTCCATTTATGTTACTCATGTTACAACGTAGGCTTTTTTTTGTCCTTTTTCATTCGTCTCCTCAAACGAATCTTTTACTTTTCCCGTTAGATTCTGATTTCCCTTTTCTATAAACAATCATCCAGCCGAAAATCGTTACGACCTTACGCCTGTGCACAACAAAATTTACTCATTAATGTGCTCGTCTACATATTTGGTTCACTCACTTCTGCTACAATGCTTAGCTGAATCACATCGCAGTCCATTTCCAGCACCTAAAACTTATCTAAATCACTTCGCGGTCAGTATATTCTTCCATTTCCCGCACCTAAAGCTTACCTAAATAACTTTGCGGTCTGGCAAATCTTCATATGTAAATTTTGTGTTTTGCATTTGTTTTGTGGTAACCAACCCTTAATGAATGTATTTCAAAAAGGAAATGACACAGAAACAAGTTTTTTTCAAGTGCCTTTTTTTAAAAAGAAAACATTTTTTGGAAAATTTTACAACTTTGAATGTTTTTTGTTTTTTTTTATATAAAAATGTAAATTTAAAAAATCTTAAATTTAAAAGAAAACAGGTCTTAAAATATATACACAGCAATGGCAGGCCCCAGAACATTATTCTTCATCTGTGGTCCCCAATGAGTCGCGCAGCTCCTGCATCTCGCCCACCAACTGAAGGACCCTGGCACTGAATTGTGCCACTCTGGCACGTGTGGTCCCTGTAAAAAAAAGAAAAAAAATTATTTGTCGGCAAATACATGTTTAACAGCTGTGGATGGAATGTTTATTAGGTTGCAAGCTAACTCATGTGGCCCATATGTCATTATGCTAAGGAATTAATAAAAAAGGAAGAGGCCATATGTCATTATGCTAAGGAATTAATGAAAGGAAGAGGCCATATGTCATTGTGCTAAGGAATTAATAAAAAAAGGAAGAGGCCATATGTCATTGTGCTAAGGAATTAATAAAAGGAAGAGGCCATATGTCATTATGCTAAGGAATTAATAAAAGGAAGAGGTCATATGTCATTATGCTAAGGAATTAATAAAAAGAAGAGGCCATATGTCATTATGCTAAGGAATTAACAAAAGGAAGAAGCCATATGTCATTATGCTAATGGAATTGACTATGGATTTAGGTAGATTGGTGATCATGTAATTTCCCACATACTCCAAATATTTACATTACAACTTACTTCGTTGGTGGGCGACCTCTGCTTCGGGGACCCCCCTCCGCTCTGGGAACTGCCACTGCTGGGAAGTTGAGGCTGTAGAGACATGTAAAATTAGGTCACTTCTAATGTCTGAGTCAACAGTAAGCAAATGACACTTAGAATGTGTGTGTGACATTACCCACCTTCTTCATGTGCCTCCTGGGCCTGATCTGCTGCAGTCTCTTCCACAGATCCTTCACCCGCTACATAATCATCTAGAAAAAGAGATTAAGGGAATCAGCTTTGCTTTTAATAGCATGTATGTGTGTGGGGTTACATTAAGAGTCACATACCAGAGGCTAATGTCTCCGTTGCTTGGGCCGACTCCCTGCCCACGCCGTGACGCCCCTCCTCTGTAGAAAGGTCCAGGGGCTGGTCGCAGGCCCCTACAGAGGAGGGGTAGGAACGTGGCCCTGGAGATCCACCACCTTCACTTGCTGCGGCAGATTCATGCAGCACTGGTCGGCCTGTGTGCCTCCGGGTGCGTCGGACTTGGTACTCCATTTCCAACACTAGAAAAGCAAAGCATTTATAAATAAAGGCCTACCTTCTGTAGTAGTTACATCTAGCATGCAATCGCTATGTACTTACTTGGGAAATGGAGACCAAAAAATCGCTGCACCTGGGGCATGTGGAGCCGTTTCAGGTCCGACCAATGCTGCATGATCTGTGTATGGGTGAAGATGGTGTCCGTCTCCTGTTGGATCCGGGGAAACGATCTCCAGGGCGACGTTCCTCTTCTCTTCTCGTATGCATTGGGCAGGTAGTCGTACCTGCGCTGAAGCATCGTCTAAAAAACACAAAATACAAATAGTTGTTAGATCAAACTGCATACAAATACCTGTCACAATTAGATCAGTTGACTAAATGACATTCCCAGACACATTTCTAGCCTCAAACTATCCTTCTAGATGCAAGTGACTTGGTTCGCACATGTGCACACTAACTTCTGTTTAACACAGAGTTTAACTAAGTTTATAAAACAACAGTTTCTCCATGTGCTTCCTTAAGGCCTAGGCCTGCATTTAGATGGCAAATCAACGTCCTTACAATACACTTACGAGCATAATCAGCTCTTGTTGTTGGCGGGTGAAAATCATGGGCACCATCTTTGTTTCTTGTCCGCAGCAGATAAGTAATGCCCCAGCGGTTTCCAGGTTCCGCGTGGCCGGACGAACGGTGGACGCACGCGTACGCGAACGCGTAAGCGTCATACCCAGTAATTAGTATTTAAAGGGTCATGGACACACAGCTCATTCTCTTTGAGATTGTCAGCATGGCACCAAAAAAACAGAGCGCTAAGGCAACACCAGCAAAGGAGGCCACCAGCAAAAGGGCCCAGTGGCATGAGGAGACTTCTTCCTCCCGTCCGACCACAAGGTCACACCAAGCTACTAGCAAGGTGCGGGAAACGTGCAGCCAAAGTGGCCAACACAAGGCAACATTGGCCACAAAGGCAGCAACAGCAAAAACAAAAACCAAAGGCAAGGACGGAGCAGCAAAGAGGAAGGCACCAACATACAAGCAGGCAAGTACGATGACGTACAAGGCCACAAAGAAGCAGAGGGTGAGAAGCCTGAGCCCACAAAGAACACCCTCTCCTCCTCCCCGCCCTACCACATCTCTTCATAAACGGCCCTCCAGTGGCAAGCCCACTAAGAGCCAGTGTGCCCGAAGCCCCAGCACTGCCTCTCCTGCTCCACGTGCCAGAACATCACATGGCCAAAGTAGCACCAGTGCCAAGCCCACTAAGAGCCAGCGTGCCCGAAGCCCCAGCCCAGCCAGCACTGCCTCTCCTGCTCCACGTGCCAGAACATCACATGGCCAAAGTAGCACCAGTGCCAAGCCCACTATGAGCCAATGGGCCCGGAGCCCCAGCCCAGCCAGCACTGCCTCTCCTGCTCCACGTGCCAGCACATCACATGGCCAAAGGAGCACCACTTCAAAGGCCACAAAGAAGCACAGGGCCCAAAGCCCCCCCCCCCCCCCCAAGCACACCCTCTCCTCCTCGGCCACATTTGCCACCAGCACAGGTGGAAACCACCAATACATATGCCACATACACGCCTGGAAGTTCGGTGGCCACCCAGGCAAGGACCCCCAGTCCTATTGCAAGTCCAGTCATTTTCAAGCCACGTGTCGCCCATTTCATCACCACAGAGCCAGCCCAGAATGTCCCCCGAATTGCCAACAAACATAGATGAGCCAGTTGAGTGGCAGGTTTGGTGAGGCCCAAACTCTCGCATTGGCAAGTGGCCTCACACTTCATTATGACGAGCTATATGGGCGACATTCAAAATCTACCAGCAAAATGAGAAAGACCCAAATCTTGGAGAAGCTCACCAGACAGGTCAATGCAGCGGGGGATGAGAGGAAAGATGTGGAGCAGATACAGCGCAACATATCTGACTTAAAGTATGCAGCACGGAAGAAACAGAATTAACGGCGCAATTACAGGTACATATTTGAGTTGTGCATTTTGCTGCTTGTTGTATTGGCCACAATGACTAAAATTTGTTAACCTCTATTTTTCAGCTTACAAACTGGCGGAGGCTTCTCCACCAAATTACAGTTTACACGAGCTGAGGAGATGGTGCTGGCATTAATTCACCCCGTCGTATTAGAGGGCCTCTCTGGCAGATGGGACACGGACACCGATACCATTCCTGTAGGTTAGTAATGTTTGTTTGAATGTGAACTATTGTAAACGTGTGAAATGAGGCTCACAGGCCCATATGAACACATGCCCCTAGGGAGTGGCTTTGAGGGGAGGTTACTGTTTTAGCCGGGTGTTTAATGTCTGAGGAATGGCATTCCTGATGTCCACTCTCCCAGGGTGCAGTAGTTAATGGTCATTTAAAAGGTTTGCAGGCCATACACGACCTTGGACAGTATTTATACTCACTATTAAACTCTTTATCTTACCAAAGCACTGCCTATTATGTGAATATAATCAATCATAGACAACACTTACTTCTTTGTCTTTATACCACTTGGGTTCTAGCTGTGCTTTGGTCAGACAAACTTGATCCTGGGTCAGGGAAAGGTCTACATAGGAAGAATGCCCAGCAGCATACTCTGAAGCCAAATGCTATTTGCAAGCTGACTGTGGTCCCGTAATGCACAATTTTGGATGTGTAAAGCCTCATAACATGCAGTACATGCATGTTTGTAGTATTTAAGGTGACCAATCTGTATGTACAGGGTGAGGCATACATATAAGAGATACTGACATTCATAGTGAAGGTCAACTTGGACCGTTGGGGGAGCTGGCATTCCTGCTTGGCCACGTGTTTTTTAAAGCATATGTAGTAATCCAGCTCATCAATGGATGTTTGTGTGTTTATGTGCCTTTTACTTTTAAACCCAGCCCAGCATCCAGCCTCTGCAAGTGTGGAAGCCTCCTCCAGTTTGAGCACGCCGTCTACTTCCCTGCTGCCTAGGACCCAGGAACAGATATATAGGGTAAGTGGACTTTGATGAAACTGCTGATGCATGTGAATGCACATGACTAATTTGCCTAACAAATATATTTAGGGCCCAAACTGAAACATTTTTTTTACATGTCCCAACAGACTCACACACTGATGGATGAAATCCAGGAGATGGAGGAGGAGGAGGAGGATGCCAGCTTGATGGGACCTTCAGAAAGGACCCCCCTGGAACCTAATCTGTCACTTTCCCAGCATCCTACTGCACCAAATCCTCTGCAGCAGAATAAAGCTGGATGCATGCTGCCAGCCCATCGTGGGCAGAAGGCTGAGACTGAGCCTACAGTCCCCAGTGGTAGCTCTGCTGCAGAGGTTTTGCTGAGCACATCTGGGACTTTTGCTCGCCCTAGAGGTCCAGCATCTGCAGGCACTCAAACCCGGGGAATTGGAAGACGTAGTCAAAACGTAGACCAGTTTCCCAGGAGAGGCGCGAGCCAATCCTGGAGTCAGCATGGCGCCATGACAGCCGTTACTTTCGGCAGGTGACTCAACAAACCACAGAGCAGATTACTGCACAATTAGAGACTTTCAAGAATACATTCACCAACATGCTGACTGAATTCAGGACGAGCAACAGCCAGATGTCTAAACAAATGGCCAACTTAAGCACACAGATGGCAGGACAAATGGCCACCTTAAATAATAACTTCACTGCCATGCTCGAGGAATTTGGAACAAGCAATAGACAGATGCTGGAACAGTGGCAGATTATGAATGCCACACATGCCCAGGTGTTGGGACACCTCCAAGGCCCACCACCAGGTTTTTATGGGCAACATCCATATTAAGACCTATTTGACCTGTATCTTCTTTCCTCTACATCCCCACTCTATTTACCTGTCTGGTGAGCGCTACCAAGATTGCCTTTTTTATGGCTTTGCTGGTTTGATTTTGAATTCGCCCATATAGCTCATTCGAGTGCTGACTGTTACAGGACGTTCCCCCTAATTCATACATACATTCATACATTCAAATAGTGGTCCCACTTCCTGACAATAAACACCTATTCACACCTAGCTGCCAACAAGCAAAGTAGGGGGTGGTAGTCCTACCATGTCTATGGTAAACAGAACAATAGATACCTATCACACCTAGCTGTACTTGAAAGGGCATCCTTGAATTTCTAATGAGGACTTCAGACGGCCAATATACGTTGGACACTGGGAATTGGCTGTTATTTCTGGGAAGCCTTGTAACTCCTATGATATGTCACTCATAACTATATTAATGAGAGATTCTCATTCAGAACTATTAGACCTTTCATTTGATATCAAACATGGCATGCATACGTATATTGTCCAGGGCTTGACAATTCACAAAGTATTGGACCCTGGATGATATACATTTGGTGTTTGGGCTCATTTAACTAAGAAATTTATGGGGATCATGAATTTCTTGGTTACAAGTTGATAGCATGCATATTGTGAGAGTTATGGCCTTTATGAAATATACTCTAATTCGTAAGAGTCCTGATGGGGGCCGAGCTTGGCAGACACTCCCACGAGGCGGGGAATGCTGGCCACTCCCTCTATTGTTCATACATTAGTAAGCTTTGTGCCGGGGGCCCGGCAGTCGATGGCTGGCGAGGGTCGATGGCTGATGGCAGTCGATGGATGGCGGGGGATGAATGGATGGACACCTGAATGCCCATGAAACATAAGTATCTCTGTGTAGCTCTATCTGTATCTGCATTATATCTCTCTATATCCATAATAGCATATATTGTACCGTAACTACTGTAACTATCATTCATTAATGAAACAACTGCCTTATCTGGGGAACCCTAGGTTAGTAAGGTTAATTACTGTGTTGCTAATTAAACCCGTTTTATAAATACATCTTACTGTGTGTGTAGTGGATAATTTCCCACACAATAGATTGTAGTTGCAAAGTGTTTAAGGTATTAATATATTTCTTTCTTAGGACAGGTCACTGGTTGTGTTGGGAGAGCCTTAGCGGCCATTGTTTGTATCAGATTGTTGGCCGCTGGGCTGATATGATTGTTAGTATTTGCAACATTTATAGCATCGATCTCTAATAGAGATATTGGAGGTTAATTGAGAAGCAAATATTAAATATTAAATCATTAATTTTCCCTTTTTCACATTCCCCACTAGCCAATGCCTGAGCTAAAGCTTCACTGAAGCTGCCGCTCAAGCTGCCAAGCTGCAGGCTTGGGCCTAATCAAATGGTGGCTGGCTCATCCTGTTTGTTGGCAATATTGGGGGACATTCTTGGCTGTGAAACAACTACATTTGCCCATGGCAAAGACTGGACTGGACTGGTATTAGTTGTTGTCTGGGTGGCCCACTAACTTACAGGCGTGGATGTGGCATAGGTATGGCTGCTTTCCACCTGTGCCAATGGCAAATGTGGCCAAGCAGGAGAGGGTGTGTATGTGGCCCTATGTATTCCTGGCCAACTATTCCCCTGGAAATGGTTGCTCCCTATGTATGTTTATGTTGTTGGGCAGTGAACCTTCGGCCTGGAGTGCGTTACTTTACAACTCCTGGATGTGGCCAATTGCTAGGGGCAATGAGTCTGCCCCAATGTATATTTCTGTTTTACAATGTATGTACATTTTGAGTCTGCGAGTGCCCTTCAACTAAAAATCTTCATATTTCAATAAAATATATTGAATGTGACTTTAGCTGTTCTTGACTAAGTTGATGCATTAATGTTTGGGTTATTTTGAGATTAATGAAGGTTTTTAACAACAAACATGCGAAAATAAACTGCATGAGGCTGAAATAAGGTGTCAATTTTTTAGTAATTAAGTCATTACTTTTTAAAAAAGTAAAGACAAAGGCCTTCACAAAGGCAAATCATATTGAAAATAATAAAATAACATAAACAAACAAAGAAAACTAAATTTAGGCAAAATAGGTGGTTATTACATTGGCCCGCACTGCTTGGCCAAAGGCACTAGGTGTGCCAGTGTAATGCTCATCTGCCTCCTGGCTGGGTGGAGAGGGGGGCAGATTCACATACCGGGGGACACGCTGCATGATGGCAAAGTTATGCAGAACACAACAGGCCAGGATTATGTCTATGACCTTGTTGGGGTCATATTGGAGTGCCCCCCGATATGGTCCAAACAACGGAAGCGGGTTTAGAGCAGCCCAAATGCCCTCTCTACAACGGCCCGGGTCTTTCTGTGTGACCGATTGTAGGCCTCCTGTGCCTCATTCTTTGCCCGAAGGACGAGCGCCAGGAGCCAGGGAAGAAGCGCATAGCCGGAATCCCCTGAAAGAATAATAAAATACTTACATTAATTACACATTCGAAACAACAATATTGTTTAAAGTGGTTGTTCAGTCTGAATAAGAGCCTATGTTATATGTTACCCACACCCTGTACATACAGATTGCTCACATAAAAAAAAAAAATACCAGCATCTACTGCCTGTTATGAGCCTTTAAACCAAGATGGCGGCTCAGGGAATATCAGGCAGCCTGCAAACAGGAAGTGCCTTCTGACTGTGCTGCTCTGCATTCTGGGATTTCTGACCTTTGCCGGACCCCAGCTCTGCTCTGTCTGAGCAAAGCACAGCTAGAACCCGCACCCTGCACTTTATCAAGCTCTCCTCTCCTCAGTAAGTGTGATGCATCTGAGCAAAGATAGCGCCGCACCTATCCTAAAGTCATGAACAGAGTTGCAGCTCAGTGGGGGAAAGAATAATAAGTTACTAAAAACTACAAATATATTAGGTGGAAATGGTGGGGAATCAGTTTTTAAGGGTTTGTGCTTTTCCAAAAATCATGTTGAAGGTCTGGTTTAACATGTCATCAAGGTGAAAAAACAGCCATAGGTTAAGACATGGCTCATCAACTATATTCATATGCATACAGTGAAAATGGAATGTCGTAATTTGAGGGAATTTACCAAGGAGCCATCCACCTGATAATTCTCCAGACTCAAACCGACGAAATAATCCTGAGCTCCACAAGATGTACGCATCATGGGATGAGCCTGGATACACGGCGAGGACGCTAAGGAACCGCATGTCCGGGCCCACCACTGCTTGGACATTCAGTGAGTGGCCCATTTTGCGGTTCCTGGAAGAAAAAAAAAATTTTTTAGCAATCCAAGGTAAACTACTCAAACACTAACTCCTAACACCCTCCAAAAAACACGTAGGACAATCCAAATAACACTAACTAAGTACATAAGTATTTTTACAACAAAAAATTATATGTACTGTATGTGGGAGAAAATAAAGATTAACATTATAATCACTAATTAAGGTCCGCATTAAAATGTTTTGCTAAGGCCTACATTAAAAACATTGATGAAGGTATACACTGTAAAGTGTTTCACAGGGACACTTGAGATGGAGGGATTAAGGTATACATTGTAAACTGTTTCACATGGACACTTTGCAAGGAGGGATTAAGGTATACATTGTAAACTGTTTCACAGTGACACTTTACAAGGGTGGATTAAAGTATACACTGTAAAGTGTTTCACAGGGACACTTTACAAGGAGGGATTAAGGTATACATTGTAAAGTGTTTCACAGGGACACTTTACAAGGAGGGATTAAGGTTTACATTGTAAACTGTTTCACAGGGACACTTTACAAGGAGGGATTAAGGTATACATTGTAAACTGTTTCACAGGGACACTTTACAAGGAGGGATTAATAGATTGTTACAATACAGTTTGCCTAAACTATATATCAAAATGGCATAATTAACTTACCTATAGATGTACTCGTCGGCTGCGGGAGGGACCAATGCAACGTGGGTGCAATCAATCGCACCCATGACGTTGGGCATGTCGGCGATATTATAAAAACCCAACTTAAGCGCGTTCCAGGCTACCATGTCGTCCGGAATAGAAATATTTTTGGGACTAATGGTAGCCATGCCATCCAAAAACTTGGATAGTGTGCGGCTCAGCGTAGGCTGGGACATCCCCACGGAGAGGGCACCCAGCCTCTGGAACGAGCCGTTCGCCAAAAATTGCAGGCAGCCAAGCATCTTGGTCATACCTGAAATTGCTTGCCCCTTCCTTGTGGTGCGGGCTAACCATGGCCGCAGCTCACTATACAACTTATGGAGGGAAGCGTGATTAAGTCGGGTCAGCTCGAACAACTCAACGTCATGCATGCCATGGATATTCCTCCACAAAGCCGCAAAACATGGTCAAGCAAGCATGCCGAGTGCAAAATGGTCCCGTAAGTGTATCGCAAATGAAACTGTTTTATAGTGCGGTGGGCCCTCGGCAATCAGCTCTCTGAATAAGACGCAAGCCCATCCAAATAACGTAAGTTATCTGAACGAACGAAAATTATCAGATTTTGATGGGAAAATGATCCGAACTAACGCAAATGAGATTTAGATCCGTCCATCGAAAACGTATATACTCATTAGTGGGAATGAACATACGCATGTAAAAACAAACGTAAAAACCAAAAAAAAGGCCAAACAGACACAAAAACATACACAGACACATATGAAAGTCCAGACGTATCTGTCTCTGAATCCTGCCTCATGTACATAAGTATGTAACTGTATATGACATATATAACATTTAAATGTATTTCCACATTTGCAACAAGGTGTAATGCATTAAAGAGGAACTTCATTCACTAAGGTTAGAGGAAAGGTGCTTTCTCCACCGACATAGGAGGGGATTCTTCTCTGTAAGAGCAGTGACACTATGGAACTTGAGGTAGTTATGAAAAATACACTAAAAGCATTCAAAAGTGGCCGGGATGCCCTCCTGGCATATAATAACATTTCCAGCTATGGCTACTAGACCGCTGGAAGTAGCTCTTCTTTAAAATCCTCTGTTAGCCTTAGAAACTCATGCCACCATGTTACTGAGAGGCTTACGGAGCCCAAACATTTTCTGATGAGGGTCCAGTTCTGCCCATTCTGGGTGGGGTAATAGACCATACCCCACTTAGGGCCCCATTTGGTTCAACCGATTTTTGCCTTTTTTCTATTCTAAAACGTCTTCCTTTCCCCTACAGGATGCATATGTGTTTTTCCCTGAAGCCATCCAACATGTCATCAGAGCGGCCAGAGTGTTCAGACAGCCTGGAGGTCACATGATGCTGGTGAGAAGATTAGGCGTGTAGTTGTCTTACTGCTTGGCTCATCCCATCGCGGCAGCTGAGTGCTGTAAGCAGGGCCGGCTCCAGGTTTGTGGGGAACTTTGGGCAAGAGAGTCTTAGTGGGCTCCAAAGTAGTGAGTCACATGATGTGACCTTTCATCTCTGCTTCCACACATGGGTCATCTCCTGCTACTGGTCACCCTCCAGTCCATATTACCTCTCCTATAGCCACCAATCGTCCTCCCGTTCTTATTGCCTTCCCTATAACCACCAATCATCCTCTAGTCCTTGTTACATTCTCTACTGCCACCAAGCACCCTTCAGCCCTCACTGCTTGCTCCGCTGCCACTAAAGACTTCATCATTGCTGTCAGCTGTCACATGGTTCTCGCCATCTTCTGAGCTTCCATCAATTGCCCTCCATTCCTGGCCACCTTCTCCATTGCTGCTGACCATCTCCTGTTGCTGCGGCCAGCCATGAGCAGGTCTGCACACAGCACCCGACATTTGGCTTTTCGGGTCCATTGTAAAATAGTAACATGGCCAAGTGTGAGCCTTAGTGGGCCCCTGGCAATTGCCCAGGTTTGCACTGTGTTGGCGCTGGCCCTGGCTGTAAGCTCAGTTTTCCGCTTCAAGTTGCTACAGAGATGGTGATGATGTTGGTGCTCCTCTGCTGCTGCAGTGATTGAGTGACTAACAGTCACCATCCACACCCGTGGAAACACAGAAGCCAAGCAGAAGCAATGCTTCCGGTGCCTCACTTGGTATTGGGCTGAGCAGGTCAGAGCTTTTTTTTTTTTTAAGTGGACCAAAACCCCAGATTTTGGTCTTTGGCACTGGGTCAACCCAATGCAGGAATGTCCCACTGTGTGAAACGCCCCAGGTCAGCCACTCAAACTCACCTTTCCCCACTGCTATGTTGCATGCATGGCCTCCTGTCCAATCCGTGTGCTCGACTGCCCTGATATTAACTCGACCAGGCTCGTCTAAGGAATCGGCTCCAGCTGAGCATGGCGGGGGCCACATCCCCACTGTCCTCTAACAGGGAGCGTGCCTGAGCCAGCCTGGCCTAGCGCAGGCATGTGCCCAGCTAAATATATAGCAGTGAGAGGCCACTGCATGCACGTGGAGAGGCCACTGCATGCCCATTGGATCTGGGAGAAGGTGAGTTTACTGGGCGATCTGGGTTTTTTTACACAGCGGGGCATCCCAAATCTGGATGCACTGGGGGGGAGGAAATATGCCTGGAGTCTCATAGACTCATAGACCACTTTAAACCCCCAAATTATACTCAGAATAAAGTAAAGTGCTTTTAGAATAGAGGTCCGCTTTAATGCAGTTCGTTTTTTTTTAGTTATAAGAATTATAATTAATGCACCAATTATTTCAACTGAAAATCTTTGGGTGTCACTGGGTTCAAAATATGCTGCTCAGTACAAAATATAGGATTTCTGGAGGATCAGTGACTCCCCTCATGTTTGTGACACCCATTGCTTTTCTGTTGAAGTTTCCATATGGTCACTGCAACTAGGGGTTGCTCATCAGTCACTTCAGAAAGAAAACTTGTCATACATGTATGTATATGTATATATATATATATATATATATATATATATATATATATATATATATATACAATGCCATAGGAAATGCCATATAAGATTGACACTTAAAGTGGACCTATAAGTGGACCCAAAATTGCAGCTAATCCAGGTTTTTCACTCTCCTGGGTTTTGGCTGACTTTACTGGAACAGCCGTGTGTGCAAACCCCTGTGGATCGTTGATATTCTTAGCTCACACCATGCTCCCACAGCACATGTGAGAGACAGTCGGAAGGCTAAACCTACGACAGCAATCAATCGCTCCGGCTGCGGGGGGACATGGACTCAAAAGAGGGACAGTCCCTCCAAATCAGGGACACTTGGGAGGTATGGGTATGTACATGTGCCTCAGGGTTGCCATTTATGTCAGTATACTGTGAACCGGGGTTGGGGGGATTCACAGAATGGGGTATCCAAATCAGGATGCCTCTGTGACAGAGAATTGGCTGCCTCTGGAGTATTTTAGAGTCCAGAGTCAGCCCCAGTAGCTTTTGTTCCACTTTAACCCCCTGGGCATCCCATAAGTATGAAAACCAGGTGGAATACTCAGCAGTTCTCCCCACCACTTCATGGCAAACACCAAAAGGTTTCACCTGACGGCACTGAAATGGATTAAAAGGTTGTGGACTGGGTAAGTGTGGACTGGGTAAGTGTGGACTGGGTAAGTATGGACTGGGTAAGTATTCCTACCTGATTTTCTTTATTAGACTGAAGGCTCTAGACACAGATAAGGATAACAATATGTTTCTTTATCATGCACATGGCTGATTGACCTCTTTATATGGTGCTGATGAGAATGGAAATTTAAGGATCTTTAACCTTTTTAGGTTTTGGGACAGCACTGCGCCTTAAAACCAACTTGTCTCCCATAACACTGATTGGTCCGGACTCCATCCATGTCTAGAATATAATAAGACTTTTATGGGCCATCTCACCCCATGTTGTGTGTGTTGTGCAGGTTGGACTGGACGGGACAGGGAAGGTGAGCAGCGCCGCCCTGGCCTGCTATATAGCGGAGTGCAAGCTCATTCGCTTGTCAATATCTCAGAGCTACAGCCACATGGAATTCCGAGATGACCTGAAGAAAGTATATAAGGAAGCCGGGCTGCTGGGGAACAGCGTGGTCCTCCTGATCAGGGGCTCGGATATTATAAAGGTAACATCATATAATGTAAAGAGCAGAGATCCTGAACCTGTGATGTGATGACCATGAAGAATCCAAACACACTGTGGAACTAAATTAAGGGCACTACAACCTAATAATGCAAAAAATCTTATTTATTAGAATTATTGAATCAAAAAAAAGCCACCTATTGCAATAAAAACACAGAAAAACAACACACATAAGACAAGAGATAAAAAAACCTACAAAACCTGTCTACCCTGGACCCAGTTGTATTGTTCAATAGTATATATATATGTTGGTAAAATACCTTCGGCGGACAAATAAAGAAAAAGATACTTTTCAAAATGGATCCCTGTGCAGCACCCCCTGCCAACCTGGACCTTCACATAGGTAGATTTATCTGTGCCTGTAGGGCATCATATCTTGAAAGCATATCACTATCAATATGGCAATGCATGATTAGAAAGTCCACAGGAATAATCGGCTGTCATTTTGCCAGCAACATACCTTCGATAGCCGCTAACCCCCCAGGTTGCTGAAACCAACTCACCTCTTCCCGGTCCTACAGCGCATTTGCGGGCGTTCATCCAGTCACCACGCTCGGATCGAAGGCGAGCGGCTCCGAGTGCGCTGACGGCCGCACCCCGCTGCTACCCTTTAATAGGGAGCGTGTCCGCGCCGGCCTTTCACAGATGCCTGGCGTGGGCACGCGCCCTTCTAGAGGAAGGGGATGCTGTTGCGGCTTGTGCATGCTCTGTTGGACAGAAGGTAAGTGTATGGGCGACCTGGGGGGTTTCACACAGCGGGGCATCCCAATTTTGGATGCCCCGGAGGCAGGGAATCGATCGGCCCGGAAATCTTATAGATTCCCGGGCCAATCGATGCGAGCTTTGGTCCACGTTAACCAACCCTGGAGTCTAAAGGACTCAATGTCCCAAATGGCCCAGTGTGTGCAACCCACCTTTATTTACTTTGAACCAGTGATCCCGGCCTCCTCGGTATCCCCAGCACACACCCACACCAGGCTTAGCTGAATGGCTGGCGGGAGGGAGCGGAGCTAATATATTGTTTGGCTTTCTACTGCAGGCTCGGACTGGCCCACACGGTTACCAGGTAAAAACCCGGTGGGTCCCAGGGGCCCATGTAAGAACCTCTATCGCCAAACCTAAAATATGTATAGCTAATTTGTTCCATCTAAAGTGCGCACACACAAACCATACAGTCTGGCTTAATGTTTTTGTGCATGGACCCTCAATGTAAGCCGGTAACTGTGGGGTGAAACCCCAGAGTCAGGTATCCTGGTGGGCCCCAGGCATCCCAGTCCGACACTGTTTTACTATGCTTACTTTACTCCCCTTAATACACCCCTATATAATCTACCCCATTAAATACTGTATTCTCCCTAAAACCCTAATAAATTGTTTTTCCTCCCTCTGTACCTCTCTTATACCATAATAGATTGTAAGCACTTCCACCCTCTGTAACCCTCCTTTTGACCTTAAAGTGGACCAAAACCCAGGGCACCCCGATCTGGTGTGCCCCGCTATCTGAAACTCCTCAGATCGCCGAGCGCAACCCTCCCCTTCCCGGTCTTATGGCGCATGCGCGGGCTCTCATCCAATCAGCGCGCTCGGAGCTGGCGGACGCATCTCCTGCTCCCCTCTAATAGGAAGCATGCCTGCGTCGGCTACTCACAAATGCCTGGCGCGGGCATGCACCCTGCTAGAGGGATAGCGAGGATGCGGGCATGGCTCACACATGGGACATTGGACCGGGAAGCAAGTTAAGTGTACGGGGCGACCTGGGGGGTTTCAGACAGCGGGGCAGCCTGATTTTGGGGGAAGTTTATAGATTCCCGGGCCGATCACGCTGGGTTTTGGTCCACTTTAACAGATTGTAAGCTCTTTCTCCCTCTGTACCCCCCTTTTGACCTTAATAGATTGTTAGCTCTTCCTCGCTCCAGGGCCGGCGTTATAAGGTGGTTGGTCCTCTTTGGGTTCTATCAGGTGTTTTGTCAGGTGAGCCTAACTGTGCGGCAAAAGGGAAGCGAGATTTCCTCCAACCGACATTCCTTCAACATGTAGCGCAGTGATACTACTGTGCCTGCTATCCCCAGCTGTGCCAACCTGTGCCTGCTGTGTCCGGCTGTGCCTGCTGTCCCCGGCTGTGCTGACCTGTGCCTGCTGTCCCCGGCTGTGCTGACCTGTGCCTGCTGTCCCCAGCTGTGCCGCCCTGTGCCTGCTGTCCCCGGCTGTGCTGATCTGTGCCTGCTGTCCCCGGCTGTGCCGCCCTGTGCCTGCTGTCCCCGGCTGTGCTGATCTGTGCCTGCTGTACCCGGCTGTGCCGACCTGTGCCTGCTGTCCCCGGCTATGCCGACCTGTGCCTGCTGTCCCCGGCTGTGCCGACCTGTGCCTGCTGTCCCCAGCTGTGCTGACCTGTACCTGCTGTACCCGGCTGTGCCGACCTGTACCTGCTGTACCCGGCTGTGCCGACCTGTGCCTGCTGTCCCTGGCTGTGCCGACCTGTACCTGCTGTCCCTGGCTGTGCCGACCTGTACCTGCTGTACCCGGCTGTGCCAACCTGTGCCTGCTGTACCTGACTGTGCCAACCTGTGCCTGCTGTCCCCGGCTGTGCCGACCTGTGCCTGCTGTACCCGGCTGTGCCGACCTGTGCCTGCTGTACCCCACTGTGCCGACCTGTGCCTGCTGTACCCGGCTGTGCCGACCTGTGCCTGCTGTACCCCACTGTGCCTGCTGTCCCCGCTGTGCCGACCTGTGCCTGCTGTACCCCGCTGTGCCGACCTGTGCCTGCTGTACCCGGCTATGCCGACCTGTGTCTGCTGTCCCTGGCTGTGCCGACCTGCTGCTGCTGTTGTTCCCGACTGTGCCGACCTGTGTCTGCTGTCCCTGGCTGTGCCGACCTGTGCCTGCTGTCCCTGGCTGTGCCTACCTGTGTCTGCTGTCCCTGGCTGTGCCTACCTGTGTCTGCTGTCCCCGGCTGTGCCGACCTGTGCCTTATGCCTCCAGCTGTGCCGACCTGTGTCTGCTGTCCCCGGCTGTGCCGACCTGTGCCTGATGCCTCCGGCTGTGCCGACCTGTGCCTGCTGTCCCCGGCTGTGCCGACCTGTGCCGGCTGTCCCCAGCAGTGCCGACCTGTGCCTGCTGTCTCCGGCTGTGCCGACCTGTGCCTGCTGTCCCTGGCTGTGCCGACCTGTGCCTGCTGTCCCCGGCTGTGCCGACCTGTGCCTGCTGTCCCCGGCTGTGCCGACCTGTGCCTGCTGTCCCCGGCTGTGCCGACCTGTGCCTGCTGTACCCGGCTGTGCCGACCTGTGCCTGCTGTCCCTGGCTGTGCCGACCTGTGCCTGCTGTCCCTGGCTGTGCCAACCTGTGCCTGCTGTACCCGACTGTGCCAACCTGTGCCTGCTGTACCCGACTGTGCCGACCTGTGCCTGCTGTACCCGGCTGTGCCGACCTGTGCCTGCTGTACCCGGCTGTGCCGACCTGTGCCTGCTGTACCCCACTGTGCCGACCTGTGCCTGCTGTCCCCGGCTGTGCCGACCTGTGTCTGCTGTCCCTGGCTGTGCCGACCTGCTGCTGCTGTTGTTCCCGACTGTGCCGACCTGTGTCTGCTGTCCCTGGCTGTGCCGACCTGCTGCTGCTGTTGTTCCCGACTGTGCCGACCTGTGTCTGCTGTCCCTGGCTGTGCCGACCTGTGTCTGCTGTCCCTGGCTGTGCTGACCTGTGTCTGCTGTCCCTGGCTGTGCCGACCTGTGCCTGCTGTCCCTGGCTGTGCTGACCTGTGTCTGCTGTCCCTGGCTGTGCCTACCTGTGTCTGCTGTCCCCGGCTGTGCCGACCTGTGCCTGATGCCTCCGGCTGTGCCGACCTGTGCCTGCTGTCCCCGGCTGTGCCGACCTGTGCCGGCTGTCCCCAGCAGTGCCGACCTGTGCCTGCTGTCCCCGGCTCTGCTGACCTGAGCAGCCTGACATGGCTTTAGTAGCTCTTATGAATTGTAAGCTCTCAAAATGTCCTTTTTTATATGCACAGATTCTGGCAGCACAGCAAATGTGCATCACCAGGTTTACATATGTGCTGATGTTTCAGAGAGTCCTTTGGCAATGGGTGCACTTTTTATACAGTGGCGTAGTTAGGGGGGCAGAGGGGCACTTGCACCGGGTGCGGCAGGTCAGGGGGGCGCAAAAGGAGGCCTGAGAACAGGTAGGGGGCGTAATTTTGAATCTTTGCCCTGGGTGCCAGAAAGCCTCTGTTTTATACCATTTTCATATTCTGTGTTTGTCATCACACAGGATTCTTTCCTTGAAGATATAAACAGCATCCTGAACTCCGGAGAAGTTCCCGACCTGTTTGACAAGGAGGAGCTGGATGGTCTCTTTGTCGAGCTCAAGTCGGAGGCTGTGGAGGCCAACATGTCTGACAGCGCGCAGTCCATGCTGGCCTTCTTTCTACAGGTAAAGCCTCTGCCTCTGTCACCTGCCTCAAATCAAATTCATCACCTTCACCTCTGTCCCCATTGCAACATTCCCTTAGCAGGAACATTAGGCAGATACAAGAGTGCTGATCATCCTTAAATGTGACCTAAACTCTCCCTGTCAACTTTTTGTGCATGGTACCCAAAAAGACGTTCTCCTACACAGCAAGTGATCCGCAAACAGTGCAGCTGTTGGTGGGCCCCCAGCTCTCAAATGCAAGCTTTTTGGAGTGCCTCCCTGGCACATAGTTGCCAGGTAGGGATCATTTCAGCTTTAACTCAATCTGTATAGCAGACCTAGGGTCAAATAAGACTTCAGACTTGCTTAACCCCTTCCCATCGCGTCCAATATGGGAATGCCCATTTGTTGTTAAAGCAGGCCAAAGCCACCCAACCCTAGAGTCTAAAAGACTCAATGGCTGGGTGAAACCCCTCCTCAGTGGCATTTCGGGAATGTCAGCTATGTGAAACCCCCGGGATTGCCCATAATATGACCTCATTCCTCACTCCCACGATGCATGCTCAGCCCTCTGGCTGCACCTCTAGGAACCCTCCATCTGATGTGCACATATCAGAATGGCTGGCGAAGGGAGCAGCCATTGGGAAGCACCCAGCAATCCATTTATACAGTGTGGCTTGCCAGGCTTCAAGAAGGAGAAGAGCCAACACGTGTGCCACTGGAGTGGGTATCAAGATAAATATTCAGTTGATTCTAGGGGTTTCACACGGCAGGACATCCAAATTTAGGATGCCCATTTAAAGCGGACCAGAACCGCGTGAAAATCTTGGGTTTTGTTATGCTTTAATTCATAGCCTGAAACCTAACCTAAAAACTCACCCAGTCCACACCCCCCAAGCTGGGTGTGCACCATACATGAGTGACGGCACCCAATGGGGTTCCCCAGGTATGTGGCACTTGGGGCTCTGGCTGTGATTACTGCATCGGAGGATAGCTGGAGGAAGGTGAGTGTGTGTGTGTATATATATATATATATACTTCCTTATAGTGATCTCGCTATCACACCAGAATATGAAGCGTGTAACGATATATGATGTATCACAACCGGGTGCTGCTTTTGTAACAATGTGTAACAGAATGTACCACACAGCATGGAGCTGGCTTTTATCTAATGTAATACCACAACTCATCCTGCTTGTCACAATGCACAGCAGGAGGGAGAGAGACAGCAGCGCAAGTTTTAAGACTCCCAGCCTGAGTGCATTACGGTCAGTGCTGCTGCCTCTGTATATGGGGCTGTGGGTAGTTATGTAGCATTTAGTTGTACTGTAATAACGTCAGGTGAACAGACATGCAGGGATATAGACAATTCCTAACTTTTCTTTTCTTTGGCCACAGCGGGTTCGTTCTAAGCTACACATAGTCTTAGCCCTAAGCCCCGCAGGGCAGACATTCCGTGACCAGTGCCGCTCCCACCCATCACTGGTCAACTGCTGCACCATCGACTGGTATGATGAATGGCCAGAGGAGGCGCTCTGCAGTGTGGTAAATCGTTACGTTACCGAGCACGATCTGCTACATACCAGCCAGGTGAGTGACTTGATACGTTTGTGCATGGCTTATAAGAACTAATACATTTCACGCTAACACCAGAACTTTTGGAAATACTGCTTCCTTGCGCTGTGTCCCAGTTTCCTACATGTAATCCAATACAGAAAAGGCTGTATTGGAGTGTGATATAAAAAATAGTCCTTGCTCTGTCCGATCTAGCATGATCTGACCCTGATTAGACCCAATTGTATATATTATTACTGTTATTGTACAGATTTGAACGTCTAGAGTTAGCGCTGGAAAGTTTGTGCGTTGCAGCAACCTAATTGAGTGGCCACACTCAGGAAAGATGTCAATAGAGTATTAGAAGGAGGCTGGTTATGGGCTAAGCTTCCCACACCCAGACCTTTAATCTAAAAAGAGTGAGTATTATTATTATTATTATTATTATTATTATTAATAATGTATGAGGAGATATATCACCTGTGGTTAACTAGGCAGTACCACTAGGTTATTAAAATCCTCTAATTATTTTATCTGAAAAGGGAATTAACTTTTTCAGCTACCTAAAATTAGGTTCTAAAACAGTGCACACAATCACATCTGCATAATGTAAGGTTAGAAATCTTAATACTGATAAAAAGTGGTTAAAGGAATCCAGGAAACGTGCACTTACCGCTGCTGCCCAGGGTTCATGAACCACCTTGGGCCTCTGAAGATGTTGAGAGGTGTTACTCTGGGGTGGACTATTCTCTGTTTTGTTAAGCCACTCAAGCTTCTTTTTTTAGTATTCAACTCCTTTATTGTGCAAATTCCATATAATTCCATAGGTTAACAACAAATATAAAAATTTGGTTATATAGTAAGAAAAAGGAGGAAAAATCGGAACATACTATTGTATGGACAAAAAAGGTCCATGTGAGTGAATTTCAGTCTAGAAAAAAGTGTCCAAGTGTAACTGCAATGTTCAAAATGATAACAGTTTTGTTTTCTGTCTGAGAGATACGTTGTTTCACAAAACACTCTTACTGTGTCGGTGGTTTGCTATACTGTAGTGAAGCTGCTCTTGAAGCAGTGTAATCCACTCCGCTCTGTGTCGGGATAGCGTGCCTGCACAGGAGCGGTTTCCCCAAAGACCTCGGCAAAGGGAGCAAGACCATGCAGCAGGAGCGGCTCTCATCAGTCCACAGCAGTCTGCCTGGCACGCTATCCCGACACAGAGCGGAGTGGATTACACCACTTCAAGAGCAGCTTCACTACAGTATAGCAAACCACCGAATCCCTCTGAGATGGCTCCGGTCCAATTCTTAGGGTCTGGTATGGCTTCATTGGCTTTATTGCCCAACAGATGAAATGGGGGGAATGTAGAAAGAGAGAGAGAGAGATCTGTCTGTATATATATATTATGCTACACGGATGCCCTGAAGGACTTCTGGCCACAAGAGATGTCACTTGTGATCGAGGTCGACAACAGTAGATTAGTCCAAGATGGGTCTAGTTCAAAGAAGATGACGAAAGCAGAATCCAGGGATTGGCCTAGGCTCGTAGGTCAGGCAGACGATAACAGGGTGTTCAAGTTCAAGTAAAAACAAGTTCATAGTCGGCTAAAATCATCACCCGAAAGGTTGAAACAACTATAGTACTCCCTAGCAAAGTAAATGCTATCACAATCATGGGTCAGAGGGGCATAGCCTGCTTTATTCAAACACTGACCAGTCACTTTGGGAAGCGTTTGATTGGTCAGAAAAAACATTGGATGCTGGGTATTAGTAAGGACCATCTCCTATCAAGCTCCACCATAAAGCATAACTTTTACTTGACAATATTAAACACAAGTCCCTGTGTGACCCCATCCTTGTTGTGACCTAAGCACAACCCCTTAGTTTTACCTGGCCCTGTTGGCCAAAAACTCAGAATATCCAGTAGCCATCAACATATGAAGGACTCATTGGCCCATAGAAGAAGCTGGGACACTGGGGGATAATTTACCCCACCCCCCTTCCCCGCAACTCATTTGCCACAATACCCAAGCAACTCTGCGGTAAGTTCCTTAAACCAACGTTCTGAACTAGAAATCTTCTCCCATTGTTGCTCTCTCTTACTTCTCACCGAAGAGGCAAGTTTTCCCATTCTAAAATGGACCTGTCCCAGCAGTATGACTACAGCTGGGCCAGGAAGTGACATCACCTTGCTCCTGCACAGCAAGATCAGACATTATCATTGGGGGGGATACGTGTTAACAGGTTGTAGAATTTGTTTTAGAACCACTGAGTGTATAGAAATGTGTGTCAAGCACCTAAAACATTCATTCATTGTGAACATAGTGAATAGTAGACATTTTATTAGCTCCTTTTCATGCAAGTCTACAAGGTCATTCTAAGATGAAAGCCAGAGACAGCCCTGAATACGACATACTGATGTTATTTTTGTGAAGCCAGTTTGCTGTCGTTAATACATGAATATGAAAAATAGTTATTCAATCCCATTTGGCACCTGACCAGAGATTTGTTTTAAAAACCCAAACAGAGTCGCAAGCCAGTATGTGGAGAGACCCATGTTAGGCTTAATATAGGGGGGCTTAAGAGACCAAAAAACCCTCTACTTAGGTAAAGAATAAGAGGCGCTTTCCTAAAGCGGAAAGTATTTGCACAGTACCCAATACAAGGACAGATAGCATTACCCATCAATCCTTGCAGCAGGCGGAGCTATGCAAATCATCTCTTTATGTCTCTGTGCCATCCAAGGCCCTTAGAAACGCTAAGGGTGCAATGCCATGGATTAGCTTTAAATTTACACATCCAACTAGTGGACGCATGTTTTTCGAGCTTTAGGCTCTCATCAGCACTAGGGTGGATGTTTCTGGCTGTACGGGGAGTGAGACTTGGTGAGTACCAAAGCAAGCCAGTATGTGGAGAGACCCATGTTAGGCTTAATATAGGATCCTTTAAAAACCCCAAATTCTGGCTTCACAATCGGATCCCTTGTGTCTTCCCGAGTAAGAAGTCTCACACGCACATGTTGTATCTGTTCATCCATCCTTTTTCGACTAAAGCTTTACTTCTAAATAAACCTTCAAAACCACTATCAACGCAAATCCAAATATTTTGGGTGGATTCAAGCTGTCATAAGCATTTTCCACAGTTAATCTGTTTTTTCAGAGGTTGTGGTTTTCTCTGCAGAATCTTCAGGACGGGATTGCACAGGTCTGTGTGGCTATTCACAAAGGTGTCACCAGCAAAGCAGAGCAATATCTGAAGGAGAGCAGAAGGCATTTCTACATCACCCCGCAGAGTTACCTGAGCTTCATAGACACCTTCTCCAACATCCTGCAGACCAAGAGGCAGAAGCTTACCACCGACAGGTGACAACTCATAGATCAGAAGTTCTTCATAATATATGATAAGTTTAAGGACATATACATATGTACTAATGGTTAACTTGGCACCTGGATCCGTCTGAGCCCCCCTCCCCTCCAACCCCTCCTTGACGATAATTCTGAGAATTAGGAATCAATTAACAAACAAACTCAAATTAAAGAGGGAGTCAAAGCTTTTTGTAACACCCTCCCTCCACCTGTGCTAAGCCCAATGGATGTTAAAATAATAAAGCAACTTACCTGATGTGGGGACAGGACCCTGAGTACACCTGAGTGAAAGTTGGACTTGAGTGACAGACGGGTACAGTCACACTGCTGAACTAGATTGGGTGATTGACCTGTCACTCAAGGCACCCGCTTCAGCTTCCGGGCAGATTGCCCATTCCCCCCTGAGTTGTTTTTCGAGTTATTGCCCAAATTGGGTTTAACTGCTGAACGGGATTGGGTAACTGACATGTCACTTAAGGTCCCAGTTTCAGCTTCTGGGCATATTGCCCGTTCCCCATTGAGTAGTTTAAGTTATTGCCCAAATTTGGTTAAACTGCTGAACGCGATTGGGTGATTGACCTGTCACTCAAGGTCCCAGCTTCAGCTTCCATGCAGATTGCCTGTTCCCCATTGAGTTGATTTTCAAGCTATTGCCCAAATTGGGTTTAACTGCTGAACAGGATTGGGTGACTGACCTGTCACTCAAGTTCCCAGCTTCAGCTTCTGGGCAGATTGCCCATTTCCAATTGAGTCATTACCCAAATTGGGTTTAGCACTGGGAATGAGAGGGTTGGGTGGAGTGATACAAAATGCATGTACTCCTTTTGGTCCTTACCATTTTGGTCCTCTTTAAATGTTAGTTTGATTAAAGTTTTAGTGGTGGAGTTGCTTTATATTGGACAGAGGAACATGGTTGCCATGGAGCCTATTTATTTCTAGCTGCATCTTTGATTTTCTCCATAGAAACCGTTTCTTCACCGGGCTCTCCAAACTCCTTGAGGCAACGTCTTCCATAGAGGTCATGCAGCACGAGCTGGTTTCTCTTGGGCCACAAATTGAGCAGAAATCAAAGGTAAGTCTGGGTGCAGATTCTAGGGGGCAGTGTATGCAGACTTGGACTGGCCCACCAGAGGACCGAGGTGGCTCTGGTGGGCCACCATCATAACAGAACATAAGATCCTGTAAAGGGCTCATCCAGCACTCAGATTCAATCTCAGCCCTTCAGTTTAAGTCAATCTCAGCGATGTCTGCTCTGATCCCAACAGGGGCATTGGAAGTGGACCAATACTCTATTCAGAGTTTTGGTCCACTTTAAAGCTGACTAAAACTTAAAATCTTTACTCACCTAGGTTTTGGTCCACCTAGGAGACCGATGGTTTTCGTTCCACCTAGGAGACCGATGTGGAAGTCCAATGTGCAAGAAACCCTTTGGGTCGTCCATGCCGAATGTGCAGGCTTTTCTCCAAACTGCATTCATTGCCGTGCATATTAATGCCCAGCAATGACTGCTGAATGAGGCGACACCTCCCCTGAGCCACTCCCTCACTGCTGGCCAGATATGTCTGGTGGGGGTGCACGCAGTAGATAGGGGGGTGCTGGGAGCACCAGATCGAATCTCACAAGGCCGGGGATGGGGGGGGGGGTGCAGCAGCGCGCACTCCCTATTAAAGTAAATGACAGCTGTTTGCCAAAAGAGGTAAACACAGCAAACGGCACTCATTGGCTCAGCACCATGGAACGCGGAAGAGGTGAGTTGTTTGGGGCTTCTTGGAGGCTATTACATAGAGGGGCATCCCCCATTGGGATGCCTCCAGGCAACTAAACAAAACTCGTTCCACTTTTGGAACACACTTGTTCCACTTTAAGCAGACCAAAGATTGTGATTTAGGATGCTTCACTCTGTGAAGTCCCCCTCCTTGCTGTTCACCGTTTTTACATTCCAATACGGCCCTTCCACATGGCCGGCACAGGCGCGCATGTGGTGTGGGATTGCCAGAGAGGTAAGTATACTGGGCAAAACGGAATGCCCAAGTAAAGCAGGCCAAAACCCAGGTGAGTGAAAAACCTGCTTTAAGGCATTTCTTAATAAGAGTGACACTGGAAGTGCAATAAAAATAATCTCCTCCCTGTGGACTTAAAATAAAATGACTTTAGGTCTGCTTAACCCACGCCCCCAGCGCATTACCAATTTGGGATGCCCCTCTAATTCAAAAACCCTAGGAAACATGGGTATTAATACACTGCATTCTTTAGGTACAGCAACTGCAGCCCACTCACACCCTTTTCTTACATTGACCAGTTGCTCATGCCCACCTGACCTTGGAGGCCGATTATATGGGGCATGATATGGGACTGGATGAGTAATTCTGTATAGGCTTCCTAGGACTCGTTAAAGAATGAAGCATCTGGGGGGGTCCCAGAATTCCTTGCTTCGAGTGGAACCAAACACAGGACATTTGGCCCTGGAATCAAAAAAGAAATTAATAGTTAGGATATAATTTATAATTGGGTTGTCCCGCTGTGTGAAGCCCCCAGGATTGCCGGTATCATCTTACCTTTCCCCACTCCATCTGGGCATGTGCTGGCTCTCATCCAATCAGAGCTTTTTGCCAAGCCTATGTCATTCAGCAAATGGCTCTGATTGTTTACAATAATGGGGGGGCGAGAGCCCCTTTATTTTCAGGCTGTGCACGTTCTCCGGTCTCAGCCATTCAGATACGCTGGAGCGGGAATGCGCACCGCTGGAGATGCGGCCACTTGCGCTCCCCATTCAGAAACATCAGAGCCATTTGCCAGGTGACATAGTCACAGCAAATGGCTCTGATTGGACAAGATTCTTCACATGCGCCTTTGGACTGAAAACAGGGGTGTATTACAGGGTATTCCGGGGGGGGGGTTACACAGTGGGGCATCCCAATTCGGGATGGCATGGCATAGTCAAAAGTTTTATTCCGCTTTCACACAGTGCCTAGTGTGGTTGCTTTTTCTGCTTCGGACCACACAGTACATGAGTGTAACCAGTGTTTTCTGTCTCTAAGGAAATAGAAGAGTTAATGGCCAAGCTGCAGAGAGACTCGGCTGTGGTGGAGCAGGTCAGAGAGATTGTGAAGCAGGACGAGGAGGTGATGGCGCAGGAAACGCGGATTGTGGAGGAATATGCAGAGGTAGTGTGATTTCTGGTGGGGTGCCAGAGCATACCTTCCAAGTGTCCCTGATTTGGAGGGTCTGTCCCTCTTTTGAGTCTGTGTCCAGCTGTCCCTCGTTCTCATTTGTCCCTCTTTTAGGTGACAGCTCGTGGACTCTCAGGCCTGGCCCAGAGGCGACTTCTGAAGGCAATAAGATTTTGTCTGAGGGTATCAGAGTACAGGGGCCTGAATACATACTGTATGCATACCTCCCAACTGTCCCTCATTTGGAGGGATTTTCCCACTTTTCCCTCAGTTCTCATTGGTCCCTCTTTAAAGTGGACCAACACCCAGGATTTTGACTATCCTGGGTTTTGGTCCACTTCAGCGGGGCACCCCGATCGGGGGTGTCCCGCTCTCTGAAACCCCCCAGAAACCCCAAAAACCTCTCCCCGCTCCCACGTGACCGTCGACGTCCAAGCGGGTGACAGCGGGGTCCAAGACAGCGCGTCCGCCGCCGCCTTCCGCGCGTTACTCTCGGCGTGCGCGCACCCGCGCCGGCCATTCACAGATGGCCGGCGCGCGCACGTCTAGAGGGACGCGCGGGAGGCGGCGGCGGATCAGGTAAGGAGTTTGGGGTTTTTTGGGGGGGTTTCACCCCGCGGGACATCCTGATCTCGGATGTCCCGCGGTGAGTGAGGTGATCGGCCCGGGAATCTTATAGATTCCCGGGCCGATCACCCCTGGGTGTTGGTCCACTTTAAGGTGTAACATGCAGATCTGCATCAAAAAATGATTAATTTAAATTGTTTATATTGTAGTAACTGTTACATCCCCTATCCATCCCTCAATGAGGGGGTGTGGCCTAATTTAACAAATGTCCCTCTTTCTCACCCTGAAAAGTTAGTAGGTATGCAAGAGTTCTATTAGGAGAAATCTGTATCATAATTACACACTAAATATACAAACACTTGGTAAAACAACAATGGAAAAGGACCTAGGGGTTTTAGTTGACAATAAGCTCAACTGTAGTAATCAATGCCAGGCAGCTGCTGCCAAGGCAAATAGGATCATGGGGTGCATCAGGAGGGGCATAGGTGCTCATGACCAGATCATCATTTTACCCCTGTACAAGTCACTGGTCAGACCCCATATGTAATACTGTGTACAGTTCTGGGCACCTGTGCTTAAGAAGGACATATCAGAACTGGAGCACGTTCAAAGAAGGGCAACAAAGTTAATAAAAGGAGTGCGGGGACTAGAGGACCCTGAAAGATTGTCACAGTTAGGTTTATTTAGTTTAGAAAAAAGACTCTTGAGGGGTGATCTAATAACTATGTATAAATATATTCAGGGTCAATACAAAGATCTGTCCCACAATCTATTTATACCTCGGAGTGTAACCATAACCCGAGGGCATCCACTAAGGTTAGAGGAAAGGTGCTTTCTCCACCGACATAGGAGGGGATTCTTCTCTGTAAGAGCAGTGAGACTATGGAACTCGCTGCCAGAGGAGGTAGTAATGATGGATACAGTAAAAACGTTCAAAAGTGGCCTTGATGCCTTCCTGGCATGTAATAACATTTCCAGCTATGGCTACTAGACCACTGGAAGGAGATCTATAGTGGCCGGGATGTCCTCCTTGCATGTAATAACATTTCCAGCTATGGCTACTAGACCACTGGAAGGAGATCTATAGTGGCCTGGATGCCCCCCCTGACATGTAATAACATTACCAGCTATGGCTACTAGACCACTGGAAGGAGATCTATAGTGGCCGGGATGCCCCCCTGACATGTAATAACATTTCCAGCTATGGCTACTAGACCACTGGAAGGAGATCTATAGTGGCCGGGATGTCCTCCTTGCATGTAATAACATTACCAGCTATGGCTACTAGACCACTGGAAGGAGATCTATAGTGGCCGGGATGCCCTCCTGGCATGTAATAACATTACCAGCTATGGCTACTAGACCACTGGAAGGAGATCTATAGTGGCCAGGATGCCCCCCTGACATGTAATAACATTACCAGCTATGGCTACTAGACCACTGGAAGGAGATCTATAGTGGCCGGGATGCCTTCCTGGCATGCAATAACATTACCAGCTATGGCTACTAGACCACTGGAAGGAGATCTATAGTGGCCGGGATGCCCCCCTGACATGTAATAACATTTCCAGCTATGGCTACTAGACCACTGGAAGGAGATCTATAGTGGCCGGGATGCCCTCCTGGCATGTAATAACATTACCAGCTATGGCTACTAGACCACTGGAAGGAGATCTATAGTGGCCGGGATGCCCTCCTGGCATGTAATAACATTACCAGCTATGGCCACTAGACCACTGGAAGGAGATCTATAGTGGCCGGGATGCCCTCCTTGCATGTAATAACATTACCAGCTATGGCTACTAGACCACTGGAAGGAGATCTATAGTGGCCGGGATGCCCCCCTGACATGTAATAACATTTCCAGCTATGGCTACTAGACCACTGGAAGGAGATATATAGTGGCCGGGATGCCCTCCTTGCATGTAATAACATTACCAGCTATGGCTACTAGACCACTGGAAGGAGATCTATAGTGGCTGGGATGTCCTCCTTGCATGTAATAACATTACCAGCTATGGCTACTAGACCACTGGAAGGAGATTTATAGTGGCCGGGATGCCCTCCTGGCATGTAATAACATTACCAGCTATGGCTACTAGACCTCTGGAAGGAGATAAACAGGCTGAACTGGATGGACTAAAGTCTTTATTCAGCCTTACATACTATGTTACTATGTTACTTTCACTCTTTAGAGAACAGGTAAACTGAAGCGTACCTCCAGTCAGGGCTGTTTCTAGGCACAGGCAAGCAGTGCTGTCGCCCTGGGCAACAGAAAAGCAGGGGGCGGCGAGCTGACGCTGAAGTCTTGCTTTTTGTCTCTGAAAACCGCACCCCTGCATTGTCCTCGAGGGTGCTTTAAATTCTCACTGCCATGTCCTGCAGGAGTGTGTGTGGAGGAGGGAGGTGGGGCACTGACAGGAGCAGAGTGTGGCTGGGACTTGTTGTTGTCATACTCACCCCAGCTCCTGCATTCTGATTCCTGTCCTTTGTGGTCCAGTCACAGGACACCTATGTTACCTGCCTGAAATGCGGATGATAGGGAGCAGAATACAAGAGACATGGTGAGTTCCTATCCTGCATTCTGCCCAGGTCAGTACCAAGCCTCCCTTAAAGTGCATTGCTTCATGTTTTAGAGGGATCCTCTTGTACTCTGCATATAAACTATTGGGTCTGGGGGTCCCCTAGCACACTGTCTGTTATTTAGGGCTAATTATAGGGCTTGGGGCATGGTGCTTGCTACTATGATAGGGGGAGGGTTTTTTTCCTATTTGCCCTGAGTGCTACTTAGCCTAGAAGCTGCCCTGAAGGGGTGAGGGCATGGGTGTAAGCAGACCTATGGTAATTTTAGACTGCTTACACCTATACCCCTAACCCTAGAGCATCCCAATTTGTGATGCCCTGCCATTTTAAGAATAAAAGGAAGCCCAAAATCCAGCAAAATAAATGATCATGTCCAGGGCCGGATTAAGTGTGGTGGAGACCCCTGTGCACAAAATCTGGTGGAGGCCCCAGATACAGTATTTTTTCCTTTAAAATAATTACCCAGCCAAGTTACTGATTGGTGGTTGTCTGGCACCCGCCTACTTACTGGAACGTCAGATGGAGTCCCTTGTGCCCCCCTTGTGCGGGTGCGTGCTGCTCGGGAACTCCTGCTTTGCCTTTCTGGGTGGGGAGTAATGTAGTGGCCCGGCTGGTCCAGAAGAAAACAGTTCCCTGTAATGAGCTGCCAGTGGCTGTGCTTGGTGGGTTATGTGCAGTGAGCAGCCGCTGATTGAAAGCTTTGCACCCACCCATCACTGTAGCTTTGCTGCTCTAGACTCTCCCTCCTGCCTGTGGTGGCTTTGGCTTCAGAACAAAAAAAAAGCTTGCCCAGGCGCGCGGAGGGGGCGCCGATAGCTTTGTTGCTGGACCAAGAAAAGCCTCCTGGACCAGGAGAAACTCAAAGGTTGGTGGAGGCCCCCTTTGCAGGGCAAGTGGTGGAGGCCCCGGGGCTAGAGCCCCTTGTGCCCCCCTCATAATCCGGCCCTGACTGTGTCCCAATCCCGTTGCAATGCTCAGGTGTTCCACATGACCGCCAGTGGCTATTAAAGTTTGTCTGGTAAACTCAGCTGGTGGCCAACAGAGCTTTTTACTAGGGTGCTTACCTTTAATTGGTGGACATACCATATCTGGATGCCCCAGGAATGAGCGGACCAAAACCCAGGTTTTTCATTTACCTGGCAATTTGGGACACCCCTGTTTGTGAAACCCCAGGAGATGCTAGATACTGTACATTACCTCGCTCCACACTCCTATGACTAATGCACTGGCTTCCAGCCAATTAGAATAGATTGTGTCACCCAGCATCTATTCTGAATGATCGTAGTAGGCTCGGTGCAGAAATGCGCATCAGCTAGGGGGATGCCGCCGCAGCCTGCCCATGCACTGCGGGTTGGTTGGAAAGGTAATTTTTGCAGTGGGGCATCCCAAATTCAGGTGCCCCGGAGTGAGGGAATCAGCTGGCCCTGGAGTCTTTTAATCTCTGGGACCAACCAAAAACTCCACCCACCCCTCCAGTTTTGATGTCCCCCTCAGGGCCGCGCTTGGCCTTGGCCTGGGGAGTGCAACCTGTTCAGTCGCACAGGGTGTCATTCCAAGCTCTCCCCAAGGGTTGCCAGTTGACCCCATTCAGGCACCATTTGGGAGACATCCCAATCATCCAAACAGCGTCTGGCATATATATTAATGCACGGCATAAAGCACTGTTTAGAGATAGACCGACACAGGGAAAGGGGAGCAGCTGCATCCCCAGTCTCCCCAAACAGGAAGTAGGGTTACTGATTTTATTATTCTAGGGCTGGGCGAATCTGTTTCAGACCTCCTTAAAGCAGACCTTTAGCATAATTTAATGAAAAGCCCAAACCCTTAAACAATTCCCCAGCATCTAAAATTAATATATTTAATGTTTTCAGTCACTTTTTATTCTTTCCCCCGCTGGTCTGCAACTCTGTTCAGCACTCTAGCGTGATTGGGACGGGTGCACCGCCAATGCTAAAGCACTATAACTAGGGTGTGCTCACTGGAATGAACTACCTAAACAATAACAATAATAGAGCGGACATGCATATAAGCACACCTATCTCTAAAAAAGGAGCACCACAACTTAGTGAAAAAGTAATTATACAAAATTTCTTTTATTATTGATATAATGCAAAAAGGAGCTAAAAACACGTAAACCACAAACAATTAAAAACAACCGAACATGACCAATAATTAATTAATTGGATATACCCATTTGGGCATCAATTATAGGTGAATATTGGTCATGTTCGGTGGCTCTTGTCCGTCGCTGCCTCCCGCTTGTCCGTTGGCGGGGATTGGCGGCAGTGGTCACGTGGGAGCGGGGAGAGGTGAGTTTTTGGGGCTTTCTAGGGGGTTTCACACAGATCGGGGTGCCCCGCCGAAGTGGACCAAAACCCAGGATAGTCAAAATCCTGGGTGTTGGTCCACTTTAAAGTATCAGAAAATGCAATAGATGCATGTAGGATGATTTTTAATGTGGGCAATCTGTATGTACAGTGTGGGGGAAACATATAAGATAGACTCTTATTCAGGGTGAGGGTCCGGATTAATGTGAGCAATCTGTATGTACAGAGTGTGGGAAACATATAAGATAGGCTCTTATTTAGGGTGAGAGTCCGGATTAATGTGGGCAATCTGTATGTACAGGGGGTGGGAAACATATAAGATAGGCTCTTATTCAGGGTGAGGGTCCGGATTAATGTGAGCAATCTGTATGTACAGAGTGTGGGAAACATATAAGATAGGCTCTTATTTAGGGTGAGAGTCCGGATTAATGTGGGCAATCTGTATGTACAGGGGGTGGGAAACATATAAGATAGGCTCTTATTCAGGGTGAAGGTCCGGATTAATGTGGGCAATCTGTATGTACAGGGGGGGAAACATATAAGATAGGCTCTTATTTAGGGTGAGAGTCCGGATTAATGTGGGCAATCTGTATGTACAGGGGGGGAAACATATAAGATAGGCTCTTATTTAGGGTGAAGGTCCAGTTTAAGCACAGGTAAATCTATTATTCTGTTTCTTAACCATTGTGTTGTTGATGTGTCTCTGCAGCAAGCCCAGCGGGAGCTCAGTGAGGTGTTGCCGGCATTGGCAGAAGCGGTGTCGGCTCTGGATTCCTTGGACAAATCTGACATATCAGAAGTAAAGTATGTGACATCACAAGCTATGAAGAATGGGGTGGAGGGTTAGGAGGTAGATCTCCTAAAACTGGATCGATGAAGCTGAACTTACCTGTGTAAACACTGTGTTGTGCAGGGTGTACACCAACCCCCCGTTCCTGGTGCTGACGGTCATGAATGCCGTATGCGTGCTCCTGCAAAAGAAACCCGATTGGACCACAGCCAAGCTTCTCCTCGGAGACCCGGGATTCCTCAAAAGACTGGTCAGCCTTGACAAGGACCAAGTACCAGAAAAGGTAAAGTGTCAAACTTATCAGGGTCACAAAGAAAGAGTAGGGATCAATCATTATTTAAAAGGACATTCCAGGCAGAATATAGACTGAATACCTTACATCACTGGCAGCTGATCCCTCTTAGTCTAGTTGATTCAAATCATGAGAGCAAGTCTTCCAAGCCACGATTCCACTGATAAGTGACCATGGAGTCGAATGGCTGCCCCGTCTGGCGTGATAAGCTGCATCTGCTCTATAAACTGCAATGGGGAGGGCATGGGCAGGCACATGATTGACCGCTGGTCTCTTGAGGCTTCACCTGTGTGTCGCTGTGATTTTTTAATAATCTTCTGCCCTAATTTGCAGGTTTTCATCCATTTAAAGAAATACACCACCATCCCGGATTTTAACCCACAGAAAGTGGGCATCGTGTCCACAGCCTGTCGCTCTCTGTGTCAGTGGGTGCTGGCTCTGGAGCACTATCATGAGGTCCACAAGGTAGGTGCACTACAACTGCTTCCACCTTCTATATACTCCTTTATATCCCAATAGATTGTAAGTTCTTCTACCTTCTGTATTCTCCCTTATACCCTAATAGATTGTAAGCTCTTCTCCTTCTGTATCCTCCCTTATACCCTAATAGATTGTAAGCTCTTCTCCTCCTGTATCCTCCCTTATACCCTAATAGATTGTAAGCTCTTCTCCTTCTGTATCCTCCCTTATACCCTAATAGAGTGTAAGCTCTTCTCCTTCTGTATCCTCCCTTATACCCTAATAGATTGTAAGATCTTCTCCTTCTGTATCCTCCTTTATACACTAATAGATTGTAAGCTCTTCTCCTTCTGTATCCTCCCTTATACCCTAATAGAGTGTAAGCTCTTCTCCTCCTGTATCCTCCATTATACCCTAATAGATTGTAAGCTCTTCTCCTTCTGTATCCTCCCTTATACCCTAATAGATTGTAAGCTCTTCTCCTTCTGTATCCTCCCTTATACCCCAATAGATTGTAAGCTCTTCTCCTCCTGTATCCTCCATTATACCCTAATAGATTGTAAGCTCTTCTCCTTCTGTATCCTCCCTTATACCCTAATAGATTGTAAGATCTTCTCCTCCTGTATCCTCCCTTATACCCTAATAGATTGTAAGCTCTTCTCCTTCTGTATCCTCTCTTATACCCCAATACATGGTTGGATCCTCTATTTTCCATAGACTGATTTATACTGTAATACACTCTAAGCTTCTCTCCCCTTTATATCCTCATTCATACCCCACTAAGTTGTAAGTTCTTCCTCCTTCTGTATCCTCATTTATGCCCTAATAGATTGTAAGTTCTTCCTCCTTTATGTCCTAATAAATTATAATTTGTAAATTACAATAAATATTATAAATTGTCTTCTGTATCCTCCCTTATACTCTAACAAAAGATAATCTATTCCTTTTAGCCCAATAAAATGTAAGCTCTTCCCCTTTGGTATCCCCTCTTATACCCTAATAGATTGTAAGCTCTTCTCCTCCTGTATTCTCCCTTATAACGTAATAGATTGTAAGCTCTTCTCCTTCTGTATACTCCCTTATACCCTAATAGATTGTAAGCTCTTCTCCTACTGTAGCCTCCCTTATAACGTAATAGATTGTAAGCTCTTCTCCTTCTGTATCCTCCCTGATACCCTAATAGAGTGTAAGCTCTTCTCTTTCTGTATCCTCCCTTATACCCTGATAGATTGTAAGATCCCCTACCTTCTATATCTTTCTTTGTACCCTAATAAATTGCAAGCTTTTTTTCTTCTCTATCTTTATTTATACCTCAATATATTATAAGCTTTTCTTCCTTCTGCCTCCTCCCTTATACCCTAATAGATTGTAAGCTCTCCTCCCTTATACCCTAACAGACTGTGAGCTGTTTTGCCATCTTTGAAAATTATGTGATAGACAGTTGTCATGTCTTACCTTTTCATTTTTTATTGCAGATGGTGACACCAAAACAGCACCGTGTGGCAGAAGCCCAGGAGGCCTTGAAATTGGCACAGGGCAGGCTCAAACAGAAACAGGACAGCTTATCTCTGGTATGTTGTTTTTAATTCTGGTTTCATGTGGTTCTGTACAACCGGTCCCCTGACCTGTAGCTTGAGAGCCACATGTGGCTTACAGACCTTCGCTTTGTGGCTCTCAGACTGAATGGGGTCAATTAATTGGGTAGGCAGGGAGAAGCATGCCAGCTTACCTGCCTTTACAACTTCCCATTAAACCGTACCAACAACCATTTTATAAGTTGGTCCACTCCAGGGAGGGGGGGTGGCATCCTGGTCTCCCCCTCAATTAGGCCCTGCAAACCTTGTAAACCTTACTTTAATCCATGCTACCCGAGCGAAATTAGTCCACATGATTGGTCAGCAGCAGTCACATGTCCAATTCTAGGCCGGCAAAACAGGACCTGGGAGAACGCAAATAAGGTAAGATTCAGCTTGCAAGGGGTTAATCAAAGGGGGGGAGCCCAACAATTCCCCAAAAGACCAACACTCATTTTTTGTAAACCCTTCTCTGACTGCGATTTAACCTCTATGGGGATGGGGCGATTCACGCAGTCACCAATTTCTTCACATCCAATGGGGCTCAAGGCCGTCTCAGTGCTGAATGTGGCTCCCAAGGTAAGAATGGTTGGGGGCCCCTCTTTATACCATGGCCATGTATATTTGTGTGACCATTTCTGTCATTTCCACCTTGCACCACAGCACCACAGAAAATGATGACCATATAATAACGGCCATGCAGAAAGTTCTTCAGATGAGTGTTTGAATAATCAAGGGATGGAGGGCATTTATCCGACAAAGGCCTTTGCTGGCAACTTTTAATCCATCACATTACTGTATAATTGGGTGAAGTGAAAAAGCCCGCCACAACCCCTTTTTTATAGGATGATAAAAGATGCTGCCAGGCATCAGGGGGAAGCTTTCTACCAAGACATGTTTGGGCCTTGTTAGGTGCCACAGAATGTAATGGCGCTCTATAATTAATTATTATTAATAATAATAATGACTACTGAGAACTATATATACACACTATATATATATATATATATATATATATATATATACTGTGTGTGTCATATGTTAATACATTGTCATTATGTTGTGTAGGTAGAGGATCATCAACAGCTGCTGGAGAAGCAGTACAATGACAGCATAGCGGAGAAGGACCAACTGGCTTATCGGAGGCAGCTCACAACCAAACGGCTGGCCCGGGCCTCCGTGCTTATCACTGCTCTGGATGAAGAGAAGGTGAGGTTTCCTTGGCTTACCTTACTTTACCTAGAACCAAATATCGAGAGACGTTTAGTTGTTCTGTTCCCTGCTCCAAGGTAAGCTGCCTTAAAGTGGACCAATCACCCCCTGCAGCCTGCCTGGATTCTAAAAGAGTCCAGGGCCAGCCACTAGCCTACCATGGGGAGTCCTACACCAGATGTGTGAAACCCCCCCCCCCCCCCCCCCCCCAGACGGCGGTAATCTTACCTCATCCCGGCGTTTCTCAACGACGTGTTCTTTGCCGGCGGGGATATACTAGTACTGGAGAACAAAATGAGACTGCACCACCCCAAACAACGGGATAACTTTATATGTAGTGTGCACAAGGGGTGAGGTTAATATATATTAAACAGAAAGAGGAAGGTCCCACTCCTTCCAAAAAACCCCTATATTACATGGCACCACTACTGATTATTTAATAGAAAATTATTTATTTGATAACAATGTCACATTAACTACATACACAAAAGACTAGTTAAAAAACATTCAAGACTAAACATGGTCAATAAGGAAGGGAAAACCCCATATATAGGGGGCAGATGGACAAGTGGAAAATACGTTTATTATAATAAATATTGCAAGATTAATACTAGCAGGCTGGTACAAGGGATAATAAAGTGCTTCTAGTGCATATCTATACTCATTATTAAATAAACCAAAGTGTTACATCATGACCAATATCTAATAAAAGTGCAAGTGCTACATATAATAACCCTACCAACTACTCTAACTCAGAAGTCATATACTGTGCAATAAAAGAACCAGCCAGAGGGGGTGATGAAATGAAACCCCCAAAGATGAAAGCAAAAATCACTCACATGTAAAACGACCACCAGCCCACTGCCCCCACGTCTACGCGTTGCGTGACGTCACCAGCGTCACTTCCTCAGGACATCCTTTGCCGGCGCCCGCATCTTCTGTTCCCTGTAGCTGTACGCGCTTCCCATGCTCAGCCATTCAGATAGGCTGGGAGCGATGGAGTGTGCACTCCACAGGGGAGATGCCAGCACGAATATGCCAGTGCAAATTTCAAATCAGCGGCTTTATTCCGCACATTAGTATGCACCGCATAAAGCGCTGATTGGAAGACCGTTTGCGCATGCGCCATGGGCACGTCGGAAAGATGAGTGAAAGTGGGTGATCTGGGGAGTTTCACACAGGGGGGCATGCTACATCGGGATGCCCCCAGGGCAGGCACCAATCACCAAGATAGTCTTTTAACTGAATAAATACTTAATCGATCATATGCAAGTATAAACTAAATTCCTCCTAATTTGTGATTTTTTTAACATAAAAGCAATCTTAATGCATAGAAGAACTCCATTTAACCCAAATGAAACACATCTGACAATCCATGGGACCCCTCCGATCAGCTCATAATATGCCCCTCAGCTGGGGCAGACTGGGGCCAGAAATAAGCTGGGGCATTTTGCTGGCCCTCAGCCAGCCCCGCTGAGCCCCTCAATGTGCTTCCTGGTTAGGCAGGGGTGGATATGGCCACTCTTCTAGCAATGGTACTAAAGCTTAAGTATAATTGGGGCAGATAATGTGGCAGAAGAGGGTGATGTCCCCTTGCAGCCATAATGCCAAAGATATAAAATTGGGGGGCAGAACATGGGCTGAGAGTACAGGCTAGGGAGGCAGTGATTAGATGTGGGCTGGTCATAGCAGGTGGCTCTCATTGGACAAGAGCTAGGACATGCGCCGCTGGAACTGGGAAAAGTGAGTTTTTATGGTCGTCCTACGGAGTTTGACACAGTGGGGCATCCCCATACGGGATTCCCCAGGCAAAAGCCAGTGGTCGGCACTGGAACCTTTTAGATTCCAGACTGGCCACTGCTTGGTTTTGTTCCTCTTTAAGCATTTTTTTCAACCCTAATAACAATGTAGCCAAACCTTGGCTGGTCTGGCCCTGTCTATATCCGTCTTGTTGACCATGTCCTCACACAGGTACGATGGAAAGAGTCCGTGGACTGGCTAGACCAGCGGTTGGAAGGCATAATCGGGGACTCCCTTGTGTCAGCCGCCTTCATTGCGTATTGCGGGGTGTTCACATCGGAGTATCGGGTGCAGCTGCTGGAGCAGTGGTTGGCGTTGTGTGGAACCTACCAGATACCTGTATCAGCCGATTACTCCATCATCAGAGTTATGGCCAGGAAGAGCGAGGTGCAGCACCATAATTTATTCGGTATAGAATCTATGACAGCCATGTATCAGCAGAGATCACAAGAAGGACTCTTTCTGTTCTATCTGGCAGGTGCGGAAATGGCGGAACGAAGGGCTACCGCCCGACCCATACTCCACAGAGAATGCTATACTGGTGAAAAATGGCCGCCGTTGGCCGCTTCTGATCGACCCTCATGGTCAGGCTTATAAGTGGATCAGCCAGATGGAAGGAGGCCGACTGCGTCAGGTTCAGGCATCCGAACCCAGCTGTATGAAGACCCTGGAGAACGCCATACGCCTTGGAGAGCCCATCCTATTACAGGTTCTATAGGAGGATTAGATAACGTGACTTTTCTGTAAATTGTACCCGTGGGCTGGGTTTTGGTAGGGATGGGAGGGGCGGTGTCAGACTGGGGTGTCTAGTGCGCACCAGTAGAACCGGCTCTGGGGCCCACCTAGAGGTGCATTTCTGAAAAGGCGAGTCGAAGCAGCAGAAGGGGGGGGGGGGGGGGGGGTCAGCAGGCTGTGGGGGGGTGGGTAACATTAAACAAGAGAATAGATCCACACCAGAGGCTACCTCCAGCAATCCCTATTAATGGGTCCAAGAGACTAACAATTGCACTCACCACATTACCGAAGTCAAATTACATTTTTATTGTAGCCATTTAAAATCAATTAAAACCATGTACCATGCCATTAGCGTTATTTGCCACAAGGGGGAGCTGTCTCTCTAATTTATTATATACAGTACATATATCAATAAAAATAACTTTTCTACAGATATGTGCAAACCAGTATATATCAAAAAGTGCATTAGTTTCCAATAGAGCTTGTGCAAAAAATATGTCCAGATCAAAGGATAAAGTGCAGTAAGAGAAGAACACAGAACATACAATGCTATCCAATATTCTTACATATCCAAGTGTATTAACAGCGCCCCCCCGCAGCAGAGCCCACGCGTTTCGAGACCTCCCGGGTCTCTTTCTCAAGGCAAAAGTGACTTTATCCTTTGATCTGGACATATTTTTTGCACATGCTCTATCGGAAACTAATGCACTTTGTTAAGCACTAGCACTTTTGGATTGTATACTGGTTGGCACAGATATGTAGAAAAGTTATTTTTATTTATATTGATATATGTACTGTATATAATGAATTAGAGAGACGAATAACACTGCGAATAACGCTAATGGCATGGTACATTGTTTTAATTGATTTTAAATGGCTACAATAAAAATGTAATTTGACTTCGGTAATGTGGTGAGTGCAATTGTTAGTCTCTTGGACCCATTAATAGGGGTTGTTGGAGGTAATCTCTGGTGTGGATCTATTCGATTAGTGGGAAGGGTTCCATAGGGCAGTGCACCACAAAGTACATATTTCTGCGTTGGTGCCACCCCCCCCCCCCCCCTCCAACATTTGTGTGTACAAATTAAACAAGAGAACGTTTGCAAGTAGCAATGGACCTGGCTGGGGGCCCTGTTTTACTTAAACTTTAAGTGTTGTGATCTCTGCTTTCTGGAGACCTGCACTGAATCAATTGAGCCCAGTGCAGGGCTGGGAGGGGGTAGTGTTCTGCTTAAAGTGGACCGTCACCCAGGGGTGATTGGCCCGGGAATCTATAAGATTCCCGGGCCGATCACCTCCCTCACCGCGGGAGATCGGGATGTCCCGCGGTGAGGAACCCCCCCCCAAAACCCCCCAAAAACTTACCTCATCGCCGCCTCCCGCGCGCCCCTCTAGACGTGCGCGCGCTCACGCTGGCCGTTTGTGAATGGCCGGCGCAGGTGCGCGCCCTGTCAGAGTGACGTGCGGGAGGCGGCGGCGGACGCGCTGTCTTGTCCGTCGCTGTCACCCGCTTGTCTGTCGGCGGGGATTGGACAGCGCGGCCACGTGGGAGCGTGGTGAGGTGAGTTTTGGGGGCTTTCTGGGGGGTTTAGAAAACTCGTTTGCCGCCGCACACCTACCAAAAATAAGGTAGGGGTTAGCGGTGACACCGCAAGTCCATATGTTGCAAATGATACCAGCACTCCATGTGTGCACAGAATAAGTAAGATTGTAATTGCACACAAAAATTACAAGCAGGAACAGTTAGTGATAAGTCCCAAAAAGATCCAACGTTTCGGGGGTTACCGCGAGCCCCCTTCATCAGGGAATACATACAACAAGTGGCACTACATTAAATATACATCACAACCAATGGCAGGCATGGAAAAAGCCCGCCTGACGTCATAGTGACGTCACAGTGTTATGCTGACAGCACTAGAAGAAACAAAAATGCAGAATATAAGACACAAGGTTCAAAACATCCTAAGAATAGGAGATACTGGATTTCTGGGGGGTTTCACACAGCGGGGCACCCCCAATCGGGGTGCCCCCCTGAAGTGGACCAACACCCAGGATAGTCAAAATCCTGGGTGTTGGTCCACTTTAGAGAGGAGCAGCAACCTCCCTAGAATCAATAAGACTTTAGAGCCGGTGGTTTCCCTCTTTATGGGGCATCCCAATTCAAGATGTGTGAAACTCTGAGGATCCCCTGGGACACTCAACTCACTATGCCCCATCTCTTGCTCTCTAACGCATTCCCCGCTATATCTTTGGCATTTTTGAGTGGCTGGTTAGGGCACATCCACAACTAGAGGTTAGCGGGGATGCGGCTGACATCACATGCTTCACTCAGCTGAGCTCAGAGTGGCAAGTAAAATCGGAATCGAACATAAGTTGCTGTTGCATTTTCCAGGGACACAAGAGTTTTTAGGCAATCTGGGGGATACACACAGTGGGGAATCCCTAATTGGGATGCCCCCAGCAGGAGGTACAAAATTGAGGATAGGGAAAATCTTGGGTTTTTTTCTTCCTTAGAGTGGACCTATCACCAGGATTTTCTCTAGCCTGGTAATAGGTTCTGGTTCCTGGGACATCCCGATTTGGGATGCCCTGCTCTGTAAAACCTCCCAGACCGTCCATAAAACTTGTCTTTCCACGTTCCTATGACGCATGCGCGAGCTCTCGTACAATCAGCGCTTTATATTGTGCATACAAATGCACAGCATGAAGCATTGTTTTGAACTGAGCATTGACATAGAGAGATGCCTCATTCCAGATTTCTCTTTGGTGTGTGGGAGCGCGCTGTAGCTACAGGAATGCAGCCCAGAATTGTGGCATGTATCCCCTGGAAAGGTGAGTGATTGTGGGCCTGCATGAGGGGTTCACACAGTGGGGCATCCCAAATCCTGATACTCCAGGGGCACTTATTCAACTGGCCCTGGAGTCTTTGAGACTATACAGTGTGGGGATTATGTGGGGGATTCTGCACACTTTCTGTTATGGGATGATTGAGGGGATTCTACTCACTGTCTGTAACTGCCTGTTATTGGGTTGAATGGGGGGATTCTGCACCTTGCCTGTTATTGGGTTGATTGGGGGGGTGTTGCACATTGCCTGTTATTGGGTTGATTGGGGGGGTGTTGCATATTGCCTGGTATAGAAGTGATTGGGGGGATTCTGCACACTGCCTGTTATGGAAGTGATTGGGGGGATTCTGCACACTGCCTGTTATGGGGTGATTGGTGGGATTTTGTACACTGCCTGTTATGGGGTGATTGGGAGGATCCTGTACAATGCCTTTTTATGGGGTGATTGGGGGGAATCATATGCAATGCCTGTTTTGGGGTGATTGGGGGATTCTGTGCACTGCCCGTTATAGGGTTGATTGGGGGAATTCTGCACACTGTTATATAGTGATTTGGGGGTATTCTGCACACTGCCTGTTATAGGGTGATTGGGGGGGCTTCCTTCACATCCCATATTATCTTCGGGGTGACCTGCCACAATGCCTGCTGTTGGGTTCTGGGAGGGGCGTATTTCAGCATGCCATTTGGGTCAAAATATATATTCTCCTCTAAACCCTGTGTCTTATAGTGTGAAAAATACTGTGCTTTTTGGGCTAAAAGAAAAATATAATTTTTTAAATATAAAGATGGAGTTATGTGCGAACTCGCTCACTCTATGACATAGCCCGTCCTTGCTTTTGCTTCATTTACTAGGACATTCCTGAAGATCTGGACCCGAGTTTGAAGTCCATTCTGGGAAAAGAAATCTACTGCCGGGCTGGCCAAGACTTCATCCGATTGGGCGACTCTGAAATTGAATACAACCAGAATTTTAGGTAAGAGACCTTTGAGAAATTAAAAACAATGTCACCCTTTGGGGGAGATCCATCCTTGCAAAAGAGCATCTGTAGACACAATTGCACAAAAGAATGGGTTGCAGGTTCGGGTTGCAGGCAGGTCTCCAAAGCAGGGGTTCCCAAATTTTTGTTCTTAATTTAATACCACTTTCTCTTTTTTCACTTTTTCAAATACACTTTTTAATTTTCTGTGCAGCACATGTCAGGTGTCACCTAAAACTGCTACACACAAAACAACCATTACATGAATAAAGAGCCTAAAAATGGTTTTAGCACCTCCAGAGCAGTTTTGTACTTATCGAGTAAAGACGGCAGCAGGGGTTGGGGTACAGATTGTAAACAATATCAATATTAATAACTAATATTAATAATATTATGTATATATTTATCCTGCCCGGCTCAACTAAAATAGGCAAACACTTATACAAATATTATCAATATCTGGCCAATGATCACACAATGGATACACGCATAAGACTATAAGACTGTAGGTTCTTTTGACTTCTGGTAAATGCAAGGGACACTGGGACAAGTAGTAAATAAAGAGATATATTGTTGACAAAATAACACAATAATGCAATCAAATCTCAAATAAAACACAATACAATCCAGTTATGAGACTGGCATACATATATACAGGGAAAGACACATTACCCTCCTGAAACGAGCACTCACAAGCAGCAGACCTTTTCAGCTGGTAGCCTTCATTCCCTCTTTCTCCTGTGTTGCTCTCCTGCCTCTCGCCTGGCCCTTCTCATGTGCAAGCAGTCTCAGGTCCAAGCCGTCTCCTTCCTTCTGCCTCCTTCCTTCTCTCTCTCCTTCTGTGTCCTTCCTTCTCTCCCCCAATCTGGCTGCACTCACCTCAATTATACTTCCCTTTGATCTCCAGTCCTGCTGTCCTCCCCCCTTGGGCCTGTCCTACCGGTTATGCCAAAGAGGGTGCATCACGGAAATTCCCAGAAGCCGTTTGTATATTTTGTGGTGCCAGCGTCTATTGTCTGTCTAACCCTTTGATGTCCAGTCGTTTTGCTAAGAGGGTGCATCTGCTATTTCAGGTCTATATGTCTATTTACAACATATTTATGGTATGGTCACAGAATGTTGATATTATCTAGTGCCCTCTCAGATGTCTTTTGTTCTTATTTTCTGGTTTCGGAATGCAGATATTATCTAGCTTGGAAAACCTGCCTTAGGCCTTCCCACTTCATGTCATGCCATGCTGTATATTCATATATATATATATATATATATATATATATATATATATATATATATATGCACCATTATTAACAATATTGATTTTCCATAAAGGCCCATTATTTACAAGATCATTTTGCAACCTTGCAGAGTATCACCTGATAGGACCTTGCATACCACCAGTAATACCCCTACCCCAGGGGTGTCAAGCTCATTTTCACCAAGGGCCACATCAGAATTCCGGTTGACTTCAAAGGGCCGAATAATAACAAACACAAAACAAAACACGAACATTCAAATGTATGGTTACAGGCACATAATTTGTTTGACCAGGACAGATGCAGAAAGGTACTAAAATATTTTGCCCAGGACCGATGCAGACGCTTAATTATTTTGCCAAGAACAGCCACATATTTTTTTACCCAAAACATATGCAAATGATTATTTTGCCCAGGAAAATGTAGGCACTGAATAATTTTGCATAGGATAGAGGCAGCCACTGAATAATTTTGCACAGGACAGATGCAGGAACAGAAAGATTTTTTTCCCAGGACAGATGCAGAATGATTTTGCCCAGGACAGATGCAGAATGATTTTGCCCAGGACAGATACAAACACAGAATGATTTTGCCCAGGACAGATGCAGAATAATTTTGCCCAGGACAGATACAAACACAGAATAATTATGCCCAGGACAGATGCAGAATTATTTTGTCCAGGACAGATACAAACACAGAATAATTTTGCCCAGGACAGATGCAGGCACAGAATTATTTTGCCCAGGACAGATGCAAGCACAGAATTATTTTGCCCAGGACAGATGCAAGCACAGAATTATTTTGCCCAGGACAGCCCTACAATTGTTTTTCTTCTCACCCCACCTGGCAATTAGCATTAACCCCATGCAGCACATGCAGCACCCTCTGCTAATAAAGTAAGTCGGGTGGGTTAGGCAGGCCTCCCTGTGGTGAGAGCTGGTAGTACAGAACAGTTGAAACTCCCTCCTGAATGTTAAATGGGGGTGCACCAGTCGATTTTATAGGCACTGCACCTGGGCAGGGACAGGATTTGGAGTACTGTGCTCAGTGGTGGGCAGCCCCACACACAGTCACGAAGGCGCTTTAAAAAGGATTGGAGGGTCGCATCCGCCCCTGGGGCCTTGAGTTTAACACATGTGGCCTACCCTGGGCTCTAAAGTGCTTTTGGAAATAACTATCCAGTGTACTGACTATCGGAATGATTTAACCTCTGTATCCCCATGTGGTGATCAGTTCTGGTAGACAGCAGGATTTTTACAGTATAGAGGCTCAGAGGCGAACGTTCAACTTAAAGTCCGTGTTTATTCACACAAAATCCATAAAACAGAACGTCCTTTTGGGTTACATCACCTTTTCAGGAAAATACAGCAGAAATGAAACAGACAGGCAACGGCCTTTTTAGTCCTCGTGCAAGCTTGCTAAGTTGCAGCCGAATCCGCCTCTGGTCCACATGAAACAGCCTGCACAGGAGTTTTCAGCCAGGCACACAGAGTCTCACTTCACAAGTGAGCTCCAGACACAGACGGTGCACAGCTGACTCCCCGGGCTATTTATGCGGCCTGTAAAACCCGGACCTGGGTAGGGGATGGAGCCCCACCCTGTTCTACTCCATCCCAGTAAAACCGTCCCGGATTAGCCTTTTGGCTATACTAAAACTTCAGCACCAGACTGCCATTAGCAACTGATGCTGGGAAACAAACTACACGGCTTTACTGCACCAAGGCCAGGGATCTTGGTGCCACATACCTTCCATCCATGACGGCACCTTGCACCTTACCACACCCCAATACATGTAGTATCTTGGAATGGAAATCTCTGCCTGGGTAGGAGGGCAATATTTCAGGGACAACCATTTCTCTTCTCTTTACTCCAACCTCAGTCTCTGTAGATCTTATAGTTACTCTGATCTTCATTTTCTTGAACTAAACCCATTTTGTGCCTTGGAATTGGCTGCCTATGCAGCTGCTCTTTGGACTGGAAAGGGCCTTTCCCTGATCCTCAGCACTGTTTCTGTGCTCCCCTATTTCTTCTCTGCTTAAGCTGGATTGTTGTTATTTAATCCTCTACCCCTTGTATTGAGCCCCTCTGCCACAACAAATTCCTAATATGTATCTAATGTATGTGCTTAGTTAAATGAAACTGATTTTGATCCCTTGGTTGCAGGCTCTATATGTCAACCCAGAACCCCAACCCTCACTTCTTGCCGGCTGTTTGTATCTCAGTGACTTTGATCAGCTTCACAGTAACATTAAAAGGGCTGCAGGACCAGCTCTTGTCCATTGTGGTGACACACGAGCAGCCACATCTGGAGGTTCAGAGGAATCAGTTACTGGAGAATATATCATCAGACCTATCAACACTGCGCGAGCTGGAGGAGCGCTCACTCACTTTACTGCAGAAAACAGAAGGTGAGTCTGTTGGTAGTGGGTTTAATTTATAAAAAATGCAGCCCCTGTCGTGCCTCTACGGCATACATGTCCATGTCCATGTGTGTGTGTGTGTGTGTGTGTGTATATATATATATATATATATAGCATGTCCATGGGTGGGGCTTCATTAAAGTGGACCAACTATCCTGGGTTTTAGTCCTTTCCCTGTGGTACCCCAATCGGGGGTGCCCCGCTGTGTGAACCCCCCCCCCCCCAGATCGCCGCAGCAACTCACCTCTTCCCAGTCCCATGGCGCGTCTAAGAGCAGTGGCTCTGACGGCCGCTTCCCTGTAGAAGTGCGCATGCCAGCACCAGGCATTTGTGAATGGCCGGCGCGGGCATGCTCCATCTTGGTGGGAGGCGGGGGATGCGGCCGCCAGACTGCTGCTCTTAGACGCGCCGTGGAACCAGGAAGAGGTGAGTTGCTGCTGCATGCTAGGGGGTTTCACACAGTGAGGAAAAGGACCCCCCCCTGGGGAAAGTGCCAAAACCCAGGATAGTCAAAACTTTTGACTATCCTGGGTTTTGGTCCACTTTAAGTTTTGGGAATTGGCCCCTACTTTGATCGGTAACACCTCACGGATCCCCAGCATAACCGCAGACTCCACAGATATGTAAAAGACAAGATTTATTTGGTACCAGGGAGTGAAATGGGTAATGTCAATGCTTAATTTAACTGAATTGTAGAGCAATGTCAGCATTTATGCACCTAACCCCCCAGCTGCTCTCCGGGCAGCCCACAGCTCCAGACATGTGTACACTCACTGCCCCTTAGTGTGGTCACTGGTGCATTTCACTGGCGAGTTCACTAGTGTGTGTTGCACATTTGCACAGATGGGTTAAAAGCGGAGCATAAATTCCTTTATTCTTAGTATGTCACACACCCCGCTTCAAGAATCCATAACATGTGGGTAATATCGTCCTGAAGAGGGCGTTCCTGCAGAGATGATAGCAAAAGAAAGCCCCTCCCTGATCCATAAATACCTGGGACCTCCCACTCACTACCCAGTTTTCCATCTCTGCAGACGGCGAGCAAGTCAGAAGATGATGGCTCCTCCTTGCACAGGGGGATTTCAGGTAGCCGGGGTAACTCCAGGCCTCTTATTTTGTTTATTTCCGCTCGGACCCCTGTTTGTCCCAAAATTTACCTCAGATTACATGCCTCCACAGTCTTGGCTGCTGGCCCGAGCGAGGGTACATTGGCACCTCTGGTGCTGAGGAGCAGAGCTCCACCGTGAGACCCTAAAAGAGAGGGTAGGCGGTCATACCGGGTAGGTGATCCCGGTTTGGGATGCCCCGTCCCCTGACTTTTCCCCTGGGGGGGGGGGGGGGGGGGGGGGGCCCTTCCCTTTTACCAACTATGGGGGCTGGGGGTTCCTCTCATAGGGGTTAGCTTTATTCACTTTCTCTTTATTCACTTTCTCTTTATTGATGTGTGTATCTGGGAGTAATTCCTCAATGTGTTATTCTGTTTGTTACTATGTTGCAGCACCGCGGCTGTCATTGCAGCCTGGTGCCGGGGTTTTTCAGTCTGTGAGGTGATTTTTACCTCACGCGCTTTGGGGGGGCGGGGCTGGCACTCGGCGCTCTGCCGCGGCCAGCCCCCGTTCTCTCCTTCATTCCTCGCCGCAGCGAGCGGGGCGGGTGCTCCGCTAGTGAAAGCGGACGCACCCGTTGTCACGGCAGCCGGCGCCGCGGTTGTCGGCGGCGCCGGTCTCTGGGCTGGTGTGTGAGGGACTTCTTCCCTCACGCTTCATTCACACTGGAGGGGGGGCGGAGCCGGGCTTTCGGCGCGTCGCCGCGGCTCCGCCCTCCTCTGTACTGGCGCCGCTGCGGAGCTGAGCTCCCTGTTACTAGGCAGCTAAGGGGGCACAGATCAGCTTTGCGCGGGCTGCGCAGACCACGCCCCTGGCACGGCCGTTCTTCTTCTCTTCACTTCACCTCAGAGGTCGCCATTGTTCTGAGGCGGATCGTTCACCGCAGCGTCTGTGAGTGGCCCTGTGGGCCTCATTTATTTCTTCTTTTCTTTATCTGTTAAGTCTTATTGTAGGGACTTATGGGTCTCTCCTGATCCTGGGTCCCTGGGTCCATTTTAGCATCACAAATCCTCCCACTCGGGACATTAAAGGGGCATCCCGGGTTGTCTAACTGGCGTAATTCCCTGGGTCATAGCGACCACTCAAAATTCACCTTATGGAGGCATCCCCGGATACTGGGACTGGGACCCCTTCGGGGCATCCCAAAAAGTGTATGTTGTGTGGGATTTCCATTACTGGGGATGATGTGTTACTGTGTATACCATGTGCACAGCAAACTATTACGCGGCAGTCCGAACCCCAAGCGTCGGGGTCAGCACAGCCGGCCACCTCAACTCCCCCTTCCCGCCTTGACTCGTGCCCCGTGTGACGTGGCCATGGGCAGGGATCTGGAATCTGAGATGTGTGCCAGATTGGCTAGCCTTGAGAAAATGCTCTCTAGCTCGGTCGCCTGTAAGGCTCCGTCTAAGAGAAAGCATTTGTCGCCGGCTCCGCCGGTGGATGATCTTGATGACAGAGATAATCTGGATTGGTCTGATTATCCCCAGCTAGAGGAGGGGGAGGTTGTTGAGGGTTCAGAATTTTCGGATGATGAGCAGTCTGCTGGCGCTGATGCCGAGCTTTCTGATTTAGGGAGATCCTTGGACTCTCCTCACGCTCTGTCTCTCATGCTGGAAGTTCTGAATATTTCCCCTCCCGAGGAGGCGTCACAGCAGAAAGGTGAATTGTTTGAGGAATCCAGGCCGCGCCTGGAGTTTCCTACGCAACGCCATTTTGATAGAATCATTGACAAGGAATGGGATAGGCCGGCTCGGCTCCCTGGCATCCCTCAGGGGTGGGATAGGAAATATCCCTTTCCTTCTGAGGCGGTCAAGCGCTGGGCATCTCCCCCCGAGGTGGATGCACCGGTTTTGGGATTGTCTAACTCCTCGGTGTTAAACAGACCTGATTGTTCCACTCTCAAAGATGGAGAGGATAAACGTATTGATCAGATGGCTTCTCATGGCTTTACTAGCATTGGGTCGGCCATCCGGCCTGTGTGCGCTTCGGAGCTAATGGTTTTGGCCACCAGGTCTGTGGTCAGGGACCTGTTGACTTCTTCCGGGCTTCGTCCTGGTAGTAACGAGTTCCTTAGCCTTAAACGGTGCGAGTTGTTTCTATCCTTTGTGTTGACTGCCTTGGATGATACTTTGATGATGTGTGGTAGGACTTCGGCTCTGCTTGTGGCTATTCGGCGGTCGGTTTGGCTGCGCCAGTGGGCGGCCGATTTTATGTCCAAAAAATCACTGACGGCTTTACCCTTTGTTGGTCTACGGCTCTTTGGAGAGACATTGGACTCTGTCACCAAGGGTGGTAGGTTACCTCAACGTAAGAAACAACGCCGCTCCGTTCGGGGGGCGCCTGCCTTTACCCCCTCCTTTCGGGGGGCCAGATCTGGCAGGGGTTCTGCATTTCCCTCTTCCAGAGGAGATTCCGGAAACAGGGGCAGAGGATGTGCCCGTTCTGGATACAGTTGGGGCTCTAAGCCCAAACCGGCTGCTAAGCCGGCTCAGCAATGAGGGGGCGCCCTCACCCATGCGGGTGGGGGGACGGCTGCAGCACTTCTCTCAGATCTGGGATCAAGAGGTCTCGGACAGATGGATCCGGGAAGTGGTGTCTTCCGGCTACAAGCTGGAGTTCGAGCTCCGCCCCCCTTCCAGATTTGTCAGGTCTCGGATGCCGTCGGAGCCTCTGGCGGCGCAGGGGCTCCTGGTGGCAGTGGAGAATCTTCTGGACATGGCTGTCATTTGCCCAGTGCCCCCTTCAGATCGGGGCAGGGGCTTTTATTCCAATCTGTTCACGGTACCCAAGAAGGACGGGTTGGTCCGACCCATCTTGGATCTGAAGTTTCTCAACAGGTTCATCCGGAAATTCCGCATGGAAACGCTGCGTTCGGCCATTCACTCTCTTCGTCAGGGAGACTTTCTGACGTCCATAGACATCAAGGATGCTTATCTACACGTTCCGGTTTTTCCAGCACACCAGAGGTTTCTCAGGTTCGTGGTGGAGGATCGGCACTTTCAGTTTGTGGCACTTCCTTTCGGTCTCACCTCAGCTCCTCGGGTGTTCACCAAGGTGCTAGCGGGGGTGATGGCTCTGCTCAGAGGCCAGGGTATCCGCATCGTGCCCTATTTGGACGATCTACTGATCATGGCCTCTTCCTTCAACCAAGCGGAGTTGGACACCAGAGCGGTGGTGTCCACTCTGGAGAGGTTCGGTTGGGTGATCAACCACCCCAAGTCTTCTCTTTCTCCGTCCAGAATTCTGACCTTTCTGGGAATGTCTCTGGACACTTCACAGGCCAGGGTGTTTCTACCCCAGGCCAAGATTCTTTTGATTCAGGAGTTAGTTCGGCTTCTCTTGTCAACCCCTCATCCGACCATCCGGTTAGGGATGAGGCTGGTGGGGTTAATGGTGGCCTCATTCGAGGCAGTTCCCTTTGCGCAGTTTCACACAAGGACGCTTCAGCTTCATCTGTTGAAGGTTTGGGACAAGTCTCCTCTATCGTTGGATCAGTCCTTCCTGATGACTCCCCGAGTTGGTCGATCCCTGCAATGGTGGCTGGGGTCGGTCAATCTGTTGAAGGGCAGATCTTTTCTGGCTCCGTGTTGGGAAACAGTCACCACGGATGCCAGTCTGTCAGGTTGGGGGGGTGTTTGGAAGGACCTCCAGTTTCAGGGTCTGTGGGGCCCGCGGGAGGCTCACGAGCCCATCAATGTTCTGGAGTTGAGAGCCATCAGGTTGGTTCTGTTTCGCTTGACTCATCAGTTGAGAGGCCTGCCAGTTCAGGTCCGGTCGGACAACAGAACTGCGGTTGCTTACATCAATCACCAAGGAGGGACTCGCAGCAGGAGTGCCCTCAGGGAAGTGTCTTTGATTCTGGACTGGGCAGAGACCCACGTCCCGTGTATCTCAGCAGTCTACATACCGGGGGTGGAGAACACGGAGGCGGACTTGCTGAGCAGGGCCTCCTCTCGTCAGGGGGAGTGGTCTCTCAGTCCCAAGGTGTTTCGTTCGATTTGTCTCAGGTGGGGGGTCCCAGCGGTGGACCTCTTTGCTTCTCGTCACAATCACAAGCTTCCAGTCTTTGTGTCTCTTTCGCAGGATCCTCTGGCTCTGGCAGTGGATGCCATGTCTCTAAACTGGAGGGATCTGGGGTTCCTTTACCTGTTTCCTCCGTTCCCAATGATAGCCAGAGTGCTGCGCAAACTGGCCTTGGATGGTGCGTCGGCAATTCTGGTGGCCCCAAGGTGGCCAAGGCGAGTTTGGTTCGCAGACCTTGTAAGACTGGCAGAGGATCAGTTCGCCCTGCCTCTGCTGCCGGACCTGCTCACCCAGGGTCGGCTACGCTATCCCAATTTACCATCGCTGGCTTTGACGGCATGGCTGCTGAAACCGCCATCTTGAAGGAAGAAGGTCTTTCTGATGTGGTGATTCAGACTTATCTGTGCCAGGAAGCGCTCTTCCTCTTCTATTTACTACAGGACTTGGAGGGCCTATATTGATTGGTGTGAAAGTAGGTCTTTCTCTTGTCGAGAGTTCTCCATTCCTAGAATTTTAGAGTTTCTCCAACATGGTCTAGATCTGGGGCTCCAGCTTAGTACATTGAAAGGGCAGGTTTCTGCCCTGGCGGTGTTCTTCCAAAGGTCTTTTGCACTTCATCCCTTAGTCAAGACCTTTTTCCAAGGTGTTACACATGTTCGACCTCCTAGGAAGCCTTTTGTTCCAGTTTGGGATTTGAACCTGGTTCTTTCTGCTCTCCAGGGCCCTCCGTTTGAGCCCTTGAATGAGATAGCTTTGTCTTCTCTTACGCAAAAGGTGGCCTTTTTGGTGGCTATCACTTCGGTTAGGCGTGTTTCTGAGTTGGCAGCTTTATCCATTAAAGCTCCGTACTTCGAGAAACATCAGGACAAGGTTGTCTTTCGTTTCAAGCAGGATTTTCTTCCTAAAGTGGTCTCGGAGTTTCATCTGAATCAGGACATTGTTTTGCTCTCTCTATGCCCAAATCCCAGCGACGACAAGGAAAGGGCATTGCATTCCTTGGATGTAGTTCGTGTTGTGGAACATTATCTGGAGGTTACGTCTTCCTTTCGTAAGACTGATGCTTTCTTTGTGGTGCCCTGCGGGCCTAGGAAAGGTTTCCTGCCAAATCTTCCATTAGTAAATGGATTCGTCAGGCCATCATTGGGGCCTATTCTGCCAAGGGGAGGAGTCCCCCTTTTCGTGTTACTGCTCATTCTACTCGTGCAGTTGGTGCGTCTTGGGCTTTTCAGCACCAGGCTTCTGTTGAGCAAGTTTGTAAGGCCGCTACCTGGTCTTCTGTTCACACCTTTTCCAAGTTTTACAAGGTTGATGTTCGGGCATCAGCGGATGCTGTTTTTGGCCGCAAAGTTTTGCAAGCTGTTGTGGTTTAAGGTTGTGCATTGTTGCCTAGTTTTGGATCCCCGCCCTTGTTATGGACACTGCTGTTGGATGTCCCACATGTTATGGATTCTTGAAGCGGGGTGTGTGACATACTAAGAATAATACCATTTTGTGAATACTCACCTTGTAAAATGGGTATTATGAGTATGTCACACACCCCGCTTCAACCCGCCCTTTTGTATTCAGGATCCTCTTTATTGCGAACTTTGCGTGGTTGTTGTTTATATTTGCCTCTTCCTGGTCCCTTACCTTACTGCTTTCTGTATACTGGGTAGTGAGTGGGAGGTCCCAGGTATTTATGGATCAGGGAGGGGCTTTCTTTTGCTATCATCTCTGCAGGAACGCCCTCTTCGGGACGATATTACCCACATGTTATGGATTCTTGAAGCGGGGTGTGTGACATACTCATAATACCCATTTTACAAGGTGAGTATTCACAAAATGGTATTATTTGCACAAGCTAGTTATTAGTTATATGATCACATTATTATTATCATTACAAAATTGTCCAGACATAAACGCAAAAAAAATCTCTCCTGCAGCTCTTCCACCCGGCTCCGGTGCTTTAAAACGTACAGATCACAGCGATTCCCCACTGCTCTACTTTCTCAACCTCCTCTCAGGTAGAATCACAATTCTCCAATACACCCTCTCTATTCATTGCAATAGAGGGGGCGTGCCAAGTCCCAGGCGGCATTTGAGGTCTATTCGGAGAAGTGTGATTCTGTCTGAGAGAAGATTGAAAATGTAGAGCGGTGGGGGATGGCAGGGAGTGGGATCTCTGTGATCTGTAAGTTTAAAACCACCAGAGAAACATGGAAGAGCTGCAAGGGACAAAAGGGGGGTATAGCTATTTTTTGCTTTTTTTGTTTTACTTCCTGGTCCATGAATATGGGCTTTGTATAGGAGGTCCTTAACTTGATTCACTGGATTGTCATTTTTGGGATAATTTGGGTGGGCACCTGGGTAACATTGAACTTTAATTTGGGGCTCTTGGAGGACTGGAAGCTGGGGCCGAAGTCTGAATGATTATCACCATGAGTCTGAGAGCAAGAGAGCAATCAGCCCTGTAGTTTCATAGGGATGCACAACATACTGCTTGTGAATACTAAGGGCTCATGATGAAAAAAGCCTGAGAATTTCACTGTTAGTGAATCACAAGATAAAGAGACAATGAAAGTCAATGGCACTTTTTTACTCCTGAGAAAAGTATTGAACGTTTTACCCCTTTTTACCTGTAGTAAAATGTACCATTGACTTTCATTTTCTTCCTAGCTGGTGATTCACTAACAGTGACATTCTCAGGCTTTTTTCTCATCATTTGAATTTTTTACCACCATGAGAATCTTTTTCAACTCTTGAATCAAGGCCTATGTGTTAAAACTCTGCTTCTCTGCTTTCACACTTCTAAAGTCATTGGATGGCATGTGGGGTCCTTTAGTGGTTTGGGGGAAGCAGGGTGATATATATATATATATATATATTAGCAAAATGGATGAAGCTTGAGTTGGAAATGCTGCAATGAAGATGGAGGTAGCATAAAATTGGACCCTGGCATAATAGCAGCACACCTGTGGTTGCACAGTAGTCCTTTAAGGAGTAATCAAGGAGGATCATCATGACAGCCAGGCATTCTCAGATATTCAATTACCGGTACATTTGTCCCCTGATCGTTAATGATCCTGGACTTATAGTAAGATCTTTTGTTTGTTTCCATTTATTTAGGACACCTACTTGATGACGAGGACCTTATACATACTCTACAGAAATCAAAGCTGACTTCCAAGGATATATTAAAAAGAATGGAGGCTTCTGGTAAAACAGAGGAGACAATAGAAGCGGCACGTGGTATCTACCTCCCTGTGGCACATAGAGGGGCTGTTCTTTATTTTGTAGTGGCTGACCTCATTCATCTCAACTACATGTACCAGTTCTCTCTGCAGTGGTTCCATACAGTGTTTGTGGAATCCATGAAAAGCCTAAAGAGCCAACCAAACCAGGAGAAAAGTGAGGACATAGAGAGGCACCTCTATAACATCTGTGACACTCTGACCAGAAATGTCTACAAGGTAATCAGTATGCAACGTGGGCAACCTTCATAACTGTTTACAGGAGTCCTTGGGCAACCTTCATAACTATTTACAGGAGCCCTTGGGCAATCATCTTAACTGTTTACATGAGCCCTTGGGCACCTCCTCCTCCAACCTCCCAAATACCTGCAGAATAATCTTTTAACATTCTTCAAAGAAAAAATTGACAACATCCGACTTGATTTTGCCCCTCAGAATTCCTGGCCACTCCAAGCCACCCCCCTGCCCTACTCTCTTAAATTTTTCACTTCAATAACTGAACTTGGACTAACCTCTCACATTTCCAGGGCCCATCTGACTACTTGCCCCCTCGATTCTATTCTATCCCACCTTATTCCTCAACTGTCTCCATCCCTCACTCCATCTTTAACCTCTATATTCAAGCTTTCCACTGGTACCTTTCCTTCCTCTTACAAACATGCAGTTATTACTCTGATAACCAAGAAACCCTCTCTCGACCCCTCTGCCCTCTCCAGCCTTCGCTCTATCGCACTACTCCCCTTCTCCTCCAATCTTCTGGAACAACATGTCCACTCAGAACTGGCACACTACTTACCTACCAACAACTTGCTTGATCCCCTAAAATCTGGATTCCGCCATAACCGGTCCACTGAAACTGCCCTTACCAGTCAATATTGACCTGCTCAATGTTAAAACCAAAGGTCACTCCTCCATCCTCATCCTTCTTGACCTGTCCTAAGCCTTTGACTCCCTGCTTCTTGATATTCTCCCCTCTCTTGGAGTTTAAAGTCTTGCACTGCCTTGTCTCACCTCCTACTTGACAGATCGTTCGATGTGTCCTACTCTAACACGGTTTCTTTTTCCCGTTCTCGTTCTGTCGGTGTGCTGCAAGGTCCTGTCCTAGGCCCCCTACTTTTCTCAGTCTTGGCAAACATATAACTTCACTATATTTTCAATGCCATTTCTATGCAGATGACACTCAAATATACCTCTCTGGCCCCACTCTTTCCTCAAATGAGAACAATGAGGGGCAGGGGGGCACGGACTCGAAAGAAGAACAGTCCCTCCAAATCAGAGACACTTGGGAGGTATGGGTAGAGGGGGGCTGACATCTTGGCTCCATAATGCATCAATATGTATGAAAGTAATTTTTCTATCACTTGTTAATATATCATTTGTGTGTTTTCTTTAGATTGTGACCCTGTCGCTCTTCACGGAGCACAAGCTCTGCTTCTCTTTGCTGCTCACAGTGAACATCATGAAGAACAGCAGTGAGGAGTCTCCGGGTGTCCTGGGGTTTCTCCCGCAAGCCGAGTGGGACTTCTTCCTACATTCTTTACTTCTCAGTAACTTTATGGGCAAAGGAGGCTCCCAGGAAGACAAAGGTACCTTTTTTTTTAAAGGTGTGAGTAAAAAAACAGGTATGAGTCAAGGCAGATTCTAAGTATCTCTGTGTGGAAAGGACAGCAGTCCCCATGACTGAGCCCAATATAAAGGGAATGAGTGGCCTGGCATATGGCCGGCACCACTTAAAGCGGACCTTCACTCTGAATAAGAATCTATCTTATATGTTTCCCACACCCTGTACATACAGATTGTCCACATTAAAAATCATCCTACCTGCATCTACTGCATGTTATGAGCCTTTAAACATCCAAGATGGCGGCTTATGGAAGCCACCATCTTATCAGGCAGCCTGCAAACAGGAAGTGCCTCCTGACTGTGCTGCTCTGCATTCTGGGACTGCTGACCTTTACCTGACCCCAGCTCTGCTCTGTCTGAGCAAAGCACAGCTATAACCCGCCCCCCTGTACCTTATCCCACTCTCCTCTCCTCAGTAAGTGTGATGCTTCTGAGTCAAGATGGCGGCGCCCGTATCCTAAATTCCTGAATAGAGTTGCAGCCCAGTGGGGGAAAGAATAATAAGTTAGTGACTAAAAACGTAAAATATATTAATTTTAGATGCTGGGGAACCGTTTTTTAAGAGTTTGGGCTTTTCATTAAATCACGCTGAAGGTCCGGTTTAAACTGGCCCTGACCCATCTGCAGTATGGCCTTGGCTCCCAGAGTGATCGCCCTGCTTGCCCGCCCCTAGAAACTGCCTTGGTATAGGACTAAAAAATGTAAAATACCGCGCTAAAATCTTATAAACATAAAAACTTCATATAAAATATTCTCTCCGATTCTTTCTTAGATTTGCTACAACGTGCCAAACTTTTCATCCGAAAGAAAGTCTCACAGCAATATACAATTATAAAACACGGAGCAATAGGGACACAAATGATTGTGGCCACAGAAATAGTCTTTAAAGTGATTTCTAAGGAGGTATCCCATGGTGCATGCACATCCACAAATCAGGGTCTTGTCACACGTGCCCGCCACCTCCACACATATGCACTTACCAGATTTAAGAAATTGAAAAGCCTAATTTCAGCCACTGAAGAATTCTATACAATTCAATGCTTCAATCTGTGGTTTAAACACTCCTCCCGACCATTTGCAGGATCCAATCATGTATTTAAAAAAGCACAAAGAAATCTAGTGCAACCCAGTCAAGACTGCACTCACATTTCATTAAAGTAACATGCGCCTGTATGCAAATGTAGATTAAGAGGGGGTCCTTTGTTCCCTTATTCCATACGATCGTCAATGTTGGCGCCAAATTTAAAACAAATAGAGAACTGCCTTGAAGTCCTATAGCTGCCGTCTCCTAACGCGTTTCGTTGCGTGCGCAACTTTATAACTTTGATAAAGTTGAAATTACTTTAAGGCTTTTCAATTTCTTAAATCTGGTAAGCGCATATGTGTGGAGGTGGCGGGCACGTGTGACAAGACCCTGATTTGTGGATGTGCATGCACCGTGGGATACCTCCTTAGAAATCACTTTAAAGACTATTTCTGTGGCCACAATCATTTGTGTCCATATTGCTCCGTGTTTTATAATTGTTTCTTGGTATAGGACTATTGGGCCTACATTATAAATGTGAAAACAGAAGGGAGTCCCTCTATGTCCCACAAAACATGGACATCACAGGGAGCTATACTCCAGCCCTTAAGGTGGACCAAAGCTCATCTAAATGAGTTGGCCCTCTTAAAGTGGACCAAAACCCAGGATTTTGACTATCCTGGGTTTTGGTCCTTTCCCCCGGGGCACCCCAATCAGGGATGCCCCACTGCGTGAAACCCCCCAGATCGGGCCAAGAAACTCACCCCTTCCCGGTCCTACGGTGCATGCACGGCCACTCGTACAATCAGCGCGCTCGGAGCCGCTGACATCACGCCATCTAAGACGGCATCTAAGGCCAGCGGCTCCGAGCTTGCTGGCGGCTGCATCCACCGCTTCCCTCAAACAGGAAGCGTGCCTGCGCCGGCCATCCCCAAATGCCTGGCGCGGGCACGTGCCCTGCTAGAGGGATAGCAGGGATGTGGATGCAGCCTGTGCATGCGCCATTGGACCAGGAAGCAAAGTAAGTAAACGGGTGACCTGGGAGGTTTCACACAGTGGGGATCCCGTTTTTGGATGCTCCGGGGGGGGGGTGGGGGGGGGTTCAATCGGTACGGGAATCTTAGAAATTCCCGGGCCGATCGATCTGGGTTTTGGTCCACTTTAACTTCCTTAGGGCCATTCTGGTTTGCGATGCCCTGCAGTGTGAACCCCCCTGATTTCCCCATATACTTACCGCAGTCCTTGATTCTGCAGCTGCAGCTAAGCGTAGCTGCACTGCGCCCCACAACGCAGCATCCCCACCCCCACTGGCCTGCGCATGAGCAGTGAGATCAAGGTTGGAGGTTAGTACAGGGACACTTGGCGGTTTCACAATGGAACCAAATAGAGATGCACTTGAGGGAGGAATTTAACTCCGACTAGAGTCCTTTAGACACTAGTCTGGATTTTGGTCCACTTTAAGATATCACATACCTCTACTGGCCACTCCCTTGCTCTACCTGTCCTAGATTTGGAGAGAGGCATTTGGAAAGTACTTAAGCATACAAATTGGAATGGAGCACACTCCTAAACATTCATGACAAAATCAAATCGGGTGCTGTCACCAAGTCCCTATAACCAATAAGACTCAAAAGCTAGCAATATTTTCTCTATAGTAACGCACACCACACCATAAAGTGAAATGCAGGAACAATTTTATCAATTAAAGTTCAGAGAAAAATATGTAGTGACTATTAACAATATCTGAGCTCATTTTGATGCTTGATACCTAAATGCCATTATTACTGCAACCAGGATCATAATTTGTGATATGTACATTTCAGAAAATAATATTGTATATGCAATTTTCTGGTTACAATAAATATAGTAAAGATGTTTCTAAAGCAACACTGACCCCTAGTGGTCACTCGGGTATTGAGGCGTGCATATAATGTATATGAAATAAATGTCATGCAAGCAGGACTGAGCAAAGATCATTTCTAAATGCCTCATGTGAAATACCCAGGTGTACTAGGAAGGGTTAAAATTGCTGCCACGTCTAACATGAATTATTGAAATAATATAACAAACACAATAATGTACAATGGGTTACCCTCGGTTTGTTAGCAATAGCAGAGATTGCTCATTAACGAACGTTTCGGGGCTGTAAAGCCCCTTCCTCAGCTGAGGAAGCTTGTAAAAATGAGCTCAGATATTGTAAAAAGTCACTGTACATATTTTTCTGTGAACTTTAATTGATAAAATTGTTCCTGCATTTCACTTTATAGTGTGCTGTGCGTTACTACAGAGAGTACTGTAATATGTTACCCAAATAATTCCTTTAGAGTTGGCATGATGTCCATCCTGAGTGGAATAGCCAGTTGGAATTTCTTTCCCACTGAATGATTATTTCCATAAAGTAATGAATTACTGTCAACCAAAGACAATCTAGATGTATATGGCCTGTGTTAGCCCTGCAAACAGGTCAGGAGCTTTAAAGCAGATTAAAAGACTCCAGGGCTGTGTAAAAGCCCTCCCCATGGCATTCTGATTAGGTATGCCCCCCTGTGTGATACCCTGGGATTGCCTGTAATCTTACCTCGTTCCTCATTTCCGAAGCACATGCACAGGCCTCCAGAAGCACCCCTCCAACTGATGCACGCACCCACACCAGACATATCTTAAAGTGAACCAAAACCCAGGATTTTGACTATCCTGATCGGGGATGCCCCGCTGTGTGACACCCCCCAGGTCGCCTGAACATGCTCACCTCTTCCCAGTCCTACGATGCATGCACGGCCGCTCGTCCAATTAGCGCGCTAGGATCCGCTCGAGCCCCTGCGTCCAGGAGCACGTCTAAGGCGAGTGGATCCGAGTGCGCTGGTGGCCGCATCCCCCGATTCCCACGCCTGCCATTCACAAATGCCTGGCGAAGGGCATGCGCCCTGCTAGAGGGATGGCGGGGATGTGGCCGCGGCTCCCCCATGCGCCGTTGGGCCGGGAAAGAAGGTGATTTATGGGCGACCTGGGAGGTATCACACAGTTGGGCATCCCGATTCTGTATGCCCTGGCCGGAGGAAATAAATTGGCCCCAGAATCTTATAGAACCCTGGGTCGATCTCCATGGGTTTTGGTCCACTTTAATGGCTAGTGTGTACAACCAGGGGGAACAGTCAATGGGAGGTGCCCACAATCCATTCATTCAGTACTGATTGCTGAGCATTAATATGCAGTAGAAATTTGTGTTGATTGGAGGAAATCCCGTGCATGTGCAGTGGGAGCAGGGATTTGTGGGTAAAGCAGACCAAAACCCAGGAGGGTGAAAATCCACTTTAGAGGCCTACAGTCTCAGCAGCGACAGATTTGGTCCTAAACTAAACATCAGCCAATGACCAGTCTAAAACTTGCCCCAGTGTATTTCCCAGCTGGTCAATGGGTGCACTTGCTGGGGCTATAGCACTGCAAGGACAGATCCTGGGCAGGGGTGGACATGGGCAATCTTAAAGCGATAGTACAGAAGCTTGATTATTGTAGGGGCAGGTAATGTATCAGGGATATATTCTAAGTATGTCACACACCCCGCTTCAAGATAATCATTACATGTGTTTGACGAATCGGATTATTCGGATGACCAGCAATTTGTTGGCGCGGACTCTGAGAAGGGGTCAGGGAGTTCTTTGGATACTCCTAACGTCCTTGCTCAGATGTTTGAGGTTCTGGCTATTTCTCCTCCAGAGGTTGCTCCTCATCAACAAGGGGAGTTTTATGAGGAATCCAAGCCACGCTTGGAATTCCCTAATCAAAGGCATTTTGATAAGATTATTTCTAAGGAATGGGAGAGGCCGGCTCAGCTCCCAGGCATTCTTCAGAGTTGGGATAAAAGATATCCTTTCCCTTCGGACACGGTTAAGCGCTGGACGTCCCCCCCTGAGGTGGATGCACCAATTCTGGGGTTATCCAATTCAGCCGTTTTTGAATAACCCCGATTGCTCTTCTCTTAAAGATGGAGGGGATAAACGAATTGGCCAGATGGCTTGTCATGGTTTCGCCAGTATTGGGGCAGCCATACGGCCCTTTTTGCGCTTCATCTCTGCTGGTGGTGGCTACCAGGTCGGTGGTCAGAGACTTGTTGTCATCTTCCGGTTTGCACCCGGACAGTGACGAATTTCTGGGACTTAAACGTTGTGAGTTATTCTTGTCTTTCATGTTAGCCGCCTTGGAGAGCTTCTGCTCTGATGGTGACTATAAGGCGTTCAGTTTGGTTGCGCCAGTGGGCGGCCGACTTTGGGCCAAAAAAGTCGCTGGCGTCTCTCCCATTCGTGGGGCTACGGCTTTTTGGAGAAAAATTGGATTCAGTAGCTAAGGGGGGTAAGTTACCTCAACGCAAGAAGCAACGACGTCCCTTTCGCGGGAGGCTTCTTTCAATCATTCCTTTCGCGGATCCAGAGCAGGAAGAGGTTTCGCCTTCCCTTCCACTAGAGGAGATTCCTGGAATAGGGGCAGAGGACGTGCCCGCTCAGGATACAACTGGGGTTCATAACCCAAAACCTGCGAACAAGCCTGCTCAGCAATGAGGGGGCGCCCTCACCCGTGCGGGTGGGGGGACAGCTGCGACACTTCTCTCTGATCTGGATTCGGGAGGTTTCGGACAAACGGATCCGGGAAGTCGTGTCTTCCGGCTACAAGTTGGAGTTCGAGTCCCGTCCTCCTCCGCTTTTCTTCAGGTCTAGGGTGCCCCCGGACGCACCTGGCGCACAGGGGCTTCGGGAGGCGCTTTTCAAGTCTTCTATAGGTCATCTCGCCAGTGCCCCTATCAGATCAGGGTCAGGGATTTTACTCAAATCTGTTCACGGTCCCCAAAAAGGATGGCTCTATCCGGCCCATCCTGGATCTGAAGATCCTCAACAGGTTTATCAGGCTGCGAAAATTTCGCATGGAATTGCGTCGTTCAGCTATCCGCGCTCTCCGTCAGGGGGACTTCATGACGTCCATAGACGTCAAGGACGCTTTCCTCCATGTTCCGATTTTTTCCCGCGCACCAGAGATTCCTCAGGTTTGTGGTGGAAGATCGGCACTTTCAGTTTGTAGCTCTTCCTTTTGGTCTCACCACAGCTCCAAGGGTTTTTCACCAAGGTGCTCGCTGGGGTGATGGCTCTTCTTAGAGCGCAGGGAATTCGCATAGTGCCATATCTGGACGATCTCCTCATCATGGCATCATCATTCAGCCAAGCGGAATTGGACACCAGGACGGTAATATCCACTCTGGAGAGGTTCTGCTGGGTGATCAACTATCCCAAGTCCTCCTTTTACCCGTCCAGGATAGTATCCTTTCTGGGAATGTCTCTGGATACAGATCAGGCCAGAGTGTTCCTTCTTCAATCCAAGGTTCTTTTGATTCAGGAATTGATTCGGTCGCTCATGTCCATTCCTTGTCCGACCATTCGACTAGGAATGAGACTGGTGGGGTTGATGGTGGCCTCCTTCGAGGCAGTCCCCTTTGCCCAGTTTCACACGAGGACGCTACAACTCCATCTATTGTCTGTCTGGGACAGATCTCCTCTGTCGCTGGATCAATTCTTTCTGATGTCTCGCCGACCACTCAGGTGGTGGCTGAACTCAACCAATCTGTTGAAGGGCAGGTCTTTTCAGACTCCTCATTGGGAGGTGGTCACCACGGATGCCAGCCTCTCAGGATGGGGGGGCTTCTGGAATGATCTGCAATTTCAGGGGTTGTGAGGACCCCTGGAAGCCCACGAGCCTATCAACATTCTGGAATTGAGAGCCATCAGAATGGTTCTTTTTCGTCTGACTCATCTCCTGCAGGGCTTGCCGGTCCAGGTTCGGTCGGACAATCAGACGGTTGCCTACATCAATCACCAGGGAGGGACTCGCAGCAGGAGTGCCCTCAGGGAAGTGTCATTGATTCTGGACTGGGCGGAGAGCCACGTCCCGTGCATCTCGGCAGTTCACATTCCGGGAGTAGAGAACTCGGAGGCGGACTCTCTGAATAGGTGGTCAGCCCGCAAGGGGGAGTGGCCTCTCAGTCCCAAGGTGTTTCGTTCAATTTGTCTCAGGTGGGGTTCACCGATGGTGGACCTCTTTGCCTCCCGTCACAATCACAAACTTCTGGCATCTGTGTCTCTGGCGAAGGATCCGCTAGCCTTCGCGACGGACGCCGTGTCCCTGAACTGGAGGGATCTGGGGTTTCTGTATCTGTTCCCTCCGTTTCCCATGGTAGCCAGAGTAGTGCGCAAGCTGGCTCTGGAAGGAGCGTCAGCAATTCTGGCGGCTCCAAGGTGGCCAAGACAGGTTTGGTTCGCAGACGTGGTAAGGTTAGCAGAAGATCAGTTCGTTCTGCCCCTGCTGCCGGATCTGCACACACAGGGTCATCTACGTTGCCCCAATTTACCAACGCTGGCTTTGACGGCGTGGCTGCGGAAACCTCCATCTTGAAGGAGGAAGGTCTTTAGGAAGAGGTTTTCTTCTTCCGTTTACTATAGGACTTGGAGGTCTTATATTGATTGGTGTGAGACTAGAGCTTTCCCTTGCAGGGAATTCTCTATTTCTAGAATCCTGGAGTTCCTACAACATGGTTTGGATCTAGGGCTCCAACTTAATACTCTGAAGGGGCAGGTGTCTGCCCTGGCGGTGTTTTTCCAAAGATCTTTTGCGCTTCATCCGCTGGTTAAGACCTTTTTCCAGGGGATTACGCACGTGCGGCCCCCTAGGAAGGCTCTGATTCCGGTTTGGGATTTGAATTTGGTTCTTTCTGCTCTTCAGGGTCCTCCCTTTGAGCCCTTGCATGATATTGCCTTGTCTTCCCTTACTCAGAAGGTGGCCTTTTTGGTAGCTATCACTTCTGTTCGGCGTGTTTCTAAGTTGGCGGCTCTGTCCATTCAGGTCCCGTATTTTGAAAGACATCAGGACAAGGTGGTTTTCCGTTTTAACCCGGATTTCCTTCCTAAGGTGGTTTCTGCCTTTTCACTTAAACCAAGACATTATTTTGCCCTCTCTGTGTCCTAATCCCAGTAACGAAAAGGAGAGGGTCCTGCATTCCCTGGATGTGGTTCGAGTTGTGAAGTACTATTTGGTGGTAACGTCTGCCTTTCGTAAGACTGATGCCTTCTTTGTGGTACCCTCTGGGCCCAAGAAAGGTTTTGGCGCCCGCTAAGTCTTCCATCAGTAAGTGGATTCGTCAGGCCATTGTCGGGGCCTTTTCTGCTAAGGGGAGAAATCCTCCCCTTCGTGTTACAGCTCATTCTACTCTTGCGGTTGGGGCTTCCTGGGCTTTTCAGCACCAGGCCTCTGTTGAGCAAGTTTGCAAGGCCGCTACCTGGTCTTCTGTTCACACTTTTTCAAAGTTTTTACAAGGGTGATGTTTGGGCCTCAGCGGATGCTGTTTTTGGCCGCAAAGTTCTGCAGGCTGCAGTAGTTTAAGTTGTGCTTTATGCCTTGTTTTGGATCCCCACCCTTTATGGACACTGCTTTTGGATGTCCCACATGTAATGATTATCTTGAAGCGGGGTGTGTGACATACTTATAATACCCATTTTACAAGGTGAGTATTCACAAAATGGTATTTTATGCAACCTGGCAGTCATGATTCTACAGCTATAGAATTGCTGGGGCAGGACATGGTCTTGGGGGGTACAGTGTGGCTGGGTGGAGGACTTGGGAGGCAGGGAGTGGGGGAGGAAGACTTTGGGAGGCAGTGGGAGGTTGGTTAGAAGCAGCAGCGCCCCCCACAGGTGAGTGTGAGTTCCGACACAAACTCTGGGTGAGGTGGCGGCTAAACTCAGCCCAGCTGGCTCCAAAGCATTGCGTTCCACTGGGAATTTTCCTGACTTTCTCTATAGTCAGAGTTTCATCTGCAATCTTTTTTTTTAGTATACAAACATTTTATAAAAGTAAACTCGTCCTTCAAAGAGGTATTTCCATTTTTTCTATGTTTCTTGAATTTGACATCCAAATCTATCATATGTAACATTATATTGTAAATCTTTAAAGTGGACTAAAACCCAGGACTTTGACTCTCCTGTGTTTTGGTCCTTTCCCCCTGTGTGAAACCCCCCAGATCGCCGATGCCAACTCACCTCTTCCTGGTCCTACAGCGTATGCATCACGCCTTCGTCTAAGGCCAGCATCTCCGAGCGTGCTGGCGTCTGCATCCCCCGCTACCCTCTAACAGGGAGCGTGCCCGCTCCGCCCATTCACAAATGCCTGACGCGGGCATGCGCTCTGCTAGGGGACTTGACTTGTTGGACTGGTAAACAAGGTAAGTGTATGGGGCGACCTGGGGGGGTTTCACACAGCAGGGCATCCTGATTTTGGATGCCTCGGGGGGAGGGAATCGATCGGCCCAGGAATTTTATAGATTCCCAGGCCGATCGCCTTGGATTTTGGTCCACTTGAAGCCCATTGGACATGAAGGAATGTGTTCAATCTCAGGCGTCATTTTCTCTTACTGTCTGAAGGCTTTTTGCTTTGCTTTCTCATAGACCAGAATGTAAATGGGTTTGTATGGGGCTGAATCTGATGACATGTCCCCTGTGTTTGTTCCCTGTCTCTGCAGAAAGTGCAGATGAAGCTGCAGCCCAGCACATCCCTCAGTGGCTCTCTGGTTCTGTATGGCGGCAATGCCAGTACCTGTCTCACCACCTGGACCCATTCTCCTCTCTCTGTGACTCCCTGTCCTCTGGCACCCAACAATGGAGGGAATTCTGTAACAGCGACAATCCATATGAGATCCTGAAAAAAACATATAACCCATCACGGGAAGGTATGTAGTGCCGCACAGTCCTCCTATGGTTCATCACAATCTTATTTTAAATTTCTTGCATTACTTTGACAGGTAGGCCCAATACATTGTAAGAAAAGACAATGTACAGTAGCTAAGAAAGTAGGGGAAGAGAATGGCTGTCTGGGAATGTAGCTCCAGGTACAGAGAGTATTAGAATCTACCTTCCTAGGCAGCCATTCCAAGATGCCACTTGGAGGAGTCCTGATACAGGGGGTGGCTCTTAGGTTATAGGGGAAGATAGGGGGATACAGGTTGGGGGCCTCCCTGTATCAGGAGCTACTTCCCCAGCCTTGCCTTTCCTAAATGCCACTTGGAGGAGTCCTGCTACAGGGAGTGGATCATAGGTTATAGGGAAACAGAGGCAGATGTTACGAGTAGGGGCCCATGTTTTTCTGGCAGGTAAGCCCAATATATGGTCTGTGAGAAAGGACAATGTACAGCAGGTAAGAAAGTATTGGAAGAGATTCCCTGTATCAGGAGCTACCTTCCCAGGCAGCCATTCCAAGATGCCACTTGAGGTTATGATACAAAAGGATTCCTTATACTGCAATATAACAAGTTATATGGGGATGTTGAGGGTCGGGGGCCTCCCTGTATCGGCAGTTACCTTCCCAGGCAGTCATTCCAAGATGCCACTTGGAGAGGTTCTGATACAGGGGGTGGATCACAGGCCAAAGGGGTTCATGGAGGGGGGGGTTAGGTGTAGAGGGCCTCACTGTATCAGGTCTTAGAGATATACTAATTTTGCAACAGCTTACAGCTTGTCTTTGAAAGTGATTAATTACATTTGTTAGATTTATTGCAGGTTATTTATTGCAGGACACTAGATGGTGCTGTGACCAATGCGCAACTTTAGAGCTTCTATGTAATTTACTTCTGTGTTATTTTCTGCGCTTCTAGTTGCTCTCTGCTTTTTTTTTCATGTCTGTGTTCTGGTCACCCTGTAAGGTGACATTCTCTTATGGCATTCATGCTCCAGTAAAGCAAGTTCCTGTTATACCACCAATGTATATCTGATTTGACTTCACTGCACCCAGCACTCACACTCTGCAACAACGGGTAGGGAGCTTCTCAGTATCAAGAGATACCTCCCCAGACAGCAATTTCAAGGCACCTCTTAAAAGAGTCCTGATACAGGTCATAGAGGGCATGGGTGGCCTGCCTGTACCAGTAGCCAACTCCCCAGGCAGCTTTTCCAAGGCACCACATGGAGGAGACCTAATCCAGGGAATTATAAGTGGAGCCAGTGGTAAGGTGGGCAGAGCTTAAAAGTCTCCAGGTTCTGGAGAATATTAACCATCATTCTGCCCCCACCCCCAGAGATGCTGAGGCGGTTCCATTTTAAAAGCACAACATGGCCTGGGGGGGGGGGGGGATTAGTGGGACCAAATGCAGGAAGAGGGGCAATGAGTTTGTGAGTCTGTTATATTAATCTAGAACTGAAATGAGACCACAATTCAATAGGCCAATGCTGGGCAAGGAGAGCAAATACAAGTATATGTCATTGGATTATAAAGGCGTGAGATATTCTGGTATGTTCTGCAGGTATGAGACAAGGATCAGACATAGTGGGCACCAGCGAGGAGCAAGTTCCGCCTGCAGAAGTTTTATTTCACTGGGAGAAGCTGACTTCATTCCAGAAACTTATACTGGTCAGTATAAAATTATCTTTCATTAAATGACAGCAGTAAATGGAGCAAAGATGTTTTTCACGCCACCCATTCACTAAGTGGTGCGCCTCTGGGGCCAAAAAGAGGGAGCCTTCTTTTGACTGCAAGCAGGACTGCGCACCAAACATGGCCGATATGCTTACTGTCAGCGTCGGAGCTGACAGGCTGCAAAAATGAGGGTTAATGCAGCTAAAGAGGAACTACAGTAAGAAATGACCAGAATCCCTCTTTAATATGCAGCATCAGGGCAGCCAGGGTCGGTCGCCACTGCTAGATCAGTGACCCGGGCCCCCCCGGATACTCAACTCTTCCAGGTTGCGCGTCCCACCTGACCGCAAGCAGCTTATCAGCCCATGGCTGAGCACATCACTGTGCATCCGCTGGCCATGCAAGCTGAAAGACTTCGCCATGGCTGCTGTAGAAGTATTCCGGAAGAGGTGAGTACCCAGGCTGCCCGGTTCTTCCTTTTAGCAACATCGAGGCACAATGGGCTGCCCCGCTGATGTATATTAAAGAGGGACTATGGCCATTTCTAACTATAGTTCCTCTTTTTAAATAGGGAGAACGATCATTTTTGGCGTTCTACTTTAAAGCGGAACAAAACTCAGGAGTGGCCAACCTGGAATCTAAAAGATTTCAGGGCCAGACCCTGGCTTTGCTCCAGGGCAAACTGAATCAGTATGCTCCGCTTTGTGAAGCCCAAAGGAAACTCACCTTTCCCCACTCGGTGCATGCGCATGCTCTTCTGTGACTACGTCATTTGGCAGACGGCTCTCATTGTTCACAATGGAGATCGCGCACTGCCACCGGGGTGCTATGCATGCGCTCCTGTTCCAGTCTCTGAATGGCTGGTGCAAGAACGTGCGCCAGGGATGTGGCCACCCCTGCTCCCCACTCTAGTAAATGAGAGCTGCTTGCCGAATGACATAGTCATAGCGGGCGTTTCTCATTGAACGAGAGCCTGCGCATGTGCCACTGGAACCCAGACAAGTGAGTTTTTTCTGGCTTCCTGGGGCGTTTCACACAGCGTGGCACACTGCTTCGGGATACCCCCAGGGGCACAGAACAAAACCCTGAAAAGTCAAATTTCTGGGTTTTGTTCCACTGTACTGTAACTGGGGATCATTACCTACCCATCACACAAATAAAAAGGAGAAATAGGTTAAATAGAACTTCAGGTTTCTGGAGTCCTTTTGAGAGTAGCTCTGAAATATTTGACAGCATTGCATGTCCCAACTTTGGGGACTCAACGATAAGAATAGGGACCACACTAAACACAGAGTGCCTTGTCAGGGCGGTGTGGCTTCCACATGTATATGCAGAAATATTCAACCAAATCTCTGTCTTTCCACATAGCAAGACATGTTTGGTGCTTAATACTTAGATGAGAGGGCTAAACTGGGTGGTAAATTGGTTCCCAGGCCCTGAATAATAATAATAATTTTGTATAAATAGTAGAGATGGAGCTACTCCCACCCCCATGAGCACACACAGGGAGGAATTCAGTCAATATGGATCTCTCCCTGTTGAATCTTCTAAAGGGAGGCTGGCAGCTTCCCAGGAGAGTAGCTCTGAAATATTTGACTGCATTGCATGTACCAAATTTGGGGACTCAAAGATAAGAGTGGGGACCACACTGGACACAGAGTGCCTTGTCGGGGCGGTGTGGCTTCCACATGTATCTGCAGATGTGTGCAGCCAAATCCCTGTCTTTCCACTTGGCTGGACATGTTTGGTGCTTAATACTTGGATGAGATTGATGATGAGAGGGTTAAACTGGGCTGTGGATTGGTTCCCAGGCCCTGAATAATAATTTTGTATAAATAGTAGCAATGAAGCTACTCCCAACCCCTTTACTCCTTTTGAGATAAGATGAAGGAACCAGGTCTGATCTAATTATCTCTTCAACACAGTGGCTGACTCTCGGGGGGACTCCATGTGGATCAGTCTTTGTCAGTCAGATCCCCTCGCTGGCATCCCAGGCTACTTTTAAGACAGTCTTGATTATGCCTTGTTGCACCCACCCCATGAAAGCATGATGGGAGTGCTTTGTGTGACACGCCCAGGCTGACCCTAGCTGTGGTGCGCGTAAGTCATGTATCTTTAGAAGTCATAACACAGAATCTCTCTCTAAAGATCAAGATCCTTCGACCAGAATGTTTAACAAACGCCATCCGGGAATTTATTGCGGAGAAGATGGGCTCAGAATACATCCAGAGCAGTGCCGTGAATCTGAAACAAGCGCTAGAGGAATCCAGCAACACGTCCCCGCTCATTTTCATACTGTCCTCCGGTGAGTTAGTGGCATCTTTAAAGGGTCTGTCTAAGCAAGTATCCAAAAAAAAAGAAAAAAAAAACTGATTTTGACCAACAACTTCTGAAAACAGGTAGCGACCCCGTGGGTGAGCTGGAACGGCTGGCGCTGGAGATGCGGGGAAGCACCCTGCACCTAGACATGATCTCTCTGGGGCGTGGTCAGGGGGTGAAAGCTGAAGAACTGATCAATAAAGCCAAACGCATAACAGGACATTGGGTGTTCCTGCAGAACTGCCACCTGGCGGCCTCCTTTATGCCCCGCCTTAGGGAAATTGTGGAGAGGTAAATCCAGGTTTTTTTTGTGTGATGTGTGCCTGTCTTCCGTATGTACTCACTACTTGGCCAAAACTTCATGGACACAGGAACATGAAACCAGTATATGCTTGGGGAGATACAAGTCATTCATATTAATTCCTTCAGTTTTCACAGACTCTATTGTTTGAGGATCCTAGGCAAAGGATCTCTCTTCATTCACCTGTTTACTTGACCACATTATAACAAATCATATTGAAGTTTCTTTAGCCTTTTTGTAGGCTGTTTTTAAGGTAAAGGCACTATACCTCCTTGCTGTTAATCTGGCTTTTATTAATTGTGCTTCCCTTTCGAAGTCTTGTTCAGAAGAGCAGTTCCGTTTGGCTCTGATGTACTCGCCATATGGTATGCTTTTGAGCATATGAGAAGGATGTGCAAAAAAAAGTTACTTCTTTCTTACTAAATGTGCATGTGAATTTTAAATTGTATTGATCTTCATTTAAGATAGATAAAAGTGTATATGATAAAACTGTATTTTATTACCTATATACATATATATACTTTTTCTTATATTCTCATAGACATAGGGTAATGAGAAAGCCAAGCAGGAGAAACATATTTACCCAGTCAAATACCACTCGTCAAAATGCGAAATAACACAGGATATTTAAGTACACATTATACTGTCTTGCTATGTGTAAAATTGCCCTTTTTATGGGATTGTAGTCTATGTGTAAATGGAAAAAAATGTTTTTTAATAGAGTGAAATAAATCTCAGATGTTTTAAGTTCAGTTTGTTATGATGTCGTCAAGTAAACTGGTGAATGAAGAAAGATCCTTTGCCTAGGATCCTCAAACAATAGAGTCTGTTTTAAGTGCAACCCCATACTTGTACCAATCGCCCATGTAAAAATTAACAAATTGATCCTTTAGTTTTCACCATTATGCAGAAGGCAGAAGCTTTCCTCTATTCAAACAAAAAAAAAGTAAGGTATTGGGGCTGAATGTTTGGGCCTGCCTTATTGTAAGGTATTGAATAGGGTTCAGGGCAGTCAGGTTCCTCTTCATCAGACTGGTAAAACTATTTGTCTATGGATTTGGCTTTGCAACCCGCGACATTGTCATACTGAAGACATAAGAGTCCATCCACAAAGTCGGAGGCACACAACTCCCCAACGATGCCATTGTAGCACTGGTCATAGAAACCCAGTTCAAGAAAACCACAATAAACTGTTTTTGTTCTAATGTGGCTGTTTAGCATTGTCCAGCTGAACGAGAAAAGGGTCCTTTCTCAAACCGCTGCCCCATCCCTCGGATTCACAGAATTTCCTAGAACAGGTCCTCCCAACCAGTTGTTTGCAAGATCCTATTACGTTGTGGCAGGGCCTTATTTTGCCCTAGGCACTATTAGAGCTCACAGACCCCTTTTGTTGAGGTTCCATTAAGTATATAAAAAAATAAAAATGGAGGAATAGAGGGGGAATGGGCAGAGGCGGACTGGGGTTAAGAAATGGCCACAAACTTTTCTGGTTACACCAGCCCTTCTTCAGTGTGTCCGGTCCAGGATCTATGCCTCCCCCACCCATAACAGGCTGAGTTGCAGAACCTCCTCCCATAACATGCTGAATGGCAGAATTCCCCCATAACACACTAAGTGGCAGAACCCCCCCATAACATGCTGAGTGGCATAACCCCCCATAACATGCTGAGTGGCAGAACCCCCCCATAACAGGGTGAGTGCAGGAAACCCCCATAACAGGGTGAGTGGCAGGAAACCCCCATAACATGGTGAGTGGCAGGATCCCCCCATAACATGGTGAGTGGCAGAATCCCCCCATAACATGGTGAGTGGCAGGATCCCCCCATAACATGGTGAGTGGCAGGATCCCCCCATAACATGGTAAGTGGCATGACCCCCCCCCATAACATGGTGAGTGACATTAGAACACTGTCATATGCTCTAGAAGTGGAATTTCTTGAAATGTTTCTGAAGTGTATCTCCTCATTAGCATTTAATATCTAATTATTTATTGTCAAGACGGCTGTCGACATATAGTCGTTGTATATACATCAACCATAAATACACAGCTAGATGGTGACTCTTTGTTCCCCTACAGCTTTGAGCAGCAGAGTCATTCCATGGACCTCCAGTTCAGACTGTGGCTGAGCTCCAGACCCGACCAGTTGTTTCCAGTTTCCATTCTACAAAAAGGATTTAAGGTGAGGCTGTCATATGAATTTATGAAATAAACGATCACTAAGTACCGAACACATCTGTGTGACCACACCGCTCTTAAAGTGGACCAAAACCCTGGATTTTGACTATCCTGGGTTTTGGTTCATGTCCTCACGGTGGCTGCATCCCACGCATGCGCCATTGGATCGAGAAGAAGGTAGGTTTTACAGGGGACTTGTGTGGGGGTTCCACACAGTGGGGCATCCCAATTCGGGATGCCTTGGAGGATGGGAATCTTATAGTCTTATAGACTTCAGGACCACATTTGGTCCTTTTTAAAGAGATGTTAGAAGAGAAGACAATTGAAGACAATGATTGTTTGGTGTGTTATCTGTAACCCTCCTCCCATGGTGTGAGGAGAGAAGACCATATGCAGCTTAGCTATGAAGATTTTTTTTTATTTTCTCCCTTCTAGTTTTCCTTTATTTCTAGCGTTTAAGGTGAGGTAATGAAGCGCTAGCCTCCCAGGTCCCAGAGCTCACACCCTACTTGGTGGAGAGGGAGACTTGCTCCCTCTGGTCCTAAAAGATCGCCAGATGAATCAGGGAAGGGTTTCACTTCTTGCCCTGGTGACTGCTGAGGCAGGTAAGGCCCCTGGTCCAGAGGGACATAGGTCTCTCCACTAGTCTAAAGAGCTTGTGGTACAGGCAAGAATAAGACAAACTGTTCCATCTTAAGAGGAAGTCAGGCAGTGGTAAAGTGGGGCAAAAACATATTTTATTTCACTATTTTTTACCAGCTCCTGGTCGGCCCAAGACATGCTTGCTAAGGGCCCCCAACCATGATGCTGGGGCCATAGCATTGGGGGCTGGGGGGGAACCCTCCTTTGCTTGTGGGATTTAATGTGGGTATTAAAAGCAGCAGCCCAACTGGCCCCAAAGTAGTGCAGCCACCGGGCATTGTCCCATGTCCAGTTCGCCCTTGAAGTCTGGTCAAAAATGATCAAACTCCCTCTTTAATGTGCAGCAGTGGGACAGCCCGATCCAGACTGTCTCTTTAATATGCAGCAGAGGGGGAATCTAGTCATTTTTGACCGGGCTTCCTCTTGAAGTCTATAAGGCCTTCCAGTGGTATCTGGTTTCCCTACAGATGTATCTCCATCAGAGGAATAAGTATTGTCTGAAGAGAACTCAACATCTCAGCTAGCTACCTGAAAGGAGAAGACTGAACTCTCAGGGCCCTGAGCAAATGCAATATTGTATCGTCAACACACCTTTAGTAAATATATGTTTGAAAACTCTGCACACAGTCCCCACTATCCTCCCTCCCCATGTGTCCCGTTCCTAAACAGTGTCTCCAGACATTTTACTAATGTCGTCCTCAAGCAGCCCAGGCTTTCCTTCGACCTAGAATGACTAATAAATACTGTAGTTTGGACATGTTTTGCATAGCCATCGATTAGCTTTACACCGCACCTCCAACACTTAGCAATAGCAAGCTTCTGTCATTGGAGCCAGGGGACCTTTCGGTGATGGAGACCCAAGGCAATTGCCCAGTTTGCCACCTCCTAACGCTGGCCCTGCTTATAAACCAAGAAATATGTATTAAGCTGAGGGGGGTTTCTTACTGGTTGATGGAGTATTGCACACCTACCAACTTTTCAGGGAGGGACATTTCTTAAACTAGGCCACGCCCCCTCATTGGGGGATGGATAGGAGAGGTATAACAGACAGACAGTTCCTTCAAATCAGGGACACTTGGGAGGTATGGTATTGATTTGTCTTACAAATGAAGGTTTTATTCAGTTGTCTGATGAGTTTGGCCAAGAAGTTTCTTATGGATTGAGCCAGCATTGGAGGAGGAGGTCTCCCTTGGATTTTGGGGTCTCTAATGAATGAAAGGAGTATTTATTTTTCAGTTTGGGGTCTCTTATGGATTGAGTGGTAATTAGATTCATGCAGATGGGGAGTCTCATGGACTGAGAGGGTATTTGACCAATGGAGGCCGAGCTGGGTAGGATATACAAACTGTTCATCTTGTGTCTCCTCCCAGTGGTATCTGGTTTCCAATGTATCTCCATCAGTATTCAAATGCAGCATCTAGATGGGGGAGTCTCATGGACTGAGAGGGTATTTTGCCAATGGAGGCTGAGCAGGGGAGGATATACAAACTGTTCATCTTGTGTTTCTCCCAGTGGTATCAATGTATCTCCATCAGTATTCAAATGTAGCATCTAGATGGGGGAGTCTCGTGGACTGAGAGGGTATTTGGCCAACTGGGTTTTTTTTTTTTTTAAGAACTGCAGCCCAACCTAAACCTAGACCTCCACCCCTGAAGGAGAAAATTTAAAGTTGTATTAATTTTATAAGCCGCCTGTATTCCATCTCTCACATTCCCAGTGTGTGGAGGGGTTTTTACCCCTCCCTCCTCATAGGTTTAACAATCACCAAGAATGTTATGATGTTATGTCTGCTTAATGAGAAACAGATGTTCTTCATGTCTGAACTATACCATCCATATATGTGAATATGTATATGTTTGAAATATCCAATGGGCTTCTGACATGTGTCCAGGCATCCAATCAGGATAGCCATTTAAGCTCCTTTGTCTAAAACTGTATTTAAGCAAGCAAAATGAGCCAGCAATTTGGGCAGTGGCAATCGAAGTAGCAGGCCCCTGATTGACCAAATAAACATTGCATTTCCTGAAGACCTTTGTGCCATTTCCACTTCACCCCCTCAGTCAGCCTAGTCTAGTGACGCTGTGGCCTTTACCAGGAAGCACTATACCATCCATATATGTGAATATGTATATGTTTGAAATATCCAATGGGCTTCTGACATGTGTCCAGGCATCCAATCAGGATAGCCATTTAAGCTCCTTTGTCTAAAACTGTATTTAAGCAAGCAAAATGAGCCAGCAATTTGGGCAGTGGCAATCGAAGTAGCAGGCCCCTGATTGACCAAATAAACATTGCATTTCCTGAAGACCTTTGTGCCATTTCCACTTCACCCCCTCAGTCAGCCTAGTCTAGTGACGCTGTGGCCTTTACCAGGAAGCACGTTAGTGTAGGTCATTACCAGGAAGCACGTTAGTGTAGGTCATTGCCTCCTTTGTTATCTCTATTTCCCTCTTTTTCCTGGCAGATCGCAGTGGAGCCCCCTAGGGGTTTGAAAGGGAAATTACTGCAAACGTTTGACACTAGTGGCACAGGGCTGATAACGGAGAAGATGTTTGAGAAGGAGAACCAGGGGCGATGCTGGAAGAAGCTGCTCTTCAGTCTCTGCCTCTTCCACGCCGTATTAAATGAGAGGCGGAAATACGGAGCTCTGGGCTGGAACATCCCCTATGAGTTCACTTCCTCGGACCTGGAGGTAGGTGTGGTCGTGGACTGCTGAAGGTGCAGAAGCTCATTACTATTTGCATTTTCACTCCACTTTTCTAGAATGATTCAGTATAGGCTCAGTCCCAATACTAAACAATTTCACAGAGGCCCATAGTAAAATCATGTGAGACTCCCTACACAACAAAAATATTCCCTTAAAGGAAAAGTGCACTTTTGTAGACTTTTCCATAGACCTCTTAACAGTGCAGGAGATGGATTGATCAATCACAGCGCTCCAGTAATTAGTCTCTGTTTTGAGAAGCCTCGAGCTGCACTAACTGGTTCCGGTTGGTGGGTGGGCGTGACCTGTGTACGGCCGGATCCTACTGAGGACAATGGGCTTCTCTGTACATGGAAGTTACACAAAATCTGAAAAACTCAAAAGATTTTGATGTAGAAAAATCCTTGCAATTCACTTGAGGACACAACTCCCAGAATTATTACTATCCTGGGTATGTTTCTTGCCCCGGGAGCATCCTGATTTGGGATACCCTGCTGTGTGAAACCCCCCAGATCGTCCAGAAAAACTCACCTTTCCCCAGTGGTATGGCAATTGTGCGGGCTCCCGTCCAATTAAAACCATTTCGTCCAATCGGGAGTGTGAGCATCCACATCCCCAGCAGTGGGCCTATCTGAATAGCCGGGGGCGGGCGCAAGCGCACAGCCGGAAGGTGCTGGGGATGCAGCGAGGAGGCCAGGAAGAAGGTCAGTTTTGCGGCGCCCTGGGGGGGGGGGTTCACTCAGTGGGACATACCAAATTGGCCAGCCGCCGTCCCAGGAACCTTTCAGATTCCAGGGCTGGTCCCAGGGGCGTAGCTAGGGTGGAGCAGGGGGGCACTTGCCCCAGGTGCAGCAGGTATGGGGGCACCATTTCAAATCTTTGCCCCAGTTGGCAGAAAGTCTAGCTACTCCTCTGTCTGGTCTCATTGGGTTTTGTTCCACTTTAAAGTCCCCTTCTAGGCAAAAAACACACACATACTCACCTTTTGTCCCTTGCAGCTAATTTTCCCTAGTCCGTTATAAAAAAGCGACCTCCACAACAACTGAACATCAGTTAGTCAGTCAGTGGCTGGTCATGCCCACTCTATTCACCGTAAAAAAAGGGGACTTGCAAGGCCTCGGCATGTTCTTCCATTGAAATGAATAGAGTGGGCGTGTCACTGTGACCAGGGCTGGCCCTAGGTTGACTGGCGCCCTGTGCAAGACATTAGCCCGGTGCCCCCTTCCCCACATTCATTCATGCCTATATTACCACTATAATAATTAAAAAGAATGTTAAGACAATAAGGCCTAGTTTGGGCATTTTTTAAAGTAAAACTTAGGCCTCAGAAAAGGGGGGGGGGCTGCCAGAGGGGTACAGGGCTCCCCTGCTTACCTTCACCTGCTCCAACAGCGCTCATTGTACTCCCTACCACCGGGGCATCTAAAATTGGGATGCCCCGCTGTGTAAAACCCCCCCAGGTTGCCCCATACACTTACCTTGCTTCCCCGTCCAACGGCGCATGCACGAGGCGCATCCCTGCCGCATCCCTCCAGTAGGGCGCGTGCCCACGCCAGCCATTTGTGAACGCTCGGAGCAGCTGGCCTTAGACAAAGCCCTAGTCGACGTGATGTCAGCAGCTCCGAGCACGTTGATTGGACGAGCCGCTGCGCATGCGTCACAGGACCGGGAAGAGTTGAGTTGACCTCGGCGATCTGGGGAGTTTCACACAGTGGGGCATCCCTGATCAGGGGATAGTCAAAATCCTGGGTTTTGGTCCTCTTTAAGGCAAGATGCTGCCCTCCCGTTTGGTTGGTGGGGGGTGGCTGTGTGCCAAGCTCAGTCAGTCTGGTCTGGCTGCTTGAAGCCAGAAATATGGCGCCTGGCTCGGTAAGTCTAACTTATTTGTGTGTATTTTTCTGCCTGGACAGACCTATTAAAATCTGCATTTTACCACCAACCCCCTCCTCTGTAGCATATATCCCAAGTATCCCTGATTTGGAGACACTGTCCCTCTTTTGAGTCCATATCCCTCGTTGTTCTCATTTGTCCCTCTCTGAGGTGTAACATGCAGATCTGCAGCAATAAATGATTAATTTGCCTATTAACAGTGTTTCTATTGTTGTAACTGTTACATCCTATCTCCTATCCATCCCTCAATGAGGGGGCGTGGCTTCATTATCCCTCAATGAGAGGCGTGGCTTCATCATCCCTCAATGAGTGGTGTGTGGTTTCATCATCCCTCAATGAGGGGCGTGGCTTCATCATCCCTCAATGAGGGGTGTGTGGTTTAATTTACATATTGTCCCTCTTTGAGGTGTAACATGCAGATCTGCAGCAATAAATGATTCATTTGCCTATTAAAAGTGTTTCTATTGTTTTAACTGTTACATCCTATCTCCTATCCATCCCTCAATGAGGGGGCGTGGCTTCATCCATCCCTCAGTGAGGGGGTGTGGCCCATTGTCCCTGTTTCCCACCCTGAAAAGTTGGAAGGTAAGGGGTAAGGTGCAACCTCACTCTTTCTCACATTTTGTAACGGACAGATTGCTTAGCCCTGGGTGAATTGCTGATCCCTGGTTTCGAGACTCCACCCACCTCTGATATAAGCCAATGAGCTCCCATTTCTGTTTAAAGGAGCACTATCGCGAAATTGTGTAATATTAAAAATACATATAAACACATCGGCTAATGAGAGGGGGGGTCACTTATACACCCGAACTGAATGAAAGTCCCGCCAAGCTTGTGGTTTCTTCTCCTGGTAGGAATAAAATTCAAGGGTGACAGGTTTAGTCTCTGAGGGGTGACAGAGCCTGTCAACCAATTTCCTCTTTCTATCATTAAAATAAAAAAACAAGCCTGGCTGGATATTTCCTGATGCCGGGTGTATAAGTGACCCCTCCTCCCTCCATCCAGCATATTTATATGGAGTTTTATCATTGGCCCATTTTTCGCTATAGTGCTCCTTTAACAAAGAGGGCAATTGGAAGATCCAATGCAACGTAGGACATGACAGGCACAGCATTGACAATGATGGGACAAGGCTTGTGATATGTTTGTCTGAAGACACAGAACTGTGCCTCCCCCCTCCCCCACTGCCAGGCTGCTCAGCCCCGTCACTTTCTGCTGGTGTTTCAGATGATTGTGATGTCATCTGATCGTATCTGTCTCGGCAGGTCTCGGTGCAGACGCTGGCCATGCTCAGCGAGGGCCGGGAGGAGATTCCCTGGAAGGCCGGCCGATATCTAACCGGGGAGGTGGTCTACGGAGGCCGTGTCACTGACCACTGGGACCGCCGCTGTCTGCTCAGCATCATGGACGCCTTCTATGACCCGGCTGTGTTACAAGAGGACTACTGCTTCTCTGCCGACAAGGTGAGTCTACGGCATGGCCACGCACCCGACAATGTGTGTGTAGCAGGATGCAATGTCCCCAAGACGTTGTAATATAATAGTGGTCACATGATTGTACAATATCACTAAAACCTTGTAACACAATGCTAAACACACACCAAAGCTCAAAGTATAATACTGACCACACACCATACAATCTGATTGCACAGTCTCACAAAAATGTTTAAAGCAGAACAAAACCCTGAGCGGCCGGCCCTGGAATCTAAAAATCACTGGCCTAGATTATAAGTGGGGCGCAAGTGGTGCGTGCCGCAGGGCCTCCAACACTTGCTCTGCAAAGGGGGCCTCCACCAATCTTTGGGTTATGGTCTGGTCCAGGAGGCTTTTCAGTCTTTGGTCTGACGGACTGTGGGGCCAGCAACAAAGCTATCGGCGGCAGTGGGGTCGCGCCTGGGCAACCAAAGCCACCACAGGGCAGAAGGGAGAGTCTAGAGCAGCAAAGCCACCGCCAGCAGCGCTACAGTGATGGGTGCAGAGCTGTCACTGCACATAAGCCACCAAGCACAGCCGCTGGCAGCTCAATGCAGGGAACCAGCCGGGCGACTACACTACCCCCCACCCAGAATGGCAAAGCAGGAGTTCCCGAGCAGCACGCACCCGCACAAGGGGGGCACAAGGGACTCGACCTGGCGTTCCAGTAAGTAGGCGGTTGCCAGACAACCACCAATCAGTTACTTGGCTGAACTATTATTTTAGAGGAAAATATACTGTATGTGGGACCTCCACCAGATTTTTTGGCCAGTGACCCTGCTGTGTGAAACACCTTCCCCCAGTTCGCCCCTAATAATAACTCACCTCTTCCTGGTCCAGAGGCCCATACGCAGGCTTTTGTCCAACAGAGCCATTTGCCATGACTATGTCATTAGGTCTCTTATTGTTTTCAGTGGCTGCAGCGGGAGCGCGCGTGGCGCTGGGGATGTGCCCGCTTTTGCTCCCCATTGACGTAAATCAGAGACGTTTGCCGAATTACATATTCACGGCAAACCGATGTGATTGGACAAGAACGTACACATGTGCCGTTGGCCTGGGGAAAGGTGAGTTATGGGTGATCTGGGGGGGGGGGGGGGTTCACACAGTGGCGCATCCCAAAACTAGATGCCCCCAGGGCACAGAACACAACCTGTGATGGTGCAAAACCTGGGTTTTATTCCACTAATGCTGACCACACACTATACAATCTTACTTAAACCTTGTAGTATAATGTTGGCCACACAACATCCAATCTATAGATGTTTGTAATAATCTTATAGCTTTATATTGGCTACCCATCATACAATCTCCCCTTGTGACCCCGCCCCTTTTGTCTCCACCCCCATCCTTTAGACTGTAAGCTCGCAAGGGCAGGGCTCTCTCTTCTATTGTCTCCTGTGATCACAACACTTGGTTTAAACTCGTGGCATCTAATTTTGTATTGTTCTCTGTACTATATGTTTTACCTTGTCTGTAATCACACCTTGTATCTTCTATAGAAGATGATGACGCTATATAAATAAACAATAATAATAATATCCCCACATGTTGTAGTAGAATGTTGGTCACACACCATACAATCAGATCCCTCTTCTTCCTCCCTTCCTTTTTTTATTTTTCTTCCTTTTTTCTGTTTAGTTTTCTATGGGGTTTAGCATTCGGGTTTTAAGAAGGATAGTTTGGTTTGATGTGTAACTTAGGAATCATTACAAAATACAATTTTGTTACATTAAGACTTTAGGAAATACACATTGTTGACTGTAGAATGCTCTATTAATGGCTATAGGATTGATTCAGCACCATGGCCTTGATTCATCAAGAGTTGAAAAAAATTCTCATGGTAGTAAAAAATTCATTTCATGAGAATAAAGCCTGAGAATGTCACTGTTACTAATTCACCAGATGGGAGAACAATGAAAGTCAATGCAAGTCAATGAAAGTAACTGCAGTATGGAAAGGAGTAAAAGGTCCACTACTATTCTTAAAGGAGCAGTATCGCGAAATTTGCATTAAAAAAGATAAATAATGAAATAGCCACAGAATAGCTTCTGACATGTGTATAAATAATCTGGCGATAGAAATAGGAAATAATATCTGCCTTTCTTTTAAATTGTATAATGACAATGGCTCAGTCCATTTGCTGAATAGGGGGATCTGCTGGGTTGTATTTAGTGAGCTGCTTCATTTAGCCCACTGGTCTCCTAGCAACACTTTACCTCAGAGGCTGACACTGTAATCAGTGGTAACGGCTGTGTGTGTGTGAGGTGCTGCTTTTGTTATGAGACCAGGTGACTCAAATGTGTAAAATCTATACAAAATAAACTAAACTGACTGAAAATAACTGAAATTCTTCTTTGAATAACTGTGCAGGAAAATCTAAAGGTATTAAAGTGGAACAAAACCCTGAGTGGCCGACCCTGAAGTCTATAAGACCCGGCTATTGACCTTCCCCCTTGGGCATTCTAAATCGGGATGCCCCACTGTGTGAAACGACCCCTGGATAACCACAGATCCCCCCATTTTTCTGGCCCGCTCACGCAGATAGTCATTTAGACAGGCCGGGCGACCAGGAAGGTTACTGCTCAGGCTCCCCATCTGCGTGCAAACAGAGCTGATTGGATGAGAGCCCGCGCATGCGCTGTGGGACAGGGAAAGGTACGTTTTCACAGGTGAACTTGGGGATTTCACATATCAGGGCATCCCAAGTCGGGATGCCCCTAGGGGCACAAAACTCCAGATTGTGAAAATCCTGGGTTGGGCTTTGCTCAAAACACACAAAGCTGAAAGAAAGATCATATGGAAAAATGTGTTGAGAAAAGAGAGAGAAAATGGTAAACTGAAAGATTCTGCAGCAGAGCCAACATGAAGGGAAAACTGTCAAAATCAGCTAAATGACTTATAGAGCTTTTCTCTCTGTTTTATATATATAAGTTCTGGCTAGGCAATGTTGCAATGTTGTTATCTTATGCTGGACGGCTGCCAGCACTGAACAGCTGAGACTTCTGATACATTGTTTCTCCCCTCTCCTCAGCGTGGAACAGGCCAGTGTGTCCGGCTCCGACACTCAGAAGACATAAACATGATCTATTAGTCTCCAGCTGCTCAACACACACATCATTTTTTTCTAAATTTGTAATTCTTACTCCAACACTTACCTACATTCAAAGCACCATTTAAATATGTCACCAAGAAAACTTTGCGATACTGCTCCTTTAAGAGTAAAAAAGTGCCAATGCCTTTCATTATTTTCCTAACTAGTGATTCATCAACGGTGACTTTTCCTGGCTTTTTTTCTCATGAAATGATTTTTTTGCTAGCGTGAGAATTCTTTTCAACTCTTGATGAATCAAGGCCAATGAGTATTTTTCTTTTCTCATGAGTTTTTTCCCTGGGTGCAATTCAGCATCATCAAATGTAAACTTGCACAGCTAAATATGGTGGCGAATCACTAGAAATCACCAGAAAAAGTGCTGGATCAACGCTTAGGAATTAGGAGTGTCAGACAAAATAGATTCTGTCAAATAGTTATTAGAGTAGATTAATATCTAGAATGTTTGTAGTCGGGTCTGTGATCGGGGCAATTGTTTCCAGGATCCAGTGGCGGAGTAGGGTCAAAAATCAGCCCAGGATTTTCCCAGCACCCGGCCTGCCCATGCCCAGCCAGTGGCATCTCTGCTGCTTCCTCTCCAGTCACCCCGTGTGCACCAAGGCTATAGGCTATATCATTAGGGGGAGGACATGGGCTGAGGTGAGGGGATAGAGCGAGGAAAGGGATGGAGAAGCAGGAATTGGATGGGAGTGTTAGTAAAGGTAGCAGCACAGACCTGCCTCAAAGCAGTGCGGCCCACCGGGTATTTGCTCTCTATGGCCAGTCCGCCCCTGCCGGGAGCTGTATTGCACCGCTGTAAAGTGACATTGAAATGTAAATGAATCACTTAGGCTGATTCATGGCAGCGTCACAACAGTATAATAACTGTAACGTATGAATGTAATCGCACCCTTCCCACTGGCCTATAGAGCGTCACACGCCACTGCCTATGTTAGAGCTCCGGACACACAGGCTACAATGGCATTTCCTGCTGGGGAGAGCTGTGCTGAGCTCTCCTCTGTGATGTCATGTCACCATTCCTCCCTGTAACTCCTCCTTGCTGTCTGCTCACAGCAGTCTCTAGTAGGGGATGTAGCTCAGTGGTAGAGCGCATGCTTTGCATGTATGAGGCCCCGGGTTCAATCCCCGGCATCTCCACTTTATTGTTTGCATTGCAATATTTTTTTTTAAAAACCTTGTTGCTTTATTTTTTTCACATATTATTTATAGAAGCAACATTTTTATCTATAAGCTGTAGCACGAATATACGCTAATGTACGTATTTTAACATATGTAGTACTTCAATACTTCAAGTAAGTACAAGGTACAAACAAGGAATGCTTTTTTTGGCAAGGAGATACGCCATGAGAGCTATAACAATTACATACATGACAAAGTATAACAAGAATAGTTATAACAATTACATACATGACAAAGTATGACAAGAATAACTATACATTTCAGGTAATCTATAGTGACTAATAAAATTGTCAGAGATGTGTAGCGGAATGTGGTTAAGTGTCCCTCACACATTGGGAGTATTCAGAGCCATAACAGCCAGAGGAAAGAAAGTGTTTCTGTGTCTTGAAGTTTTGGTTGAGTGAGCCCTGAATCTGCGGCCAGATGGTAGGAGCCTGAAGAAGGGATGACCTGGGTGCGTCACATCTCCAGATATCTTCTTAGCCCTTGAGGAGATTCTGCTCATGTATTGATCATCCAGAGAAGGTAGGGGGGATCCAATTAACCTCTCAGCAATCCTGGTTATTCTCTTCAGCCTCTGCTTATCTTTGGCTGAGGCCCCTCCGTACCAGACTGTACATGAACTGGTCAGGATTGATCCAATGGCACCGTTGTAGAATGCCTTCAAGATCTTTTTGGACAAACCGTATTTCCTCAACTGCCTGAGGAAGAATAACCGCTGCTGGGCCTTCTTTAGGATAGCAGACGCTTGCTTGCTGCTAGTAGCAGTAGCAATCCTTAACACGACAAAATATGACAAAACTACGGCAACTTTAAAGTGGACCAAAACCCACAGAGATCCTCCCCCCCTCAGTGTGATACCCCCCAGGTCGCCCATAAACTCACCTTCTTTCCCAGTCCAACAGCACATGTGCAAGCAGCAGCCGCTGATCAAAATCCTGAGTTTTGGTCGATTTTAAGAGGAGCGAGAGGCGAGCTCTTGGAGGGGATCCCTCGGAGGCTTACTAATCTGGTGATGTAGAGATTTATTTCTCCTTATCATTGTTACTACTGGTTCATTCTTTGATACTTTTTGCGGCCACTGTCAATAGAATCGTTTTAAATGTATTTTTTGCACTTTGCACTTTACCTGATTACATGAGTTATAACCTTTGCACTGTGATTCACAGTTTTTCAATTTTTGTGTATGTAGGTTTGTATATATCTTTTGCACCATTTTTAAGCACCATTTTTTCACTTTGTACATCTTTTGCCATTTATCTCATCTTTGTTCTTTGGCCATGTATTTTTATATACAATATTAATTGTTGTTTCAGCGTTATTTAGCAATTAATTATCCCTTGTATATTTAGAGCCCCAGTAGGGATCCCTCCCCTAGATTCAAGTGTGTTTATGTGTTTTTAATGAGTCTTTTATGTATTGTCAGTATGTGATTTTAAACCTTACCTAATAAATTTATGCATAAACTTTATCATATGTAATTGGATATATTTTCATACATTTGTTAGTGTGTGGCAGTACCACAGGATTTTCTTGGGGGGCGGGTCTAGGGCCTCCATCTTGTTTGTACTATATTTTAAGAGGAGCAACCACCCCAATTTTGGATGTCCCGATATGTAAAACCCCAGGGATCACCCAAAAAGCTCACCTTTCCAAGGAGACCCCACGCCGCATCCAACCTATTATCCTATATTTCCAAATGTGTGTGGCTCCAGCAACCACATAAAGCGACACTCAGTATCAGCACTGGCCCATCTGGGCACTCCATCAAATGATCCTGTGGTCTCATCAATTCATGTTTGTTTCATTGATTCATTAAAAAAAAACATGCAGCCTCATACAAGCTGCTGTTCTGGCATGGCTGGAAGCCACTTAATATAGATATATATATATTATTTTTGGCGGGGTGCCTTTTTGGTCGTTCTGCTGCAATAGGGAGGTGTGAAAGGAGCCTTGGGAGGTAGTGCAGGGTCAGCCATGATGACATGGAGGCATGAGGTATGGGACGGGTGTGACCTAAATGCTAAAGAGAGGGATGTGATAGATTAATACGGAGAAGGGCTTTAAATGTTGGAGGGAGGGCCAAGCCGGCTGATGTGGAGAAGGACTCTGAATGTTAGAGACAGGGCAGTTTTTAAGCAAAATAGGGCTCAGTGTTGAAAGGAAAAAATCTGCCCCTTCCTCCTCCCTGATTTAGAGGGTGTGTCCCTCTTTTGGATCCATGTCCCTCATTGTTCTTTTCTGTCCTTCTTTGAGGTCTGTAGATCTGTATCAATAAATAATTAATTTGCCTATTCAAAAGTGTTTATATTGTTGTAACTGTTACATCCTATCTCCTATCCATCAATCAATGAGGAGGCGTGGCTTAATTTAACAATTGTCCCTCTTTCCCACCCTGAAAAGTTGGAAGGTATGCCGGAACCACTAATAGCGGCCCTGACTCATCTGCAGAACACTGGGTGGCTGGGTGCCCTTATTGCCCTCCCCTAGAAACAGCCCTGGTTAGAGAATAGCACCTGGGGGGCTCATGTGCAAAGTGCTGGCTGGCAAAACAGTGGTTCTAATTTTTAATTAATTTTAATGCATAGATGGCCATTGTATGCTTGCGCACACATAGGAATTTGTCCTCCGCATTTAACCCATCCGTGCAGTGAATGTACACGTGCCCAGAGCAGTGGGCGGTTCTGGATGGCTTGTAAGTGCAGCGGCCCAGTTACTTCAGTTGTATTGGTCCCCAAATCTTGTGCTGCCAGCCCCGCCCCCTCCAGATTTATCATAAATGATTGTTATTTGATTTGATCTACTTACTATAAAGGCATTGTTAAGGGACCAAAACCCGGTATTTTGACTATCCTGGGTTTTGGTTCTTGCCCCGGGGGCATCCCGATTGGCCCCGCTGTGTGATATCCCCCAGGTCGCCCAAACAAACTCACCTCTTCCCGGTCCTACGGCACATGTGCAATCTTCCGTCCAATCAGCACGCTCGGATCTGCCCTTCGTCTAAGCCTTCATCTAATGCAAGCGGATTCCAGCGTGCTGGTGGCCGCATCCTCCGCTTCCCTCTAACAAGGAGTGTGCCCGCGCTGGCCATTCACAAATGCCTGGCACGCGCCCGGCTAGAGGGATAGCAGAGATGCGGACACTGCTCGCTCATACGCCATTGGACCAGGAATAAAGGTGGGTTTATAAGTGACCTGGGGGGTTTCACACAGCGGGGCGTCCTGATTCTGGATCCCCCGGGGGAGGGATTCAACCCAATCTCCGTGGATTTTGGCCCACTTTGAATGCTCCTCCCCATGTGACCCCCCGTTGTGTGTTTCAGGTGTATCGCACATTAGCAGAAGACATCACGTTCTGGGAGTGCCGGGAATATATCGCCTCCCTTCCCGACAGCGACACCCCTCACATCTTCGGCATGCACGCCCACGCGGATCGGGCCTATGGCATCTCTCAGGCGGAACTCCTGGTGGACACCATTGTCAGCATGCAGCCCAGACTCCACACCGAGCAGGTCTCAGACAGGTGAGCGCCACTAACTTGTATACGGCACAGCATGAGGGCTCGGACACGGAACAGGTGTAGTCACAAAATGAAAATAATCACTAACTCCCCTCCATTGGTTATCCAAGTCTCTTAAAGTGGACCAAAACCCAGCGTGATCGGCCCGGGAATCTATGAGATTCCTAGGGTGGATCGATTCCTGAAGCCCCCAAGGTTACCCCGTTCACTTACCTTGCTTCCCGGTCCAACGCCACATGGGCGAGCCACTGCCGCATCCCCACTATCCCTCTAGCAGGGCTCGTACCCACGCCAGGCATTTGTGAATGGCCGGCGCTGGCACCCTCCCTTTCTAAGAGCTGCTGGCCTTAGACACTGGCTTAGACGGCGCGTGGTCGTGGTGATTGGATGAGCGGCCGCGCAAACCGGAAAAAGGTGAGTCGCACTTGGCGATCTGGGGGGTTTCATACAGCGGGGTCCCCCCGGGGAGAAGGACCAAAACCCAAGATAGTCAAAATCTTGGGTTTTGGTCCACTTTAAAGCACCACTATAGTCATCAACCAACTTCCTTGTTCATGTTCAGGCCGCCAATCATCCAATTGGGTTTGCCCAGAGATCCTGCACTTCAAACTTGAATGGTTGCTAGTGGTCACATGACTGTGACGTGACTATAGTGTCCCTTTAAAAATTACCTCTGCCCTCCGATCTCATGCTGAAAAGGCTTCTTCATTCAGACATTTCTCTGGCCATGACATTGCTTTGCTCCAAACTCAATTTCTATTGGCTGCTGCTGCTAAGCGCTTACAGTTCAGTGACCATAAAAATACCATTTTGTGAATACTCACCTGTAAAATGGATATTATTGGTGTGTCACACACACCCCGCTTCCTGTAGTAATAACGTTAGGGTAAACCATCGCCAGATGCCGTTGCAGAGAGAAGTCTTGAAAACGGGCCCCTCCCAGTCTATATATACCTGGGACCTCCCACTTAATTCCCAGTGTAATTGAAAAGCAGTAAGACAAGGTACCAGGAAATTAACCCTCAACAAAATTATAGCTTCACCAAATAGAGAAACCAGGATATCAAAAAGGGGCGGGTGAAGCGGGGTGTGTGTGACACACCAATAATATCCATTTTACAGGTGAGTATTCACAAAATGGTATTATTCTTTGTGTGTCACACACACCCCGCTTCCTGTAGTAATAACGTTCGGGACATCCAAAAGCAGTGTCCCTAAAGGGTGGGTATCCAGCAGGAGAATGAAGCATAACTCAAACCACTACAGTTTGCAGAACTTTGCGGCCAAACACAGCGTCAGCTGAGGCTCGCACATCAACCTTATAAAACTTCGAGAAGGTATGAACCGAAGACCAAGTAGCAGCCTTACAAACTTGTTCAACAGAAGCCTGGTGCTGAAAAGCCCAGGACGCACCAATAGCACGAGTAGAATGAGCAGTGATACGAAAAGGAGGAACTTTCCCCTTAGCCGAATAGGCACCGACAATGGCTTGACGAATCCATTTACTAATGGAAGATTTAGCCGGAGCCAAACCCTTCCTAGGCCCACAGGGCACAACGAAAAAAGCATCAGTCTTACGAAAAGAAGACGTAGCACGCAAATAGTAATCAACACAGCGAACAACGTCCAAACAGTGCAAAACCCTCTCCTTGTCATTCTTAGGGTCAGGACACAAGGAGGGAAGAACAATGTCCTGATTCAGATACAGGAACCCCAGTTCCCCCCAGCTCAGAGACATGGCATCCACCGCCAGAGCCAGAGGGTCCTGAGACATTGACACAAAGGTCGGAAGTTTGTAATTGTGACGAGAAGCAAACAGGTCCACCTCCGGTGTTCCCCACTGGAGACACAGAGCCTGAAAAACCTGAGGTTGGAGAGACCATTCCCCCAGACGGGAGGAGCATCTGCTTAGAAGGTCCGCTTCCGTGTTTTCCACTCCCGGAATGTAAACTGCCGACAGGCAAGGAACATGGGCCTCCGCCCAGGTCAGAATCAGGGAAACCTCTCTGAGAGCACCCAGACTGCGAGTCCCTCCCTGATGATTTATGTAGGCAACCGCCGTCCGGTTGTCCGAACGAACCTGAATCGGAAGGCCCCGGACATGTTGAGTCAGAAGAGAAAGAACCAGACGGATGGCTCTCAGCTCCAGAACATTGATGGGCAAGTGAGCCTCTCGAGGACCCCACTGCCCCTGGAACTGAACATCCTTCCAGAAACCCCCCCCAACCCGAAAGGCTGGCGTCCGTGGTGACAGTCTCCCAGAGAGGAGTCAGGAAGGACCTGCCCTTCAAGAGATTGGTCCAAACCAACCACCACTGAAGGGACTGCCGGACCCGGGAGGACAACTGGAAGGGCCGGTCCAATGATCGTGGACAACGGTCCAAAGACGCCAACAGATGAAGCTGAAGCGTCCGAGTGTGAAACTGAGCAAAGGGAACTGCCTCGAAGGAGGCTACCATCAATCCCACCAGCCTCATCCCCAGACGGATGGACGGTCGAGGATTGGAAAGAAGAAGCCGAGCCAAATTCTGAATCAAAAGTATCTTCGACTGAGGTAGAAATACACTGTGCTGACAAGAGTCCAGCGTCATCCCCAGGAAGGACACCACCCTGGCCGGAGCGAGGGGGGACTTGGGATAGTTGACCACCCAACCGAAGCTTTCCAGCATAGAAACCACCGTGCTGGTGTCGCTCTCCGCTTGATTGAAGGAAGGAGCCATGATGAGAAGGTCGTCCAGATAAGGCAAAATCCGAATGCCTTGAGCTCTGAGAATGGCCATCACTCCCGCCAGTACCTTGGTGAATACCCTTGGCGCCGAGGTAAGACCAAACGGAAGAGCCACGAATTGAAAATGCCGATCTTCCACCACGAACTGCAGAAAGCGCTGATGGGCCGGACAGATGGGAACATGCAGATAAGCATCCTTGATGTCTATAGACGTCATGAAATCCCGCTGCCGAAGAGAAGTGATGGCCGAGCGCAGAGTTTCCATGCGAAACATCCGCGGACGGATGAACCTGTTGAGGAACTTCAGATCCAGGATAGGACGAACTGATCCGTCCCTTTTGGGTACCGTGAAGAGATTGGAATAGTAGCCGAGACCCAATTCCGAAGGTGGCACTGGATGGATGACCGCCAATTCCAGAAGATTCCTCACCGACGCTCGGAGCTCTTGAGTGGCCGAAGGATCGGTAGGTATTCGGGACCTGAAAAACCTTGAGGGAGGACGGGACTGGAACTCCAGTTTGTAACCGGACGACACCACCTCCCGAATCCATCTGTCCGGGACCGCCTGGTCCCAAACCTGGGAGAAGTGTCGGAACCGTCCCCCCACCCGCACGGGTGAGGGCGTCCCCTCATTGCTGAGCAGGCTTGGGCGTGGACTTAGGCTTAGAGCCCCACAAATGACCGGAGCGGCCGCAACCTCGCCCCCGGTTCCAGCTCGTTCCCCTGGTAGCGGGAAGGGAGGCCCCTCTGCCCGCCCTGGCTCCTCGAAAGGAAGGATTGAAAGAAGAAACTCCTCGAAAGGGACGTCGCGGCTTCTTGCGCTGAGGCAGCTTACCTCCCTTGGTGACTGAATCCAACTTGTCACCAAACAGGTGCAAACCCAGAAAAGGTAGAGCCGTAAGAGATCTTTTAGCAGCAACATCCGCCGTCCATTGACGGAGCCACACTGACCGCCGAATAGCAACCAAAAGAGCTGATGTCCTGCCACACATAGCCATAGCATCATCCTGGGCGGCCAGAACGAAAGAAGCAAAAGACTCACACAGTTGAAGAGAGGCAAACTCCTCACATTCAGGATCAAGATCCGCGTACAAATTTCTAATCATGGCCCTAAGAGCCAAAAGAACAATGGAAGAAGCACAGACCGGCCGCAAGGTCGAACCAGCACTAATGAAACCATGACGAGCCAGTTGATCGATTCGACGATCCTCGACATCCTTAATTGTGGTAGTGTCTGGCGAATGCAGCACAGAAGTGTTAGAGAGCCCCAAAACCGGAGCATCCACATCCGGGGGAACAGTCCAAAGTTTGACCAATTCCTCCGAAAAGGGATACCGCCTGTCCCAATTAGCAGGGGAACCAACCAGGCGGGTCGGCTGTTCCCATTCCTTAAGCACAACCCTTTCAAAATGTAGCTGACCAGAGAACGCTAAACGCGGCTTAGGCATATCAAAGAGTTCGCCCTTAGGCGGAGGAGCCGCCGCAGGCGGGTCCAGAGACAAAATTTCAAAAACCTTGGAGAGGATAGAGGGAGTATCACAAGACACCCCTTCAGCCAATTCTCCCGAAGTATCAGACAATAGTGGAGCCACAGGCTCATCCAAATCCTCCAGGATTTCCCCTTCCTCAGACAAAGGACAATCTGACCAGTCCAATACTTCCGCTACCTTCGCAGCTGGGGCCAGAGGAGGAGAAGCAATGTGTTTCCTTTTAGCCGTAGCCTTTTGAGCTACCTGTGCCGACAACTTCTCGAGAGTGGCCACTCGAGCGCACAACTCAGATTGCGAATCCCCACCTATGACAACGTCACACGGGGTCCGGAATAAAGGCGGAGGGGCAGGCGATGACTGAGGTTGTGAGGAGCCAGAAGCCGGAGTGCCGGACTGACGCGCAATATTCTGCTGGGCGCAAGAAACGCACAATATGACGTCATCACCTGGGAGCGGAGCCCCACAACCCCCACACTGCCTAGATTGCCCCGAAGAGCCATTTCCGGTATCCTTGGAAGCCTCCATTCGGTGAATTTTTTTGGTATTCGCAGTACCCAGGGATTTATGCTATAAGCGACCCGGGATGCCCCTTATTAATTAATAAATTAATTAAGTCCCGGGAGTGGGAGGATTTTAGGACCCCAATTTAAGACTAGCCAGGTATATCAGCCCGGGAGACCCATGCAGCAGGGGTATCCCAGATCTGAAAAAGAAAAAAGGCAAAATGAAATTCATGAATAAACCGCACATGCACGCATACAAACACACACAATACTAGCCAAAAGACAGTAGGTCCAAGGATAGAATATATATATATATATATATATATATATACACACATAAAATATGCCAATGCATAACTAATGTATAATGCATAATGTAAAAATACACATGAAACACACTATGGGCAGGGGTATAAACCCACAATGCCTCTATATATACAATATATATAATGAGCATAAGTCCCCCTAAGAATAACTGTATCCAGGTTAATAACCCATAATTTTTAGTCAGAGAGACAACGGCTTTAGCAAAGACCAACAGCGCCCGCATAAAAGCCGGTACAGCGGGACCAAGGAAAAGAACGGTACCTCACAGGCAGCGACACCTCACAGAGCAGTCAGACGGAGAAGAAGGGCGGGCCAGAGAACGCGCGCGAAGCGCTCTGGCCCTGCCCCTTCCCCGATCACCGCACAGTGCGGGCCACGACCGAGCGCGGCCCCGCCCCCAATCCGCATCACCTCAGAACATGAAAATGGCGGCAACGCAGACAAAAGCCGCCGGACCCGGCAGAGTAAGTGAACAACATTACAAACACACGCTAAGGAAAATAAAGGCGCAGCCTAGACAACACACACGCACACACACACATAGCGGAGCGCAACACAAGTTACCTCATGAACTAAAAATGGGCAACGCTTGATAATGCCCCCTCGCCCCCCAACGCACCTCCCCACAGTGAAGGGAGAGGCCATAAGAAGGAGTGGGAGGAGATATGGGAGCAACGGGACGGTGCATCCCAAATCCGGATCACCAACCGGATAGCCACTCTGCCCCAATAATGGGGACTAGTGGAGGAGATAAGCTCCTAGGCACCGCCAGGTGCCGGCTACCATCACCCAGTCAGCAGCCAAGGCTGGGAGGCTTCCAATAGTTACATGACAATAATAAAAGATGAACTGGGTAGAAATAGACCGGGGGGGGGGGGGCCGGGGTGTTACCCCGGCTACCTGCAAGCAGGAGACCTCTTTCTTCTGTCTTGTCGCATCTTGCAGAGAGAGAACACTGGGAATTAAGTGGGAGGACCCAGGTAAATATAGACTGGGAGGGGCCCGTTTTCAAGACTTCTCTCTGCAACGGCATCTGGCGATGGTTTACCCGAACATTATTACTACAGGAAGCGGGGTGTGTGTGACACACAAAGAATAGGGATACAGCAGGCAAAGGTAATTGTTAGACCATTGTGTGGAGCTACATTTGGCATGGTCCTAAACTGCTTTCCATTTTTAAATCGAAAAATAAATGGGCAAAATATCAAGGTTTACAGTTGCACCTTATGATTTGTCTTACGACATCTTTTGAAATATTTGAGTGCGGGCCTTGGCTCTGTGATGCTGCATAATAATCAGCATAATGGGCGGGGTCTGTAAGACAGGCACTCTCATCGCCCTGGCTGTTCTCCCCTCTCCCAGTGTCCATAGTCTGATCATGCAGAGCTTTAGACCACCAGCATAGCCCTATGATTGGTGGTCTGTGGCAAAGGAATTCAGGGGGTGTGCCACTACTCTTTGCTTTGTTTCTACTTTCAAAGTTCTGACAGGAAGGGAGAGCGCAGCCATGATGAGGTGAGCTGCTGAATGACGGTTTATGCACTTTGCCTACAGAGTCCCTTTAAAGTGGACCAACACCCAGGATTTTGACTATCCTGGGTTTTGGTCCACTTCAGGGGGGCACCCCGATTGGGGGTGCACCGCTGTGTGAAACCCCCCAAAACTCACCTCACCACGCTCCCATGTGACCGCGCTGTCCAATCCCCGCCGACAGACAAGCGGGTGACAGCAACGGACAAGACAGCGCGTCCGCCGCCGCCTCCCGCACGTCACTCTGACAGGGCGCGCGCCCGCGCCTGCCATTCACAAACGGCCGGCATGGGCGCGCGCATGTCTAGAGGGGCGCGCGGGAGGCGGCGGCGATGAGGTAAGTTTTTGTTGGGGTTTTGGGGGTGGTCCCTCACCGCGGGACATCTCGATCTCGGATGTCCCGCGGTGAGGGAGGTGATCGGCCCTTATAGATTCCCGGGCCGATCACCCCTGGGTGACGGTCCACTTTAAATCGCATTCCGGGGATGCCATTGAGGAGGTGATGCAGCAACAGATGTTCTCTGGGGTATAATAAGGGCTTATGTTCTTAAAGTGGACCAAAACCCAGGATTTTTACTATTCTGGGTTTTGGTCCTTTCCCCCTGGGGCACCCCGATCGGGGGTGCCCTACTGTGTGAAACACCCCATATCGCCCCAAGAAACGCACCTCTTCCTAGTCCTATGGCGCATGCGCGGCTGCTCATCGAATCAGCGCACTCGGAGCCATCTAAGACTGGCTCTAAGGCCAGCAGCTCTGAGAACGCTGGCAGTCGCAAATGTCTGGCGCAGGCACGCGCCCTGCTAGAGGTATAGCGGGGATGTGGCCCGTGCATGCGCCGCTGGAGCGAGAACAAAGGTGAGTGAACGGGGGAACAGGATTTTGGATGCTCCGGGGGGAGGGAATCAATCGGCCTGGGAGTCCCGATCAAGCTGGGTTTTGGCCCACTTTAATAAAGCCGACACAAGGGATTGAGGGGTATTGGCGTGTCTTCATGTATGTTTACCCAGAGTTCTGCTTTAATGGTGTCCTTGTCCTGCAGAGGTGACAGCGGCCGGGATGAGCTGGTTCTGGACATGGCCTCTGCTATCCTCACCAAGCTGCCACTGACAGTGGAGGGAAGGACACAGCAAGGGAAGATGGAGCAGGACAAGCTGGCAGCCATGACTGTTCCCATCACTACGCTTGGCAGTTTGTTCACTGACCCTGCCTGGGAAAAGCTTGTGAAATCCACCACAGGTACACGACCATGCGACCACGTCACGGTTTATTGCAGGACTCCCAAGAGGACCCGTCTTTTTCATGCACATAGCTTAGCCCCCCCCCCCCCCCCTAATTTACAGCCTAACTCCAGTTAGTCTAAAAGGTTCTGAAAGCCCTTCCCGCAGCCATCCTGACGCCTGCAATGTGAACCCCCAGGTTTTCCAGGAAACATACCTGGTTCCTCAATCCTACAGCGTGTGCAGGACACCAGTGTCATCCCTGCACCCCAAACCCCCCCCCCCCATCGTCTATACTTACCTGCGCCAGGCATAAATAAATAGCTGTGACCAGCGATGACCTTGGGAGGGAAATTATTTAGCAGGCCTTGAGTCTAAAAATTCCAGGATTTTCACTATCTCCGGTTTTATTCCTCACCCCCGGGAACATCTCTACCCCAGCTTACCTCTCCAGCGATCCCACTGAGCATGTGCGGGCTCTCGTCCAATCATTGGTCTATGCCTTGCATTTTAATGAGCAGCATAGAACTCTGAATAAAGGAGAGCAGCAATTTACCCCTGGCTCAGCCTTTCAGATAGGCCTAGAGCAGGTGCGTGCATAATCCTGACCACAGCCCTCTTACCTGCCGAATTATGGCCGCCTCTGTTAGGTCTTATATCCCACACACAACCCCAGTAGCCAGAATTTTGGGGCGCTCACAGGACGCTGGGTGCTGTGTACAATGACAGGCGCTGTGGAAGCGTTGTCTGGTAATCGGGTCTGTCTTGTGCTGCAAATGGCTCCTCTGTCCTTGTGTCTGCTAAAAAAAAAATGGGCTTTGTCTTTAATCTGTAGCTGACTTTTGGTTACTTTGTTGCCCTCCAGTCTATAAGTGCCAAACAGGAAGTTTAACAGTAAAGCCATGGGTGCCACAGGGACCCCCAAGTTTTGTACACCACCTTTTACCTATTATAAAAAAAAAAACATTCTGATGCCTCCCTGCGCTGCAATGAAGTCTTAACAATTGTCCCTCTTTGGAGTCCTTGTCCCCCTGTCCCTCGTTGATCTCATTTGTCCCTCTTTGAGGTGTAACATGCAGATCTGCAGCAATAAATGATTCCTATATATCATTTGCCTATTCAAAGTGTTTATAGTGTTGTAACTGTTACACTATCTCCTACCTATCTCTCAATGAATCATTCTCTTTTTCAAAGTGTTTATATTGTTTTAAAGCAGACCAAAACCCACCTTTTTAACTAGCATCCCCCAAGTTGCTTAACCCATGAAGAGCACCTTTTGCAAATTTTAAATGCTCCTGTTTCTTTCTAATCCCAGATAATGGCGCCAGTTTTAGCTGTAAAGCTCCGCCTCCTCCATTCATGTCATAGCCGCACCTATGCAATGGCTGATCACCTCCCATCTTACAGCGAGGGACAGCAATAAAAACAGTGTTCCAGGACAATTCAAAAAACGAAAATATCTATTTCTAGTTCTACAGCCTAAGAGGGGAATATATGCAGGGGCTATGGCCAAATGTATGTGTAGCCCTCATGCACCAGGGTGTCCGGTGAGTGACGGCAGGGAGCAGGTTCTTCTGGGCCCAGGGTGATCAGCGTGTGTATTGTCTGTGCTCCTGCACCTTCTACAATTCAAAATGGTTAAGAACAACATCTATGGGACTGGAGCTTCTTTATATCCCTTCTCACTACTTTCCAGAACCTTCTATCACATGTTTGGCCTCATGTCCAATTGGTTGCTAAACCCTCTAACCAATCACTACCTTTCTAGTTAAAACTATGTTACTACTTTACCCGCTGTTATGACTAACAACCCTTCTGACTTCACTTTCTAGAACAACCCCCATTATAGCCTATGGCCTAATGTTAGTCTATGGCCTAAACCCTCTACTGCCATCTTGAGTCTAGTTTGGGGTATGGCACTGCCTATGCACTTTCATGGGTAGAAACCACAAAAGAGCTTAATGTATGGTTAACTCTATTTAAAGGGGTTATTATTAGTTAATTAACGTGTTCCTAGTTATACCCAGGTCCCTACATATGTCACAAGTTCAGTGGGTTTTGGTCCGCTCTAAATGTTACATCCTCAATGAGGGGGTGTGGCCTAATTTAACAAACGTCCCTCTTTCCCACCCTGAAAAGTTGGTAGGTATGATAACAGGAGACAGTAAGAGCCGCACTCATAGCAGCCCCCCCCCCCCGCCTCCCCGGTGGTGGCTTAGTGGAGGTACCTCCTGCAGCCTTCATATCACACAGTAACACAGTCTATGATTCAGGGAAGCTGCAGCCGCTTCAGGTTTAGCACCACTGGTAACAGGGATGATGGGGGGGGGGGGGACCTACCATCTCCATGAGGGCAGTATGTGGCCCCTGAGGGTTATATTTTGGCCAGTCTGGATTCTGTTCCTATGCTCACAATGATAATCCCAGCAGTGTAATAAGCCGGTGCCGCTGTGTGATTGCAGGTTATGACTCTTTAGTGAATTCCGCCATGCTGAACGTTCTGCATCAGGAGATCCATCGCTTCAATCGGCTGCTGTCCGTCATCCACGGCTCGCTTCACGCTCTGTGCCAGGCTGTGCGGGGGGAGATCATCCTCAATAAAGGCCTGGAGGAGGTTTACAGCTCCCTGGCTGGCCTGAAGGTGCCCGAGCTGTGGCAGGTGAGTGCATTCATCAAGCTTACCTACAATATATTGGGCTGCGGCACTTTGCAGAGTGCATAGAAGCAGGGCTGGATTAGAGGGGGGCGCAAGGGACATGTGCCCCAGGGCCTCCACTACTTGCTCTGCAAAGGGGGCCTCCACCAAACTTTGGGTTATGGTCTGGTCCAGTAGACCATTTGGGCTGGCTGTCCATGGGGCCAGCAACAAAGCTATTGGTGGCAGTGGGGGCCCCCCACGCCTGGGCAGCCAAAGCCACCACAGAGCAGGACGGAGAGTCTAGAGCAGCAAAGCCGCCATCAGCAACGCTACAGTGATGGGTGCAGAGCTGTCACTGCACATAAGCCACCAAGCACAGCCGCTGGCAGCTCAATGCAGGGAACCAGCCGGGCGACTACACTACCCCCCACCCAGAATGGCAAAGCAGGAGTTCCCGAGCAGCACGCACCCGCACAAGGGGGGCACAAGGGACTCCATCTGATGTTCCAGTAAGTAGGCGGGTGCCAGACAACCACCAATCAGTTACTTGGCTGGACTATTATTTTATACTGTATCTGGGGTCTCCATCATACTTATTCCGGCCCTGCATAGAAGCATCTCCATCGCTCATCATTCTACCAGCAAACTGGTCACAGGCTGCACTCACCAAGTGCTCTTGTGCCCATGTGACTGCCAGTGGCCAATGGGATTTTTTGGGGAGCACTGAGCATGCCCAGCACATGCACATCTGTTCAGTGAACCCAGTTGGTCGCTGGGTGAGAAGGGATACAGAAGGGTGAGTATTAATGGCAATTTCATTCTTTTAAGTACGGTAATCTTTAACCAGAGGGCCATCTTGATGCGGAACAAAACCTGCGTTTTGTTCAGTGCTTTGGGGGCATCCTGATTTGGGATACCCTGCTGTGTGAACCCCCCCCAGATTGCCCTGTAAAACACCTCTTCCCAGTCCTACTGTGCATGCGCGGGCTCTCGTGCAGTCATTAGTACATATTAAATGTTCAGCAAACAGCTCTTGTTGAGGGCAATCTGAGAAAAATCCATCTCATCCCCAGCAATGGGCGTGTGCCCGTCCCCCAGCTTATCTGTATGGCCCAAATATATGGGCGGGCACAGCTAAAAGTCTATAAGAAAATTTGGTGTCCGACTAGAAATGGGGCACAGCTCAACAAATAAGAAATATAATAAAAAGTTTTTTCTATTTATTGTGCACCAAAAAATACATGAGATCAACTGGGATAACAACTATTCAAAACAAAACCAACAACCTGGGATCAGATGTCAGTACATCAATATCTAATACAATTACATCTCATAAAGACAAAGGGCAGACAATAGGCAGACAATATATATAAAACAGGGGGCAGATATTCCCTATAGCAGGGGGGGGGGGCAATTATTTTTTCCATGGGGCCACATAAGAAACTAAAAATATTGTGGAGGGCCGGGCCAAAAGGCTGAACTCAATTCTGCATAATAATAATTGTATTTCTTTATAAAAAGCAGTAAATAGCATTGTGTGACAAGCTGGGACGAGTATATGTTATAGTTACACAATGAAAAAGTTTAACAGCCCAGGCATCCCAAATCGGGATGCTCCACTTTTTGAAACCCTTTTTACTCAGTAGCAACATGAAAAAAGGCGAAAGCAGAACAAAACCCAGAGCGGCCACTGGGGCATCCCAGATCAGGATTCCCCACTGTGTGAAACCCTTGTTACTTAATAGCAACTTGACAAATGGTGGACCCCCCTTAAAGTGGAAATGAAACCAGATCGGCCTCCGGTCTCCCTCCCCCTGGGCATCCCAGATCAGGGCTTTGATTCGCTTTAAGAGAGGGACTCTGCCATTCTTCATGTTGCTACTGAGTAAAAAGGGTTTCCCACAGTGGGGCATCCCGATCTGGGATTTCCAGGGGGAATCTCTGGGTTTTGTTCTGCTTTATGTGAGGGAATCCGCAATTTTTTACATTGCTACTGAGTTAAAAGTTTGAGCAGCGTTGTGTTACTTTAATAATAATGTAAAGGAGGGGGGTTATTCCATCCTAACCTGATTTGGTCATGATGTTTTAAAGCAGACCAAAACCCATGTAACCCAGTCCTATGGAGTGTGAAGTAATCCAGGGCTGGGTCACAGGCATCATGCCCCCGGGGCATCACAATTTGGGATGCCCTGCTGTGTGAGACCTCACTGGACACACAAAATGTGGTTTATTTAATAAATTAAATTGTTTTTGTATGGCAACCTCACTTTTCCATTTTGTAACTATAAGATCTACTTGTCCCATCTTGTCACAACAATACTATTTACTGCTTTTGTAAAGAAATACAATTATATTATGCAGAATTGAGTTCAGCCTTTTGGCCCGGTCCTCCACAATATTTTTAGTTTCTCATGTGGCCCCATGGAAAAAATAATTGCCCGCCCCTGCTATAAGGAATATCTGCCCCCTGTTTTATATATATTGTCTGCCCTTTGTCTTTATGCGATGTAAGTGTATTAGATATTGATGTACATGGAATATCTGCCCCCTTCTCTCTCTCTCTCTATATATATATATATATATATATATATATATATATATATATATATATATATATATATATATATATATATATATATTGTCTGCTCTTTGTCTTTATGAGATGTAATTGTATTAGATATTGATGTACATGGAATATCTGCCCCCTTGTCTATATATATATATATATATATATATTGTCTGCTCTTTGTCTTTATGAGATGTAATTGTATTAGATATTAATGTACTGACATCTGATCTCAGGTTGTTGGTTTTTGTTTCTCACAGTTGTTATCCCGTGTGATCTTGTGTATTTTTCTTATATTTCTTATTTGTTGAGCTGTGCCCCATTTCTAGTCTTGTTGGTGTTAGGATTCTGCACAGCCCAAAAATGTTGGGGATGCGGTCACACGATTTGGAATGGCTTGGTGGAAGGCCAGTGGCCGGCTGCGCTGGGTTTTGTTCCGATTTAATTCAGGGTTCCCCATGGGCGTCTAACCGAATTGGGATGTGTGAAACCCTTAGGCCCGCTTTGAGACAGACCCTCATGACTGCTGTGCAAAGACCCCCCCCCCACCGAGAACAACTTGATGCTTATGCTACTAAAACAGACTTAAAGTACAAAAAGAGTCCTGCGATTGGCCGACACAGTCACTTATCCTGTACGTCATTCCTGGTTATCCGTCTGCCGGTAGTCACATGACTGCAGTGGCCAATTGCAATGCTCTGTTTTGCCAGGGGTCAGATTTGAAAGGCTTAATGGGCGTTACCTCTTCTTAGTGGGTGCTCCAGCGGGGGCGGGGGGCATCAGCAAATGGGTGGTGTTCCGGTTTTCGTTTTGCTGGATACCCACAGGGCATCCATATTTGGCATGTTGCACCACTTTATGTCTAGGAAGCCCCAAAATATGATTTACTTGAGTCTGCGGGCTGGCAGGCAGGTTCCCCTTTTTATTTTGCAATCTGGATGGTCCTTTAAAAGCAGCGGTCCACATTATATGTTATGCTCCTGTGTGAAACCCCGCAGGGCCAGCTGTTTCCTCACCTTGATCTGCGATAGTCTACGATAGTTACCCTATGCAGACTCTCATCCAATCAAAAATGTGGAAACTAGAGTTTAATGTCTCTAAATGTAAAATCATGCACTTGGGTAGAAGGAATCCCTGCTCTGAGCACCGTATGGGCAGCACTGTGTTATCCAGGACCTCGGAGGAGAGAGATTTACGGATACTGATTACTGATAGCTGCAAGATGATTGGACAGTGTAGCCAGGCAGTGGGAAAAGCAAGCAGGGTGCTCGGCTGCATAGCTCGAGGCATCACCAGTAGGAAGAGGGAGGTTGTGATGCCGCTGTATAGAGCCCTGGTAAGGCCACAGCTAGAATACTGTGTGCAGTTCTGGAGACCTTACCTGCAAAAAGACATTATTCAAATAGAACGTGTCCAAAGGCCGGCAACAAAAATGATAGAAGGGCTTAAACTTAAAACTTATCAGGAGAGACTTAAAGAACTTAATCTGTACAGTCTGGAGGAAAGAAGGGAGAGGAGGGACATGATGGAGACCTTTATATATGTGACAGGAGGGAATAAGGTTCAGGAGGGAAGAAACTTAATGATAGAACAAGGGGCACAACCTGAAGCTAGTCGGGGGGAAGATCAGGAGCAATGTTAGAAAATATTATTTTACAGAAAGAGTAGTAGATGCTGGAAACACACTTCCAGCAGAGGTAGTTGAAAAATCAACAGTCACTGACTTTAAACATGCCTGGGATAAGCACACATCTATCCTAAGATAAAGAGAACATAGAGTATATACATAAGATATAGAGTACATACAGTATACACATAAGGGCAGATGGACTAGATGGAGCGTATGGTCTCCTTCTGCCGTCAACCTTCTATGTTTCTAATCACTACTGTGAATAATTATGCCCAGCAATAATCACTGAATGAAATGTTTGCTGGCTGCTCCGCTGTGTACCGCTGCTGGCAGCCATTCAGATAATCTAGAGGCGGGTGCGTGTATCAGCTAGAGGAAAGCGCAGGATTTCACACAGCGGGGAATCCCGAATAGGGAAGCCTCAGGGGCAAGCTGTAACCTGGCACAAAGTCTTTTAAACTCTAGAGCCAGGTTACCGAGGGTTTTGGTTCGCTTCTCAAATTAAAATGCCCTGCAAGAGGGGGTTCAGTGGACCTAAAGTCTTTTTTTTTTTCAAAGAGGACCTTTACTATGTGGGGGAAGTCTTGGCCTAACAAAAACTCCACTCCCACTTCCTATTGGCACACCAAGCTCTTCTACCAGCAATCCTGGCATCCAAGGGTCACCCTCCAATAGGGGGCACTTGTCAGGTAAGTCCTCTTAGGATGCCGGCATTGCCAGCAGAAGAGCTTGTGTCAGCACCCTGCGGAATATGCCGCAGGAGACGTGGCTCTATGACAGGAGCGCCAGCAGGGGGCAGCCTGTGCCACAGAACCACCTTTCCCACACAATAAGGTCTCTCTTAAAGTGAACCAAAATCCAGGGTTTTGACTATATTGGGTTTTGGTCCTTTCCCCTGGGGCACCCCGATGTGTGAAACCCCCCAGATCGCCAATGCCAACTCACCTCTTCCTGGTCCTACAGCGCATGTGTGGCTGCTCGTCCAATCAGCGCGCTCGGAGACGCTGACATCACATCGTCTAAGGCTTCATCTAAGGCCAGCAGCTCCGAGCGCACTGGCAGTCGCATCCCCCCTTCCTTCTAACGGAACGTGCCCACGCTGGCCAATCACAAATGCCTGGTGCGGGCACATGCCCTGCTAGAGGGATAGCGGGGATGCGGCCACGGCTCGCGCATGCGCTGTTGGAATGGAAAACCAGGTAAGTGTATGGGGCGACCTGGGGAGTTTCACACTGCAGGGCAACCTGATTTTGGATGCCCCGGGGGGAGGGAACCAATTGGCCTGGGAATTTTATAGATTCCTGGCCTGATCGGTGTGGGTTTTGGTCCACTTTAAATTAGTTAATGGTGATCTGTATAATGTGAGCTGCTTCATATGATGTGTGTGCATTTGTTTCAGAGGCGCTCGTACGAGTCATGTAAGGCCCTTGGATCCTGGGTAGACGACCTTGTGCAGAGGATTGGCTTCTTCTCCGCGTGGTCCGGTCATGTGATCACATGCGTACATCACAGGTAAGAATCTGCTGAGGGGTAACAGCAGTTGAAAGCACTTTAAAGCAGACCAAACGTGCTCTGTGGGAGCGTGACGTGAGGTAGGATTAGGGATGCCCCTGTGTGTGAAGCCGGGATTAGCTGAAATCTCACCTCGCTCTACGCTCCCATAAAGCACTACCCCGCTGCTGCATATTACAGAAGGACTATAGTCATTTCTGATCATAGCACCTCTTTAAGCCTAACTAACCCTACACTAACATTCAACAATTTTAACGGGGGTGACGGCGAGTCCACCATCCTGTTACACCTCTTATGCCATGTTCTGTCATTGCCCCATATTCTCAGTTATGGGTTTGCGATGGGGCAGAAGTTCTATCCTAGGCCTAGCGCTCCAGAGATACCCTGTTTCCCCGAAAATAAGACATCCTCCGAAAATAAGGCCTAGTGCCTGCTTTCGGAGGATATCGTTATATAAGTCATCCCCCGAAAATTGTATTGTAACCACTAGGGGGCGTAATGACGGGGCACGTAAGGGGGGAGCTCCAGGGAGGTGGAGGAGACGCACGCTGCCTGTCTTCTGTCAAGACGTCCCCCGAAAATAAGGCCAAGTGCCATATTTCCGGGGAAAAATTAATACAAGACAGTCTTATTTTCGGGTAAACAGGGTAGATCCTCCTCTCATAGTCCCCAACCTCAACCTTTTGTTCTTGTTGAGAGCCACATTCAGCACTGAGAGACAGTCTTTCAGCATGAAGGAAATGGCCACTGCGTAAATCCCCCCCCCCACCTCACCTGATAAAAGTTTAAAGCGGACCAACAGTCAAAAATGTCTTAAACCAGACCAACACAACAAACAGTGCTCATATGCCACGCCCCCTCCCCGGGGCAATTTAGATTGCTGCACATCCAAATTCATTTACCTTTTTCTAATTCCTGCTGTATTAATTTTAGAAACAAAATGGCGGCTCATGCATTTGTAGGCCGCCTGCAAACAGGAAGTGCTGCTGGGCTTCCTGTTACTGTGCATTGTCAGTTATGTCAGTTGAATCCAGGCAGCAGCACGGCTGAGATGCTGGGAGAGGAAGCTCCAAAATGGCCGCTACCCTACTTTTCCAACTGTGTCGGGCTGTTGGTCCGGTTTAAATGGATTCAGCTGGGCAGAGAAGTGTGACCCTTACCCTCTTAGTCTTACCCTTTGCCTTTCCTTTGGCCGCAACGCCCAATAGGAGTCTGGAAAGTCTAGAATTGGAAGCTGTGAAGACAGGAAATCTGGCACCATTGTCCACCTGCCCAACTCATTGACCCCAGGCAGTCCGTGAGCCACAGAGCAATGGGTCCGCGAGCCACATGTGAGCCAGTGTTCAACAACTTCCAGCAGAGCCTCCGGCCAGATAAATAACACAGGAAGGGGGGATGTCTCATCAGACATGGCAGGCCATGGTGCATCCATGCTGGTAGTGCAAACCTCTCACCTGTTGGGGTGTGTGTTGATTCCTGGGGGGCAGCAGGAGTGAAGGCAGATATGTGTATGTCTGTTATTGAAAATGTTGTGTTTTTCTATCACAGGGTGTGACGATTGCACGGGTTGATCAGACCTATTGATTGTTCATCTGATCAAACCGGCCAATCGTACCCCACACGTGTTGCAATTGTTCAATTGGCAACACACGTGGCTATAAACTGCTGCCACCAGAACACAAACACCTCTATATAAGCCACACACAACACAATCAGATCGAACAGATCGATCCACCCACAACCACTTCCAGGCAGGGGGCGATCGAGCGTCCTAGGCAAGTAATGTAACCAGGCTCTTCAGAAATAGCGGGAGCTTTTTAGATCCTTAATTCAGAGCATTAGTGACCCTCTGCTGTATTTTTAGAATTTATTCAAACAAACAGGAAACCAAAACAGAATTAACTATAAAACACAGTAAATAAGATAAATAGCAATACAGAAAATAAGGGAAAATACTTAAAGAGTTTGTCTGGGCTGCGGTTTGTGTCAGTTCTCACATGCTTCTGGTCTTCTCCTTAGATGTTAAAAGGGAGCGTGTGTCACCCTTGATAAGATTAGAGTGTCTCTGCCCCTTCTGAAGCTCACCTTATTCCTTCTAACCAGGGGGCAGTTTCTGACCCCTCCTATGGACAGAGTGATTGGAGTCACCCACTGTCTGATTGGTGCATCTGGGATTCTCCATCTTGGAGTACCTGAAAGTTCCATATGACATCCCCTATCTGTCCTGGGATTCCAAAGGGAGGAGGAATGGAGGACATTTCATGGAAGGGGTACGGGATATGAACCTTGTCTTTCTATGGCTGATAACACTTTATATTCTAAGTATGTCACACACCCCGCTTCAAGATATTCATAACCTGTGGGTAATACTGACCTGTAGAGGGCGATCTGCAGAGATGATTGGAAGAAAGAAAGCCCCTCCCGGTCCATAAGTACCTGGGACCTCCCACTCATTACCCAGTCTTCATCTCTGCAGACGGCGAGCAAGCAGAAGATGATGTCTCCTCCTTGCACAGGGGGTTTTCAGGTAGCCGGGACTGCTCCTGGCCAGTTATTATTTATTTCCGTTCGGACTCATCTTTTTCCCCTTATTGATCCTGTATATTTGCATGCCTCCCAGTCTTGACTGCTGTCCGGGCGAAGGTATATTAGCACCACTGGTGCTCAGGAGCTATGCTCCGCCGCGAGACCCTATATAGAGGGTAGGTGGTTACACCGGGTTGGTGACCCCGGTTTGGGATGCCCTGTCCACTGGAAAAATGTTTTCCTATTTGGCCTATTCCCACCTTCCTAGCTTGGGTCGGGGGTCCTCTCCTCAGCTTTAGGTTTTATGAATCTGTTTATTGGTGTACGTGTGTTGTTGTTGCTGTATCAGGGGGACTTCACATTATTTACTGACAGACACCGCGGCCGCCATTGCCGCCGCGGCGCTGCTTTTTACCTCAGAAGGCGGAGGGGAGTTTTCTCCCCTCACGCTCTTCTGTTGGCGGCGGGGCAGGGCCTTCGGCGCGAGGCCGCGGCCCGCTCCCTTTATACTGAGAGCCTAATGTAGTGTGGCTCGAGCGGGGAGCGGCTCCGCATGCCTTGCGGGCCGCTACCGCTTGTTTCATACTTATCCGGTGCCGCGGGTGGCCGCGACACCGGCTCACTGGGAGATTCAGCGGAGGGGAGCTTCTCCCCTCACGCGTTTAGTTTGGGTGCGTCGCCGCGGCCCGCCCCCTCTAGTTCCGAGCACCGCTGAGGAGCTCGCTCCTCCTGACTTGTGAAGGGGGGCGGAGCAGGTCAAGCGCGTGGTCCGCGCTGGCCACGCCCCCCTTCTTCGTCTCCCGCTCTGCTTCTTACCTCCGGCTGTGTGGACGCAGCATTTAGATCCTGGAGGCACTGTGAGTGGCCCTGTGGGCCTTTTCCCCCCTTTTTTGACTCTTATACCAGCATAAGGTTTCTCATTGTGTCTATTTGTATTTTTTAGGTGGAATCTTCAGGGATATTTAGGGGGTTTCTCCCGGTCCTAGGGTCCCTGGGTATTTTTATTATATTTTACAAATCCTCCCACTTGGACACTATAAGGGCATCCCAGGTTGCTTAGTAGCGTAATTCCCTCGGTCATAGCGACTTACTAAAGTTCACCTTATGGAGGCATCTCAGGATTCCGGGCTCCCCTCGGGACAATCCCGGAAGTGTTTGGGTTGTGGGGTATCCCTAACTGGGGATGATTTGTTCCTATGTATATCATGTGCACAGCAGACTATTACACGGCAGTCCGGACCCCAGGCTTCTGGGTCAGCACCGCTGGCTTCATCCCCTCCCCCTCCCATTTTGACCCGTGCCCCGTGTGATGTTGTCATGGGGGGGCAGTCGCAATCTGATGTGTGTGCCAGATTGGGCAATATTGAAAAATGTATTTCTACTGCGGTCGCCAAGAAGGCACCGGCTAAGAGAAAGCATTTGTCACCGGTCACTCATTTTGAATACGATGATGCGGATGGTCTGGATTGGTCAGATTATTCTCCCCCGGAGGAAGGGGAGTTATTTGAGGATTCGGATAATTCTGATGATCAGCAAATTGTTGGCGCTGATTCCGAACGGGGGTCAGGGAGTTCCTCGGATACTCCTAATGTTCTGGCTCAGATGTTTGAGGTTCTGGCTATCTCTCCTCCAGCGGCTGTTCCTCAACAACAAGGGGAGTTTTATGAGGAATCCAGGCCGCGTTTGGAATTTCCTAATCAAAAGCATTTTGATAATATTATTTCTAAGGAATGGGAGAGGCCGGCTCGGCTCCCAGGCATTTTTCAGAGTTGGGATAAAAGATATCCTTTCCCCGTGGATACGGTTAAGCGCTGGGCGTCCCCCCTCCCGAGGTGGACGCCCCAATTTTGGGGTTATCCAACTCAGCCGTTTTGAATAACCATGATTGTTCCTCTCTTAAAGATGGTGAGGATAAACGCATTGACCAGATGGCTTGTCATGGTTTTGCCAGTATTGGGGCAGCCATACGGCCTGTTTGTGCCTCATCGCTGTTGGTGGTGGCTACCAGAAAGGTGGTCAGGGACTTGTTATCCTCTTCCGGTTTGGATCCGGACAGTGACGAATTTCTAGGACTAAAACGATGTGAGGTGTTTTTGTCCTTCATGTTAGCCGCTTTGGATGATTCCTTGATGATGAGTAGCAGAGCTTCTGCTCTAATGGTGACTATCAGGCGTTCAATTTGGTTGCGCCAGTGGGCGGCTGATTTTGGGTCAAAAAAGTCACTGACGTCTCTTCCCTTCGTTGGGTTACGGCTTTTTGGAGACAAATTGGACTCTGTAGCTAAAGGTGGTAAACTACCTCAACGCAAGAAGCAACGACGTCCTTTTCGAGGAGCGGCTTCTTTCACTCCTTCCTTTCGGGGATCCAGAGCGGGAAGAGGATTTGCCTTCCCTTCTACAAGAGGAGATTCCTGGAATAGGGGCAGGGGTCGTGCCCGTTCAGGATACAATTGGGGCTCTAAACCCAAACCCGCGGCCAAGCCTGCTCAGCAATGAGGGGGCGCCCTCACCCGTGCGGGTGGGGGGACGGCTGGGACACTTCTCCCAGGTCTGGATTCGGGAGGTCTCGGACAAGTGGATCCGGGAAGTGGTGTCTTCCGGCTACAAGCTGGAGTTCGAGTCCCGCCCCCCCCCCCCCCCCGTTTCTTCAGGTCTCGGGTGTCCCCGGACGCACTGGCCGCGCAGGAGCTCCGGGCGGCGGTATCGAGTCTTCTGGAAATGGCAGTCATTTGCCCAGTGCCCCCATTAGACCGGGGTCGGGGTTTTTACTCAAATCTGTTCACGGTCCCCAAGAAGGATGGCTCTGTCCGGCCCATCCTGGATCTAAAGATTCTCAACAGGTTTGTCAGGCTGCGAAAATTTCGCATGGAAACGTTGCGTTCAGCTATCCACTCTCTTCGTCAGGGGGACTTCATGACGTCCATAGACATCCAGGACGCTTACCTCCATGTTCCCATTTTTCCCGCGCACCAGAGGTTTCTCAGGTTCGCGGTGGAGGATCGGCACTTTCAGTTTGTAGCTCTTCCCTTTGGTCTCACCACAGCTCCAAGGGTTTTCACCAAGGTGCTTGCTGGGGTGATGGCTCTCCTCAGAGTGCAGGGGATTCGCATAGTGCCATATCTGGACGATCTCCTCATCATGGCATCGTCATTCAGCCAAGCGGAATTGGACACCAAGACGGTAATATCCACTCTGGAGAGGTTCGGCTGGGTGATCAACTACCCCAAGTCCTCCCTCTACCCGTCCAGGATAGTATCCTTTCTGGGAATGTCTCTAGATACAGATCAGGCCAGAGTGTTCCTTCCTCAATCCAAGGTTCTTTTGATTCAGGAGTTGATTCGGTTGCTCATATCCATTCCTCAGCCGACCATCCGGCTAGGGATGAGACTGGTGGGGTTGATGGTGGCCTCCTTCGAGGCAGTCCCCTTTGGTCAGTTTCACACAAGGACGCTACAGCTCCATCTGTTGTCGGTCTGGGACAGGTCTCCTCAGTCGCTGGATCAATTCTTTCTGATGTCTCCCCGAGTTCGCCGCTCGCTTCGGTGGTGGCTGAACTCAGCCAATCTGTTGAAGGGCAGATCCTTTCAGACTCCTCATTGGGAGGTGGTCACCACGGATGCCAGCCTTTCAGGATGGGGGGGCTTCTGGAAGGATCTGCAATTTCAGGGTTTGTGGGGACCCCTGGAAGCCCACGAGCCTATCAATGTTCTGGAATTGAGAGCCATCAGGATGGTTCTTTGTCATTTGACTCATCAACTGCGGGGCTTGCCGGTTCAGGTCCGGTCGGACAATCGGACGGCGGTTGCCTACATCAATCACCAGGGAGGGACTCGAAGCAGGAGTGCCCTCAGGGAAGTGTCTCTGATTCTGGACTGGGCGGAGAGCCACGTCCCGTGCATCTCGGCGGTCTACATCCCGGGAGTGGAGAACACAGAGGCGGACTCTCTGAGCAGGTTGTCAGCCCGCAAAGGGGAATGGTCTCTCAGTCCCAAGGTTTTTCACACAATTTGTTGCAGGTGGGGGTCACCGGTGGTGGACCTCTTTGCCTCCCGTCACAATCACAAACTTCCGTCATTCGTGTCTCTGGCGAAGGACCCTCTGGCTCTTGCAACGGATGCCATGTCTCTGAACTGGAGGGATCTGGGTTTTCTGTACCTGTTTCCTCCGTTTCCCATGGTGGCCAGAGTAGTGCGCAAGCTGGCTCTGGAGGGAGCGTCAGCAATTCTGGTGGCCCCAAGGTGGCTAAGACAGGTCTGGTTCGCAGACGTGGTAAGGTTGGCAGAAGATCAGTTCGCTCTGCCCCTGCTGCCAGATCTACTCACACAGGGTCATCTACGTTACCCCAATTTACCAACGCTGGCTTTGACGGCGTGGCTGCTGAAACCTCCATCTTGAAGGAGGAAGGTCTTTCTGATGCTGTGATTCGGACTCCTATTAGCGCTAGGAAGAGGTCTTCTTCATCCGTGTACTATAGGACTTGGAGGTCTTATATTGATTGGTGTGAGACTAGGGCCTTCCCTTGTAGGGAATTCTCTATTTCTAGAATCTTGGAGTTCCTGCAACACGGTTTGGATCTAGGGCTCCAACTCAGTACTCTGAAGGGGCAGGTGTCTGCCCTGGCGGTGTTTTTCCAAAGATCTTTTGCGCTTCATCCGTTGGTTAAGACTTTTTTCCAGGGGGTTACGCATGTGCGGCCTCCTAGGAAGCCTCTGATCCCGGTTTGGGATTTGAATTTGGTTCTTTCTGCTCTTCCGGGTCCTCCTTTTGAGCCTTTGCATGATATTGCCTTGTCTTCCCTTACACAGAAGGTGGCCTTTTTGGTAGCTATCACTTCTGTTCGGCGTGTTTCTGAGTTGGCGGCTCTGTCTATTCAAGCTCCGTATTTTGAAAGACATCAGGACAAGGTGGTTTTCCGTTTCAAGACGGATTTCCTTCCTAAGGTGGTTTCTTCTTTTCATCTAAGTCAGGATATTGTTCTGCCCTCTCTGTGTCCTAATCCCAGCAACGACAAGGAGAGGGTCCTGCATTCTTTGGATGTGGTTCGCGTTGTGAAGTACTATTTGGTGGTAACGTCTTCCTTTCGCAAGACTGATGCTTTCTTTGTGGTGCCATCCGGGCCCAAGAAGGGTTTGGCGCCCGCCAAATCTTCCATCAGTAAGTGGATTCATCAGGCCATCGTTGGGGCCTATTCTGCTAAGGGGAGGAATCCTCCTTTTCGTGTTACAGCTCATTCTACTCGTGCGGTTGGGGCTTCCTGGGCTTTTCAGCACCAGGCCTCTGTTGAGCAAGTTTGTAAGGCCGCTACCTGGTCTTCTGTTCACACCTTTTCCAAGTTTTACAAGGTTGATGTTCGGGCCTCAGCGGATGCTGTTTTTGGCCGCAAAGTTCTGCAGGCTGCAGTGGTTTAAGTTGTGTTTTATGCCTTGTTTTGGATCCCCACCCCTTATGGACACTGCTATTGGATGTCCCACAGGTTATGAATATCTTGAAGCGGGGTGTGTGACATACTTAGAATAATACCATTTTGTGAATACTCACCTTGTAAAATGGGTATTATAAGTATGTCACACACCCCGCTTCAACCCGCCCTTTGTATTCTAGATCCTTCATATTGTGAACTTTGCGTTGTTATGACTTATATTTGGCTCTTCCTGGTCCCTTACCTTACTGCTTTCTTTATACTGGGTAATGAGTGGGAGGTCCCAGGTACTTATGGGGGGAAAAAGCCATTCCAGCCGACCCTGTGTGCATGCAGGGGGTTTTATGGCAAGCAGGAGGGGGGGAGTTATATAGAGCAGAGGGGTCAACCAAGGTATATATATATATATATCATGGGGGGGTGTTATGGGTCTCGAAGGCTTCAGCATCAATATTTTTTGAAACTTTACAAGTATACAATCCTCCCTCCCGAACTCCAGGAGCCCAAATGTTGCAGGATGTGAGCGACCCCTGTCCTCAAAATCCAAACCTGTACCGCTTTGTGATTCCCAGGTTTGGGGAGCAGCTGGGGCTGAAGAAGACGTTCAAATATTCCAGACCAAATTCATCACAGCCCCCTGACGCTCTACAGGCCACCAAACCACCGGTCCGAGAGGAACCGCACAGTTACTGGCTTCCAGCTTTCTTCTTTCCACAAGGTGAGACAGCAACTATAGCAAATAAATACATGTGGTTCTGATTATGGAGCATAACATATAGCTAATGTGCTGTAATAAATGGGGATTGTGTCACAATAACACAGCAAGCTCGTCAAGCGCAGGATGTTCAGCATGGGTGGTTTAAGGATTTATCTTGTTGCCCCCAAATGGACATTTTGTTGCTCTGGTTTGGTAAGACAAACACAAAATGAGGTGGGATGACCAAACTGGGGTTTGGGTTTTCTTTACCCTTCCCAATCTAATATGTGCCAGCAGCAATATCTCCCATATGCCTCTCTTTGGGGCAGAGGGGGATATCGGAGTACTGACCTTTAATGTCGGTGATGAGCTTACAGTACATAGTGCAGTTTAGTGTAGTGTAGCCCAACAGTAACATGGAACTCTAGAAAAGTGGCAAATAATCAATGAATACATTTCAGTATGTCAACATTTAATTCCCTGGCGATAGACAGCATCCAACTATGCTCCCCAAATCCTACTGAATTTGTTTTGATGTCCCTGGATTCATATGTCATCTTATATAGTGGTAATGCTGCATTAATCAGTTGTACCCACTTTGACTGAGGGGGGGGGGTCCAAATCTCCAGTGAAGGGCAATCTCCTTCCTGGCATAGAAACACAAAGGTCTAAGAAGTGTTGTGGTGTATCTGGGAAGACACCTATTAGACAAATCCTGCACTATGGGGAACCCCAGGGTATAATGAAGGAAATTGGAGACCCCACCCCAATGCTCCTGTATTCGTGGGCAGTGTTACAACATATAGGGGGAAGTCACCCATCCCAGAGCAACATTTATAACCTTCCTCCAAGCAAGTTTACCCATTGCCAACGGCCTCTTCAGTGTGTAATAGATCTGATGCATCACCTTCAGTTGTATTAATTTATCTCCAGAGGCCACCACTGTTCCAATGTACTCGCTGATAAACTCAAGTCACTCCTATATCAGAAGTTTCTCGTCTGGGTCTGGATTTAGTGATAATGGTCTCGATTCAATAAAAGTTAAAAAAAAAATTCTCATGGTAGTAAAACATTCACTTTATGAGAAAAAGGCCAGAGAATGTCACTGTTGCTGAATCACCAGCTAGGAACACATTGAAAGTCAATGGCACTTTATTACTCCTAAGAAAAGTAGAGAACTTTTTACACTAACAGTGCCATTAATTGCCATTGTTCTCCTAGCTGGTGATTCAGTAACAGTGACATTATCAGGCTTTTTCTTATGATGCGAACAAATGCCAATGTCTTGAATAAAAGTGTAGTATGTAGAAACAGGTTGGTGATAAGCTCTTGATTGGTGCCTATATCAGTGTGACTCTTCTTATCCCCAGGATTTCTGATGGCAGTGTTACAGAATCACGCCCGACAGAGAGGAGTATCAGTGGACTCGCTCACCTTCAAACACCAAGTGCAGCCCATGCAGACGCCTGCCCTGGATGTGGCTGGGAAGCCCGACATCACTGACGTTGCTTTTAACGTGAGTAGAAAAAAGTCAAGGAATCAGTTATTACTGTGGTTCCCCCTCCCTACTCCACTGCCCAACTCAGCAGAAAGTTCTAAGTCTTATTGCCTCGAATAGGAGGGTGCCAGCTGCTGTAGGTTCTGGTCCCCCAGGACAAGGAAACCCTGCAGGGGAAGTGAGAAGTATGCAGGTCGTGCGAGGTATAGATGGCGAGACAAAACATTGGGGTGGGTCCTCTAATGTAAGTTATGGCACTTGGGCATTTACTAATTTTCTTCTTGCACACCTAAACATGGGGGGAATTCGAAGCAATCCCAAATAAAAGACTTTAGGATTAGCAGTTTCTCTAGGGGACTCAGATTTGGTGTAAGTCATGGACCTGCCCACAGGCACCTGGGATGAGGGGCAAGTCTGAACATTTTTTACTCACAGGCTTGGCTTCTCACCAGCAGCCCAACAGAGGCAAGTCAATGTTTCTATGTATTCATCGTCATGATTAAGAGCCACGGCTCGAAACGCGTTGACACGGGGTCTGCTCTGGCTATGCTTTTTACTGCTCTGTATGCTGTGATGGCTTTTTAAATCAACTACAATAAAGGATGGACGATTTTAGCGCTTACGCTCTATGGCTGGCACTTCATTATTCTGGACAGTTACCCCGTCAGAGGTGAGCGCTCTGTGCCTTGTGGCTATTGCTTGAGCCTTTACATATGTTCATGGGAACTGAGGCTGGCAACTTGTGTATGAATGTTTCTATGTAGTAGGAGACCTTTACCTAAGAATTCAGACAGGAGATAGAGACCAATCAAGTCTTTTGAGCATCTGGTCAGACACATCCACATCAGAAAGAGAAATAGTATCTCGAGGCGACATCTCTGTTGCTTGCCCAGAGCTGATGATACAGAGGACCTGATCCTTGCTGGAGGTTCTGAACCTCCTCACCATAGCCGGGCTTATCAGATCCTGGGCTGTCCGAGATAGTGTAGCTATATGCCTGGAATTTTACTTTGCTTACTTGCTGATGCACTTTGTTACACCCTCCTGTCCAGTCTCTTGCTCATCATCCCTGCCTCAGGGGAGGAGGATTTACCCTATACAACCGATGAGTTAAACCACCTGGTCAGGGTTCACAGCTACTTGTCTGTTCCAGCTTAAAAATGGTGGTCAAGTTCAAGCAAAGTGTTGGCCAAACAGAAACAAGGAGAGATTCTAGAGCATCGGGGAAATTCCAAGGAACATATAGGCCACGGTTCCCCAGCCTGTGATCTATTCATGTCTAAGTCAATGGGAGCCAGACGCACTCGCGCTCCAGCCATTCAGATGCACGCGCCCCATTGAAAGGCATTTACTGTTCATGGAGGTGTGGCTTCCTTGGGTTCGGAATTTTCTCCCTACAGATTTTGATGTAAACCTAATGAGTATCTGATCCTTCCTCGACCCCTTCCTTTACTCCCCCCCTCACCCCCCCCATAGGGGTTGTTATTTTTCTTTTAATTTATTTGAATAGAACTTTTTTAGTAACTCTTGAATCGATTTTCTTGTATGCAGTGAATAAGCTTCTGACTGTGACTTAAGTTGTCTGTAATCTTTAAATTCTGTGTATGAACAGTATTATGCTAATAGAATGATGTTCAGAATATACGCAATAAAAAGATTGATAAAGAAAGGCATTTACTGTAAAGCAAACGTCTCTGGGCGAGAGCCCGCACATGTGCCGTTGGAATGCAATAAGCCCCCCCCCCGTTGGGAAAGTATGATAGGCACATGATGGCTGGATGTGCCCAGGAATAACGCCCTGCACACAAGGTCAGCACCACACATCAAGTGTCACAGCACCAATAAAAGGAAAAAACTGTCAAAAAAGCAAAACTTTATAGCCCACCAGCATATATCTCCTACACATCCCGGGGAGCACTTCCTGTACAGGAATATCACGTATCCTCGCGTTAGATAACATACCTCCCAAGTGTTCCTAATTTGGAGGGATTGTCCCTCTTTTGAGTCCATGTCCCTCTTTGAGGTGTAGCATGTAGATCTGCATCAATAAATGATTTATTTGCCTATTCATAGTGTTTATATTGTTGTATCCAACGTGGCTTGTCCCTCTTTCGCACCCTGAAAGTTGAAAGGTATGCCTAATGTGTCCAACCTCCTTGGACAGCCTTTAAAGTGGACCAAAACCCATGATTTTGACTATCCTGGGTTTTGGTCCCCCAGATCGCTAGATACAACTCACCTCACCCCGCTCCTGCGGCGCATGCGCGGCCGCTCGTCCAATCAGTGTGCTCGGAGCCACTGAGGTATGCGCATTAAAGCGACGTCTTACCTCAGCTGCTCCTAGCACGCTGACGGCCGCATCTCGCGCTTCCCTCTAACAGTATGTATGGCCGGCGCGGGCACGCGCCCTGGTAGAGAGAAGCGCAAGATACAGCCCACACATGCGCCGTTGGGCCGGGATTCAAGTAAGGTTTGCGGGAGTCCTGGGGGGTTTCACACAGCGGGGCATCCCGATTTTAGATGCCCCGCAGGGAGGGAATGGATCAGCCTGGGAATCTAAGATTCCCGGGCCGATCCTGCTGGGTTTTGGTCCACTTTAATCTACCTATTATAAAAGTGTTGTATGTCTAGATGTACAATGAAGGAATGTCTAAGGCTACACTCTCATACGAGATCCCTGAAGGTCAGCATCCATTGTATAATGTCTATGGGTCCCCTAATCTTACATGCGGCCATGTTCTTTTCCCTCAGGGCTCTCGTGCCCCCGGGGAGGGCGTTCTGGTGTTTGGCCTTTTCCTAGACGGTGCCCGGTGGAGCTCTGAAACGCGAGTCTTAGAGGAGTGTGAGCATCAGCAGCGCTTTTACCCCCTTCCACAAATTCATTTCCTCCCTCATAAGGTAGGTGCAGGGGCGACCTTGGTGGGGGGGGGGGTCCCTGGGTTCGGACCCAGAAGGGCAGGGAAGTGTTTGAAGAAAAAGTTTTTGTTTTTTTTACAAAAAGTTCACATATAATTTGTGTTGTGCACTTCCCTGGTACAATAGTTTGATATACTTTCTGCATCCTGGAGACCCTCGGTGTGTGCGTGATACAATGTACAGCTCTGATATTACAATCCACTGCAGAGAAAACACCTGTAAATATAATACTGAAAAAGAAAAGACATTTATTTACAATGGCACCATCTGAAAAATGGGCTAAAGACAGGGATAATAGGAAGCCACTATTGCAGGGTAGACAGTCTCTCCACATACACTATACCCATCACTTACTAGGGGGAATGAGAAATATGGGTCCATAGGGTTTTGGACTGTGGGGCCTCACTCATCAAGATGCCTCTAGGATGCTTTCTAATGGACCAAATCCTGTCTGATTTATGATGCCCTGCTGTGTAATAATCCCCGCCACTCTCATCTACCCCCTACTGTGTCCTATACTCCCTGCCGCTGTCATCTACAACTTACCTAAGCCCTCCACCTCCCGCTGCTCTCCTCTACCACTCACCTACCCTCTCCACCCCTGCCACTGCCCTTTACCCCCTGCTGCTATTTTCTATCACTCACCTAAAACCTCCACCCCCTACTGCTGTCCTCTACTGCTTACCTAACTCCTCCACCCCTCCCGCTGTCCTATACTGCTCGCCTAACCCCTCCACCCCTGTCATTGTCCTCTACTGCTCACCTAACCCCTCCACCCCTGTCATTGTCCTCTACTGCTCACCTAACTCCTCCACCCCTACCGCTGTCCTCTACTGCTCGCCTAACCCCTCCACCCCTGTCCTCTACTGCTCACCTAACCCCTCCACCCCTGTCCTCTACTGCTCACCTAACCTTGCCACCCCTGTCACTGTCCTCTACGGCTCACCTAACCCCTCCACCCCTGTCACTGTCCTCTACTGCTCACCTAACCCCTCCACCCCTGTCACTGTCCTCTACCGCTCACCTAACCCCTCCACCCCTGTCACTGTCCTCTACCGCTCACCTAACCCCGCCACCCCTTGTCACTATCACTTACCTATACAATTCACCCCTTGCCACTATCCTCCTACAATCACCAAACCCCTCCCCCCGGCAACAGACCAGCGCCTCTGACCTAACCTAGCAGGAGGCCCAGCAGTAGCAGAGTAGGAGGGGGAAAAAACTGGCCCAGGTGGGGGCAGCAAGTACCAGAGGGCAACCAGCAGCAGAGGAGACTGATAATAAGGATCTGGAGGTGGTGGTGAGTACTGAGAGGCTGACCCACAATACAGTGCAATTCAGGTAAATGCAAACCCCCCCTCCCACCCCCCCAACTGGACAAAATGCCGGGTGCGCGGCTGGGTAGGTGGGCCGGATATTGTACATACAAAGTCTTGCTTACTTGTATTTCCTGTGACCATGTGTCTGTGTAGATGGAGTCAGAGGCGTCGAGCAGCCGCTCGGATGAAGACGGAGCCACCCACATCTACGAGTGTCCATTATACAGGACGCCGCTCCGCGCCGGGACTCTGTCCTCCACTGGACACTCCACCAACTTTGTAACCGCGGTGACGCTGCCAACCCTGCTCACACCTGAGCACTGGATAAGAAGGGGCGTGGCCCTGCTCTGCCAAATAACCCAGTGACAGCTGGGAATAGCCGAGCTTTACTAAACAGCACTTTCATAGGGGACCAGAACCCCCCCAATACTAAAGCCAAGTACCCACATGTCTACCAGCCCTCCGCCCCCTAAATACTACCACGTCTACCACCCAGTGGATGGAGGCCGTTTGGGACTGTGTGCTTCCAACTCACAAGCACATTGGAAAACATCAGGGAGTTCTGTTACATTAAAGTGGACCAAAACTCAGCATTTTAACTATCATGACACGCCAAACGGATCTGATTGGACAAGAGCCTGTGTCTGCATCACTGAACCAGAAGGTGGGGCGTTATTGTGGGTGATCTGGGGTTTGTAGGAACTTCCATTACTTTTACATGATCTGGGGGTTACACACAGCAGGGCATTCCAAAGCGGGAGGACCAGTGGATGCTCAGGATATCTGTGTTCAAATAGGAAATACATAACCCCCTTTTAGGTAACATTTATTTTTCTTGACTGGAGGTCTGCTTTAAAGTGGACCAAAACCCAAGATAGTCAATAGTTTTGACTATCCTGGGTTTTGGTCCTTTCCCCTGGCCGGCCCGCTGTGTGAAACCCTCCAGGACGCCAAGACCAGCTCACCTCTTCCCGGTCCCACGGTGCGTCTGAGAGCAGCGGCTTTGACAGCCGCATCCTCCACCTTCCTCTAACAGGCAGCATGCCCGCGTCGGCCATTCACAAATGAGCCGATGCAGGCCGAAGGATTCAGCTGTCAGAGCCGCAGCTCTTAGATGCGCCGTGTGACCGGGAAGAGGTGAGCTGGTCTTGGCATCCTGGGGGGTTTCACACAGCGGGACATCCCCGATCGGGGTGCCCCCGGAGAAAGAACCAAAACTATAGACTATCCTGGGTTTTGGTCCACTTTAACGCAGACCTCTAGTCAAGAAAAACAAATGTTACCTAAGAGGGGGTATGTATTGGAATGCCCCGCCTTGGAATGCCCTGCTGTGTGTAACCCCCAGATCACCCATAATAACTCACCTCTTCCCGGTCCAGCGATGCAGACTCTTGTCCAATCAGAGCCATTTGCTGTGTCACGATATTCAGAAAACAGCTCAAATTGTGTTCAATGGGGAGCACAAGCGGCACACTCCTGCCCCAGCCATTCAGATATTCAGGTGTTGGTGCACACGCAGCTGGGGATGTGGTTTCCCACGGTAGCTAATCCGAGCCTTTTGAATGACATAGTCACATCAAACGGCTTTGGACAAGAGCCCGTGCACATGCCCTTGGACTGGGAAGAGTTATTATGACCTATTTGGGGGGTTGCATACAGCGGGCCCCCGGAACAAAATCCGAGATTCACTTTAAGGGTAGACCTTCCACCCTAATCTGCAACCTTGCTGCTCTACTGATGCATGAGCTCGTTTTACACTGAATCTGTGAGCTTTAGTAATAATACAACATATGCACGTGAGTGCACTATTGAAAATGTCTAAGACTTTATTATTTATATAAAAAATATTGTATCCATATAATGTAAATAAATCTCAAACGTTTGGCATTTCGGTTGCCTCATTTATGTATTGCAAGGAACCAATTTACTCAAAAGGCAGAGTGCCACCTTACATTGCACTTTAATTACTATTAAACCTAAAAGGTTTCTGTATAGGTAAAGCCTAGAACTACATTTGTTTGCTGACATGTTTACATTACAAGGTTGACCACTGAGAACCTTCCTTGGATGCTAGGCCTCCGTAATGCCGCTGTGTGCAAGTCAGTTTATGAGAAGAACTTAAAAGGGACATTCCAAGCGAAAGGTTAAAGGAAATCTCCCTTTTTGTCAGGTATTTTGCTGTTCTGCCCTATTATTTTCCTCTTCTGGGATGTAAAATAACTCTGTGTGCCCCAGACCTGTGATTTACTTATTAGCATGTGGTTTCCAGATGTCCTATATTCCTGTGTGTCTGTGATCCTAAGATGGGAGTGTTTTTTTCCTGCAGAGCGTGCGGCGGTCTGTGGCCGTTGGGGTGACCGGAGATATCTTCGTTAATCTCAGTCACCCTCCGTATCTCCTCGGCCCCCTATGATGATGCAGTTAGTTTTGATGCATTAGAGACAGGCGGGGTTTTTCCTTCCAATCCATTCCAGGCCGTCCCTCATTCTTCACAGCTGGGACTTCTTCGCCCAAAAAGGTGTGGACTGCAAGATCAAAGATGTGGTCCCCTATAAATAGCAGCTGCCTCTTAACCAAGCCCAGTCTACTTCTTGCAGTGGTACTGTGAAGATCGCTAATTCTCTCTCAGGGATTGAGCAGCAAAGCGGGGCCTCTAACCTGTCGGCTTGCTGCAGGACCCTATTTTCACGGATTTCTCTGACCCATCTGATGCCTCTCCGGCTTTGGCTGTTTTCTGGGGTCCGTGATGGTAGGGTGAAACGCCGGGGTCTGGGGCGTTTTGTCAGGGCATATGGCTCTGGGCTGCAGGTTTCTCTGAAACAAGGAGGTCAGCCGCCGGTCTTATATGGTAAACCTGCTGAGAAACCATTATATTTCCATATGTCACCCTTCCTTCTCCCACATGTATTTTTTTCCTTTTTTATTTTGTGATTGTGGGGAGCGGCGGGAGAGCTCCGTCACCATAGCAGCACTACGGCGAGGAGCGGTCCGCTGCCTCTCCTCCCTCATACTCACCACCCTCATTCCCTCGCCGTGGGGAGGCCTCTTGTTAGGGGGCGCGGGCCAGTGAGCGCCGAGGGCTCTTCGCGTGTGGCCCGGGGGTGGCAAGCGGCGGTCGGAAGGCACCGCTGCTAGGCCGCAATGGTGCTGGCCGGGGGGGGGCGGAGTCACAGAGTGAGTGGCGCACAGGCCTTGCTGTTGCTCTGGTGACGGCCAGAAGCTTCTGGATCTAGACGCGTGCTGCATCTGCGTTAACCCTGTACATGCGCGGTATCCGTAAGTCCTGCTTTTCTTTTACATGTCACTGTCATGTTGCTTGGAATTCTGAAAAAAAAAAAAAAGAAGGGGAATTTATATAATATATATAAATTCCCCTCCTCGTTTCTTTTTTTTTTTTTTTTTTTTTTTAAGAATTCCAAGCAACATGACAGTGACATGTAAAAGAAAAGCAGGACTTACGGATAACCGCGCATGTACAGGGTTAACATGTATGCGCATGTACAGGGTTAACTGTTAATATAGTTTACGGTTTCTATGTATATGTATCTATATCTTTTATATTATGGTAGTGTAGGCCATGTTTTGATTACTGTCTCTTCTCTTTTTGATTTTAGATTGTGGGAAGAAGGTTGAGGGTTGTGGTTTCTCCCTGTCCCGTTGTAGGGGATCGGCTATAGGCTTAGGACATTAGCGTCTATTTTGCCTTTCACGAATATTACATATTCCAAAATCACCATAATGGAGGCATCAGGGGATAGTGAGCCGGGCACCCCACTTGGGGAAGACGGAATCCCATTGGTGGATTCAGCACAATTGGTTCCACTTGCGCCAGAGGCATTGTTTCGGACCATGGGAGGGCTGTCGCTTCCGCCCCTAGTCATGCGTCAGCTCCAGCTTCTCCGAATCCTCCACTGCTGCAATTAGCCCCTAGAGAAGGGGGAGACGGCAGAGGGACACACTCAGATTTGGCGCAGAGGCTGGCTAGCCTTGAGAAACAGCTCTCGTTGGCAGCCTCTAAAAAGGCCTTGAGTAAGAAGCGGCGCTTGGAGCCGGGTTTACTCAGACGAAGATTTGTATGCTTCTTTTGGTTCTGCGGAGGAAGGGGAGTCGGCGGATGAGCCACTCTCGGAAGGTGAGTTGCTCTCCGGTGGAGAAGACAGCAACTCTGGTTATTCCTCGGATAAGGATTCCTTACTCCCAGATGATGATACGGAAAGCTTGCTATTCCTAGTATGTCACACACCCCGCTTCCAACATTCATGACACTTGGGAAACCGGCCTGTAGAGGGCGATCTAGCAGAGATGACATGAAAAAAAGGTAGCCCCTCCTGGTCCATAAGTACCTGGGACCTCCCACTATTCCCCAGTCTTTTCGTCTCTGCAGTCGGCGAAGCATTCAGAAGATGACTCCCCTTTCTGCAGGTAGCCGGGATAACTCCCGGCCTTTTTTTCTATTTCTGCCTGAACTCCCTTATTTGTAATGCTTACTATATGCCTCCCAGCCTTGGCTAAATGGCTCAGACAAGGGTAGATGCACCTTCGGGTGTGCATGGGACCTTGCTCCCCCCGTGAGACCTCAAATAAGGGGTAGGCGGTGTCCGGGTTGGTGTTCCCCGGCATGGGATGCCCCGTCCCTTTAAATCTCCCTGTGCCTTATGGGCTTTCCTGTACCTCTCCCCTATGTCTCCTGGCCCTGCAGGGGTGAAAAGGAGGGGGGGGTGCTACTATTGGAAGGGAGTGTTGCTATTTATGTCCTATGCACATATATACATATATATATATATATATATATATATATATATATATATATATATATATATATATATATATATATATATATATATATATAATAAAAAAAAAAGGAAATGAAGGAAGATTTTCCTTTTATTTTTGAGTTTGCAGCGTTTGGCATACCTGTTTGTTGTCTTCATTTTTGGTGAGGGATTTGAATTTCCCTCCCTTTTTCGGAGCAGCGTGTGGGTCCCGGATGTGGGCAGGGTTTGGCGCGCGTCGTCTGGCCTCGCTCTATTGCGTCTTGCTTAGAGTCTGTATGGGCTCTGTCTGGCTCGTCCCTCTGATTCCTTCAGCTCTGCTCAGATTGTGTACGTGGTGGGCGGAGCTAGTCAGCGTTGCATTTATCGGGCATTTCCGCTCTTCTCAACGCAATATGCTCTCGCTGCGCGCTGAGTCCTGTCGCTGGTCTTGTGAGTACCCTTTAGCTTGGCTAAAGGGATGTTTTATTGCTATTTTGCTCTATTGTATAGGTTTACGTTTATTTCTTATTCCAGGTGGAAACTCTTCAGTTAAGGGGTTTCTTCTGGTCCTTAATCAAATCCTCCCACTAGGGATTCTTAAAGGGGCATCCCGGGTAGCTATTGCATAAATCCCACATACTTGGCGACTATAAATAAACAGACACCATATGGAGGCATCTCAGGATATTGGGCTTTCAGTTCCCTCGGGACAGACTCGGCAGTGTTTAGGATGTGGGGCATCCCTTGTTGGGGATAATGCATTTTTTTGCATTTCTTGTGCACAGTTGACTATAATGCAGCAGTCAGGGGCCCAAGCCTCAGGGTCTGCGGCTCCTGTCTCTTCTCCTACACCACCTTGTCTTGTCCGTTCCCCCAGTGATGTTGTCATGGGTGGAGAGTCGCTTTCTGATGTATGTGCCAGGTTGGCTCACATTGAAAAATTAATGTCTAGCTCTGTGGCCAAAAAGGCCTCAGCTAAAAATACCATTTTGTGAATACTCACCTTGTAAAATGGGTATTATAAGTATGTCACACACCCCGCTTCAAGATATTCATAACCTGTGGGTATACTGGGTATACTGACCTGAAGAGGGCGATCTGCAGAGATGATTGGAGGAAAGAAAGCCCCTCCCTGGGACCTCCCACTCATTACCCAGTATAAAGAAAGCAGTAAGGTAAGGGACCAGGAAGAGCCAAAAATAAGTAACAACAACGCAAAGTTCACAATATGAAGGATCCAGAATTCAAAAAAGGGCAGGTTGAAGCAGGGTGTGTGACATACTTATAATACCCATTTTACAAGGTGAGTATTCACAAAATGGTATTATTCTAAGTATGTCACACACCCCACTTCAAGATATTCATAACCTGTGGGACATCCAATAGCAGTGTCCATAAGGGGTGGGGATCCAAAACAAGGCATAAAATACAACTTAAACCACTGCAGCCTGCAGAACTTTGCGGCCAAAAACAGCATCCGCTGAGGCCCGAACATCAACCTTGTAAAACTTGGAAAAAGTGTGAACAGAAGACCAAGTAGCGGCCTTGCAAACTTGCTCAACAGAGGCCTGGTGCTGAAAAGCCCAGGAGGCCCCAACCGCACGAGTAGAATGAGCTGTAACACGAAAAGGAGGATTCCCCCCCTTTAGCAGAATAGGCCCCAACAATGGCCTGACGAATCCACCTACTGATGGAAGACTTTGCGGGTGCAAAACCCTTCTTGGGCCCAAATGGCACCACAAAGAAGGCATCAGTCTTGCGAAAGGAAGACGTTACCACCAAATAATACTTCACAACGCGAACCACATCCAAGGAATGCAGGGCCCTCTCCTTGTCATTGCTGGGATTAGGACACAGAGAGGGCAGAACAATATCCTGATTTAGATGAAAGGAAGAAACCACCTTAGGAAGGAAGTCTGTCTTGAAACGGAAAACCACGTTGTCCTGATGTCTTTCAAAATAGCTTGAATAGACAGAGCCGCCAACTCAGAAACACGCCGAACAGAAGTGATAGCTACCAAAAAGGCCACCTTCTGTGTAAGGGAAGACAAAGGAATATCGTGCAAAGGCTCAAAGGGAGGACCCTGAAGAGCAGAAAGAACCAAATTCAAATCCCAAACCGGAATCAGAGGCTTCCTAGGAGGCCGCACATGTGTAACCCCCTGGAAAAAAGTCTTAACCAAAGGATGAAGCGCAAAAGATCTTTGGAAAAACACCGCCAGGGCAGAAACCTGCCCCTTCAGAGTACTGAGTTGGAGCCCTAAGTCCAAACCATGTTGCAGGAATTCCAAGATTCTAGAAATAGAGAATTCCCTACAAGGGAAGGCCCTAGTCTCACACCAATCAATATAAGACCTCCAAGTCCTATAGTACACAGATGATGAAGACCTCTTCCTAGCACTAATAAGAGTCCGAATCACAGCATCAGAAAGACCTTCCTCCTTCAAGATGGAGGTTTCAGCAGCCACGCCATCAAAGCCAGCGTTGGTAAATTGGGGTAACGTAGATGACCCTGTGTGAGTAGATCTGGCAGCAGGGGCAGAGCGAACTGATCTTCTGCCAACCTTACCACGTCTGCGAACCAGACCTGTCTTGGCCACCTTGGAGCCACCAGGATTGCTGGTGCTCCCTCCAGAGCCAGCTTGCGCACTACTCTGGCCACCATGGGAAACGGAGGGAACAGATACAGAAACCCCAAATCCCTCCAGTTCAGAGACATGGCATCCGTTGCAAGAGCCAGAGGGTCCTTCACAATGACGGAAGTTTGTGATTGTGACGGGAGGCAAAGAGGTCCACCTCCGGTGACCCCCACCTGCGACAAATTGTGTGAAAGACCTTGGGATTGAGAGACCACTCCCCTTTGCGGGCTGACAGCCTGCTCAGAGAGTCCGCCTCCGTGTTCTCCACTCCTGGGATGTAGACCGCCGAGATGCACGGGACGTGGCTCTTCGCCCAGTCCAGAATCAGAGACACTTCCTTGAGGGCACTCCTGCTGCGAGTCCCTCCCTGGTGATTGATGTAGGCAACCGCCGTCCAATTGTCCGACCGGACCTGGACCGGCAAGTCTCGCAGATGATGAGTCAAATGACAAAGAACCATCCTGATGGCTCTCAATTCCAGAACATTGATAGGCTCGTGGGCTTCCAGGGGACCCCACAAACCCTGAAATTGCAGATTTTTCCAGAAGCCCCCCCATCCTGAGAGGCTGGCATCCGTGGTGACTACCTCCCACTGAGGAGTCTGAAAGGATCTGCCCCTCAGCAGGTTGGCTGAGTTCAGCCACCACCGAAGCGAGCGGCGAACCCGGGGAGACATCAGAAAGAATTGATCCAGCGACTGAGGAGACCTGTCCCAGACCGACAACAGATGGAGCTGTAGCGTCCTTGTGTGAAACTGAGCAAAGGGGACTGCCTCGAAGGAGGCCACCATCAACCCCACCAGCCTCATCCCTAGCCGGATGGACGGCCGAGGAATGGACATGAGCTACCGTATCAACACCTGAATCAGAAGAACCTTAGACTGAGGAAGGAACACTCTGGCCTGATCTGTATCCAGAGACATCCCCAGAAAAGATATTAACCTGGACGGGTAGAGGGAGGACTTGGGGTAGTTGATCACCCAGCCGAACCTCTCCAGAGTGGATAGAACCGTCCTGGTGTCCAATTCCGCTTGGCTGAATGACGATGCCAAGATGAGGAGATCGTCCAGATATGGCACTATGCGAATCCCCTGCACTCTGAGAAGAGCCATCACCCCGGCAAGCACCTTGGTGAAAACCCTTGGAGCTGTGGTGAGACCGAAGGGAAGAGCAACAAATTGAAAGTGCCGATCCTCCACCGCGAACCTTAGAAACCTCTGGTGCGCGGGAAAAATGGGAACATGGAGGTAAGCGTCCTGGATGTCTATGGACATCATGAAGTCCCCCTGACGAAGAGAGTGGATAGCAGAACGCAACGTTTCCATGCGAAATTTTCGCAGTCTGACAAATTTGTTGAGAATCTTTAGGTCCAGGATGGGCCGGACGGAGCCATCCTTCTTGGGGACCGTGAACAGGTTTGAGTAAAAACCCCGACCCCGATCTAATGGGGGCACTGGGCAAATGACTGCCATTTCTAGAAGACTCAATACCGCTGCCCGGAGCTGCAGTGCGTCCGGGGACACCAGAGACCTTAGGAAACGCGGGGGGGGGCGGGACTCGAACTCCAGCTTGTAACCGGAAGACACCACTTCCCGGATCCACTTGTCAGAGACCTCCCGAATCCAGACTTGGGAGAAGTGTCGCAGCCGTCCCCCCACCCGCACGGGTGAGGGCCCTCATTGTTGTTGAGCGGGCTTGGCCGCGGGTTTGGGTTTAGAGCCCCAACTGTATCCTGAACGGGCACGACCTCTGCCCCTATTCCAGGATTCTCCTCTTGTAGAAGGGAAGGCAAAACCTCTTCCCGCTCTGGATCCCCGAAAGGAAGGAGTGAAGGAAGCCGCCCCTCGAAAGTGCGTCGTTGCTTCTTGCGTTGAGGTAATTTTCCACCTTTAGCTACCAAGTCCAATTTGTCTCCAAAAAGCCTTAACCCAACGAAGGGAAGAGACGTCAGAGACTTTTTTGATCCAAAATCAGCCGCCCACTGGCGCAACCAAATTGAACGCCTGATAGTTACCATTAGAGCAGAGGCTCTGCTACTCATCATCAATGAATCATCCAAAGCGGCTAAAATGAAGGACAGAAACACCTCACAACGTTTTAGTCCAAGAAATTCATCACTGTCCGGATCCAAACCGGAAGAGGATAACAAATCCCTGACCACCTTTCTAGTAGCCACCACCAACAGCGATGAGGCACAAACAGGCCGTATGGCTGCCCCAATACTGGCAAAACCATGACAAGCCATCTGGTCAATGCGTTTATCCTCACCATCTTTAAGAGAGGAACAATCAGGGTTATTCAAAACGGCTGAGTTGGATAACCCCAAAATTGGGGCGTCCACCTCAGGGGGGGAAGCCCAGCGCTTAACCGTGTCCACGGGGAAAGGATACCTTCTATCCCAACTCTGAGGAATGCCTGGGAGCCGAGCCAGCCTCTCCCATTCCTTGGAAATAATATTATCAAAATGCTTTTGATTAGGGAATTCTAAGCGCGGCCTGGATTCCTCATAAAACTCCCCTTGTTGTTGAGGAACCGCCGCCGGAGGCGAGATAGCCAGAACCTCAAACATCTGAGTCAGAACATTAGGAGTGTCCGAGGAACTCCCTGACCCCCGATCGGAATCAGCGCCAACAATTTGCTGATCATCAGAATTATCTGAATCCTCAAATACCTCCCCTTCCTCCAGAGGGGAATAATCTGACCAATCCAGACCATCCGCATCATATTCAAAATGAGAAACCGTTGACAAATGCTTTCTCTTAGCCGGTGCCTTCTTGGCTACCGTCGTGGAAATACATTTTTCAATATTGGCCAATATGGCACACACATCAGATTGCGACTGCCCCCCATGACAACATCACACGGGGCACGGGTCAAAATGGGAGGGGATGAAGCCGGCGGTGCTGACCCAGAAGCCTGGGGTCCGGACTGCCGCGTAATAGTCTGTTGTGCACATGATATACATAAAAAGAAATCATCCCCAGTTAGGGATACCCCACAACCCAAACACTTCCGAGATTGTCCCGAGGGGAGCCCGGAATCCTGGGATGCCTCCATAAGGTGAACTTGAGTGAGTCGCTATGACCAAGGGAATTACGCTATTAAGCAACCCGGGATGCCCTTATAATGTCCAAGTGGGAGGATTTGTAAAATATATGTATAGAAAAAAAAACCCAGGGACCCTAGGACCGGGAGAAGCCCCCAAAATATCCCAGAAGATTCCACCTAAAAAACAAGATGGACACAATGAGAAAAACCTTAATCATAGAATAAGAGACAAAAAACTGGGAAGAAAAGGCCCACAGGGCCACTCACAGAGCCTGTGTAAACCGGGTGCAGCGTCTGCGCCGGCCTGAGGTAAAATGCAGCTGGAGACGGAGAAGGGGCGGGCGTGGCCAGCGCGGATCGCGCGCTTGACCTGCTCCGCCCCCCGCCGCAAGTAAGAGAGGGGGATAGAGCCTCTCGGTGGTGCTCAGAACTGGAGGGGGCGGGCCGCGGCGACGCGCCGCAAGTCCGGCCCCGCCCCCAATAGAACACGTGAGGGGAAAGTTCCCCTCCACTGTAGTGTCACAGAAACAGTAATAAAACGCACGCACGCTGTGTGGAGCCGCTGCCCCGCTCGAGCCATGCACATAAGGCACACATTTAAGAGGGAGCGGGCCGCGGCCTCGCGCCCGGCCCCCCCCACAGAAGAGCGTGAGGGGAGAGACCTCCCCTCAGCCTTCTGAGGTAAAGCAGCACCGCGGCGCCAATGGCGGTCGCGGTGTCTGTAGTAATAAAGTTCCCTCCTAATAAAGTTCCCACCTGGTATACAATAACGCTACAATGTACAACAGTGCAACCAATACATTTTGGGGGAATGACTTCCATAAGAAAGCCGAAAGCTGAGGAGAGGACCCAGAACCCAAGCCAGGGAGGTGGAAATATGTCATGAGGGAATAAAATTTTCCAAAGTGGACAGGGCAAACCGGGGTCACCAACCTGGTATAACCGCCTACCCTCTATATAGGGTCTCGCGGCGGAGCATGGCTCCTGAGCACCAGTGGTGCTAATATACCTTCGCCCGGACAGCAGTCAAGACTGGGAGGCATACGAATATAAGGATCAAAAAGGGGAAAAGGTAAGTCCGAACGGAAATAAAAAATTAACTGTCCGGGAGTAATCCCGGCTACCTGACAGACCCCCTATGCAAGGAGGAGAGATCATCTTCTGCTTGCTCGCCGTCTGCAGAGTTGAAGACTGGGTAATGAGTGGGAGGTCCCAGGTATTTATGGACCGGGAGGGGCTTTCTTTCCTCCAATCATCTCTGCAGATCGCCCTCTTCAGGTCAGTATACCCACAGGTTATGAATATCTTGAAGCGGGGTGTGTGACATACTTAGAATAGGAAACATTTGGCTCCAGCCGTTACGGCAAGTGAGTTTGACAGTTGCGAGTTTCTTGATTGGTCGGAAGAAGGGGAATTTTGTGAGGAATCTGATATTTCTATGCTCAGCAATTTGTAGGTACTGACGTTGAACAAGGAGAGGGGGATGTTTTTGACACCCCTAAAGCTCTTGCTCAATTGTTTGAGGTTTTGGCTATCACACCTCCAGAAGCAGCCCCTCCTCAAAAAAGGGGAGTTCTTTGGAGCCTCCAAGCCTTGTTTAGAATTTCCTAACCAGCAACATTTTGAGGATATCATTCTTAAGGAATGGGAGAAGCCTGCACGGCTTCCTGGCATTCCTTTAGGCTGGGATAAAAAATATCCTTTTCCAGCAGACACAGTTAACCGTTGGTCATCCCCTCCTGAGGTGGATGCCCCTGTGCTCAATTTGTCAAATTCCTCTGTGTTGCATTTTCCTGAATCCACTACCCTTAAGGATGGGGAGGACAAGCGTATTGATCAAATGGCGTGCCACTCTTTTGCTAGTGTTGGTTCGGCCTTGCGGCCTGTGGGTGCTTCGGCACTTATGGCAGTGGCTATTAGGTCTGTTGTTAGAGACCTATTGAATACCTCAGGGCTTGATCCAGCCTCTGATGAGTTTGTCATTGTTGTTATTTGCTATTCGACGGTCTATATGGTTACACCAGTGGGCGGCTGATATTGTGGCCAAAAAGTCGCTTACAGCACTTCCCTTTGTGGGTTTGCGCCTCTTTGGTGAAAAATTGGATTCTGTCATTAAAGGAGGGAAATTGCCTCAGCGTAAGAGACAACGTCGTTCCTTTCGGGGACTGGCCTCCTTTAACTCTTCCTTTCGTGGGTCCAGACCTGGTAGAGGATCGGCCTTTTCAATCTCTAGGGGGACTGCGTGGAACAGAGGAAGAGGACGTGGCCGTCCAGGCCATAGTTGGGGGTCCAAGCCTAAGCCTGCCCAGCAATGAGGAGGCGCCCTCACCCTTACGGGTGGGGGGACGGCTGCGGTTCTTCTTCCAGGCTTGGGTCCAAGAGGTATCAGACAGATGGATTCTGGAAGTTGTGTCCTCCGGTTACAAACTGGAATTCGAGTTCCAGCCCTCCTCCCAGATTTTTCAGGTCCCGGATGCCCTCGGATCCGGTGATCGCGCAGGGGCTCCGGGCAGCAGTGGCGAACCTATTAGACATGGCTGTCATCTGCCTAGTGCCTCCAGCGGAAAGGGGTCTGGGGTTTTACTCCAACCTATTCACGGTACCCAAGAAAGACTGCTCTGTTCAGCCTATTCTAGACCTGAGGCGACTCAATCAATTTATCCGCTTCAGAAGGTTCCGCATGGAATCATTGCGATCAACGGTCGACGCTCTCCGTCAGGGGGACTTTATGACGTCCATAGACATCAAGGATGCTTATCTGCACATTCCTATTTTTTCCGCTCACCAGAGATTTCTCAGGTTCAGAGTAGAAGACCAGCATTTTCAGTTTGTGGCTCTTCCATTCGGTCTCACTTCATCTCCAAGGGTTTTTACCAAGATGTTGGCAGAAGTGATGGCTATTCTCAGGGTCCAGGGCATTCCCATTGTGGACAACCTTCTCATCACAGCCTCTTCTTTCAATCAGGCGGAATTGGACAACAGGACGGTAGTGGCTACGCTAGAGAAGTTCGGTTGGGTGATAAACCATTCCAAGTCCTCTCTTTGTCCAGCCAGGGAGATTTCCTTTTTGGACCTGATACTGGATACCTTTCAGGCCAGGGTATTTCTTCCTCAGTCCAAAATCGTTCTGATTCAGGATCTGATTCGTCTGTTCTTGTCCAACCCTCGTCAGTCTATCCGCCTGGGGATAAGATGGGGCTGATGGCGGTTCCTTTTGCTCAGTTTCACATGAGTACGCTTCAACCCTTCCTCTTGGCAAAGTGGGACAAGTGTCCACTGTCTTTGTATCAGATTTGTCTGTTGTCTCCCCACGTTCTGCAGTCCCTTCAGTGGTGGCTGATTTTGAGCAATCTCAAGAAGGGCAAGTCATTTCTGACCCCCTGTTGGGAATTGGTCACCACGGACGCCAGCCTGGTGGGCTGGGGGGGCATCTGGAGGGAACATCGGTTCCAGGGGTTGTGGGGGCCTCAGGAGGCTCACTCTCCAATCAATCTATTGGAGCTACGGGCCATTCGTTTAGTTTGACTTATCGAACAGCGGTTGCATACATCAATCACCAGGGAGGGACTCGCAGTTGGGGGTGCCCTCCGGGAAGGGTCTCTGATCCTCCACTGGGCAGAGATCAATGTTCCCTGCATATTGCCAGTTTACATTTCGGGGGTAGAGGACATGGAAGCAGACTCCCTGAGCAGAGGATGCACTCCAGGGGGAGTGGTCTCTCAATCCCAGGGTCTTTCAGTTCCTTTGTCACAAGTGGGGAACTCCGCGGTTGGACCTGTTTGCTTCTCGTCACAACCACAAACTTCCAGCCTTTGTGTCTCTATCCCAGGATCCTCTGGCAGTGGCAGTGGATGCCATGTCTCTGGCCCCGAAGGATCTGGGGTTCCTGTATCTGTTTCCCCCATTCGCCATGATAAGCAAGGTGGTGCGCAAGTTAGTTCTGGAAGGGGCGCCAGCAATTCTGGTGGCTCCAAGGAAGCTTGTGATTGTGACGAGACGCAAACAGATCCACCTCCGGCGTCCCCCACCGGAGACAAAGCGACCGAAACACCTGGGGATGGAGAGACCATTCCCCCCGGCGGGACGAGCACCTGCTCAGGAAGTCCGCCTCCGTGTTCTCCACTCCTGGAATGTACACTGCCGAGATGCAAGGAACATGAGTCTCCGCCCAAACTAGAATCAGAGACACCTCTCTGTGGGCACCCAGACTGCGAGTCCCTCCTTGGTGATTGATGTAAGCAACCGCCGTCCGATTGTCCGACCGAACCTGCACCGGCAGGCCCTGTAGATGCTGCGTCAAGTGAGACAGAACCAACCTGATGGCTCTCAACTCCAGAACATTGATGGCCAAGTGGGCTTCCTGAGGGCCCCACCGCCCCTGAAGATCCTTCCAGAAACCTCCCCATCCTGACAAATTGGCGTCCGTGGTGACAGTTTCCCAAAGTGGTGTCAAAAATGACCTGCCCTTCAGAAGATTGTCCGAGACCATCCACCACAGAAGAGACCGCCGAACTCGAGGGGACATCCGGAAGGACCGATCCAACGACCGCGGTCGCCGGTCCCAAGACGCCAAAAGATGAAGCTGAAGCGTTCTCGTGTGAAACTGCGCGAAAGGAACTGCCTCGAAAGAGGCTACCATCAACCCCACCAGTCCCATCCCCAGCCGGATGGACGGGCGAGGATTGGAAAGAAGAAGCTGAGCCAACTCCTGAATCAACAGAACCTTGGCCTGAGGGAGAAAAACTCTGTGCTGGCAAGAGTCCAGAGACATCCCCAGAAAAGTCACCACCCTGGTCGGAACCAGAGAAGACTTGGGGTAGTTGATCACCCAGCCGAACCTCTCCAGCATAGACACCACAACGCCGGTGTCCCCTTCCGCTTGACTGAAGGAAGACGCCATGATGAGAAGATCGTCCAGGTAAGGCACAATGCGAATCCCTTGAGCCCTGAGCAGGGCCATCACTCCTGCCAACACCTTGGTGAACACTCTCGGAGCCGAGGTGTCTCAAACCCAGAAAGGGAAAAGCCGTGAGAGATCTCTTAGAACCAAAATCAGCCGTCCACTGTCTCAACCACACAGAGCGGCGAATAGCCACCAACAGAGCGGTAGCCCTGCCACACATCCAACATGGCATCATCCTGAGCGGCCAGAATAAACGACACGAGGAATCACAACGCTTAAGAGCAAGAAACTCATCACCGGTAGGCTCAAGATCCACACATAAGTCCCTGACAATAGACCTAACCGCCAATGCCAAAAGAGCCAAAGCACAAACAGGCCTCAAAACTGAACCCGCACAAACAAAACCATGGCGGGCCAGCTGTATTAGACAGTCCCAAAACCGGAGCATCCACCTCGGGAGGGACAGCCCAACGCCTAATCAAGTCCGCCGGAAAAGGATATTTTCTATCCCAGCTAGGCGGTACCCCTACAAGACGCGTAGGTTGCTCCCATTGCTTAAGGACAACGTCCTCGAAATGCTGTTGACTGGGAAACTCCAAGTGCTGCTTGGACACCCCAAAAAGCTGACCCTTCGGCCGAGGAGCAACTTCAGGAGGATCCAAACCCAAAACCTCAAACATTTGGGCCAAAATGGAAGGTGTATCCGGAACGGGACCCTCAGCCTGGTCCCCCTCAGCGTCCAGCAACTGCTGGCCCTCCAGATCCTCTAATTCCTCAACGAGCTCACCCTCTTCAAGGGGACGATCTGGCCAATCCAGATCCTCAACAACCTCCCCATCGGAGTCCGGCGGAGATAGATGTTTTCGCTTAGCCGTAGCCTTCTGAGCGGCCATGGCGGAAAACATTTTCTCGAGGCTGGTGCACACCTCAGATTGCGAATCCCCACCCATGACAACGTCACACGGGGTCCGGAACAGGTGGGGAGGGGAGGGAGATAGCGCGGCCGATGAAGTACCAGGCACCAGGGTGCCGGACTGGCGCTCAATGTTCCACTGTGCACATGGAATACAAATAATGACATCATCCCCCGGGAGCGGAGTCCCACACCCCCCACACAGCCTGGATTGTCCCGAAGGACCGTTTCCGGTATCTTTGGCAGCCTCCATATGGTGAAATTTATGGTATTCGCAGAACCCAGGGATTTACGCAGTAAGCAACCCGGGATGCCCCTCTCGTATCTCAACGAATAAATATAATATAATATATATTATATCTATATAGCCCTGACCAGGGAAAATTTAGCCAGCCACCCAGGAAGGACTATAAGGCCAACCCCAACTAGCCAGGTATATAAGACCGGGAGAGCCCAGCAGGATGGATCCCGGATCTGAAAAACAAAGACAAGAGACAACAGTCATATCCAAGCGCCAAGGCTGACAAGCATTCATAATAGTAAAAAACACTGAAAAGCCAGAGGCGGGTCAGACTAGCAGGGGGAACAGGGCCAGGAACATATAAAACATACTAAAAGTATAGCTGTAAATACTCAGAATAAGAAAAGACCAGCCAGCATGCCCAGAGCCTGGCTGAATAACCCCGCCATCTCCCCCAGCGAGGGGGGGGGTGGGGGGTGTGAGTGCAGGAGCCAGCCGCAGTAGCCTGGCCCCGGCAAAAGACAATAGCCGGTATATCCCATTAAGCAAGACCGGCCTCTATACCCACTACCCCTCATAGTAACGGCCGATGGGCCAAAAACAGCAAATAAGGCAAAAGTAAAAAGAAAATCCTACCTGGAACCTATGAAGACACAAATGGCGGCCAGCCAGGGAAGAAGGAGAGGACGCAGGGCGGGCCCAGCAAAACCGCGGGAGCCGCAGTGGCCCCGCCCCTCCCCATCTCGCCAGACAGGCAGAAATAGACCATGGGGGGGGGGGGGGCCGGGGTGATACCCTGGCTACCTGCAAGCAGACTTCTTTCTTCTGTCTTGTCGCCACCTTGCAGAGAACACTGGGGATTTGTTAGGAGGTACCAGGTATGTATAGACCGGGAGGGGCTTGTCTTTTTCTGGACTTCTCTGCAAGACTGCCACCTAGCGGTGAGTACAACCCATGTTCTAATGATTTAGTAACCTGAAGCGGGGTGTGTGACATACTTATAGTCTCACAGGGCCGCAGGCTGTAATAGCCCCGCTCACCTGCGAGAGAGTGATACATGTCTTCGCAGTCAGCACTGCAGAGAAATCTGGGGATTTGTGGGCGGTCCCTGGGTATATGAAGGGCCGGGAGGAGCCTGTTTTTGCATGTCTGCAGTGAACAGCGCCATCTGGCGGAGGATTACCCACGTGTAAGTATTATAGATGAAGCAGGACGTACCGTATGCTTAGAATAGTACTGACTACAAGTCCTAGAATGCTTTGCACTGTAACATTTGAGCAGCTTTGGCTAAATCAGGCAGCAGAAATGACCCACACCAGCTGAGGTAGTTGGTGCCCCCATCATGCTGCAGGGCACCTGGCGCTTGTGGTCTGATGCTGCAGGATCCTCAATGTGCTCGGTGGCTTTGGGCAGCATCCAGCCAGACGCTGTTCTCCTGGCTCCCTTGGCTCTACCCAGTTTGTGATGCCCTGCTGGGGTTCAGGGTTTGCTTGAGGAGACAGGTAACCCTGCATGGCTGCGGCCAGCAGCTCCCTCCCATCTCCTATGGCACTGATCACCATGCTGACTAGTGAGAGAAAGGAGGTGGGAGGAGCTACCCCATAAAAGTGGGTGGGATAGTCTTATGTTTGGTTAGAACCTGACTCCACCTTCTTACTTACCTGAGAGAAGGGGGTGGGGTTCCCCTTAATAAGAAGAGGACAGTTTCCCCAGCGCCTGCAGAAAACATTCCCACAAGTTAGGACATTAGGGCTAGATGATCCAAAGATTAATTTGAACTCCACATCCAGTCAAAATATTTATTTTTACTGTGACATTTGTAAACCAACTTTAAAACTATGCATTTGTAAATATATAAAAACACAAAGTTAAAAAGCAAAAACAAACATTGCAAAAATATATAATCATAAAATAAAAAAGTCATGATTATAATACACAATATATTATCAAGTACAAATTTTCTCCACGCACAGCAAGTGCATAAAAGCGTCAATATAAAATCGGCGGTTTGAGACATGGGTCAGGCATGAGACTTCAGAGCCATGGCCTCTGCTCGTCCGCCTGTAGAGGCCGACTTCAGAGCCATGATATAACGAACAATGCACAGTAACAGGAAGCCCAGCAAAACATTTTAAAGCCAGAAATCAGAAATAGTGATTCCTCTCTATAGAATATATATGTATAAAATTATAACCTGAGCAAAGATAACAAAAAAGGGAAGGGGTAAGGGATTTAGAACAAAGGTATTTACACATACAAAATTAAAAGAACGGAATATATAATAGTGGCATATTTGCATATTCATCTCGCTTAGACCCGTCCTCAGCCGACCTACACCCAGGAAGGCAGCCATTGCTGGGCAAGATTATACCTAGAAAGTAAAGCCTGCTTTCAATGGAATCCTTGAAAGTGTATAATATCGTGTGCCAAAGGGAGGTCCACAAGGTACCAAATACCAACGTGGTATTCCTTATATCGGCATATATGTGTTTTATGGAAGCCGTTTTCAACCACCTGCACTCTTACTACTGGTAACCGTACACCAAATCTGTACTCGCGAGATCTACAAGAGAGGGGAGTCCTCTACACCCAGAACACTGCTGCTGGGCCTGTTTAAGCGTGAGTGAGCTCCCTCACCTTAGCAGTGGTCTGTGCATAGAAGGTTCACTTCTCTTGTAGATCCTGGTGTACAGTTTCCAATTGCAAAAGATAACAGTGAAAACAGTTTCCATAAAACAGATACACAAAAATACTAGGCAAGCTCTGCACATTAAGGACACAATTTTACAAAACATAATAAAAACTTTCTAGGATGCCATCAAGAGAGAACTTTATCTTTAATAGAAAACACTTTTTCCCTGTAAAATAATGACAAGACCCAGCACTGACAGAGATGTTGAGGGTGGGTGGTTCTTATTGCAGGGAAGCTGGTCAACTGTGGGTCCGCATTATCTATATACTAATCATTGCACTTCACATAACGGTAAGAATAAACTCCAAGAAAAAAACTTCTATTTCACAACATGCATTTTAAAAAAAAGGGAAACCACCCCAGACACTCCTTTGTTAAAGGGGACCAAAACCTGCTTCAGAAGGCTCTAAGGACCCCATATAATCATCTGGATCTTCAAACCCACAGTGCATGTGCAGGCCTCTGACAGGATACTAATCTGCACATTTGCCATACCTGGCAAACTTTAATGTCTGTTAAGATCTTAGGGGGTGCTTGGCCACCGGGTGCAGCAAAGATTTGTCAACCGGGGCTAAAGGGGAGGTTACAGGGAAAGCATGGGGTTTCCCACTGCAACACATCCCAAATCAAAATGCCCCTAGCGGAAATCTCTAAAACAGGCCAACACTGTGTAGGACGGCCTAGCAAGAGGAGGTACTCGACAGTGTAAAAAAACAAAAAACAGCTAAGCCCATTTCTCTTTTACATAAAAAAGGGACAATTGGAACCAATGGGAGGCAGATTCCCTTATTCCTGGGGTATCCTGGATTCGGATACTTTGCTGTGTGACCCCCCCCGCCCCCCTCCTTGGCCAGTATACTCACATAGCCGGCTACGGCATGGCGCATGCGCAGGCAGCATCCACACTCAGGTCTATCTAAAGCGTGTATACAGGGAAGCCGTCAGCGGCACATCTCATTTTTCTTTACTAGCAGATCCGTTCATTACTTGCTTAGCCCATCTAAGAGTGCAAGCATTGATTGGCCGGCGTCACACGTATATGTACACACGATCGCTAGAAAGTGCGATGCTACAGGCCTGGGCATTCACACAGAGGAGCATCCCAAATCTTTAACCCCATTGGCTCGTAATAATTGTGAGTATTACGAGCTTAATGTGCTGTTAGCTGCGAGGGGGGCTCCAGCATTCTGTTGGTCTAGTTTAACATACAGCTTGAAGTTCACCAGCCAGCATGATGGCACCACAGAGGTGAATGGGCCTCTGGAAAGGGATGGTTCGATTTGTTTTCTTTACACAATTTATAAGTGGAATTACCCTTTTAAAAACAAACCTGTGATGGTCATTAAAATATAACTCAGCCTAAAAGAAAGCAAGGCATCACACTTACATTTAGCACAAAGCTATCCAGGAGAACTATTAAAGCCATTCTGCTGGTTTAGCATAATTATAAAAAATAACAATTTAGAAAAAACATTATATACAAAATGTTAAAAACATTTACAGCAGATTTCACAAGTCCCTGGATTGAAAAAAATTCAAAAACAGCAACATGGCTGTGAAATCACCAATAGCAGAGCTTGTATAGCTTGCTAGTATAGATAAGGGAAGAGGCGGTACGGGACATGCTGACAGTATTTCTCCCAGTCGGGGCCGTATTTCATTTTGCATTGCTGCTCAACCCGGAGCACCCGATGGAGGAGGAGTCCAGTGAGGAAGAACCCATAGAAATATGGCAGGACACTGTCGAAGCCTAAAAAGTAGGGGAGAAAATTAGCTCATTTTATTATTAGTGACCAGCAATAAGAGGTCAGCACATTAACGTTCTGTGCTTTTGGCCCGCTTTAAGACTCCATAGCTAAACGCTGCTACATGAAGAAATAAAATCTAAGTATCATTGATGAGCATGAAAACCACTGCATGCTCGCCCAGTCATCTGCATGCTCGCCCAGTCATCTGCATGCTCGCCCAGTCATCTGCATGCTCGCCCAGTCATCTGCATGCTCGCCCAGTCATCTGCATGCCCGCCCAGTCATCTGCATGCCCGCCCAGTCATCTGCATGCCCGCCCAGTCATCTGCATGCTCGCCCAGTCATCTGCATGCCCGCCCAGTCATCTGCATGCCCGCCCAGTCATCTGCATGCTCGCCCAGTCATCTGCATGCTCGCCCAGTCATCTGCATGCTCGCCCAGTCATCTGCATGCTCGCCCAGTCATCTGCATGCTCGCCCAGTCATCTGCATGCTCGCCCAGTCATCTGCATGCTCGCCCAGTCATCTGCTGCTCGCCCAGTCATCTGCTGCTCGCCCAGTCATCTGCTGCTCGCCCAGTCATCTGCTGCTCACTCACTGGTACAAGTGCCCCAGGAATCCGCAGCCATTTTACTGCACCCCACGGGGTGTACATATCCTACAAACATCCCGGGTGCTTGTTGCCCGCATGCAAATTATTTGGCCAGAGGCGTGGGATTTGAAAGCTGCATGCTATTGAATCATGTAGCGCTACCCGAAAGCTGCCAGAAGCAGCAGCACAGCTGTCAGTCCACTGTCCATGTGCTGCGGCAACATCCCGACCTGTCCTACGAAGGAGAGTAGATCCTCTGGGCTTTTAGTATGAGACTTTTGGGGGGTTATTTAAGAAGGGATAGCGCTAGGTAGTGCTTCGTAGGTAGCGTCTGGTGAACGCCAGACGCTGTACGCATTACCACATTTAAGAAAGTGAATCTGGCGAGCGCCTCTAACAGCGCACTAAGTAAACTGACTTTATAGGTTAGAGCAGGGCTGTGGAGTCGGAGGAAATTTTGGGTACCTGGAGTCGGAGTCGACAAACAATGCTCCGACTCCTACTAAATTTTGATTTAGCAAGTTTAAATGTCCCAATTCACAAAAAGTTATAATTAATGACTTCTCTATTGTAAGAATAAAGACCAATGCATGCAGTGCCTCACGTAACCGCAAAACGAACATGTTAAGTGACCGTGAAGAAGCGTGCTTTTCATATGCTTCACTATATGGCACGCAACGCACAATTAGAAGCGGCAATACTAATACTGTGCATAGTGCTGCGTTCTGCTGTTACAGGGAACCCATGGGTAACCTGGCCTCTCACTGCTAAGGGATTAAGTAAATATGTTATTCTTAGTATGTCACACACCCCGCTTCAAGAATCCATAACATGTGGGTAATATCGTCCTGAAGAGGGCGTTCCTGCAGAGATGATAGCAAAAGAAAGCCCCTCCCTGATCCATAAATACCTGGGACCTCCCACTCAGCACCCAGTTTTCCATCTCTGCAGACGGCGAGCAAGTCAGAAGATGATGGCTCCTCCTTGCACAGGGGGATTTCAGGTAGCCGGGGTAACTCCCGGCCTCTTATTTTGTCTATTTCCGCTCGGACCCCTGTTTGTCCCAAAATTTACCTCATATTACATGCCTCCACAGTCTTGGCTGCTGGCCCGAGCGAGGGTACATTGGCACCTCTGGTGCTGAGGAGCAGAGCTCCACCGTGAGACCCTAATAGAGAGGGTAGGCGGTCATACCGGGTAGGTGATCCCGGTTTGGGATGCCCCGTCCCTTGACTTTTCCCCTGGGGGGGGGCCCTTCCCTTTACCAACTATGGGGGCTGGGGGTTCCTCTCATAGGGGTTAGCTTTATTCTCTCTTTATTCACTTTCTCTTGTTGATGTGGAGCGTCTGGAAGTAATCCCTCAATGAATTGGTTGCACTGTTGTTACTATGTTGCAGCACCGCGGCTGTCATTGCAGCCGGGTGCCGGGGTTTTTTAGTCTGTGAGGTAATTTTTTTACCTCACACGCTTTGGGGGGAGGCGGGGCTGGCACTCGGCGCTCTGCCGCGGCCAGCCCCCGTTCTCTCATTCACTCCTCGCCGCAGCGAGCGGGGCGGGTGCTCCGCTAGTGATAGCGGGAGCACCCGCTGTCATGGCAGCCGGCGCCGCGGTTGTCGGCGGCGCCGGTCTCTGGGCTGGTGCGTGAGGGACTTCTTCCCTCACGCTTCATTCACACTGGAAGGGGGGGCGGAGCCGGGCTTTCTGCGCGTCGCCGCGGCTCCGCCCTCCTCTGTACTGGCGCCGCTGCGGAGCTGAGCTCCCTGTTACTAGGCAGCTCCCTGTTACTAGGCAGCTTAAGGGGCACAGATCAGCTTTGCGCGGGCTGCGCAGACCACGCCCCTGACAAGGCAGTTGTTCTTCTCTTCACTTCACCTCAGAAATCGCCATTGTTCTGAGGCGGATCGTTCACCGCAGCGTCTGTGAGTGGCCCTGTGGGCCTCATTTATTTCTTCTTTTCTTATCTGTTAAGTCTTATTGTAGGGACTTATGGGTCTCTCTCTGTCTTTTAGGTGAAGGTTATCCAGGTGGATCTTCTGTAGTATTGGAAGGTCTCTCCTGATCCTGGGTCCCTGGGTCCATTTTAGCATCACAAATCCTCCCACTCGGGACATTAAAGGGGCATCCCGGGTTGTCTAACTGGCGTAATTCCCTGGGTCATAGCGACCACTCAAAATTCACCTTATGGAGGCATCCCCGGATACTGGGACCCCTTCGGGGCATCCCAAAAAGTGTATGTTGTGTGGGATTTCCATTACTGGGGATGATGTGTTACTGTGTATACCATGTGCACAGCAAACTATTACGCGGCAGTCCGAACCCCAAGCGGCGGGGTCAGCACAGCCGGCCACCTCAACTCCCCCTCCCGCCTTGACTCGTGCCCCGTGTGACGTGGTCATGGGCAGGGATCTGCAATCCGAGATGTGTGCCAGATTGGCTAGCCTTGAGAAAATGCTCTCTAGCTCGGTCGCCCGTAAGGCTCCGTCTAAGAGAAAGCATTTGTCGCCGGCTCCGCCGGTGGATGATCTTGATGACAGAGACAATCTGGATTGGTCTGATTATCCTCAGCTAGAGGAGGGGGAAGTTGATGAGGGTTCAGAATTTTCGGATGATGAGCAGTCTGCTGGCGCTGATGCCGAGCTTTCTGATTTAGGGAGATCCTTGGACTCTCCTCACGCTCTGTCTCTCATGCTGGAAGTTCTGAATATTTCCCCTCCAGAGGAGGCGTCACAGCAGAAAGGTGAATTGTTTGAGGAATCCAGGCTGCGCCTGGAGTTTCCTACGCAACGCCATTTTGATAGAATCATTGACAAGGAATGGGATAGGCCGGCTCGGCTCCCTGGCATCCCTCAGGGGTGGGATAGGAAATATCCCTTTCCTTCTGAGGCGGTCAAGCGCTGGGCATCTCCCCCCGAGGTGGATGCACCGGTTTTGGGGTTGTCTAACTCCTCGGTGTTAAACAGACCTGATTGTTCCACTCTCAAAGATGGAGAGGATAAAACGTATTGATCAGATGGCTTCTCATGGCTTTACTAGCATTGGGTCGGCCATCCGGCCTGTGTGTGCTTCGGAGCTAATGGTGTTGGCCACCAGGTCTGTGGTCAGGGACCTGTTGACTTCTTCCGGGCTTCGTCCTGGTAGTAACGAGTTCCTTAGCCTTAAACGGTGCGAGTTGTTTCTATCCTTTGTGTTGTCTGCCCTGGATGATACTTTGATGATGTGTGGTAGGACTTCGGCTCTGCTTGTGGCTATTCGGCGGTCGGTGTGGCTGCGCCAGTGGGCGGCCGATTTTATGTCCAAAAAATCACTGACGGCTTTACCCTTTGTTGGTCTACGGCTCTTTGGAGAGACATTGGACTCTGTCACCAAGGGTGGTAGGTTACCTCAACGTAAGAAACAACGCCGCCCTTTTCGGGGGGCGCCTGCCTTTACCCCCTCCTTTCGGGGGGCCAGATCTGGTAGGGGTTCTGCATTTCCCTCTTCCAGAGGAGATTCCGGAAACAGGGGCAGAGGACGTGCCCGTTCTGGATACAGTTGGGGCTCTAAGCCCAAACCGGCTGCTAAGCCGGCTCAGCAATGAGGGGGCGCCCTCACCCATGCGGGTGGGGGGACGGCTGCAGCACTTCTCTCAGATCTGGGATCAAGAGGTCTCGGACAGATGGATCCGGGAAGTGGTGTCTTCCGGCTACAAGCTGGAGTTCGAGCTCCGCCCCCCTTCCAGATTTGTCAGGTCTCGGATGCCGTCGGAGCCTCTAGCGGCGCAGGGGCTCCTGGTGGCAGTGGAGAATCTTCTGGACATGGCTGTCATTTGCCCAGTGCCCCCTTCAGATCGGGGCAGGGGCTTTTATTCCACTCTGTTCACGGTACCCAAGAAGGACGGGTTGGTCCGACCCATCTTGGATCTGAAGTTTCTCAACAGGTTCATCCGGCCGAGGAAATTCCGCATGGAAACGCTGCGTTCGGCCATTCACTCTCTTCGTCAGGGAGACTTTCTGACGTCCATAGACATCAAGGATGCTTATCTACACGTTCCGGTTTTTCCAGCACACCAGAGGTTTCTCAGGTTCGTGGTGGAGGATCGGCACTTTCAGTTTGTGGCACTTCCTTTCGGTCTCACCTCAGCTCCTCGGGTGTTCACCAAGGTGCTAGCGGGGGTGATGGCTCTGCTCAGAGGCCAGGGTATCCGCATCGTGCCCTATTTGGACGATCTGCTGATCATGGCCTCTTCCTTCAACCAAGCGGAGTTGGACACCAGAGCGGTGGTTTCCACTCTGGAAAGGTTCGGTTGGGTGATCAACCACCCCAAGTCTTCTCTTTCTCCGTCCAGAATTCTGACCTTTCTGGGAATGTCTCTGGACACTTCACAGGCCAGGGTGTTTCTACCCCAGGCCAAGATTCTTTTGATTCAGGAGTTAGTTCGGCTTCTCTTGTCTACCCCTCATCCGACCATCCGGTTAGGGATGAGGCTGGTGGGGTTAATGGTGGCCTCATTCGAGGCAGTTCCCTTTGCGCAGTTTCACACAAGGACGCTTCAGCTTCATCTGTTGAAGGTTCGGGACAAGTCTCCTCTATCGTTGGATCAGTCCTTCCAGATGACCCCCTGAGTTCGTCGATCCCTGCAATGGTGGCTGGGGTCGGTCAATCTGTTGAAGGGCAGATCTTTTCTGGCTCCGTGTTGGGAAACAGTCACCACGGACGCCAGTCTGTCAGGTTGGGGGGGTGTTTGGAAGGACCTCCAGTTTCAGGGTTTGTGGGGCCCGCGGGAGGCTCACGAGCCCATCAATGTTCTGGAGTTGAGAGCCATCAGGTTGGTTCTGTTTCGCTTGACTCATCAGTTGAGAGGCCTGCCAGTTCAGGTCCGGTCGGACAACAGAACGGCGGTTGCTTACATCAATCACCAAGGAGGGACTCGCAGCAGGAGTGCCCTCAGGGAAGGGTCTTTGATTCTGGACTGGGCAGAGACCCACGTCCCGTGTATCTCAGCAGTCTACATTCCGGGAGTGGAGAACACGGAGGCGGACTTGCTGAGCAGGGCCTCCTCTCGTCAGGGGGAGTGGTCTCTCAGTCCCAAGGTGTTTCGTTCGATATGTCTCAGGTGGGGGGTCCCAGCGGTGGACCTCTTTGCTTCTCGTCACAATCACAAGCTTCCAGTCTTTGTGTCTCTCTCGCAGGATCCTCTGGCTCTGACAGTGGATGCCATGTCTCTAAACTGGAGGGATCTGGGGCTCCTTTACCTGTTTCCTCCGTTCCCAATGCTAGCCAGAGTGCTGCGCAAACTGGCCTTGGATGGTGCGTCGGCAATTCTGGTGGCCCCAAGGTGGCCAAGGCGAGTTTGGTTTGCAGATCTTGTAAGACTGGCAGAGGATCAGTTCGCCCTGCCTCTGCTGCCGGACCTGCTCACCCAGGGTCGGCTGCGCTATCCCAATTTACCATCGCTGGCTTTGACGGCATGGCTGCTGAAACCGCCATCTTGAAGGAGGAAGGTCTTTCTGACGCAGTGATTCAGACTCTTATCTGTGCCAGGAAGCGCTCTTCCTCTTCTATTTACTACAGGACTTGGAGGGCCTATATTGATTGGTGTGAAAGTAGGTCTCTCTCTTGTCGAGAGTTCTCCATTCCTAGAATTTTAGAGTTTCTCCAACATGGTCTAGATCTGGGGCTCCAGCTTAGTACATTGAAAGGGCAGGTTTCTGCCCTGGCGGTGTTCTTCCAAAGGTCTTTTGCACTTCATCCCTTAGTCAAGACCTTTTTCCAAGGTGTTACACATGTTCGGCCTCCTAGGAAGCCTTTTGTTCCAGTTTGGGATTTGAACCTGGTTCTTTCTGCTCTCCAGGGCCCTCCGTTTGAGCCCTTGAATGAGATAGCTTTGTCTTCTCTTACCCAAAAGGTGGCCTTTTTGGTGGCTATCACTTCGGTTGGGCGTGTTTCTGAGTTGGCAGCTTTATCCATTACAGCTCCGTACTTCGAGAAACATCAGGAAAAGGTTGTCTTTCGTTTCAAACAGGATTTTCTTCCTAAAGTGGTCTCGGAGTTTCATCTGAATCAGGACATTGTTTTGCCTTCTCTATGCCCAAATCCCAGCGACGACAGGGAAAGGGCATTGCATTCCTTGGATGTAGTTCGTGTTGTGGAACATTATCTGGAGGTTACCTCTTCCTTTCGTATGACTGATGCTTTCTTTGTGGTGCCCTGTGGGCCTAGGAAAGGTTTGGCTCCTGCCAAATCTTCCATTAGTAAATGGATTCGTCAGGCCATCATTGGGGCCTATTCTGCCAAGGGGAGGAGTCCCCCTTTTCGTGTTACTGCTCATTCTACTCGTGCAGTTGGTGCGTCCTGGGCTTTTCAGCACCAGGCTTCTGTTGAACAAGTTTGTAAGGCCACTACCTGGTCTTCGGTTCACACCTTTTCCAAGTTTTACAAGGTTGATGTTCGGGCATCAGCGGATGCTGTTTTTGGCCGCAAAGTTTTGCAAGCTGTTGTGGTTTAAGGTTGTGCATTGTTGCCTAGTTTTGGATCCCCGCCCTTGTTATGGACACTGCTGTTGGATGTCCCACATGTTATGGATTCTTGAAGCGGGGTGTGTGACATACTAAGAATAATACCATTTTGTGAATACTCACCTTGTAAAATGGGTATTATGAGTATGTCACACACCCCGCTTCAACCCGCCCTTTTGTATTCAGGATCCTCTTTATTGCGAACTTTGCGTGGTTGTTGTTTATATTTGCCTCTTCCTGGTCCCTTACCTTACTGCTTTCTGTATACTGGGTAGTGAGTGGGAGGTCCCAGGTATTTATGGATCAGGGAGGGGCTTTCTTTTGCTATCATCTCTGCAGGAACGCGCTCTTCAGGACGATATTACCCACATGTTATGGATTCTTGAAGCGGGGTGTGTGACATACTCATAATACCCATTTTACAAGGTGAGTATTCACAAAATGGTATTTTTTGCAGGACTAGAGACACTTGTATAAGTGAAGGGAATGGAGGATCAATAGTTCAAGACTGAAGCTGTACCATTGGAAAAACTGCTGTCATTCAGCAAAAGGCTATAAAAACTTGTAAACTTTGATTGTTAGCTTAAACTTTAAACATGACTGACTATGGGATTCTACTAGGGAAATCATGTTTTATAATAAAGGCCCCTTTCTGGATCCTCCCACTGCCCTATCTTCAGCAGAAGATCAGCACACAGAAAGGAGAAGGCAGCTTCTGCCCAACTACCTCTCGCTGCTAGAAGTAATGACATGTATGTTGCCTTTCTTTCCTTCAAGGAATGTATAAAATACATTCACATATTAATACAGAGGAGTCGGAGTCGGAAGTACAAAAAACTGAGGAGTCGGAACATTTATCTACCGACTCCACAGCCCTGGGTTAGAGGCAGATACTCACCACAAGGCAAACACCAGGCCCAGGCCATCATGAGGTCGCCCAAGTAGTTTGGATGTCTAACCAATCCCCATAGCCCTGACACTATGAGCTTACTGCCGGCTTCAGTCGGGATGGCTTTCAGATCTAGCAAGGGAAGAACATACATTTATATAAATGCACACAACAAAGATGCCAAAGTAAGCAAGCAAATGATCATTACTCACAAGAAAGTTTGGGATTGTCTGGACTTTGTCTGAAGGCGAGCTTCTGGTTGTTTGCACGGCAAAATATGAAATACCCGAGAGCTAAAGAAAAGAAAAATAAATCCCCGAGGTTAAACTTCAGTGAGAGAATATATAGAAACAGCAAATGCTGAAGAGGATCAAAGACAAAGCCATGCTGGCACGTTATTCTTTGAAGTGCAACAATCACCCACCTACAGACCAGTAGGGACGGGGGTTCCCATCTTGGTGGGGTATCCCGATTTGGGGTGGCATGCTGTTTGAACCCAACTGGGCAACTTTAAACTCAGCCGAAGTATGCACCCCCCACCACTAAAAGGGTTGATGGGGAGAGGGGCTTGTCACTTAAGTGATGATACAACACTGGTCCACCAAAGCTCCTAGGCGACTGCTCATTAGCACAAAAAAATCCATATCTTGTACTTTGTATACAAAAAGCGAAGGGGGTAATGAACTCACCATTCAAAGCAACGATGGCCGCTACAAGTGACCATGAAAGATTCACCGAATGTCTGACCAGATACACAGCTTGCAGTGTGTAAGCAAACGGGACCCACACCAGGTTTCCGAAGGCCAGCATAAAGCCGAAACCATCATGAGCAATATCCAGAGAGGTCACAAACCCTTCCTAGAATAATAAATATGGTTATTCAGCAAGGCAGGTAAAAAGGTCTGTAGCAGACCTTGCAAGACAGATCATCTATTGCTCACCAACAGCTCAACCCCCCCCCCCCACCCCGTTACAAGATAAAAGACAAAATAGATCACCGGGTTTGCATTCGGGTCCACGTTACTGCCAACAGTTAACAGAGATAGTGCAAGTATGCCCGTCTGGTGACTACTGGTCGCAAGAAGAAGAAAACTGAAGATAAAATGGCAGACATATCGGGGGTTTACAGTTTAACCTAATTTCTCTTCTCTGGAACTGTGATGCTGCATAATAAACAGCATAATGGTCTTTAAGAATCCCAGAACTTTGCATAAGACACCCTGGCTGTGCTTCTCCCCTGGTTGCTAGACGATATTGGAGCCTAGACCACTATTCCCAGACACCCCCAAAGCATCATCCAGGGGAGAGAAGAGGAAGGTGGTGCAGCAGGCGTCACTCATGTTTCTTCTCCCCATCCCTTGCATGAGCGAGAGGTGGCATAGCTCTCACCACTGCTGGCCAGCGAGGAAGGTAGCTGTACATCCCGCTTAGCGAGGTGTCAGTCTCAGCCGGGGGCATGATTCGGGGTGTGGATTCTCCCCGTAGCTGTCCGGCGGAGAGGCGGTAAAAGGCTTGTGAAGCAGCAGGAGTCAGAGGAGAGAGACGAGAAGAGAAGAGCTGTGCAGAGGGGGAATGCCATAGGCTGAACCTGTAAACCCCATATCTTGGCCATTTAAAAAACTGAAAACAGTGGTGTAATAATTACCTGCCTGCAGTGGCACATTAAGGGCACGAGCATTTGTGCTTGAAAATTAACCTCATAGGAATTCTAACTTGTTTCATCAAACCTTTTTGGCATGAGCTAAATCAAAAACCAAAATGTTTAAAAAGTGAACCTAAAGCCCACCTCCATCACCTTTGCACCCCTCTACCCACCTCGCCAAGCTCAATTATATTTAAAACAAAAGAAATTGCTTAGTCCCAACTCATTGCATGGTCCCTATGCCAGGGAAAGAATGCTCATGTTCGGAATCGCCAAAGCATCAGAGGCCGGGTTTACACCAGGAGCATTTCAATGCGGTAGTGATTAGCGATGGAAATCAAAACCACAATTAGCAATTTTACAGTGTTTAGGAAGCACTTGGAAATGGCGCTCAATCGAGAGGAATCTCTGAAATGACGGCTTTCAAAATGCTGCTGTGGCAAGGCTTTTGCGTGGGGATCGCCACCATGAATGTGCCCATAGATTAACATGGCAGCATTTCACAGGATATTGCACGAAATCACTCCACAATTAAAGTGGAATGCCCCAGTGTGAAGAGGGCCTCAGATGACAGTTTTACCAGGGCTGAACACAAAGTATTGCCAGCCAAAAGCGTTAAAAATCCAAAGACCTTTATTTCAATTAATAGTAAAAAAAGCATGGTGCAGACATGAATCCCCCAGTAAAATACACGCATGTCTACGCGTTTCGAACCCCGTGGGTTCTTACTCATGACAATATCTCCAATGCATTTACAATCATATTAGTAGCCGGAGGGCAGAGACCACACCCAGTTTTACCAGGGCTGCCGCATTGATTAGCTGCCGGAGCATCCTTACTGGGCTAGGATGTAGGATAGGATTTTTACTTGGACCAGAGGTACACATTTAATGAATTAGGTGATGGGTGAAATAACATTTCTGCAGTTTTTACACATAAACCTATGCTCCGAGATCCTAACAATATTACAAAAAGGACAGAAAAAAAAAAAAAAAAAAAAACATTACCTGATTCCAAAGAGCATAGACAACATACAACAGCTGAAAGCTGTTCACCAGGATCATAGAGACTGAAGGTTGCTCAAGCTTCTTAACCTCCATTTCAGCCAGCAGCATTACAACATTGACAAAAACCTGCCAAAAAAAAACAACAAAAAAAAAACAACAAGTGCATAAAAAACAGGGCCGCGCAACCTGTGGCCTGCACTGCCTTCAATTCCAGCCACAGGCACCTCTGCCCAATTACCCACCTCAGCACTGCAGATATCTTCCAGCCTCACATCCCTCAAAACTTTTCCAGCCTGTTCCCCATCCACTTCTTCCCATCCCACCTCTCTTCATCTAAGCAGATTTCACCTCTGCCTACCTTTTCCGGCCTCGCCTCATCTCTATTCTCACCTCTTCCCACCTTACCTTCTCCTGTCCCACCTCTATTCACATGCTCCAGCCTTACCTCCTACCACATCACTTTTTCCATTCTGACCCGTCCACTTCTTCCCGCTCACTTTTCTGCCTCTAAGCCCATATAATCCCTGTCCATTTTTTCCAACCTCACCTTAATGGTGTCCACTTTTTCCACCTTATCTTTGTTTAGCCCACCTCTGTCCGCATGTTCCCAACTCGACCCATACCACTATTCTTAGTATGTCACACACCCCGCTTCAAGAATCCATAACATGTGGGTAATATCGTCCTGAAGAGGGCGTTCCTGCAGAGATGATAGCAAAAGAAAGCCCCTCCCTGATCCATAAATACCTGGGACCTCCCACTCACTACCCAGTTTTCCATCTCTGCAGACGGCGAGCAAGTCAGAAGATGATGGCTCCTCCTTGCACAGGGGGATTTCAGGTAGCCGGGGTAACTCCCGGCCTCTTATTTTGTCTATTTCCGCTCGGACCCCTGTTTGTCCCAAAATTTACCTCAGATTACATGCCTCCACAGTCTTGGCTGCTGGCCCGAGCGAGGGTACATTGGCACCTCTGGTGCTGAGGAGCAGAGCTCCACCGTGAGACCCTAAAAGAGAGGGTAGGCGGTCATACCGGGTATGTGATCCCGGTTTGGGATGCCCCGTCCCTTGACTTTTCCCCTGGGGGGGGGCCCTTCCCTTTACCAACTATGGGGGCTGGGGGTTCCTCTCATAGGGGTTAGCTTTTTTCTCTTTCTCTTTCTTCACTTTCTCTTGTTGATGTGGAGCGTCTGGAAGTAATCCCTCAATGAATTGGTTGCACTGTTGTTACTATGTTGCAGCACCGCGGCTGTCATTGCAGCCGGGTGCCGGGGTTTTTCAGTCTGTGAGGTAATTTTTTTACCTCACACGCTTTGGGGGGGCGGGGCTGGCACTCGGCGCTCTGCCGCGGCCAGCCCCCGTTCTCTCATTCATTCCTCGCCGCAGCGAGCGGGGCTAGTGATAGCGGGAGCACCCGCTGTCATGACAGCCGGCGCCGCGGTTGTCGGCGGCGCCGGTCTCTGGGCTGGTGCGTGAGGGACTTCTTCCCTCACGCTTCAATCACACTGGAAGGGGGGGCGGAGCCGGGCTTTCGGCGCGTTGCCGCGGCTCCGCCCTCCTCTGTACTGGCGCCGCTGCGGAGCTGAGCTCCCTGTTACTAGGCAGCTCCCTGTTACTAGGCAGCTTAGGGGGCACAGATCAGCTTTGCGCGGGCTGCGCAGACCACGCCCCTGACAAGGCAGTTCTTCTTCTCTTCACTTAACCTCAGAAATCGCCATTGTTCTGAGGCGGATCGTTCATCGCAGCGTCTGTGAGTGGCCCTGTGAGCCTCATTTATTTTTTCTTTTCTTTATCTGTTAAGTCTTATTGTAGGGACTTATGGGTCTCTCTCTGTCTTTTAGGTGAAGGTTATCCAGGAGGATCTTCTGTAGTATTGGAAGGTCTCTCCTGATCCTGGGTCCCTGGGTCCATTTTAGCATCACAAATCCTCCCACTCGGGACATTAAAGGGGCATCCCGGGTTGTCTAACTGGCGTAATTCCCTGGGTCATAGCAACCACTCAAAATTCACCTTATGGAGGCATCCCCGGATACTGGGACTGGGACCCCTTCGGGGCATCCCAAAAAGTGTATGTTGTGTGGGATTTCCATTACTGGGGATGATGTGTTACTGTGTATACCATGTGCGCAGCAAACTATTACGCGGCAGTCCGAACCCCAAGCGGCGGGGTCAGCTTAGCCGGCCACCTCAACTCCCCCTCCCGCCTTGACTCGTGCCCCGTGTGACGTGGTCATGGGCAGGGATCTGCAATCCGAGATGTGTGCCAGATTGGCTAGCCTTGAGAAATTGCTCTCTAGCTCGGTCGCCCGTAAGGCTCCGTCTAAGAGAAAGCATTTGTCGCCGGCTCCGCCGGTGGATGATCTTGATGACAGAGACAATCTGGATTGGTCTGATTATCCTCAGCTAGAGGAGGGGGAGGTTGATGAGGGTTCAGAATTTTCGGATGATGAGCAGTCTGCTGGCGCTGATGCCGAGCTTTCTGACTTAGGGAGATCCTTAGACTCTCCTCACGCTCTGTCTCTCATGCTGGAGGTTCTGAATATTTCCCCTCCCGAGGAGGCGTCACAGCAGAAAGGTGAATTGTTTGAGGAATCCAGGCCGCGCCTGGAGTTTCCTACGCAACGCCATTTTGATAGAATCATTGACAAGGAATGGGATAGGCCGGCTCGGCTCCCTGGCATCCCTCAGGGGTGGGATAGGAAATATCCCTTTCCTTCTGAGGCGGTCAAGCGCTGGGCATCTCCCGAGGTGGATGCACCGGTTTTGGGGTTGTCTAACTCCTCGGTGTTAAACAGACCTGATTGTTCCACTCTCAAAGATGGAGAGGATAAACGTATTGATCAGATGGCTTCTCATGGCTTTACTAGCATTGGGTCGGCCATCCGGCCTGTGTGTGCTTCGGAGCTAATGGTGTTGGCCACCAGGTCTGTGGTCAGGGACCTGTTGACTTCTTCCGGGCTTCGTCCTGGTAGTAACGAGTTCCTTAGCCTTAAACGGTGCGAGTTGTTTCTATCCTTTGTGTTGACTGCCTTGGATGATACTTTGATGATGTGTGGTAGGACTTCGGCTCTGCTTGTGGCTATTCGGCGGTCGGTGTGGCTGCGCCAGTGGGCGGCCGATTTTATGTCCAAAAAATCACTGACGGCTTTACCCTTTGTTGGTCTACGGCTCTTTGGAGAGACATTGGACTCTGTCACCAAGGGTGGTAGGTTACCTCAACGTAAGAAACAACGCCGCCCTTTTCGGGGGGCGCCTGCCTTTACCCCCTCCTTTCGGGGGGCCAGATCTGGTAGGGGTTCTGCATTTCCCTCTTCCAGAGGAGATTCCGGAAACAGGGGCAGAGGACGTGCCCGTTCTGGATACAGTTGGGGCTCTAAGCCCAAACCGGCTGCTAAGCCGGCTCAGCAACGAGGGGGCGCCCTCACCCATGCGGGTGGGGGGACGGCTGCAGCACTTCTCTCAGATCTGGGATCAAGAGGTCTCGGACAGATGGATCCGGGAAGTGGTGTCTTCCAGCTACAAGCTGGAGTTCGAGCTCCGCCCACCTTCCAGATTTGTCAGGTCTCGGATGCCGTCGGAGCCTCTAGCGGCGCAGGGGCTCCTGGTGGCAGTGGAGAATCTTCTGGACATGGCTGTCATTTGCCCAGTGCCCCCTTCAGATCGGGGCAGGGGCTTTTATTCCAATCTGTTCACGGTACCCAAGAAGGACGGGTTGGTCCGACCCATCTTGGATCTGAAGTTTCTCAACAGGTTCATCCGGCCGAGGAAATTCCGCATGGAAACGCTGCGTTCGGCCATTCACTCTCTTCGTCAGGGAGACTTTCTGACGTCCATAGACATCAAGGATGCATATTTACACGTTCCGGTTTTTCCAGCACACCAGAGGTTTCTCAGGTTCGTGGTGGAGGATCGGCATTTTCAGTTTGTGGCACTTCCTTTCGGTCTCACCTCAGCTCCTCGGGTGTTCACCAAGGTGCTAGCGGGGGTGATGGCTCTGCTCAGAGGCCAGGGTATCCGCATCGTGCCCTATTTGGACGATCTACTGATCATGGCCTCTTCCTTCAACCAAGCGGAGTTGGACACCAGAGCGGTGGTGTCCACTCTGGAAAGGTTCGGTTGGGTGATCAACCACCCCAAGTCTTCTCTTTCTCTGTCCAGAATTCTGACCTTTCTGGGAATGTCTCTGGACACTTCACAGGCCAGGGTGTTTCTACCCCAGGCCAAGATTCTTTTGATTCAGGAGTTAGTTCGGCTTCTCTTGTCTACCCCTCATCCGACCATCCGGTTAGGGATGAGGCTGGTGGGGTTAATGGTGGCCTCATTCGAGGCAGTTCCCTTTGCGCAGTTTCACACAAGGACGCTTCAGCTTCATCTGTTGAAGGTTTGGGACAAGTCTCCTCTATCGTTGGATCAGTCCTTCCTGATGACTCCCCGAGTTAGTCGATCCCTGCAATGGTGGCTGGGGTCGGTCAATCTGTTGAAGGGCAGATCTTTTCTGGCTCCGTGTTGGGAAACAGTCACCACGGATGCCAGTCTGTCAGGTTGGGGGGGTGTTTGGAAGGACCTCCAGTTTCAGGGTTTGTGGGGCCCGCGGGAGGCTCACGAGCCCATCAATGTTCTGGAGTTGAGAGCCATCAGGTTGGTTCTGTTTCGCTTGACTCATCAGTTGAGAGGCCTGCCAGTTCAGGTCCGGTCGGACAACAGAACGGCGGTTGCTTACATCAATCACCAAGGAGGGACTCACAGCAGGAGTGCCCTCAGGGAAGTGTCTTTGATTCTGGACTGGGCAGAGACCCACGTCCCGTGTATCTCAGCAGTCTACATTCCGGGAGTGGAGAACACGGAGGCGGACTTGCTGAGCAGGGCCTCCTCTCGTCAGGGGGAGTGGTCTCTCAGTCCCAAGGTGTTTCGTTCGATATGTCTCAGGTGGGGGGTCCCAGCGGTGGACCTCTTTGCTTCTCGTCACAATCACAAGCTTCCAGTCTTTGTGTCTCTCTCGCAGGATCCTCTGGCTCTGACAGTGGATGCCATGTCTCTAAACTGGAGGGATCTGGGGCTCCTTTACCTGTTTCCTCCGTTCCCAATGCTAGCCAGAGTGCTGCGCAAACTGGCCTTGGATGGTGCGTCGGCAATTCTGGTGGCCCCAAGGTGGCCAAGGCGAGTTTGGTTCGCAGATCTTGTAAGACTGGCAGAGGATCAGTTCGCACTGCCTCTGCTGCCGGACCTGCTCACCCAGGGTCGGCTGCGCTATCCCAATTTACCATTGCTGGCTTTGACGGCATGGCTGCTGAAACCGCCATCCTGAAGGAGGAAGGTCTTTCTGACGCAGTGATTCAGACTCTTATCTGTGCCAGGAAGCGCTCTTCCTCTTCTATTTACTACAGGACTTGGAGGGCCTATATTGATTGGTGTGAAAGTAGGTCTCTCTCTTGTCGAGAGTTCTCCATTCCTAGAATTTTAGAGTTTCTCCAACATGGTCTAGATCTGGGGCTCCAGCTTAGTACATTGAAAGGGCAGGTTTCTGCCCTGGCGGTGTTCTTCCAAAGGTCTTTTGCACTTCATCCCTTAGTCAAGACCTTTTTCCAAGGTGTTACACATGTTCGGCCTCCTAGGAAGCCTTTTGTTCCAGTTTGGGATTTGAACCTGGTTCTTTCTGCTCTCCAGGGCCCTCCGTTTGAGCCCTTGAATGAGATAGCTTTGTCTTCTCTTACCCAAAAGGTGGCCTTTTTGGTGGCTATCACTTCGGTTAGGCGTGTTTCTGAGTTGGCAGCTTTATCCATTACAGCTCCGTACTTCGAGAAACATCAGGACAAGGTTGTCTTTCGTTTCAAGCAGGATTTTCTTCCTAAAGTGGTCTCGGAGTTTCATCTGAATCAGGACATTGTTTTGCCCTCTCTATGCCCAAATCCCAGCGACGACAAGGAAAGGGCATTGCATTCCTTGGATGTAGTTCGTGTTGTGGAACATTATCTGGAGGTTACGTCTTCCTTTCGTAAGACTGATGCTTTCTTTGTGGTGCCCTGCGGGCCTAGGAAAGGTTTGGCTCCTGCCAAATCTTCCATTAGTAAATGGATTCGTCAGGCCATCATTGGGGCCTATTCTGCCAAGGGGAGGAGTCCCCCTTTTCGTGTTACTGCTCATTCTACTCGTGCAGTTGGTGCGTCCTGGGCTTTTCAGCACCAGGCTTCTGTTGAACAAGTTTGTAAGGCCGCTACCTGGTCTTCGGTTCACACCTTTTCCAAGTTTTACAAGGTTGATGTTAGGGCATCAGCGGATGCTGTTTTTGGCCGCAAAGTTTTGCAAGCTGTTGTGGTTTAAGGTTGTGCATTGTTGCCTAGTTTTGGATCCCCGCCCTTGTTATGGACACTGCTGTTGGATGTCCCACATGTTATGGATTCTTGAAGCGGGGTGTGTGACATACTAAGAATAATACCATTTTGTGAATACTCACCTTGTAAAATGGGTATTAAGTATGTCACACACCCCGCTTCAACCCGCCCTTTTGTATTCAGGATCCTCTTTATTGCGAACTTTGCGTGGTTGTTGTTTATATTTGCCTCTTCCTGGTCCCTTACCTTACTGCTTTCTGTATACTGGGTAGTGAGTGGGAGGTCCCAGGTATTTATGGATCAGAGAGGGGCTTTCTTTTGCTATCATCTCTGCAGGAACGCCCTCTTCAGGACAATATTACCCACATGTTATGGATTCTTGAAGCGGGGTGTGTGACATACTTATAATACCCATTTTACAAGGTGAGTATTCACAAAATGGTATTTTTTCCCCTGCCCTCTTCTTTCCACATCAACCCTGGTTCTCCTCGCCTCAGCAATCTTCATCTAAGGCTACATCAACTCTGCCCACTTCCCCCCCTCCCCCCGACCTCATCTTCGAACCCACCTCTTGAAGAGAAACAATAAGACAACACAGCCCTCAAGTTGTGCAGGAGCTTACCCAGCCAATCAGTGCAGGATGAATGGCAATAAAGTATTTAAGATCGAAACTCCCAATGCGGGGGTTTAATTCTCGACCCATGAAGAAAGTATAGATGAAGTTCCCTATAAAAACACAATAATGGAGATTGGTCATCAATTAACATACAAATACAAAGGGAAAACGTAGTCAGCTAATTCTGAGGTAAACACATCATATATTAAGGCAAATACAAAAAAACCACAGGAATATATATTTTTTACATTTTCTGTCAACAGAATGTCTAAATGATTAAACAGCAGTAGCGGCCACTATTTACAAATCTTTCCTATTGGTAGAAAGTCCAAAAGATGGATGGACACGAGAAGTGCTAAGCAGCCACAGGATAAAGTCTGGTTACAGATACGGAGTGGGAGAGGGAATCGACTAGCCCTGGAGTCTCTGTGCAGAAGCCGTGAGGTTGTATCTTGACTGACAGGTCAGCTAATCCCTGGAGCAGCCCGTCCGCACCACTTATGGGGGGGGGGGGGGGGGGAGAATGGGCAACTGGCCTAACACTCAAGTCCAAATCATGACATGCATAACCCACCCCCAAACATAGGAGCAGGATCGCAGCAATCAGGCGGGTGGATCCCATTTTAAAATCAGGCTGAGCACAAGAGGAAGATTTAAATTCTGGGACCTCCACTTTGATAATGGAAAGACTCCTGCAATGTTCTCTTTGAATTCCATCTTATTTTAATATAAAAGCAAGAAAGTGTCCTTATTTCTGCTAGATATTTTAAAATAATTAAATCCAGGCCCATGTATTTCAGGTTCCCTCAACAAACCCCTAATTCAGTGGTTGCATTTTATACTCCGTTTGGACAAGACTTGTCATAACTAACAAAAAATAATAAATTACCTACCAGATTTTCCAGCAACAGAAAGGTCTTCCGCTGGGGCTTTATAAGAACGTGCCAAGGCATAAACGCTTAGAAGTACAGCAACAAGTGTAGCTGCAACTGCAAACTGGTGATAGTGCTCGTACAAAAACAGCACATTGACCTTGTAATACAAGAGCCCAGCTAGCAGTAGAGCAGTCAGCAACAAACCATAGAGACCTAGAAGAAAAAAAAAAAAATATATATATATATTATATATTTATTCTGAGCTACAATTAAATGCAGCAAAATCACTAACAGCTTTACATTTCAAGGCTAAATACTATGTCAGAGCAGTAGAGAGGGGAAGCTTTAGACCAGTTTCCCACACCTGCCTTCAGGTAGCACCCGCTGGTTAGGGTTTGTGGGTTTTCACAGGTAGCTTATAGCACCGAATGCTACATGTGCCTCTGAGCGCTCCCTTACCGTCCATAGAAACACCAAGCAAACGGCTTTGAGGGATCATCATGTGCAATGAAAGTCATGCCAGCAATGATTAATGTGGAATAAATCAAGAGCTGGCGTTGACAGGCCACTGGAAAGAAAAGCTGTAGAGTAGCAATTGGGTGGAGGAAGAGGACACTGCTGGGGAAATTGGGATGCAGAGCTGGAACCTCACAATGATAAAAGTGGAGGTGGGCAGAGATTTAAAGTGCACCTATACTCGGTGAGAAAAACTTTCCTCTTTCTATCCCCAGCCCAGTGCCCCCAAAACAGCCTGCGTTTCTTTTCTTACCTCAGCCTTTGCCCAATATTTATACCAAGAACTGGATGCAGTCGGGCCATATTTCTCCCTGGCCGAGCAACCCCACCCCCAGTAACGATGCAATCAGAGTGCACTTTAAACTAACTGCCATTATGTGACAGTTTGATTGTAACAGAATTAATTAGCATGTGGCATGTCATTCACCATAATACTACTGTTTTTTCCTGGCATGTGAATATTGGGCAAAAGCCGACGTAAATAAAAAAAAAAAAAAAGCGCAGGCTGTTTTGGGGCACATGGCTGGGGATGGAAGGTGACAAAAAAAAAAAAAAAAAAAAAAAAAAAAACTCTGAGTATAGGTGCGCTTTAATACAGAGCATCACCAAAAAGGAAGGAATAAGAAAGATACTAGGTTTAAATAGATGACCAGCTTTTGACCTGAAGTCACATTTTAGAAAACAGAATTCTACCAGTAGTATAGTACTGTATAGTAGTTTAGTATAGTATTATAACTCAGTTTAAAAAGGTCAGGTTAAACAGTTTGGATTTAAAGCTTGGCCAATGTACATTATCGTCTGGCTTCCCTTGGGCTCTGGTGCATGACCAACTATGCATCTATTAAAAAAAAAATAAATAAAAAAAAAAAAAAACATGCAACAACAGCCAATTGTGCAGCATATCACAGGCCAGGTGAAGTCCCAGTCCAAAGCATCATTGCCCATATAATCAACTACTCTCCAGTCAAAGTGCTTGTTAAAAGACATTTCAATCAACAAGTAAACGTGGTAAACATTGAAGGTGCAATGTCCATGCAGTGCAAATACTTATACACAATACTGATCGAAAAAGACGACAATCTCACCATTTAATCTGTATGTCAGTCTGTTGCCATGTGCAAGTGGCACACCATATGCAACCTGAAAAAAAAAAAAAGTAGTAATAAAATTACTATTATTAAGTAATAAAAGGCTTCGCATGACAGTTTTCATGCTTCAGTGCCTGAAGCAGATGATAGGCCTGTATTGGAATAGGTTGATCTGATATTTTCCAGAAGTTGGGACACTTATGCTAATGGGTAGGCTGTAAAATAAAAGCAAAATCACCAGTGTATTAAAGTTGACCAAAACCCATTACCGACAGCTCTGGAATCTATATTTCACATAGCGGGCCATTCCAGATCAGGGTGCTCCAGAGGCAAGAACCAAAACCTAGGATAGTCAAAATCATGGGTTTTGGTCCACTTTAAAGCAGAACTTCAGTCTATAATGACCCTCACCCCGCCTGCCACCCTACCCTGGGACTGAGACTAGACGCTCTGTGTCAGACTAGACGCTCTGTGTCATTCCAGCAAGATGGCGGTGCCCAGGTTCCAGAGCGCCAGTGTCCTGAGGGTTGGGTATGGGCCCCACCCTTTGTATTCCCCCCCCCCATTATTATTTTCCCCACTGAGGGTAAGGTACTTTTAGAATTTCAAAAAGGTGGGAGGCAAGCAAGTAGTATTACAGGCAACGTCAAACTCTACACAAACCTGTTTAGCCAAAAGTTTGTATGGGATTAAAGTATAACATGCAAACATTTGTTGGTCTTTGGACAGTGGAAAAGGAAAGTAACCACTTCAATTCTCGTTGCAATCCCATTAGGCCAATTTATCCTTTGGAGAACAAAGACACTCAAAAGAAGCAGCAGTAAATGCTCTATCATTTCGCAACTATCAAAAGCTAAAGTCCTCACCTTGCCAATAGGGAGCAGGTAGAAGAATGCTTGGAGAAGAAGCCACAAAGAAAAGTATCCCAAAACGGTGGGTTCCCACAAGTCAGCCAAGGTCCAGTGAGGGTAGAAACGAAAGAGATCCACTTTCTTTAGAGCACTTTGATACAGCAAATAGTACAAGAATGGCGGCATAGAGAGCGTCATAAGAAGTGTGCCTATTGAATAAACAAAAATAAAACACTAATTATAATATAGTATAAATATATGAAAACATCAACCCACTACTGACAAGACCACTTGGTGCTGAAGTAACGTCCAGAACAGGTCTAGCTGCCTGACTTACGGACAAGAACAAGTGCAATTAGGATTTAACTTCCACTTATGTTGAAATCAGAAGTTAAAAAAAATGCAGATTTGCTGTATACTGGAAGGAAAGCAACACACCTTCCACCAGGCAATAAATGAAAGAGCTACGACTAGGAAGGGTGTAGACCAAATGAAAGGAGTTTTAGATTACAACCCCTTTCAAGCAGGGCAAGGCCCACCCCCAAAGATGGCACAAAGTCACAGTAAATGACAAAATAAAAAACACAGCATTAAGAACGTACCGATTGTACCACCAAACTCCAAACTGGTCTTCTCCACAGGATTCGACTTAACAATAGGTTCAATATTGTTATTCTCTTTTTCCGCATAATGATCCATTTTGGGTTTATATCGCAAAACCTTTTCACTTCTTACATGCTCTTCTACCGAAGTCGTCACACTTTTCCCATGTTCCTCCACAAAGGTCTCACTTTTTGAATATTCTTCCACTACTTTGTCCTGTTAAAAGGGTTTTTCAGTATTGTTAGACACTACAGCCAGGAGAAAAAAAAATGAAAATCTTGGTTTTCAAGTACAGTCGTAGACAAGGAAAAAAAGATGACTGTACAGCGAATGCAAACAAAAATAAAATGCACTATGTATTTCCTATGTGTCCCTATACCACGGCCATGTCAGTCACACAGCACCTAATTGCAGCGTAAAAAGAATCATGAAGAGGATGGGAGTGTTCTGCTGGATGTAGACAGGAAAAGACTAATTCAGATACGAGGGGTGATCAATAAGTTACCTACGTGAATTTGAAAAACACATTGTCTGAGAATTTAACTTTCTGCTTTTCAAATGTTATCTCACTTTCAGTTACTATCTCAGCATACTTATTCCACTTCAATTGATTGGATACCCTCAGAATGAAAGGAAACTTCTAGCTGCTGCAGGAACCCTGCTCCTCTAGGACAGCATTATCAGGAAGCCGTTGCCTACGCAGACATTTCTTCAGGATATGAATGAGAAAGTAATCACTGGGAGCCAGGGCTATAGGGGGATGGTCAAGCTCCATGAAGCTACATTTCATGATTGCTTGCGACGTGCAAAACTTGCGAGGATGCGCATTGCTGTGACACAGCAACAAACCTGCCGGCCACGTGCCACAGCATATGTCTTCATGATTGAAACCTAGGTTTCTTCAGAAATTGCTGTCTTGCGTGGCATGAATTTCAATAACAAAACACCCTCAGTAACCCATAAAACTGTTACCATGACCTTTCCAGCTGACTGCTGCACACACAATTTCTTTGGAGTTGGTGACATTTGGTTGCTTTTGCTTCCATTGCATGGGCCTTGGTTTGCTCTCCGGATCATGGTTTGCTCTCCACCCATGAGGTGAAGTTGGAAATAGAGGTCTCCTGGATTTTCCCTAAGCAGGTCTAAATTATCTTGGCTAGATGTGCTGGCTACAGGTCTTTTTGATCAGAAGTTACAATTCATGACCCATGGGGAACTGGCCTTTGATAGATGAAATTCATGTGCTATAACACAGACCGAGACCCGCCCCTCTTCCAAAATCACGGCCTCCAATTTTCCTCTAAAGACGATTCAATAGGTTGCCGAGAATGTTAATCAACTTAAGTTTATTACCTGCCACATTTAAATTGCTTGGCCCAAAACTAGGTAGAAGGCAGGTGCATCACCACCATATACAGCAATCACCCAATTATGGGTTGCTTTAGGCATCTCTTCTTTGTCAGGAATGTATTCACGGATCAAAGCTCCAATCCCTCGCTTTCTTAGTAGACCCGCTCTGTACTGCACTTGCCATCTGGTCACTTCCAGCGCTTTCCTCAGTCTGAACTACTACCGAGTGTGATGCAAGTCTACACGTCTCAACTTGTATATACAAGCTCAGCTCTCTAACACAGACAGAATATACTGGGGTAGATACCCATTGTAGAATACTCACTCATAGTTAAATGGACAAAGGAAGGCTATTCCTCAAGCAAAGACATTTGTCTATTGCCTGTGACAGGTTACAATGGCAGCTGTATAAATTAGCAGTGGCAGTACAGAATTAAACTGGACCTAAAAGTAAAGTAAAAAAAGTGAACCCACCCCCTTTTATCACACTCCACACTAGGCATCCGATTCCAGAGCTGAACTGGGGCATTGTAGCTCCACTTAAGCTTCCGGCATAGCCTGACCACTTACCGCTTTACTTAGATTGGCACGTAAAGGCTCTCTGAGTAATTCTACAGGTTCTGCGACTGATTCTGCATTGCCATTGCTCCTTCTAAGATTATAGTCGTCAAGTCTCTGAAATAAGAACATGGGCGAAAATGGATGAAAGTTTAGGTCGTATGAACTCAAAATAATAAAATGGCACCAGAAGGATTGAAATGTTATTACCAGTGGTGTCAAATGAACCTTTAGGATGTCCCCTTTCTGGGTGCCTCTGCTGACAGGAGATGGGGATGACTGCTGAACTTTCTTGGGTGTACGGCCTGGAGATCTGGTCCTGGCAGGAGAACGGGATCGTGATCGACTTTTACGTCTAGAGGGAGAGTTTGAGCGTCTCGTCTTGGGTTTAAAATTAGCTATGGCCTAAAGCAGAAGAGGGAAAAAATATCAGCAAATATAAGATGCGATAACATTATAATTTATAAGAAAGATTGAGATAAATACTGCTATACTATATCTGCAGATTTAAAAAGTATATATAACAGCGCCAAAAAAAGTATTTTATTTGTAAAGTTCTTTTAAACCGATGCTCAACGTACTGACCCACTTACTCCGACTGAGTCAAAATGTCCAAAATTCAATATATAGCACAGAGCAACATAAAAGTTCAAAAGTTCTTCAGTACATCGAAAATTGAGTGGTGATCCCAAAGTGCATGCACTCCACAAGACACTGATGTGCTCGCCACAGAGGTGTTAAAGCCTTGTCAAACCATTCCATATGCGGAAACAAGCATTATATGAAGGCAAATGTAGCTGAGAGCCAAACAAGGATGGCAATATATATTACCAGTGCACGGAGCCAAATCCTCACAAATGGATTGACAAAGTTGCTCTTAGAAACGAAACGTGTTGGCAGCAGCACGAGGCAGCTTTCCACTTACATTGGATCTTCACAGAATCCTAGTAATATATATTGCCATCCTTGTGGTTGGTGGAGGGCACATCGGTTTCTTGTGGAGTGCATGCACTTTGGGATCACCGCTTAAATTTCGATCTACTGATGAGCTTTTGAACATCTATGTTGCTCTGTGCTATATAATGAATTTTGGATAGCTGCAGATTTATCAGAATCCAAAAATACCATTTTGTGAATACTCACCTGTAAAATGGGTATTATAAGTATGTCACACACCCCACTTCAATCATTAATTATTACACTTGGGTAACTCCACCAGCAGGTGGCGACGTGCAGAGAAGTCATGAAAAACAAGCCCCTCCTGGTCTATACATACCTGGTACCTCTCACTCATTCCCCAGTATTCAAACAGCAATAAAGACAAGGTATCAGGAAAAAACCCTCAAACTGTAAACGAAAACTTCACCCTATAAAGAATCCGGGATACCAAAAGGGCGGGTGAAGTGGGGTGTGTGACATACTTATAATACCCATTTTACAGGTGAGTATTCACAAAATGGTATTATTCTAAGTATGTCACACACCCCACTTCAATCATTAATTATTACACTTGGGACATCCAACAGCAGTGTCCAGAAAAGGGCGTGTATCCAACAAAGCCATAATGCAAAAACCCAAACCCCTGCAGCCTGCAGAACCTTGCGGCCAAACACAGCATACGCTGAAGCCCGCACATCAACCTTATAAAACTTAGAAAAAGTGTCAACCGAAGACCAAGTAGCAGCCTTACAAACTTGTTCAACAGAAGCCTGGTGCTGAAAAGCCCAGGACGCACCAACCGCACGAGTAAAATGAGCAGTAACACGAAAAAGGGGGATCCTTCCCCTTGGCAGAATAGGCTCCAACAATCGCCTGACGAATCCATTTGCTAATGGAAGACTTAGCCGGAGCCAGGCCCTTCCTAGGCCCACAGGGCACCACGAAAAAGGCATCAGTCTTACGAAAAAAAAGACATAGTACGTAGATAGTACTTGACACAACGTACAACATCCAAGCAGTGCAACGCACTCTCCCTGACATTCCTAGGCTTAGGACACAAGGAAGGAGGAACAATGTCCTGATTAAGATGAAAAGCAGAGACCACGTTAGGGAGAAAGACTGACTTGAAGCGAAAAACCACTTTGTCCTGATGTTCCTCAAAATAAGGAGCCTGAATCGACAAGGCTGCCAACTCCGAAACACGCCGAACTGAAGTGATGGCCACCAGAAAGGCAACCTTCTAAGTCAGAGTGGACAGAGCAATATCCCGCAAAGGCTCAAAAGGAGGAGCCTGAAGAGCAGAGAGAACCAAATTCAAATCCCAAACAGGGAGCAACGGCTTCCTAGGAGGCCGCAGATGCGAAAACCCCATGGAAAAAAGTCTTGACCAAAGGATGGCTTGCAAAAGACCTCTGGAAAAAATAGATAGACAAAGCAGAAACCTGCCCCTTCAAGTACTCAGCTGAAGACCAGAGTCCAGCCCAGATTGAAGAAATTCCAAAATCCTAGAAATAGAAAAGACCCGGCAAGGCAAAGACCTAGCCTCACACCAATCAATATAAGATCTCCAAGACCTATAATAGATGGAAGAAGAGGATCTCTTCCTGGCACTAATAAGAGTCCGAATGACCAAATCCGAAAGACCCTCCTCCTTTAAGATGGAGGTATCAGCAGCCAAGCCGTCAAACCCAGCGTTGCCGCCAGACGAACGATGTCTGCGAACCGCACCCGCCTTGGCCACCTTGGGGCCACGAGAATGGCAGGAACTCCTTCCAGAGCCAACTTTTGCAGCACCCTGCCTAGCATGGGAATCGGAGGAAACAGATAAAGAAACCCCAGGTCCCTCCAGCTCAGGGTCATGGCATCCGCCGCCAGAGCCAGAGAATCCTGAGACAGCGACACGAATGTCGGAAGCTTGTGATTGTGACGAGAGGCAGACGGATCCACCTCCGGCGTCCCCCACCGGAGACAAAGCGACCGAAACTCCCGGGGATGGAGAGACCATTCCCCCCGGCGAGACGAACACCGGCTCAGAAAGTCCGCCTCCGTGTATTCCACTCCTGGAATGTACACTGCCGAGATGCAAGGGACATGAGTCTCTGCCCAAACTAGAATCAGAGACACCTCTCTGTGAGCACCCAGACTGCGAGTCCCTCCTTGGTGATTGATGTAAGCAACTGCCGTCCGATTGTCCGACCGAACCTGCACCGGCAGGCCCTGTAGATGCTGCGTCAAGTGAGACAGAACCAACCTGATGGCTCTCAACTCCAGAACATTGATGGGCAAGTGGGCTTCCTGAGGGCCCCACCGCCCCCGGAACCGAAGATCCTTCCAGAAAACCTCCCCATCCGGACAAACTGACGTCCGTGGTGACAGTTTCCCAAAGCGGTGTCAAAAATTACCTGCCCTTCAGAAGATTGTCCGAGACCATCCACCACAGAAGAGACCGCCGAACTCGAGGGGACATCCGGAAGGACCGATCCAACGACCACGGTCGCCGGTCCCAAGACGCCAAAAGATGAAGCTGAAGTGTTCTCGTGTGAAACTGCGCGAAGGGAACTGCCTCGAAAGAGGCTACCATCAACCCCACCAGTCTCATCCCTAGCCGAATGGACGGGCGAGGATTGGAAAGAGGAAGCTGAGCCAAATCCTGAATCAACAGAACCTTGGCCTGAGGGAGAAAAACTCCGTGCTGGCAAGAGTCCAGGGACATCCCCAGAAAAGTCACCACCCTGGCCGGAACCAGAGAGGACTTGGGTAGTTGATCACCCAGCCGAACCTCTCCAGCATAGACACCACAATGCCGGTGTCCCCTTCCGCTTGACTGAAGGAAGGCGCCATGATGAGAAGATCGTCCAGGTAAGGCACAATGCGAATCCCTTGAGCCCTGAGCAGGGCCATTACTCCTGCCAACACCTTGGTGAACACTCTCGGAGCCAAGGTGAGGCCCGAAAGGAAGAGCTACAAACTGAAAATGCTGATCCTCCACCACAAAGCGAAGAAACCTCTGATGAGCCGGAAAAATTGGAATGTGAAGGTATGCATCCTTGATGTCTATGGACGTCATAAAGTCCCCCTGCCTGAGCGAACCAATCGCCGACCGCAGGGTATCCATGCCAAACTTCCGGGGACGAACAAACCGGTTGAGAAACTTCAAATCCAGAATAGGATGGAAAGACCCATCCTTTTTGGGTACAGTGAAGAGATTGGAATAATACCCGCGCCCCACCTCCGAAGGCGGGACCGGGCAGATGACTGCCAAATCTAGAAGATTCCTTACCGCCGCCAGGAGCCCCTGCGCGGCCAAAGGATCTGAAGGTACCCGAGACCTGAAAAACCTTGGCGGAGGGCGGGACTCGAACTCCAACTTGTAACCGGCCGACACCACCTCCCGGATCCACCTGTCCGAGACCTCCTGGTCCCACACCCGGGAGAAGAGTCGCAACCGTCCCCCCACCCGTACGGGCTCGGCGGCTGACTTGGGCTTGGCGCTCCAGGCGTGAACGGGACGTCCACGGCCTCTACCCCTATTCCAACTGACGCCCCTGGAAGCCGAGAAGCCCGCACCCCTGCCGGCTCTGGCTCCCCGAAAGGACGGAATGAAGGGGGGCGCCCCCCGAAAGGAACGGCGAATTTTTTTGCGCTGAGGTAACTTACCTCCCTTGGCAACAGAATCCAGCTTTTCACTGAAAAGCCTCAAACCCAGAAAGGGAAGAGCCGTGAGTGATCTTTTAGAATTAAAATCAGCCGTCCACTGTCTCAACCACACAGAGCGGCGAATAGCCACCAACAGAGCAGTAGCCCTGCCACACATCAACATGGCATCATCCTGAGCGGCCAGAACAAACGACAAAAAGGATTCACAACGCTTAAGAGCAAGAAACTCATCACCGGTAGGCACAAGATCCACACATAAGTCCCTGACAATAGACCTAACCGCCAACATCAAAAGTGCCGAAGCACAAACAGGCCTCAAAACTGAACCCGCACAGACAAAACCATGGAGGGCCCGCTGATCAATCCGGCGATCCTCGCCGTCCTTGAGAGAAGTCGTGTCAGGAAAATGTACAACCGCCGTATTAGACAGTCCCAAGACCGGAGCAACCACTTCGGGAGGGACAGCCCAACGCTTAATCAAGACCGCCGAAAAAGGATATTTTCTATCCCAGCTGGGCGGTACCCCTACGAGACGCGTAGGTTGCTCCCATTGCTTAAGGACAACGTCCTTGAAATGCTGTTGACTGGGAAACTCCAAGTGCTGCTTGGACACCCCAAAAAACTGACCCTTAGGCCGAGTAGCAACTTCAGGAGGATCCAAATCCAAAACCTCAAACATTTGGGCCAAAATGGAAGGTGTATCAGAACGGGACCTTCAGCCTGGCCCCCCTCAGCGCCCAGCAACTGCTGGCCCTGCAGATCCTCTAATTCCTCAACGAGCTCACCCTCTTCAAGGGGACGATCTGGCCAATCCAGATCCTCAACAACCCCCCAATCGGAGTCCGGCGGAGGCGGAGACAGATGTTTTCGCTAAGCCGCCACCTTCTGAGCGGCCATGGCGGAAAACATTTTTTTTTTTTTTTTTTTTCGAGGCTGGCCAGGCGGGCGCACACCTCAGATTGCGAATCACCCCCAATGACAACGTCACACGGGGTCCGGAACAGGTAAGGAGGGGAGGGAGATGGCGCGGCTCAATGTTCCGCTGTGCACATGGAATACAAATAATGACATCATCTCCCGGTAGTGGAGTCCCACACCCCTCACACAGCCTGGATTGTCCCGAAGGACAGTTTCCGGTATCTTTGGCAGCCTCCACAAGGTGAAATTTATGGTATTCGCAGAACCCAGGGATTTACGCAGTAAGCGACCCGGGATGCCCCTTTAGCGATTCAGCAAAAATATATATAAATATATCTATATCTATATATCTCTAGTCCTGGCCAGGAGAATTTAGCAAACAACCTAGGAATGACTATAAGACCACCCCCCAACTAGCCAGGTATATAAGACTGGGAGAGCCCTGCAGGAAGGAATCCCGGGATCTAAAAAACAAAACACTGGCAAACACACAATAGTAAAAAACACTGAGATGCCAGGGGCGGCCCAGACAACAGAAAAGGGGGACAGGGCCAAATACATATATCAACTAATTAAACATAGCTTTAAAGCACTTCACGAATTCTATATGACAGAATAGACAAAAAGTTCAGCCAGCATGCCCATAGCCTGGCCGAATAACCCTGCCACCACCCCCAACGAGGGGGGGGGGGGGGGTGGAGGGGAGCGCAGAAGCCAGCCGCAGGAGCCGGCCCCTATAACAAACAATAGCCGGAATCCAAAACCGACCTAACCGCCCCACTACCCCTTATAATAACGGCCGTGGGGCCGAAAACGTGAAGAAAAACCTAACCTGGATCCCGCAGCTCAGGCAGGTACAGAAATGGCGGCCAGCCAGGGAGAGACGGAGAGGACGCGAGGCGGGCTCAGCAGAAACGCGGGAGCCGCTGTGGCCCCGCCCCTCCGCCAGACACGGCGCGGGCCGCGCGAGGCGCAGCCCCGCCCACCACTGAGGCCCAGCCAGCCGCGGGCGCCACAAGGAATGGCGCCCGCAGAGGCCGTCGGGCGGACCGGCGGCGCGCATGCCGCCCGGTCCCGCCCGCAGTAAAGTACCGCCAAAGCGATCGACGGCCGACGGCGCAGCGCGCCGCCCGGCCCAGCCGGCAGGCTGCAGGCAAGGGATCCCAATCAAACGTCTGGCGCCCGTCCTAATAACAAAAGGCAGGCCGGCGGACCCGCCGCCCGAATCATGGTAGCAAACACAGGGGCTCAGGGCGCCCCCCAAGCACGAAAGCACCAGCAGAGACAGACAGCCAGCCACAGACCACTCGTCCCTGCCCACATACACACACAAAAAAAACACTCATAGAAACATAGAAACATAGAAGGTTGACGGCAGAAGGAGACCATACGGTCCATCTAGTCTGCCCTTATGTGTATACTGTATGTACTCTTTATCTTAGGATAGATGTGTGCTTATCCCAGGCATGTTTAAATTCAGTGACTGTTGATGTTTCAACTACCTCTGTTGGAAGTTTGTTCCAAGCACCTACTACTCTTTCTGTAAAATAATATTTTCTAACATTGCTCCCGATCTTCCCCCCCGACTAGCTTCAGGTTGTGCCCCCTTGTTCTATCGTTAAGTTTCTTCTTAAAAACACTTCCCTCCTGAACCTTATTCAATCCTTTCACATATTTAAAGGTCTCAATCATGTCCCCCCTCTCCCTTCTTTCCTCCCGACTGTACAAATTAAGTTCTTTAAGTCTCTCCTGATAAGTTTTAAGTTTAAGTCCTTCCACCATTTTTGTTGCCCGCCTTTGGACACGTTCTATTTGAATAATGTCTTTTTGCAGGTAAGGTCTCCAGAACTGCACACAGTATTCTAGCTGTGGCCTTACCAGGGCTCTATACAGCGGCATCACAACCTCCCTCTTCCTACTGGTGATGCCTCGAGCTATGCAGCCGAGCATCCTGCTTGCTTTTCCCACTGCCTGGCTACACTGTCCACTCATCTTGCAGCTATCAGTAATCAGTGTCCCTAAATCTCTTTCCTCCGAGGTCCTGGCTAACACAGTGCTGCCCATACGGTGCTCAGAGCAGGGATTCCTTCTACCCAAGTGCATGATTTTACATTTAGAGACATTAAACTCTAGTTTCCACAGTTTTGACCATCTATCCAGTAAAGCTAAATCATTTTCCATGTTGCAGACACCTCCCGGAATATCCACCCTATTACTAACCTTTGTATCATCAGCAAACAGACAAACTTTTCCTACCAAGCCTTCTCCTATGTCACTTACAAATATATTAAAAAGAATGGGGCCCAGGACAGAGCCTTGCGGCACACCACTTGTAACTCGCCTTTGTTCAGATTGCACGCCATTTACAACAACGCTCTGATACCGATCCCTCAGCCAACTGGAAATCCACTGAACTATCCAGGGATTGAGTCCTACCTTCAATAACTTATCTATGAGCTCCTTATGTGGTACAGTGTCAAAGGCTTTGCTAAAATCCAGATAGATGAAGGTGGTGCTGTGGATATCGCCTAACACTTTAGTGACATTGTCAAAGAAATCAATAAGATTGGTCTGACATGATCTGCCCTCAGTAAAGCCGTGCTGTTTTGGGTCCAATAGGTCATTAATTTTTAGATGGGAAATTATCTGTTTTTTTAAGAGTGTTTCCATTAATTTGACCACTATAGATGTTAAACTAACTGGCCTGTAATTACTGGCTTCTTCTCTACTCCCCTTTTTGTGGATTGGTACGACATTGGCCATTCTCCAATCATCTGGAACCTCACCAGTTGAAAGGGAATGGTTAAGTAAATCAGTCAGAGGGGCTGCAATCACAAACCTAAGTTCCCTTAGAACTCTGGGGTGGATTCCATCTGGACCCATCGCCTTACTTACCTTTAGATGTGCCAGCTCGGCTAAGACATCAGCCTCCAGAAACTCCGGAGCTGTGCCCTCCCAGCTGGATGCTGTGCTATGACCATGCCTGCTACTATCTGAAAATACCGAACAAAAGTAGCTATTCAGATGGTCAGCCACAGCCTTATCTCCGTCAATATATTTATTTTCCCTATTTCTAATTTTTGAGACTGCATTGTTTTTCTTCTTTCTGTCACCAATATATCGGAAAAAGGTTTTATCTCCCCTCTTCATAGATTTGGCCATTTCTTCCTCTTTTTGCCCTTTAGCAGTCCTTATAATTAGTTTTACTTCCCTCTGTTTAATTTTATACGCCTCTCTGTCAGCTACACTTCCACTTACTTTATACTTCTTATAGGCAGACTTCTTATCTTTTATGATAGTGCTGACTTCCCTAGTAAACCATAATGGTTTCTTCTTCCTTTTATTCTTGCTAGTTTGTTTCACATATTGCTTAGTTGCCTTTAAGATGGCCATTTTTAATAGTGACCACTGGGCACTCACTTCTGCTACTCTGTTCCACTCACCTAATTTTCTTTCTACATACTCCACCATTTCCTTGAAGTTTGTCTTCCTAAAGTCTAGCACTTTGGTTCTGGTGTGTGATTGCACAATGTCTGTTTTTATTCTGAACCATAAGCATTGATGGTCACTGGAACCCAGATTTTCTTCAACCCTGACCTCGGACACCAGATCCCCATTAGTCAGAACTAAGTCCAGAATGTTATCTCCTCTAGTTGGCAATGTCACAAGTTGTTTTAGAGACACTCCATTAAGTGCCTCTAATATAGTCCTGCTCTTGCATGTCGATGCACTTGGGATATTCCAGTCCACATCAGGCATGTTGAAGTCACCTGTAATTACAATGTCCCCCTTCTCTGACATTCCACTGATTTCATCTATTAACAGGTTATCTAGATCCTCAGATTGTCCAGGGGGCCTATATATCACACCAATTCTGACCACAGCTCCCTCCTTAGTCTGCATGGTAACCCAGAGAGTTTCTAGTTCATTATGTGTATGCTGAATTATTGTTGATTGAAGGGTAGTCTTGACATAAATGGCTACTCCACCGCCCTTTCTATCCAATCTGTCTTTTCTGTACAATGTGTAACCGGGTATGGCTATCTCCCAGTCATTGTGATCCTTGAACCAAGTCTCTGTTATTGCAACAAGATCCAATTCATCTCTGGATATGATAGCCATTAATTCACAGAGCTTGTTGCCCAAGCTGCGAGCATTGGTACACATCATGTGGATGTTGTTGGTATTGTATTTTAGTGTGTCCTTGATCTTTTCCACCTCTAGCCTACCACTAACCATGTTTCCTGCTTCAATGTCCTGCTTCATCCTAAATGGTAGGGGACAGAAATCACCCTCGCAAGTTACATCTCTGTCCCCTTCCTCTAGTTTAAATCAAAAAATGCTCTGAGTTCCACTCCAAGTTCTTCTGTGCCTTTCTGTGAAGGATGCAAGCCATCCCTCTTAAACAACTCATTGTTCGACCACCTTCTAACATCATGACTAATACATCCAAAGCCTTTGTCTTCACACCACTGACGTAACCACAAGTTGAACTTGGCGATGTTGAGTGCCTTTTTTCCCTGATTACATACTGGCAAAACTTCAGAAAATGTGATGGAACCTGTTATTTTGCAAAGTTCCTGACTAAAACTTTGGAAGTCCCTCTGTACAACAAACAAATCTTTTTGGGATAAGTCATTTGTGCCAAGATGTAGCACAATGTCCACTTGGTTATGTTTGCTTGCAGACTTTACAATATTTATAATACGTTTCTTATCCCTATTAACCGTGGCACCTGGGAGACACCTCACTTCCTTTAGCTCATCTTTATCCTGTCCAAAGTCCACACCTCTAATTGTTGAGTCACCAACCAGAATATGTCTTTTCCTATTGATTGGCTTGGTAACTGTTCCTTGCTGCCCTTTTGTACTCATTTTATATGGTCCCTTATTTAAGTCCACTTCCTTTGATCTTACCAAATCCTGCCCAGACTGAGCATTAGCAGATACATCCACATCAAGCTCAGAAAGAACAGAAAATGGGTTATATTGGCTTAGTCCAAAATGTTGATGTTTTTGTTCTACATTGCGCAATCTTCCAGAGCCAACAGTCTTCCACTCTGCCCCTCTCTTGTGAAGTCTTTGTGGGAGTGGTGGCTGTATAACAAGCTGCTTTATTGGCTGGGAAAGCTTCATAACTTCAGACTGAAGAGTAGAAACTAAAGACTGTAATTTTGAAATCTTGTCATACAACCCCTTCATTTGCATACAAATTGGACAGCATTGCAAGTTCCACAGAGTACTACGAAACACAATGGCCAGGCAAGAGTTACACTGCACCAAACCAGACATTCTAGATAATAAGAATAGGTACGGCTAAAAAGTAAATGCTGTACTCACCACTATTACTTGTGTACAACCCCTGCTGTTTTCAAACTACTGCAGTTTTTAAAACTACACACTTGTGTCCTGCTGCACTTATGTCAAGCTGCTCTCACACAGGCTGAAACTCCACAGAGTGAAACTCCACAGAGCAGCTCACCAGTTTATATACAAGCCCCTCTTAGTTAAGCTAATGAGAGATTGCTAGCTCTTTTGCTATGTTAATTAGAACCCACCCTATTTAATCAACACCTGCTTAGCAAACAGCAACAGGCCAAAACCAAAACTTTTACTACCAATGCAATACTATCCAAATCACATTTAAGACAAATTAAAACAGTACACTTTTGACTTATAAAAGGAAGATTCAAATACAAATACAGTTACACTCAAACATGAAGTAAAGTTAAAAGACAAGCTACTGGGGATATAAGGGCTGGGGCATCCCACGTCCGGATCACCAACCAGAACACCGCTATGCCCCATAATATAGGGTCGAGCGGAGGAGCTAATCTCCTAGGCACCATAAGTGCCATCTACCCTTACCCGGCCTACAGCCTAAGCTGGGAGGCTGCCATTAAACTAGGGGATAAACACAAAAAGAGCCGGGCAGAAATAGACCCGGGGGGGGGGGGGGGGGGGGGCGATACCCCAGCTACCTGCAAGCAGGAGACTTCATTCTTCTGTCTTGTCGCCATCTTGCAGAGAAGAAAAAACGGGGAATGAGTGAGAGGTACCAGGTATGTATATTTTTCATGACTTCTCTGCACGTCGCCACCTGCTGGTGGAGTTACCCAAGTGTAATAATTAATGATTGAAGTGGGGTGTGTGACATACTTAGAATACATGCAACTGGAAAGGGAAACTATGATAAGGGCTTGAGTCGTTTTTTGATTTTATGTCTGTCTTTAAGCTGCCTGCTATAGAACAGGGTTGTATCAGATTGTATATCAAGAGCAACACCCCCCTTGGGTATATAAGATTTTTGGGGAGGTCTACCTCTTTATGGGACACACCGAATTGGGCTCCCTGCTGTGTAAAACCCCAGGGGTTGCCTGACCAACTCACATCTTCCCTGAGCCCGCGACATATCTCTGTGCTGTGGCCCCATCCCCACTATATATCTAGCTAAGCGCACCCACGCCAGGTCTTTCCAAATGGCTGGGGCAGACACGCCCAGAGCTAGAGGCGAGCAGAGATACAGCCGGCAGTGCTCTTTCCATTCAGACTACATGGGAACAAGAAAAGGCGAGTTTACAGCCGATCCCTGAGAAAACACACAGCAGGGCATCCTGATTTGGGGGAAGAGGAGAAACTAGACCCAGGAAAGTCGGTTCCTTGGGTGGTGCTCCTATTAACAGAAGTAGTAGCTCTAGGTACCTCCATTAGGTCACAGTTAAGCTCAAAGATACCCCTGGCATGATGTGGCCCCTGAGCAGCATGTTGGGCATTTCCCCACATACTATAGAACTTTTATAAATACCTTAATATCACTATCTTTAATCTCAAGTTCAGTTCCATCTTTATATCGCACGGTATAAAGCTGAGTAGAACCATCAAACGACATAATCTGTACTTCATAGTAGAGGCTGCTCCCCGGCCATCTGCCCATGACAGTTGCTCCATCGTCAAACCGACGTCCTGGCATCTTGGGGAGTTATCGCTCTGTAAGAATAAAAAAAATTAAGCCAGTTTTGGTTAATGGAAAATTTCATTATTGACTGAAAACAAAAACAGGCATTTTAAAGCGGACCTTCACTCTGAATAAGAGCCTATCTTGTATGTTTCCCACACACTGTACATACAGATTGTCCACATTAAAAATCATCCTACCTGCATCTACTGCATGTTATAAGCCTTTAAAGTGGACCAACACCCACGGGTGATCGGCCCGGGAATCTATAAGATTCCCGGGCCGATCACCCCCCACCCCGCGGGACATCCGAGATCGGGATGTCCCGCGGGGTGAAACCCCCCCCCCAAACACCCCAACTCACCTACCTTATCTTCTTATCTTATCTATTTAGCCTCCCTCGCGCCCCTGTAGGCGTGCGCGCGCCCGCGCCGGCCGTCTGCGAATGGCCGGCGCGGGCGCGTCAAAAGCGACGCGAGGGAGGCGGCGGCCGCCGCCACTTAGACGTTCCAGATCTTCCCTTGTACGTCGGCGCTGGGAGCGGGGAGAGGTGAGTTTTTCGGGGGGTTAGGGGGGGTTTCACACAGCGGGGCACCCCGATCGGGGGTGCCCCACCGAAGTGGACCAAGACCCAGGATAGTCAAAATCCTGGGTGTTGGTCCACTTTAAACATCCAAGATGGCGGCTTATGGAAGCTGCCATCTTATCAGGCAGCCTGCAAACAGGAAGTGCCTCCTGACTGTGCTGCTCTGCATTCTGGGACTGCTGACCGTTACCTGACCCCAGCTCTGCTCTGTCTGAGCAAAGCACAGCTATAACCCGCCCCCCTGTACCTTATCCCACTCTCCTCAGTAAGTGTGATGCTTGAATCAAGATGGCGGCGCCCCCTATCCTAAATTCCTGTTGAGTTGCAGCCCAGTGGGGGAAATAATAATAGGTAAGTGACTAAAAACTTAAAATATATTAATTTTAGATGCTGGGGAACTGTTTAAGAGTTTGGGCTTTTCATTAAATCATGGTGAAGGTCCGGTTTAAGTACAGCACCATGCCTCAGCCACATATAATTATGCCCTAAAACCTTTCCGTTATTGTCAAGGAAAATGACAAGTTTTGAAAGCAGTTATGACCTTATCGAAAGCCTTGATAGGCCAGTTACCCAGGCTACCATGGAAAGTACCTGCCTTGAAAACAGCAGGGTATGCCTTAAAGCGGAACAAAACCTGGAATTTTTCATCCAGATTTGGAGTACCCGCTAAATCCCCTAAGGATGAAGGAAAAAAAAAGGCTCAGCGCATATACAAAGGCTCTTGTCCAATCAGTGATGTATGTTGTGTATATTAATGACCGGTATACAGCTCCGTTTACACACAGAGATCGGTAAAACAGAGGCGGCATACCCAGTTTCCTTATAGAGGAGGGCGAGCTCCCACTACCGGCCTAGCTGCACGGTCAAAAAAAGAAGCCCCCAGATCCACATATGCCCTCGGTACGGCATCATCCCCAACATACATCTAGCAAGGTGCACACCAGTGCTTTCTGATGGGCCAACGTGTAAAACGAGCACAACTGTTTGGCTGAGCGGCTCATGCATGCAACGTAGGAACAAGGAAAAAGGCAAGTTAACCGACGATACATACAGCGGAGGAGGAGGGCCAAAACCCAAGAAAGCCAATTCAAGTTTCTCTATAGTCAGGATGCACCTGACCGTGAGGGTTTTGACTAAAAGTCAAACTAATTTTGCAGGGTATTCCAAATCAGGATACCCCATTGGTGCGCAAAAGAGAGGATTTCTTTTTCTTTTTTTTTTTTATTTATTTATTTTTTAAATTGTGGGTACTAAAGAAATGAAACATTAAAAAGTGTTTAACTGGGAATCAAACCATTGAAGAGTCTTACACACAGTAGATAGGACAGGATAGATAGACAGGATCTGGGGGGTTTCACACACAGAGCATTCCAAATCAGGATGCTCCATGGCAGGAAACAAAACTTTAGATTTTGTTCGACTTTAATGCTCAAATCACTGCAGTGAATGGACTTTCAGTGGGAGACAATCTACCAATAAGCTGGTACTTGAACTCATTAGAAGATGGAAAGAGGTACTTGATAATGTTGGAAAAATTAGCGACGAGAGTTGGAGCAAACTATCACCAATATTAAAATATCACGGTCACAAGCCTGCTGGACAAGTTCCGTTTAAAGTGGACCATCACCCTCGGGTGATCGGCCCGGGAATCTATAAGATTCCCGGGCCGATCACCTCCCTCCCCGCAGGACATCCGAGATGTGAAACCCCCCCAAACCCCCTTACCTTATCTTCGGCGGTGGCCGACCGCCTCCCTCGCGCCCCTCTAGGCGTGTGCGCGCCGGCCGTCTGCGAATGGCCGGCGCGGGCGCGTCAAGAGGGACGCGCGGGAGGCGGCGGCGGAGGAGCCGCTTGTCCGCGGCTGTCAAATCCCTTGTCTGTCGGCACTGGGAGCGGGGAGAGGTGAGTTTTTATGGTGATCGGTGGGGGTTTCACACAGCGGGGCACCCCGATCGGGGGTGCCCCACCGAAGTGGACCAAGACCCAGGATAGTCAAAATCCTGGGTGTTGGTCCACTTTAAGTGGATCTAAATCCAGGAATTTGACTATCCTGGGTTTTGGTCATTTCCCCTGGGGCACCCTGATCGAGAGTGCCCTGCTGTGTGAAAGCCCCCAGATCGCCGAGTGCAACTCGCCTCTTCCTGGTCCTATGGTGCATGTGCAACAGCTCGGAGCCACTGACGTCACGCCGTCTAAGCCATTGTCTAAGGCCAGCGTCTCCGAGCGTGCTCGCGGCTGCATCCCCCCCCCCCCCCCAGCTTCCCACTAACAGGGAATGTGCCCGCGCTGGCCACTCAAATGCCTGGCGTGGGAACGCGCCCTGCTAGAGGGATAGCAGGTATGCGCCTGGGGGGTTTCATACAGCGGGGCATCCTGATTTTGGATGCTCCGGGGGGAGGGAATCGATCAGCCCAGGATTCTGATAAGATTCCCGGGCCAATTGCGCTGGGTTTTTGTCCACTTTAACCAAACAGAAGTGAACACAGAGCGATTATCGAACGAGAAATCACTAAAGTGACTGCAAATAAGCTATAATCACTCAATAGAAGAGGCCGCTGCGATCAAACGTTGAAAAACAAATAGATCATTGGTCATCCATTGTATCTTTTTGACCAAAAATTTCTTACTCATCGCTTAATCGCTGAAATGTAAAAACAGAAGTCACTTAACAAAAAATGTTTTTTTTTTGCTTTGAGAACAATTGCTCTTATGACCAATTAACCAACAAATCTTTGGCGTCTGAATGCAGTCAGTCAGTCTCGGAAGATCTGTATGGCCATTCGCAGGCTGAGCAAACGGTGGAGTTGAGTTATCTGCTTATGTAAATATACCATTACACTATCTGGAAACATCAGCGGACATATAATACTTTGAGACATAACACGGCTCCCAACCGAAATAGCACTTGGGGGCTGATGTATCGCCACCCACTACCGCTTTGGGGTGGGGGCACTCCTATAAAGTGACCTGCCATTTGTTGACACACAGTATTTGCATTCTGCTGACTGAAGGGCTGCTATGATTATGGCGACTTACTGTAACAAAAGTCACAATGGAAATGCTTGGCAGTCTTTTTTTTCTCCAAAGTGAATGACAGGTAAAGAGTATTGTGTTGAAGCAACAGGCTCCATTTAAAAAGTGGAGCAAAAACCATTTTCAACAGACATGCCCCACATACCTCAACCCCAGAGGCAGTACGTTTGGACATCTTGTCTCGCCCCAGGAAATGATCTCCTTCTGCTGATAAATAACTTGTTTTTTATTGGTAACTATCAGCTGTGATAGCGCATTTATAAACAAACAATAACTCTGTGCCACAAAGCAGCGTGGGTGTTTATAATGCTCTTTGGGGTAATTAAAAGCACGATCAAAGATCATTCTCACAGGTTGAAGCCAACCCGGTAAAGTTCCTCCTGGGGCGTTGCACCATTCAGGAGCAGATCAACTGTATTTCTCATGGCCTGTGAAAGCTCTCTATTATCCCAGCTGTGATGCACTATATCTGGAGCAATAATTCAAGGCAACTCCAGTTGCATTATGATTTAGAGTGTGGCGGGGGGCAGCAGCTGTCGTTTTGGGTTGGAGGTCTGCTTTAAATTAAACTTCTACTTGAGTTGGTTTCTCTTTGCAGCTTCAAACTTTCCCGTCTTAGCTCCAATCTTGATAAATCCGCTTACAAGTGTCACAACCTCTTTTATACCTCAGCTCTCACCCTTAGACGAGGAAGCTATGCTGATGGATATAATTTTATATTCTATATCCCCACACCTTCTTGCCTTAAAGTGGATCAAACCCACGCTGATCCAAAATCGGGATGCCCCACTGTGTGAAACCCCCCCCCCAGGTCGCCCCATTCACTTACCTTCATTTCCAGTCCAAAAGCGCATATGCGAGCCGCATCCTCGCTATCCCTCTAGCAGGACACGTGGCCGCGCCAGGCATTAGTGAATGGCAGTCGCAGGCACGCTCCCTGTTAGAGGGGAGTGGAGGATGCGACCTTCAGTGCGCTCGAGAGCATAGGACCGGGAAGGGGGATTTCACGCAGCAGGGCATTTGCGATCGGGGTTCCCCCGGGGGAAGTATCAAAACCCAGGATAGTCAAAATACTGGGTTTTGGTCCACTTTAAAGGGAAAGTCTGCTTTCGATTTAATTTTTGAAAGTATATTTTTGTGTGGCAAAAGTATGTCTTAGAAGTGCTGAGCTGATCTAGTATTTTTATTGTTTTTAACGTAATCAAAATTGTGTTTTATGCAAGCAGTTTTCACAATCCGTTGCTATTGGCAACCTACATCAAGTGCAGACGTTGCGTTGCCAATAGCAACAGATTGCAAACAGTTGCACAGAAAACTGCTGCCGGGCATTTGTATGGTTGAGTGAGCTCCGTCACCTCAGCAGCGGCCATAGCAGCAGTGTTGTGTGTGCACAGGGCTCACTTCTCCCGTCTTCGTGTATGTTGCCAATAGCAGGTAGTGAAAACTGCTTCCATGAACACACATTTGCTGACAGAGAAAGAAAGAAAAAAAAAAAAAAACACATAAGCTCAGTACCTTGAGAACATCCTTTTGGCACAAAAATATGCACTTTCAAAAATTCCATTGAAAGTGGATTTACTTTAAATTTGGGATGCGCCACTATGTGAAACCCGACGAATTGGCCATAGAAACGTACCTTTCTCCAGTTACATAGCGCATGTGCAGACTCGCGACCAATCAGTTCGATATGCTGTGCCTATTAAAGTGGACCAACACCCAGGATTTTGACTATCCTGGGTCTTGGTCCACTTCGGTGGGGCACCCCCGATCGGGGTGCCCCGCTGTGTGAAACCCCCCCCCCGATCACCCGAAAAACTCACCTCTCCCAGCGCCGACGGACAAGCGATTTGACAGCCGCCTCCCGCGCGTCACTCTTGACGCGCCCGCCATTCACAGACGGCCGGCGCGGGCGCGTCTAGAGGGGCGCGAGGGAGGCAGCCGGACGCCGCCGAAGACAAGGTAAGGGGATTTGGGGTGTTTGGGGGGGTTTCACCCTGCGGGACATCCCGATCTCGGATGTCCCGCGGGGAGGGAGGTGATCGGCCCGGGAATCTTATAGATTCCCGGGACTGTTCACGGGAGGGTGATGGTCCACTTTAAAGTGGACCAAAACCCACAGCGATAGATTCCCGGGCTGATCGATTCCCTACCCCCAGGCATCCAAAAATCGTGATGTCCCGCTGTGTGAAACCCCCCAGGTTGCCCATACACGTACCTTCTTTCCCGGTCCAACAGCGTATATCGCATGGCCGCTATCCCTCTAGCAGGGCGTGTGCCCGCGCCAGGCATTTGTGAATAGTCGGTGCAGGTGTGTTCCGTTAGAGGTTAGCGGGGGATGCAGCCGTCAGCGCGCTCGGAACCGCTTGCCTTAGACAACTGGACGCACATGCGCAGTAGAACCGGGAGGAGGCGAGTTGGGCTCGGCGATCTGGGGGGGGGGGGGGGGGGGGGGGGGGGTTCACACATCGGGGCACCGCTGATCGGGGTGACTCAGTGGTAAGGACCAAAACCCAGGATAGTCAAAATCCTGGGTTTTGGTTCACTTTAATGTCCGGAACATGTCTCTGTTTATCACACTGTTTAGACACAGAGCTTGGCAATAGTGAGCAGCTGCATCCATAGATCCCCTTTAGACTGAGGAGCGCTTCCACCCCCAGCCTAACTCAATGGCTGTGCCGCCAGCTTGGTTTACATCACTTTGGGAGCCAGGGCAAAGTAGAGTTTTGCATGGAGAGGTGGTGGTTTAACACAGCAGGGCATCCCAATTTGTGGAAAGTCTGACATTCTTTTTAGGAAAAGTTGAAAACGTATTTAAAGTGAACCAAAACCCAGAGTCAATCTGTAAGATTCCAGGGCCACCTGATTCTCCCCTCCCCCTCCGGTGCCCTAAAAATCCTACCTTCTCACTAACCCAACAGCACATAAACGAACCACCATCAGCTATACCTTCACCGCACCAGGCATTTGTGAATGGCTGACGCAGGTAAAAGGGCGGGATGCGTCCACCAGCGCTTTGGGCTAGACTCGGCTGTTAGCGGGTATTGACAAGCCGATTGGACATAGAACCAGGAAAGAGTTTCTTTTCTGGGTGGCTTCACACAGTGGGATGTCCCAAGGGCAAAGAACAAAACCCAGGATACTCAATTTCCCAGGTTTTGATCCACTTTTAAAGCAGACCTACATCCTGACGTGCTACTTGCCATGGGTGCTTCTGGTCCGCTGTGACACTAAACTAACCTCACTCATGCCATCAGCAATCCCTGCATTACAGAGACCCATCCAATGGGGGACAGGAAATACACAGGTATGCACATACATAGTAGTCGTGCACAGCTTATTCGGGTCCTCCATCATACAGAGATCCCAGCCTTCTTTAAAGTGGACCAAAACCCAGGATTTTGACTATCCTGCTAGAGGGCTAGCTGGGATGCGGGCACAGCTCCCGCATGCGCCATTGGACTGGGAAGCAAGGCAAGTTATGGGGCAACCGGGCTCTAACTGGACGAGAGCTCGCATATGCACCATTGGACCAGGGAAATGTTTTACTGGTTTTTCTGGGTGGGGTGGGGGTGGGGGGTCCCAGGGGCAATGAAGAGTCAAATTCACAGGTTTGGTTCTAACTTGAGGAACCCCAAATCAAGATCCCCTGTTAAAAAATACTTTAGGTCATCTTTGACTGGAGGTTCACTTTAAAGTGGACCAAAACCCACCACAATCTGCCCAGGAATCTATAAGATTCCCGAGCCGATCGATTCCCTCCCTCCAGGGCATCCAAAACCAGGATGTCCCACTATGTGAACCCTCCCCAGTCGCCCCATACACTTACCTTGTTTCCCAGCCCAATGGCGCATGCACGAGCCACATCCCCCTAGCAGGGCGCATGCCCACACCAGGCATTAGTGAACGGCCGGCGCGGGCACATTCCCTGTTAGAGGGAAGCGGGGGATGCGGCCGCCAGCGAGCTCGGAGCCGCTGGCCTTAGACGACGTGATGTCATCGGCTAAGAGTGCGCTGATTGGACGAGTGGCCACACATGCGCCATAGGACCAGGAAGAGGCAAGTTGGCCAACTGGGGGGTTTCACACTGTGGGGCATCCCCGATTGGGGTGCCCCAGGGGGCAAGAACCATAGGCCAGGATAGTCAAAATCCTGGGTTTTGGTCCACTTTAAATGTAGGCAGTAAGGGTTATGTTTAAAAGATATGAGAGTGAGTTAGGTTAGAATCCATATAGTGTTTTTTCTTGCTTGGGGCAGGCAGGAAGTTTAATTAAAACGCATGGAAATCCTTTATATGGCGCCAGCATAGTCTGTAGCGCTTCACAGAGCGCCCGGCCACTTCTCTGTAGCGAAGGAGCTCACAATCTAATCTAGGAGGAAAATCGCTACACGCAGAGAAGTGTTGCTAAGCAACAGCGCTTCCCACCCAGTCAGCGCAACTATTTCATCAGCACAGGAGAAAGTTTGAGGTTGTCAATGTCCGATACAGCCTCCGCCATTCCCGATACACTTCCCGCCAATAACACGGCCATCACCACCCTTCCCTCTCTGAGGTAATTACCAATATGGCACCGCCGCCTCCCGTACTTCTTATCGACCCCCGGCTGTCTCTTCCGTTAACGGCTCCCTGACCGGCCCACAGACACTTCGGAAAGTCACTCTAGGCGCGAAGAATTCCGATTGGCTGCCGTGAGACTTGTTTGGAACGAGCCCCTTCCCGTGATTGGCCGGAGCAGGTGGAAAGGCGGCGGTCGGCCACGCCCACGACTTTCTGTGTGAGGGGAAGGCGGGGGACTGTAAAATGGAGCAGGTCCAAGCCAAAATGGCCGCCGGAGCCCAAACTGACAGACATTTTTGATATAATATTATCTTTCTCTACGTTTAAAGCGTCACATTCTGACGATTTTCGGTGTAAAAAAATTATAACATTGAAATGCCGCGCAGTATTAAAGCCAACCTCCTCTTCGTCTCTTTAAAGCGGTCCTTCACTCTGAATAAGAACCTATCTTATATGTTTCCCACACCCTGTGCATACAGATTGCCCACATTAATCCGGACCTTCACTCTGAATATGAGCCTATCTTACATGTCCCCCCCCCCCGTACATACAGATTGCTCACATTAATCCGAACCTTCACCCTGAATAAGAGCCTATCTTATATGTTTCCCACACCCTGTACATACAGATTGCTCATATTAATCCGGACCTTCACCCTGAATAAGAGCCTATCTTATATGTTCCCTCACCCTGTACATACAGATTGCTCACATTAATCCGGACCTTCACCCTGAATAAGAGTCTATCTTATATGTTTCCCCCCCGTACATACAGATTGCTCACATTAAAAATCATCCTACCTGCATCTACTGCATGTTATGAGCCTTTAAACATCCAAAATGGCGGCTCATGGAACATCAGGCAGCCTGCAGACAGGAAGTGCCTTCTGACTGTGCTGCTCTGCATTCTGGGATTGCTGTCCTTTCCCTGACCCCAGCTCTGCCCTGTCTGTGAGTTAGGAGCTTGCAATCTAAAGGACAACATGTGGAAATGAGAGGTTTACTGGGGACCTTGGGGGGGGGGGGGTTACACTGCAGGGCACAGGGCATCCCAAACCAGAATTCCCCAGGGTCAAGACACAAAACCCGAAGACAGAGGCGGCAGACAGAGGAGGTGCAACTGCACCGGGGCCCAGGAGGTCAGCATAACTACCAACTACCAGGGTGGGAAAGAGGGACATTTGTTAATATAGACCACGCCCCCTCATTGATTGATGGATAGGAGATAGGGTGTAACACTTAAAACAATAGAAACACTGTGAATAGGCAAATGAATCATTTGTTGCAGCAGATCTGCATGTTACATAGAAACATAGAAGGTTGACAGAAAGAGACCATACGGTCCATCTAGTCTGCCCTTATGTATATACTGTATGTTCTCTGTATCTTATGTGTATACTGTATGTTCTCTTTATCTTATGTGTATACTGTATGATCTATGTATCTTATGTGTATACTGTATGTTCTCTGTATCTTATGTGTATACTGTATGTTCTCTGTATCTTATGTGTATACTGTATGTTCTCTTTATCTTATGTGTATACTGTATGTTCTCTGTATCTTATGTATATACTGTATGTTCTCTGTATCTTATGTGTATACTGTATGTTCTCTGTATCTTATGTGTATACTGTATGTTCTCTTTATCTTATGTGTATACTGTATGTTCTCTGTATCTTATGTGTATACTCTATGTTCTCTGTATCTTATGTATATACTGTATGTTCTCTCTATCTTATATATATACTGTATGTTCTCTGTATCTTATGTGTATACTGTATATTCTCTGTATCTTATGTGTATACTGTATGTTCTCTCTATCTTATGTATATACTGTATGTTCTCTGTATCTTATGTGTATACTGTATGTTCTGTGTATCTTATGTATATACTGTATGTTCTCTGTATCTTATGTATATACTGTATGTTCTCTTTATCTTATGTGTATACTGTATGTTCTGTGTATCTTATGTATATACTGTATGTTCTCTGTATCTTATGTATATACTGTATGTTCTCTGTATCTTATGTGTATACTGTATGTTCTCTGTATCTTATGTATATACTGTATGTTCTTTGTATCTTATGTGTATACTGTATGTTATCTGTATCTTATGTGTATACTGTATGTTCTCTGTATCTTATGTGTATACTGTATGTTCTCTTTATCTTATGTGTATACTGTATGTTCTCTGTATCTTATGTGTATACTGTATGTTCTCTGTATCTTATGTATATACTGTATGTTCTCTTTATCTTATGTGTATACTGTATGTTCTCTGTATCTTATGTGTATACTGTATGTTCTCTGTATCTTATGTATATACTGTATGTTCTCTTTATCTTATGTGTATACTGTATGTTCTCTGTATCTTATGTATATACTGTATGTTCTCTGTATCTTATGTGTATTGGGCCTCTTGTTCTATCATTAAGTTTCTTCTTAAAAACACTTCCCTCCTGAACCTTATTGAATCCTGTCACATATATAAAGGTCTCCATCATGTCTCTCCCTTCTTTCCTCCAGACTGTACAGATTAAAGTGGACCAACACCCTCCCATGATCGGCCCGGGAATCTATAAGATTCCCGGACCGATCAGACCCCTGACTGCGGGGCACCCCGATCTGTGTGAAACCGCCCAGATCCCCGAAATCCCTACCTTTTCCTCGATCCAGCGGCGCCCGCCTCCGCCTCCCGCGTGTCCCTCTGCGCACCAGCCGGCCCTGTAAGAGTGACGCGCAGGAGGCGTCGGTGGGCGCGCTCTCTTGTCCGTCGGCGGGGATTGGCAGCAGCGGTCACGTGGGAGCGGGGAGAGGTGAGTTTTTCGGGGTTTCTGGGGGGTTTCACACAGCGGGGTACCCCCAATCGGGATGCCCCGCCGAAGTGGACCAAAACCCAGGATAGTCAAAATCCTGGGTGTTGGTCCACTTTAAGTACTTTAAGTCTCTCCTGATTAAGTTTAAGTCCTTCCACCATTTTTGTTGCCGGCCTTTGGACACGTTCTATGTGAATAATGTATTTTTGGAGGTAAGGTCTCCAGAACTGCACACAGTATTCTAGCTGTGGCCTCACCTGGGGTCTATACAGCGGCATCACAACCTCCCTCTTCCTACTGGTGATGCCTCGAGCTATGCAGCCGAGCATCCTGCTTAATTTTATACGCCTCTCTGTCAGCTACACTTCCACTTACTTTATACTTCTTATCTTTTATGATAGTGCTGACTTCCCTAGTAAACCATAATGGTTTCTTCTTCCTTTTAATCTTGCTAGTTTGTTTCACATATTGCTTAGTTGCCTTTAGTTGCCTTAGTTACACCTCAAAGAGGGACAATGGACAACAACAAGGGACAGGGGGACATGGACTCAAAAGAGGGACAGTCCCTCCAAATCAGGGACACTTGGGAGGTATGGCAGGGGGGCCCCATCATTGTTGCTCCTCCACCTTTTTTATCATATGTGTGCTCATGTGGCATCATTTAGAGAAATAAAGCACTAGTTTTCTCTGCTGTTTCAGCCTTTAGTTTTCTAGCTGCATCTAATTGATTTAAAATACAGAAAAATGTTTACTGTATGAACCATGAAAGGGCCCCATTTAATGATTGCACCAGGGCCCCGTCACATTTAGTTATGCCACTAAACCCGGGATGGTCAGAATCCTGGTCTTTGTTCTGCATACAGGTCCATGTACACTGCCTCTGTGCAAACAGGAAGCCTGACATAATGAAGTGCAGCTGGTGTTCCCCATTGGCCCTTGATTGTCATGTGGTTCGCATGAGAACCACTAAGTCATTTTGTCGGATTAAATTTTTTTTTTTTTTACTAAAACCCTTAAAGTGGACCAAAACCCAGGATTCTTCCTGGTCCTATGGCGGGCACTCGTCCAATCAGCGTGCTCGAAGCCGCTGACATCACGCCATGTAAGACATCTAAGACCAGCGGCTCCGAGCAACCCTCTAACAGGGAGCCATTTACAAATGCGCCGTTGGAGCGGGAACAAAGGTGAGTGAACGGGCCACCTGGGGGGGGGGGGTTTACACAGTGGGGCATCCCGATTTTGGATACTCTGGGATGAGGGAATCGATCTATAAGGTTCCCGGGCTGATCTAGCTGGGTTTTGGTCCACTTTAGTCTCACAGACTCCAGGGCAGGCATACTCGCTCACCCCCCAAGGGCATCCAGATTCGGGATACCCCACTGTGTGAAACCCCACAGGTCGCCCGAAAACTCACCTTCGTTCCTGGTCCAACGGCGCATGCGCAAGCAGCGTCCACGCTATCCGTTTAGCACCAGGCATTTGTGAATGGCCGATGTGGGCACGCTCCCTGTTAGAGGGATCCGCTCGCATTAGACAAGCTCCTGGAGGAAGGGGCGGGGATAGCAGTGAACATGCTGATTGGACGAGAGGCTGCGCATGCACGGTAGGATGGGAAGGGTGAGTTAGTGTGATATGGGAGGTTTCACACAGCGGGGCACCCCCCTGATCAGGGATCCCAAATTGGGATGCCCTGCTGTGTAAACACCCCCCCCCCCCAGAATGCCCCAAACAACTCACCTCCTCCTCGTTCACTCGGCGTATGCACAGGCGCACAGCCAATGAGTTTGTTGTGTTTACCTCCTTCAGCAAACGGCTTCCATTGACTTCAACGGGGAGCACTCACTGCTGCATCCCCCGTAGCCCCAGCCTCATCTGCGCTCCCACCCCAGCCTCATCTGCGCTCCCGCCCCAGCCTCATCTGCGCTCCCGCCCCAGCCTCGTCTGCGCTCCCGCCCCAGCCTCGCCTGCGCTCCCGCCCCAGCCTCGTCTGCGCTCCCGCCCCAGCCTCATCTGCGCTCCCGCCCCAGCCTCGTCTGCGCTCCCGCCCCAGCCTCGTCTGCGCTCCCGCCCCAGCCTCGTCTGCGCTCCCGCCCCAGCCTCGTCTGCGCTCCCGCCCCAGCCTCATCTGCGCTCCCGCCCCAGCCTCGTCTGCGCTCCCGCCCCAGCCTCATCTGCGCTCCCGCCCCAGCCTCATCTGCGCTCCCGCCCCAGCCTCATCTGCACTCCTGCCCCAACTCACCTCCTCCTCGTTCACTCGGCGTATGCACAGGCGCACAGCCAATGAGTTTGTTGTGTTTACCTCCTTCAGCAAACGGCTTCCATTGACTTCAACGGGGAGCACTCACTGCTGCATCCCCCGTAGCCCCAGCCTCATCTGCGCTCCCACCCCAGCCTCATCTGCGCTCCCGCCCCAGCCTCATCTGCGCTCCCGCCCCAGCCTCGTCTGCGCTCCCGCCCCAGCCTCGCCTGCGCTCCCGCCCCAGCCTCGTCTGCGCTCCCGCCCCAGCCTCATCTGCGCTCCTGCCCCAGCCTCATCTGCGCTCCCGCCCCAGCCTCGTCTGCGCTCCCGCCCCAGCCTCGTCTGCGCTCCCGCCCCAGCCTCATCTGCGCTCCTGCCCCAGCCTCATCTGCGCTCCCGCCCCAGCCTCGTCTGCGCTCCCGCCCCAGCCTCATCTGCGCTCCCGCCCCAGCCTCATCTGCGCTCCCGCCCCAGCCTCATCTGCACTCCTGCCCCAGCCTCATCTGCGCCCCCGGCCCAGCCTATCTGAATCTCAAACACCAAGTGGCATAGTCACAGCAGGTGGCTCTCATTGGACGAGAGCCCGCGCATATGCCGTTGGAGTATGGAAATGTGAGTTTTTACCAGCGCCCTGTTTCACACAGTGGGGCACTCCGAATCAGGAAAAGCCAGCGGCAGGCCCAGGAATCATTTAAATTTCACGCCTGCCACTGGTGGGTTTTGTTACCTTTTAAAGCAGCCCCAAAAAAACTTCAAAACGTAAAAAAAAATAAACAAGATCATTAATAAGCATGCAAAACGCAGCTTGCTTATTAATTACCTACTCACCTTACCTGGGTGCAGCCTCTGTCCCTCATAGAAAGCGGCTGGCTTTTTGTCTACATGGAGCTGAGGCGGCGGCTAGGTGAGGTGAGTAGGAGCTCTGGCGCAGGACCTCAGTACTGGTGTCCGAGCTGGTTTTGTTGAAGAGGGAGGACCCCATACCTTTTTTTTGATACAAGCCGCCGCGCATGTGCCACAGGACTGGGAAGAGGTGAGTTGGCATCGTCGATCTGGGGGGTTTCAGACAGCGGGGCACCCTGATCGGGGGTGCCCTACTGTCTGAAACTCCCCAGGGGGAAAGGACCAAAACCCAGGATACTTAAAATTGAGCGTTCTCGTGGTTTTTGGTCCTCTTTGAGGTGTTTAGACATATTGGGCTCGATTCAGCAAAGTTTGTGACAAGAAATTAGTCTGTTTTTGAGAAAAAATACTACATTTTTAGCTTTTTCAAATTCTTGACATTCAACAACAAAAAAAAACATGCTTCATTTTCTGCACTAATTTTTTTCGCTTGTCTTTTCTCATGAAGTGAAATCAATTCGTCTCAAGTGAAAAAAAATACAACTGAAATTTACAATTGTAAAAAATGAGTGTGATTCAGCAATGTTTTGACTCAGTACATTCCCTCATGGGTTTTTTTCTACTCAAAAAAGCCAGGTCAGCAACTGCCAGCAGGTTTTTTCTATCAGTGTAAAAGACATGCGGAATTAACTTTATATTTTTTATGACCGTTTTAATTTAAAACTGCTGACACCCCAGGCAAAGCACCGAACCTGGGCCAAAGGCTAAAGGGACTAGTGAGTTGCCAGGACCAGACGGGTGCACCAGCCTGGTAATCTGGAGGGAGGGGCCATGTTTTTGTTTTTTAATTGAAACAGTAAAAAGTTAACTTCGGTATTAATCTATGCAATTGCAATAGCTTTTTTTTTTACTTTGAATTGTTTCACAAGTCATCCAATAGGCAATGTTGAATTCACACACACAAATAGTGGGATGAATAATGAAAAATGTGGAGTAAGAGAAAACATCAGGTTGCCTTGATCTATTACTCAGTACATCTCTTTATTAATTAATATGATATTTTTTATTACTGTTTTAATAAAATATTATAGCCAACACCCCAGGAAAAGTCATAGCAGTGAATTATCCGGTTTGTGATATGATTAAGGGCCACTCTAGGCCCAAAACACGTCACACAGTCCCAGTAGCGGGACAAACTCGGCTCTGGGTCCTTTCATGATGTATTTATAACTGTTTTTGGATTTTGACTTTGGGCTATTTTTTTATTCTGGAATAGGGGTTTCTAGGGGTTTTAGTTGACAATAAGCTCAACTGTAGTAATCAATGCCAGGCAGCTGCTCCCAAAGCAAATAGGATCATGGGGTGCATCAGGAGGGGCATAGGTGCTCATGACCAGAGCATCATGTGACCCCTGTACAAGTCACTGGTCAGACCCCATATGGAATACTGTGTACAGTTCTGGGCACCTGTACTTAAGAAGGACATATCAGAACTGGAGCTCGTTCAAAGAAGGGCAACAAAGTTAATAAAAGGAGTGCGGGGACTAGAGGACCCTGAAAGATTGTCAAAGTTAGGTTTATTTAGTCTAGAAAAAAGAAAATTGAGGGGTGAACTAATAACTATGTATAAGTATATTCGGGGTCAATACAAAGATCTGTCCCACAATCTATTTATACCCCGGAGTGTAACTATAACCCGAGGGCATCCATTAAGGTTAGAGGAAAGGTGCTTTCTCCACTGACATAGGAGGGGATTCTTCTCTGTAAGAGCAGTGAGACTATGGAACTCGCTGCCAGAGGAGGTAGTAATGAAGGATACAGTAAAAACTTTCAAAAGTGGCCTTGATGCCTTCCTGGCATGTAATAACATTTCTAGCTATGGCTACTAGACCACTGGAAGGAGATAAATAGGCTGAACTGGATGGACTAAAGTCTTTATTCAGCCGCACATACTATGTTACTATGTAATATTAAAAGTTAATTTTTAAAAAGATGTGACAGGTGGAAATCATGGGCAACACTTAAAGTAGGAAATATTAGTGC